>JAQGDQ010000004.1:0-1200000 GCA_030141605.1 Tubiluchus corallicola | reverse complement strand
ACAATTCCAATGAACAATGTCCAAACTTCTGCTTGCAAGCTTGCTGGGCAATGATCCAGTAGCTCAAGGAGTCTAGTCACATTTTCAGGATCTTGTATAATAAAGTTAGACTCAAAATCAAATTGCCCGCCAACAAGTAACTGCAAAATGGTATTCATGACATCTTTATGAGAAACTTCACCAACCTCAACAAGAGAAATTAACACAGCAAATTTTAACTGATCATTCTGGTTCATCATCAACACCTCTTCTGTTGAGGTAACAGCAGCTACGTGTTCTGGTTTCAGAGGTGTATTGGCTCCTTGTTGCAAGTTAGATGACACAGCAGGTATTTCAACTTGTTCAAGACATGCAGATTTCTCAGCTATGTCTTTCGATTTTGCAGATGTGTTAGATACTTGTTCTGGTTGTGCTGATGCTTCAATGAGCTTTTTTGTTGTTGCTGCATCCTCAACTATCTCTTCTGGTCCTGCAGACAAGTGAAGTGATTCAGGTGATACACTAGCTATTGTTACCTTTTCTGAAGCGGCGGCCGCTGCTTGTCCCACTTCTAAGGATGCATCGACTACATGTTCCTGCTTCTCAAGAACATAAGCCGTTTTTTCTGGATTCAGAGACTCGGAAACCTCTTGCTCTACTTTTGCAACTTCAGTGGCCATGTCTTCTGCTTCTAAAGGTGTATCATCAAAATGATCAGGCACTGAAGGTCTATCAGATATAAGTATTGGTTTCTGAGAAGAACCAACTGTTTGTTCCAATTCTGTAGGAGCTTCAGACATTAGGCAATGCTGTTATAATTAAGATCTGCAATACAAAATGCCAGTGAGCATATATAACACGAGTTCAAAGAATAATTGGTCAGTAAAAATATGTTACATTATTTCACAAACAAGTCTTAATTATATAATTATTTTTTTGGGGTATTTTTACAGACATGTCGTGGCAGCTTCTAGTGCATTGGAACTATTTACTTTTATTACTAAGAATTTTGTTTTTCTAATCTGAATCTTTCAAATAAGTAAAAGGGCTGCCAGTTAATATAATTCAACTTTGCAATTTTTTGAAATATACTTTAAAATTCACTTTTTGCATTAGACAGCCAGAATAATGTAACTGGACTGAGTTCAGCTGACTGCTAGCGATGTAAAAAGAGCAAAATGAATATGCAGATCACATTAACAGAGTAGGCAGCTGTTTAATTTCTTATCACACTGCCGTTCTTTATGCCCTTTTATCAAACCGAAACTTTGTTCAATCCAGACAGAACCACAGATTTGGCCACCATATCCAAGACTGATTAGACTTGGCCCCAACCCTGGTATCATATACATGGAAAATTGTCGCTAGCTAATCTATATAATAATTCAAGTTGGTTTCTCTGAAACTTAATCCATTTTTTGTGCTTTAAGTTAAAAATTAACTTTGCTCGCAAGTTGCACAGTGTTCATAACAACACTGAAAAGACTGATCAACAAACTTGAAATAGCCAATAAAAAACGTTAAAATAAACCAGACTTAAATGTTTGTGAACGATAATTGAAAGGAGCAAAATATCTGTGGCAAAGCTTGGGAAAATAGAAATTTAAGAAGATTTAACTCGAAAAATTACCAAAACACTGGTAATTTTTTCCTCTATTTTCCACTTATTTTCTGAAGCTGTCCGTAGTGAAATGGTAACTTCAAATTCTAAGTAGTAATACACTAATATCGCGGTTTACCAGACATAGCTTTTACGGATATTGGAAGATTTGGACAAAATCTGGACCGTCAAAGTCCTGCATACTACAGAACAGTCCATTATTTCGCGAGCTGACCGCTAACTGGTATGCCATCACTTTGTTTACATCATTACATCAGTGTAGCCACGCTCATATTTCTGTGTATAAAAATATAGAATGAATTATGAGGAGTTATTTGAGTAAATGCCGACAGTTTTTATACACTTTTGCATAGGAAAGGCCCATTCTAGACGTTTCTGAGACAATTTCGCGATTGATTCTACATTATTGTGTCTAATACATGGCGTGTACTGTATTAGCTTAGAATCGCTAAATATGGACCGACATCTCCCTGCTTATGTCCGGCAAACCGAGGTATGAGTGTAGTAGGCCTACTACAATACTACTCAACTAAATACATAATATCAAAAACTGGTCACGCTATCACAATCCAAGTCCCTATCAATTTTTCCAAAACAAATACATACATTTAATATGATGGACTAGCGATCGTGGACTGGCAAGCGATTCTACGCCTGCTATGTAAGTGTACACAATCTTATCAAAATACACTTTATTAATGATAACATAAACGTAATTAAGATTTTGCTATAGCAAAATCTTCTTGGTTTTCATTCAGTTATTTATTCTTCCCAAACTGAGAAGGATAGCAGTCTGCTGACTTATGATCTCTGGTCAAAGGGTGAAAGGCGGTGAACATCTGTCAGTTTTGTGTAAAAGCACAGTGAACGCCCCCATTGCATTTTTAATGGCAAAAATAAATCTAAGACCTCAGTGTTTCATTTTACTTAAACACAATTACAACTGATTAATTTAATATGATGTATTATTGCATGTTATCTGTGGCCTCTTTCTTCTGTGCATATTTTATTGATTCCTGTTAGAACAATATTCAGCTGGCAATTATAAGATAGCCACAATAACTTATTGTGCCACCAGGTCTTTGTGCAAGTACAATTTTTGGACATCCCAGCACTCTGTGGTGGAGGCCATTTTGGCTAAGGAAAATAAGATGTGCTTGTTACCACTTTTTTTCCATTTTCAACAGATGTTAGTTCAAAGGCCTGCTAAATAATCACTTGTGTAATAATTTACTTATTTTGCTAAAAGGCCTATTGTTTGTTTAATTAAATCAACAGCATAAAGCCAGGTAATTAAAACAGATTTGCCAAAATATCACTTCTAAGGTATGCGTTCATATGTCTGTCCATTATGTCAACAATTTTTTGGGTCCTTTTACATGTTTTTAACAAAATAAAAAAATCAATTTATTATTATTATTCACAATAAAACGTTATACTGTAAAAGTTTATATTATGAGGGTTTAGTTTAACTTTAACTCTGACTTTTCCCGTTGCTTCCATTAACCTAAATGTATACAATCAGCCCGCTGTTGGATACAAACAACCTGCTGTGCCAGACAACGTGACAGTCTCATAAAAACTCATGTGGGAGCATAACATTGAAAGTGAAGAGTGGAGAGCTTACAGATAGATTATATTAACCATTACTAACACAAATTCTGCATAATTTATAATCTGATGATGATAATGGTATAATAATGATGACATTAATTATGATGATTACTTTATGTATTTATTTTTGAATAAGCTCACACAAACGACTTGTAGCAATTATTATTATTTTTTATTCGGGTTAATGTACATACACAACTGTCTGGAATTTCATTATTTGTTAACATTAACTCATTCGACAATAATCTACTAATGACCACAGATGAAGGTTAGTAGCGGAAATTTTGCAGTACGTTGAATTAATGAATTAGGAAAGTGCACCAATCCATCATATCGACTACTCGATCACTGTGCAGGGATCTGGATTGTGATAGAGGTCACAGTTCACTGTTATTAGTTACTAGTTTTCTAGTTACACAAGTCTTTCCAGCAGGTAAGCGAAAAGCTAAGCAGTACTAGTATAGACTTGCATGGAAAGCTTTTTTGGACATAATCTAACATTGCCTTTTCTTCCCCGATTTGCGTTGTGCGTAGGTGACGTCACGTAATGGAGCCACCGGAACAGTATTGCGGGAGATTAAAAATGAAAAAAAAACAAAAATTCCTTTCAATGCGAGTACGATATATCCATAAAATTGCTGTAAAGTAATATCATTTTTAAGGCGATTTTTCTGAAACCTACTTTAGGTACCCCTCTTCTTGTCCTTTATTTAACTTAAGTTATTAGACAGTGTAAACTTACCAATTTAAAATCGCTTGATTAAGCGCGTTTCAAAAAAAGACGAGTAGTTACCCCATAGCTAGAGGTAATCTGACAGAAACGCAGCCACTCACACAATGACATTAATCCTTCAGAAAAGAAAAAATATTAAAAAGAAATATGCGGCAACGCAAACATGTCCGGTGGAATTTTGGCAGCACAAGGTAGAAGCTGAAAAGTATATTAATTTCAGTTTGCTTCAATTCAGTTTATTTACACAAACACCTTATCCAAAAAAATAAGGACCTAGATGGATAACTATCTGTAGATCGTCCCCTCTCATATGCGTTTTGAAACGGTCGACTGATGAAGCACTGATGGTTGATGATTCCATGGTTGAACTACGCGATGCCCAAAGAAGTGTGATCTGACGTTGGCTCTAGCTGGTTTGTAGGGTAGACTATGAAAAATTAATGTATTATATTATCTGTTAATGAAGTCTGACGAAAAAAGAGCTCTAAAAGTGCATATAAATAATAACTTTAAAAAATGTTGGTATCCAGAAATCAAACACATCATGAATAAATATAATATTGATATAAATACAGTGGATATAAATGTAATAACCAAACCTAGATGGAAAAGTATGTAAAGAATGAAATTTATAGAAATTTATTTATAGAAAAAGACTTAAAACTAAAATAGAGACTATGACAAAATTGAGATTTTTAAAAATCAGAACTTTCCAAAGACAATTGTATGTCGAAAAATGCAGGTTAGACAAAATGAAAGATATTATGGCAATTAGACTTAATATCATGGATGTTAAAGCAAATTTTTAAAATCTGTATAAAGGGGATCTAAAATTATTCTTTGTGCTAGATAGCAGAGGATACTACTGAGCATCTTTCTGAGCTTAAAGCTGTGTATATTAACAAGTTGGGCCAAGATACTGCACAAGATACAATTGAACAGTGCATATATAAATTACTACTGACTAAGATGTGTATTAATGAGCTGTTGAAATTAAAAACATAATTAAAGATGGGTGAACAGTAAAAGCAAGTTGATGTAAAAGATATTTGGTGTGATTTGTAAAACAGGTTAATTGTGTTGTTGATCTCACAAACAGACACTTTTTATTGATGTCTGTTTGCTCGCCACTGGTGGTGAAGATGATCTAGCGTCTCCACGATATCCATGGAGGTTGCACAAATAACTTACTCATGGCCACGAAGAACTCTGTGCTTCCTCTCTACTAAATAGCAGCCACTCCAATAATTTAAGTGCAAGATACAATACACTGAATCACTTTTCCAATTGACTACTTCACAATATTTGGCAGTAGGTCTTGTTATATTGTTACACTGACATGATTAGTGGGTAAGCGAGTAAACTCTTAGAAACCCTATTAAGTTTGTCGAAATCTGAATTTACTGAATTTCTTTCTGTAGTTGAGTGCAGTAGTTTCTGTTGTTTCCACAGTTTGTGCCTGTTGCAATATTTGTCCAGTTGGTCTTGATTATGCCGTTGGCATCCACTTGTCTCATTTTTAAGTCCTTTACCTCCTCACATTGCAAAACGTGTTCGGTCTTCTTATAAAATATATGGCAATAGTTATTGAGGTTACCTTTTTTACTACTCGGGTAGTTTCCTTTAACATCTATCATGTTTAGTTTAAGGTGTATAAAATCTCTCACTTAAGCTTCATTACCAGTTAACAAGTAGGATTTTTTTTCTGAAAAAGCTCTTTCAAAAATCAAATTTTTTGACATTGACTTTTTTCTGTTCAAATTCCTGTTTTATATTCTTGATTAGTACAACTTTAACTTTCTTTTTCCATTGTGATTTAGTTATTTGTAACAAATCTTCTGCCAGGTGTTCTACAATGATAATTTTTAATAATTTCTTTGATTTTTGCATATCAACAGTTAGATTATTTGCTTTGTTTTTGTTCTAGTATTATTTGCTTTGCTAATCTGTCATCATCTTATTTTAGCAGGCCTGGAAAAAAGTCTGACTCTGTTCAGAACAGAATTTCCACTAAGTGACTTGAAGCAGTTCAGAAGGTCTACAGTCTCATGCCTTTACTCGAGAGTAGAAATCGATGGGATCCAAATCAATAGCAAGACGAGTACATCTATCCCGAGTTCTTTCGAGAGCATTCTTGAGAGTAGCGTACTGGTATGAAAAGTGACTTTGTTGGTTAAGCCTAGTCACATACAGAGTTTGACATGTGTTTTTACTTATTTATGAACTACAGTCTACATTGTAGTTTGCATTACTTTTAGTTAGTAGAACTGGCAACATTTGTCATAGCTCTAGCGTGGCTTAGAAACAGTTTCTTTGTTAGCAGATTTTAGCAAGCTTGGCAATTTTTAGCATGGTTAGCACGCTTTAGCGGCAAAAAATAACCACCTTTGTGTCATTTGCACTTTTAGCGGCTTTTAGTGCAGTTTAGTATGGTTGGAATGCATTAGCAAATTTACCATAGCTTAGAGTGATTTGCAAGTGAGCATGTTGTAATCTGTAGTCTATAATGTACTCAAAACGTGTAGGTAGAATTATTCATTTTGATAGTGTGGCTAATATTGCTATTACAATGTGAAAAGAGCAACACAATTTCGATATAGCCTGAAAGTTCAGGCGACTTGCGACCGCACTAGGATCATCATCATAATTATGCTAATTACGTGTGTTGTAGACATTCTGTAACCAATCAGTAATCTAAAATAAAAAAAATCTGCTCTGAAGGCAGGTAAATACAGTAGTCATCCAACAAGAAACTATAGACACTGCCATTCCAGTGGCTGAATTTGTCACTTGTCAGCATTAATTTCGACTGAAGATACTAGTTAGACGTACCGTGGTGCTTGGGGCAAATCTTTCTCCTTTTCAATTTTTGAGCGCGAGACGGCAGCACAACACGTTACGTCATCGTGCAAGGCAAAATTTTGTTACGTTTGCCCATATTTTAGGTAGGTATTAATGGGTGTGCTTAAAAACTCAATGATTGTATCTTAACAGGAAATTAAAATCTTTTTGTTTAATTGAGTGATATACTTATTAGTGTCACCTCGCTTTAATTATTTTGCTTATGGGTTAGTTGTCTTGTAGCTGGTTTGAACGTCAGCATTCTTATTTTGGGCCGCCAGATGATTTATGTCCTCTGTGTGTGAAGGAGTGTGATACGACTGAACATCTGTTGAAGTGTGAAGTAGCTAAAAGTGTTTTAAAATCATGCAGTGAACGAAGAAGATCTATGTTCAGTAAACACTGGCACACTAGTAAGAGTCAATACTTGGATCAGATAAGTGATAAAATTTAGAAAAAATTTGTGGCTCAGTGTGTAGAGGTATAAGAACAACAGCGTGACAGGATACAGTTTTCTTTTTGGCTTGCTCCTTTATGATGTGGATGTACAGAAGCCTGATAAAAATATTAGAATAGCCACTGTGAATCGCCAAATATTATTTGTTTCGATATTGCGAGGTTGTACTTTAAGTGCAGTATAGCCTAAAAGCAATGGAGATACTGATGCAATTATTAGCATGTGCATGCATAAGCCTTAACTAGTTGTTATCATGTATTCCGATGCGTATGCATTATTCAGTATAGCATGCTGTAATGGTGCAAGAAAGATCTCAGTTCCAGCTTACCTGCAGTGGTGGATATACCTTTGTGCTGGACATGACACCTCAAAATCTAGTGGGCCTCTGGCCAAGGAGTGTAATATTTTTTTAATCACTACCTTAAGTCTTTATTCCTACATGTGTTGTCATAATGTAAGCTGGTCTCTAATCAAGCCACCACTAATTTTCCTTGCATTTCTGTGATTCGGGAGATGAGTACTACATTGCGGTTCGATGGCTGACCTTACTCGACACTTGTTCCTTGTGTCAGTGCATGCATTTCTCAGATTACCAGATTCCAAGTAAACTTGTACAGCAGGTGGGATCGGAGCTGTAGTTGTTCAGTGAAAAATTTGGCTGCCATTGTGTTGATGATTGCCTATTAATGATCAAAATGTAACTCTAACATTGGTATTTTTCGGGCTACAAAATCTTGCTTCTCCAAAACTGCTGAACAAGAGAAGATGAAACTCTGTGCTGTGGTACCTAAAGTTGCTAAAATTTGGAATTTTTAGCAGTCTGTCTGCCTTTTGTGTTCCCCCAGAACTTCTTCAAGCTAGTTGACCAATCCCAAACAAACTTGCACAGCAGGTGAGGTCTGGGCTCTGCTTGTGCAGTAAAAAATGATTTGCTGTGGCGACCACAGTTGCATAGCATGGCCAACTTTTAAATGGCACTTTTCTGGCTTTTAAACCTATCTTTTCCAAAATTGCTGAAGTAATGAAAACGAAACTCTGTGGTACGTCGTATAATTTTCTAAAAGCTGTTTGAGCCAAAATTTGAAATTTTTATTTGTGTCTGTTTATTTTTATTTCTGTTTTCAAAATCTATGTAGTGAGAGTGAAACACAGTACTGTGGTATGTCAAATAATTATCTAAAAGTTGTCTCAACCAAATTTTGGAATCTGTCTGTCTGCATTTCCTCGCTATTTCTCTAAGATTGTTGATCTGATTCCAGCCAAAAATGTGGATGTGCACATGTGGGTTTGAGCTCTAACTGGGCTGCAAAACTTGAACTTGTAAAATTGCAACTTTTGTGGCTTCAAAATCTATCTCTTGGAAATTTTTATGGTAGTGAAGAGGTACTGTCATAGGACAGACATTCAGACAATTATCTAAAAGAGCCAAAGTTTGGAATTTTATAATATGACCATTATGATGACTGCCTTCTTACTTCCTGGCCATACCAACTCACCTCAAACATCAAGCCTCTATCAATCAACTGGCTTGTTTCTTTCTGTTATTTACTGAAAATTAATTTCACTGGCGTGATTAATATGGCCAATAGACTTTAATTAGCAGATATGTATGACTTGAACTTCATATTGTTTACTAAGTGTAAATTTTTTCTTGAGATGTAACAACAACATAAAGTAGGCACTAAAATTGTCAGTGTCACTCAAGTTGTCGTAACCAGTTTCTTAATAAATAAGCAATAAAATTTAAAGCAAACAGTAAACTTACAATTTCAATTTTTCAAAAATTGATGTTTGTTCTTCAACATGTTAAAAAGTTGTGTTATATCATTTATCTGTATTTGTAAGTAATGTTACTGAATGCTTCATCAGATGTTTTTGAATTTCTTTTAGGTATCTTTTTAGCAGTATTGTTTCTTAGTGCATATAATTACTTATGGCTGTTTTTGGATAGGATTTATTAAGAGGTAAAAATTTTTGTATTTTCTTGTCAAATTTAACTTCTGGAACAAGAAACTTATCATGAAATGTGCATGATTGAAACAGGAAGTTCTTGCTGAATGGCCCATTTAGTGACTATTTGTCTTGCAAAGTTTTGGTAGTCGTTTCCCTCTTAACCCCAAATATTTATCTTGATTAAAGCAAGATTGTTTCTGTTGCCCTGTCGTCTAAAAGCCTCTAGTAAAGACTGTACAAGTTATATGTTTGTTTTCTCCTGGATGCTGATTAAGCTGCAAATGACAGATTTACTTTAGTTTATCACAGACTTCAAAATTTGTCATGTAAAGACAGCTCGCCTGCTTGAGTACATGCAGGTATAAAAGCTGCATTCAGAAATCTCATGTTGTTTTTGCTCTTATAACTTTAGAAACTAAATTTTAAATTTAATGTTTTGAATTTTGAGTTTTAACAAAGCGATCATGAAATACAAGGTTATCAAAATGCAAAATTGTTGAGTGATCTTTGTCCCTAGAATGCACACATTCTTATGAAGTAAAAGACACAGTCAAGTTCAAAAAAGCTGGCCTCAAAATTTTATGTCGTTTACATGTATGCAATTTTCGTATAGGGAGAGTTGATGAGTAATGATGTGAAAAGTTGAAATTTGATCATCTGTGTCATTTGCTAGATACCATTTAACACCCGATCATTTGCTAAGCAATCTAAATGATATTTGTTAAACCATTTACATTTTGTGAATTATAGCGTAAGAATTAGTAGTGTTTTGATAGATTTGGCAGCCACAAACATGTGTTAAATGAAAAGATGTAATGGACCATGTTCCATCCATCTTCACCAGTAGTGCTCAACATTAATTACATTATCTAATAAATGAACTAAATAATTTTTTGCAGGCTGGCATTGTAATAACTTTCTTCATCTTAAATTACTGCGGATTTATTTTTAATTTTACGAGCTTAGGCCTATGAAAGTAGTAGTTAAGAGCGTATTAAATGTGTAAAATTCGCTAATTTCCACCTTTAACATTGCTTTGTTTAACGTCACATTTTGCAGATGCGCATTATTGTCGTTCAGTGGGGGCTTTCTGTATTTAAAATTATAAATTAGGTTTAGGTTGTAGATACATTTCTGTACTAATCTTGTTAATTTCATTTACTTTGTTGAAATTGGACGTTTGTAGTTATCTGTTAAATGGACTGCATCTTGAGCAAGCATGAGCAGACTGGATTGGACCAAGATCTGCAACTTCTTTTCGGGATGGATCAGACTGTGGATATATTATTGAAAATGAAGATATGTGAACCGGGTGCAGATAAAAAAATTCGGAGGATTGCATCTTTGTGAATTACAACTTTCGTCAATGTTAATCCGCGATTTTGACAATGTTCGTGTCCTTGGAAGTGCACTCTGTATTTGGGAAATAACCCCTTTTTTTGTCGTGCTGTTATTACCTAACATTCACTATTATTTTGTTTCTTCCTGTCTTCCTGACAGAGTACAGATTGCACAGCAGCCCAAAAGGTTTTTATCTTTGATCATATGTATGGCAACTGCGTTTTTTTCAAAATGTTCTTGTTGCACAGGCTTTCCTGAAAGAATTCACTTCCAATATCTTAAACTAAATTTGAATAAAAATTAGTTCCATTAGCCAGATTGCACATTGGAAATTTTGTAGCTCGGGAACTGATTGCGCATTTGATATTACGTGGCGCTGTATTTGCAGATTGCTGTTAATAGAAAATGCGATTTGCAAATTAGCAGACAAAATTGTGTGCGGATGAAGATATTAGCTGATCCACTCATTTCTGATTGTGTGCAGATGAAGATATTAGCTGATCCACTCATTTCTGATCTTGAACAAAGGACCGTTGTTGTTCTTGGAGTCTAGTCTTGACTATAGACAAACAGAGGCCTAAACTATTTAATGCAGGCAGCTGCTAATATGATCACTATTTCTTAACTTAAGCAGAATTTATAGTTTATTTTTCTGATTTGTTATATTGTGTTTGTGTTGGCTTAGTGTGGCTGTTCTTGATGCTTCAGAATAAGTTGATGATCACTTCAAAAATTTGCAAATTGGTAAATTCTGTACACTTGCTTAAATGTTTTGTTTTTCTTGCTGCTTTTTCCATTCATTACATGTCATAAGACCAGGCATAAAGACACAAAAAATTTATTTTATTATAGCATTTTGCTTGCTCATCCAGGCTCATGCAATTTTGTTGCTCTCCGTGCAGGCTTCATCATGCCAACTCCGATACGGTTGCGTGACTTGATACGTCAGATACGAGCAGCTCGCACACAAGCTGATGAGCGCGCCGTAGTTCAGAAAGAATGTGCTTACATCCGTACCACATTTAGAGAGGAGGATAATACATTTAGATGTAGAAATGTAGCCAAGTTGTTGTACATACACATGCTGGGGTATCCTGCTCATTTTGGACAGGTAAATTTATAGTTATTGTGTAAAATATTAATTTTTCAATAATTGTACAGGGCGGGAAATTGTTCTATATTTACGCAAAACAGGAAAAATTTTGCTTACAACTTTACAAATCGACCGTTTCCAAACATTAAACCATCTGCCTTGAGTCTGCGTTTGTGTTGGCTTGGCAATGAGCATAGATCCCTACCATTTTTTGTGCAACTCTGAATGAAAAGTGCAGTACACCAAAGACACTTGTTAATGTTTTGTTAAGTAACTAAGTAAGCTCTTAAGCTCAATATCACAGCGCATGTCTGGTTAGTGCCGGTATTTCTTTATTTTTGTAACATTCAGGTAAAAGGTACGCGAATCTAACTGAATTCGCAGTAATTGACATTGGCGTGAATGGATTCGGGGATGATTCGCATCGAAATTCTGGCCATGTTGTAGAAAAAATATTTTGTGCTTTTCTGATGACAGATGATTTGTTAGAACATTATAAAAGTTACAAAGTTATAGTGGAAAAAGATTTTTTTTTAATTTTGAAAAAAATTAACTTTGTAAATTGTGCTTAATTTTTTGTATTGTTCATTGTACTGCCTTTTACCTTGTGTTACGACAAGATTATTGAGCTGCCTCTGCGTACTATTGCTTTGGAAAATCACCTGAAACTGTTTGAAAAATTTGAAAACATGCCACTACATTTTCTTTTTATTCTATTGTTCTTACGTGTGTATTACTGAAAGCATTTTGCAAATTTTTAGTTAGCTAACAATGTAGTAAATTCTAAATGATATTAAGTTACTACTAAAATACATTTTAATTTTTGAGACATGCAAATTTGTCCTCGGTCATTTGCTAAACTGTAAATTGATTATATTTTGTTTACTTTAACCTGTTCCCTTTCTGGTTTTAGCTTGAATGTTTAAAGCTTATAGCATCACCGCGATTCACGGACAAACGAATTGGATATCTGGGTGCTATGCTGCTGCTTGATGAACGAACTGATGTTCATCTGCTTATCACTAATTCTTTAAAAAAGTAAGCATGCATGCTAGTTATCACCTATTAAATTAATTACTTCTTTGAGTGTTCAGAAAATACTTAAATGTATCATGTCTTTTCTTTCTATTATAACAGTTTCTTTTAATTTTCAGTGATATGAATCATCAGACTCAGTTTGTTGTTGGCTTAGCACTTTGCACATTAGGAAGCATTTGTTCACCAGAGATGAGTAGAGACCTGGCTGGAGAAGTAGAGAAACTCCTGAAATCTTCAAACGCTTATATAAAGAAGAAGGTGACTTTCTAGTGTTAATATGCTGCTTTTTGTTTTAGATATTGCCTATAAAATGTTTTTAAATATTTATGTATTGTTACTCAGTATTTTTTCACAAGTACAATATTTCAGCTGTTTCATTAAAAAATGGTACCGCTTAGTTTAAACATTTGGACAAAACAGTGGAGTTGATACAAAAAGCCCTCTAGTTGCTGTGATAATACAAGTGCAATACATGAAGAACAAAGTGCACAATTAATATTTATGTATCAATTAAACTAGCTTCTTAATTAATAAAAACAATAGTTGCAATCTAATTAATATACGACAAAGAAATAGTAACAACAACTTTATCTACTTAACATATTGAATTTATCTTAATTTAAAATGTTTAGTTTCTCTAATATAATTGTGTACAGCAGTAAATATTCTACAATTTATTGGGATATTATTGACCTGGAGACCATTAAGTAAGACGTGTATTTTACTTTATTGTTCAAGTTTTCAAAATTCCCAAGGTCTTCATTGAGAAACTGATCCAATATTGATAACATCATACAACGTCTAGCAGCAGTGTACTGTGGACAGTGAAGTAAATAATGTAGTTTCACTACAGAAGCCACAAGCGCAAGTTTTTGGAACTAAGTTACTATGACTGGATTTACAACCATGAAGACTTAAATTACAGTTCAAATGCGAAAATCTAAGCTTCATCCTGGTGTGATAGACTGTGTAGGGTCTTTCACCAAACGAATAAAACTTAGGAGTTTCAACAAAATTGAAGTGTGACTTAAGGTGATGTGAGAATAGATTTAGAGAGGAAGAATTTTTAATGTAGCCTGGTAACTCATTCCACAAACATTCAGCAGAAGGGAAGAAACTGTTTTTCAATGCTTCTGTCTGAACTTTGAATGATAAAAAATTATCAGAATGTGATAATTATCATTTTTATGTCACGTTGCTTAAAACCAGAGTTATGATGAATAAGAAGGTCATTATCTTTAATCAAATAATTATACAAATATTTGAAAGCTACTCTTTCTGCAACTTTGGCTAATGCAGGTAGGTGAGATATTGGCCAGTAGTTCGATTTATTTCATTTATCATCTTTTTCAAAGACAGGTCATACTGTAGCTAACTTCCATACCATGAGAAAGTAGCCAACCTTACGACTAAGCTTAATTAACCTACTGAGTGGAAAATGAATTGAATTACCAAGTATTTATTGGATACACAAGATTGACCATTGCCAGTTTTATTTACATTGAAATTTATTAATATATATCTCTAATTTCAAAGGGACTGGTTTGAATGAAATTTAAACGTGCATCTGTTTTTTAAAAAAATAGTGCAACACTTACATTAATGGTATTGATTTTTGTTTGAGCTATAAAGTACTTGTTGAATGTATTAGCCTTTTCCTTGACATCTGCAATGTTTTCTATAAGTGTGGGAAATTCAGTTTGTAATTGATCTCTGTAAACATTTTTAACTGTATGCCATCACGTCTTTAAGATCAAGCAGTTGCATACTGAGTTTTACAAAATATTTTTCTTTAACTTTCCGAAGGACATTATTATATTTGTGTCTGGCTTGCTTAAGCAAACAAAGATTGTAATGAATTGGCATTTAAAATTACCAAAACTTTTTCTTTGGATTTTCGTAACTTACGTACATAAGTTGTAATAAATGGTTTATCTCGTGGGCAAGCAGTGTTGATTTTGTTAGCGATATGAGTTAATACGAGAGATTCCAGAATGTCAGTAAATTGGGTCGTAGCGTAATCGACATCATTATAATAGGAGACATTGGCATTGGGTTTCATATTTATGTCCACGTTTATATTTTGCCAATTAGCCTCGTTATAAAGAAAAATTCTGCACTTATAACACATTTTTGTGAAACTTGAAATCAAGGTTGCCATACAGTGCACAATGATCACAAGAGGAAATGGGAGCTGAAGTGGCTGATCTCGTAAAGAAGGTCGGGGAATAATAATTGACTAATAATTAAGTCAATTAGGGATCTACTTGCATCAATGAAAGGGATGGTACCGTTTAATATTGTAAAAATCAGGTGTAATAGTTTACTAAATGCCGTATGCTTAAACTCAAAATGCTTTACATCGTGAACTTTTTTTTACAAAACAGTCTTAAAACTTTTAGTGTGGCACTAAATACAAAACCTATTTACAATTGCAATTATGTGTTTAATATTTGTAGATCTCAGTAGAGTAGAGTTTTCATGGAAATTCAAATACAAATTATTTTAAACAGGTAATTTATAACACCCTTAACATTCATTATCTATGCCGCCTTGAAGTTTGGTTCTAATATTTTTCCCCACAGTTGACATGCTTTATAATGGGTAGTGTGTTAAGAAGTTTTGGATTGTAGCAAATTTGATTATGTTAGGTTAATTGTAGTACCAATATGCATTGGGATCTGCTCTGGTGCAGAAAAGTATTGAACAGTAACAGAATCAAACAACTTTCAAAAGTTGTACAAAGTGCACAAAAATTTTAAACATTTATATTTGATGGTCTTTAATGGTGTATCTTATTTCAGGCTGCTTTGTGTGCTGTACATATAATCAGAAAAGTTCCAGAACTTATGGAAATCTTCATTCCAGCCACAAGATCATTACTCACAGAGAAAAATCATGGTATGACTACAGTACATACATCACACTGAGTAAAAGTTAAAACCGGGACACTAAATATGTGGTGCATACAAAAGGCTTGAAATTTTATTAAATAATTTGTTTAATTTTATCCCCAATTATAGCTAGTAATCAGTTGGCTAGATGTTTACATAAGCGGAAAGACAGTATTTTCATTAGACTTTTTGGTTATTTGAAGGTGCCAACAAAGTGTCTCTTTTAGATCGATAATTATAATCACGTAGTGAAAGAGTTGATACTGCTGTTGATATGTGGCTGTGATTGAAATCTCGTACAGTGGAACCTGGACTTATGAAAACCCTATTATACAAAAAATTCAGAATACGAATCGGACTTCGAAGAAATTTCGGTCCTCCCAGAATGAAAGTGGCATGCGTTTAAGTGCCATACGACTGTCTCCGGGGGGGGGGGGGGTGTGCTGGAACGAATTACACCATTTATATGGTAATTCTTGTCTCATAATACGAAAATTCTAAGATACAAAAGCCCCTCCGGAACGAATTAATTTCGTACCTCGAGGTATCACTGTATTTGGTTTTCGTAAATTGGCTGCTATTTTAAATGTTAACTATACCTGAACATCTTCATTGTAGGTGTGTTAATGACAGCTGTTGTGTTAATAACTCAAATGTGTGAGATGAGTCCAGACACACTTGCTCATTTCAAAAAGGTAATAAACTGCAAGCGTGACCAAAATTATAAAAATTATTTTGTTGTTGGAGCATTGAATCTCACTTGTTTAACTAATGTGCTTGTCAACTACTTCAACAAATTATAAAGTTTTTAAAATGTGACGATATACGCGTGACTATCCTTTAGCCGTACTCTTGGTTGTTTGAAATGCTGTTATTTATTGTGAAGTTGTTTTGTAGTATTCGCACATCAGTTTGGCACTAATGATCAAATCCAATTTTTAGAGATATTAAGTATTTTTATAAGCAGTAATTTCCTATGAAGTAATTTCTTTTTCACTTTTGTTTGCAAAATGTATGTATCAACACTCAGTACAACCCATGTTGTTTTCAATAATTTGATACCATTAAGTAGGTGTTTGTTTCTTGGTCTTGACGTAGGTGCTGCTTGTGCTACATATTTCTAACAAGAAGTTACAGATGTGTAAAGATATTGTTTATTATTTGCCTAATTTTTGCTTTTTTTCAGCTTGTCCCAAATCTTGTAAGAATATTGAAGAATTTAATAATGGCTGGTTATTCTCCTGAACATGATGTTTCTGGTGTCAGTGACCCATTTTTACAGGTATTTACAAAAAACATTTTGTGCAAGCACGTGCTGTTTTTTTATTTTTTCTCTTTCGTATACACATCAAATAACATTACAATGTTGGTGGGATTCCCCTTATAATTCAGTAGTGCAATTTTGGAAATAAAATTTGTAAAACAATTGCATGTAATAGTAGTTACAATGTAAAGTGCAATTAGATATTGTGATTGTTCTCTAGGTAAAAATATTGCGTCTGTTACGAATCTTGGGAAAATATGACAGTGAAGCGAGTGAGTCAATGAATGACATTTTAGCGCAGGTATGTGAATAAAAGGTCAATGCATGTGTAATTTTATTTTATAATGTATTGAAATAATAATTCATGGCATTCAAAAACTTCTCTAGTGTTTTTGTCCTACTTAATCGTAATGGATAAACTTGCCTTTGTCAGGGCTTTTTCAGAAAGTCTATAATGTGCAAATAATGAATTTGTGCTTTCATTAGTTATTGCTTTTTTATGTAGTTGTGTGCTTGTTTTTTTGTTAGAATTTGCAAACTTAATATTGTCTTCTACATGATACAGGTGGCTACAAATACAGAAACCAGTAAAAATGTTGGCAATGCCATTTTGTATGAAACAGTTCTTACGATTATGGATATAAAGTCAGAAAGTGGTTTGAGAGTAAGTAAGCTTTTTCATTTGCTTATCAGTTTGCAAAATACAAACTTCATTAGAGGTTCTTTTAGTTTTTAAGCTTTTTAGATTTTAGGAAACCATGAATGTTTAAAAATGTAAATAAAACAGTGGAAGCATACATTAAAAGGCTGTCTGCTAGTGTATATTTCTGATATTTGGCTAGTAGCCTATTGGTGTATGTTTTACAGATCTTATCAATCCTGTACTTTAAGCATCCTTACGTAAAAAATTGTTTAATTTGTTTATTGTAGGTTCTAGCTGTGAATATATTAGGGCGATTTCTTCTCAACACCGATAAGAATATCCGCTATGTAGCTTTGAATACATTACTGAAGACAGTTCAGGCCGATATACAGGCAGTTCAGCGCCACCGCAGCACGATTGTAGAATGCCTTAAAGACCCGGACGTATCAATTAGAAGGTAGTGCTATTTTTTGTTTGCAACATAAGTAATTATAGAAATGTTCTTACGGTATGAATACATGTTTATTTGCTTTTCGTTATTTCGGTTTATTCCTTAATTTTTTAGCTTAATTACTTTGGTTGCTGTTTATTGCATACGCACAGTAACATTTTCGAAATAGGAATCTATTCCTGTTCTTATAGCTGCTTCTGGTATAAAGCCTATAGTTAATCGGTTAAAATTGATTTTCTTTCGCAATTCGTAATCAATGACTAGTAAAACTGATAATCATTCACTACCAAAATTGAAACGTTTATCTTCGTCCCATGCCTCACCCTCCGCAAAGTTTCCTAGAAATCGGTTTGTAGCTTTTGCCTAATCAGCGACAATAAAAAAACATAACCTCCATGCTAAAGGTAACGATATTATCAGAGACCTTATAGAAAGGCAACACAATTTAGTATACCTCGAGAAACTTTAGAGAATTAATGTTGGAACTGAGAAGGGTTTAATCAGAAGTCTACAGAAAGGATTGGAAATTCTCCCAAAGCTATAATAGACTTTAAGATGTGTTGTATTTTGGCTTAGTGATTAACTCCAGACTATTTTTCTGGTTTTAAGCCTTCTTATTTTGATTTCCTATAGTTGGGTGGTGATTACATATAATTGCAGAACCAAACACAGTTAGCACTTTGCACCTTCTTACAGCCTAGCCATTGAATGCATATTTGTAAAATAACAATTCTTTGAATAAGGATTGTTATTCTGGCAGGTAGCTTGAATAAGGAAATACATCAAGAAAAACTTCATTAATTGAAACTATTTTTATAGTCCTTGCTGTTTAATTTTTATTTTCGGTTGTAAATTTCTCGAGGCTTTATTGCTCATGCGTCATAGTTATTTTGTTTACTTTATGACACACTTTTGCGACAGTAATGCTAGAGATCCATGTGTCTGTAAAACCATCTTACCAGCAGAATCAGTGTATGTTACATTGTGAAACTGACTGTGAATCTGATAACTAATGCAGAACTCAGCAAGGTTATGGGGAATTCTGAGTGAAGATGGTGGTGGTAACAGATGGTGGAAAACCATCTTTATAATGAGGGGAGCGATTGGTCATCATGAAATAATTGTTATTCTCAAGATTGCTGCTGATACATATTTTCTAAAAAATGCAAAAAATATCATTTGCTCTAAATACTCAAAAACTTTCTATTTGCAGTTTCATAATAAATTGTTCACCTGATCTAATTAACATAAAATTATCCTCCTTTTTGGTTTGAAAATTTACCACTTGAATGAAAATATGACAAGAAGCTACTGTCGTATAACCATTATGGTGAATAGTTGCATGACAGACTCTTGTTTCATGCTTACAGTGTCAGTTAGTTAATTACTACATTATTAATTACTGTGGCTCTGTACAAGTGTGAGTGTGTGCTAACTTATGGAAAATACAAGTTGTGCTGCTATACATGTTGTGTTGCAGCCGTAATTGTAAAAATTACTAAGCTTCTAAAAGCTCACTGCTTTTGTAAAAAAAAGTAACTACTTTGGTAAAAATGCCACTTATTTTGCAAAATATTGTCATTATGATTACAAAATTGGTATACTGAAAATGTATATTAGTTTTAGAAAGTTTAGCCCTTAAACAAACAAAGTAAATGATATTTAGAAGTAACTGGTACATACAAAAAATAAATTCAGCTGGTTTATTGCAGCAAAATTGTTAATATCATGTGTGCATGCATATTCAGTTAATGACCTGGCTCTATCTTTGAAGCCTAATTAATAGGAAAAAAATAACTTTAAAAATTATACTGCCTATAATGAAGATTTAAACAAATAACAACATTTTATTCAACTAATACTCATTAATGAACAGAAAACAGCAGAAAATACAAAAATTACTCAATTAGAAAAGAGATTGGAGATTGGCTATGTCACGGATTCCCGTGATTGAATTCTACTCTACAGCATTGTAAACTAGTTTATTCCGGTTCTATAACCTTTGCAAATTTATCTAGAGTGATTCAATTAGGTTAACCTTGAGTTATTCATACGGGCTTCATTCCGAAGCTATAAATTCCTTCGTCACCATTGTACAGGTGAGCATTTGACGGTTGCTTTTCCTACAAGCAGACGTCAAATGGTCCGCCTAATTCGTTAGGTGAATTTTTTCCCCCTTTCTTTAATAGTTTTTTTTTTTGGTTATGTGCTGATGTGTATCTATAATTAGATTTACTGCTGTTATAAGAAGTAACTATGTAATTGCAACAAATCTTGTGAATTGAATAAACTTTATTTGGGTGGCCACTCCTTTTTAAACCAATGGTTATGCGGTTTTTGTTAAGAGTTAAAATTTAGTCTAAATTATGTTTCAGTAACAGCAAACCATTCTAATTATCAACTCGTAGACTTAAGCGTTATGCACCTTTCTCTATAAAAACCATACTAGACTATATACACTTCCACGTAATTGTTTAATTAAGAACCAGGCCGACGTCTCTCCCACAAAACATTTATGAAAAAAAGAGCATTTTTCACAGGCTAACTTGGTGCAAACACAATGTAATACATGATGGTAAATTAAAAATACTTTGCAATAGCTGCATAACGTATCAGCCAACATACTACAGTGATTATAATGTACAATATTCGTAGAAAAATCTATTTTTAGCATACTAAAGCTTTCACAAATTAAATGCATTTATGATAATACCACGCATCTTATCACATTAAAATCACACATATGTTGAGAATCAATTCAAATGTTTATTTTTGTAAAAATATCAGTTCATGTAGACTACTTTTTCACATTGAAATCAGGTGACGTCCAAATGCAAATTTTGTAAGTTTGGATTTGCGGGTTTGAAATTGAATATTGCAAAATCTTAAAAAATCACGTCACCAGATTTCTGCACAGTATACTGCTGTCTCTTGAGGGAATGCATCATCACAATATGCATGATGTGTATGTGGCGAGAAAGTGTTGCACCATATAGTGCCATCATGATTATGCAATGTGCTGTATGTATTTTTGCATCTGGTTTAAATCAATGTGCAAAGAGACCATCCCTTATGTAAATGGCATGTTTTAGAAAAGTAATTATTGTTTTTACAAAATTAGTGTCCCAATTGTTTTTGCAAAAATCCAACAATAATAATAGCCCATGGTTTTACAATTGTGGGCAAGATTTTTTTTTACAAAATAATTTTTTACCAAAGAGGTTATTTTTTACAAAAGTGGTGAGCTTTTACGAATTTGGTAATTTTCACAATTTTGGCTGCGATATGCTCAGTGACACATCGCACTATATGACTGTCAGACATGCATTGTTAAACAGTATCCATGTGATTATGTTTATGCACGAAAATAGAACAGAAATGAAACTGTGATAGGCTGTAATTGTAAACGTAAAAAAACGATTACTTTTTTGCCAAGTAAAGGTATGCATTCATGTGCACTTGTAGACAAACGACACTGCAGTCCTCGGTATTACTAATGGGTGCCATGGAGTTTAGATTTTGCAAACTTTCGTGTTGCACATATTACAATGCACAAATTTAGCTCAACAGAGGGATTGGGGGAATGACTGATCATCCTGATCATAATGGTAATAATTTGTTATGCCAGGAGTAATGAAATGTTTTTTGTGTGTTGAATGCTTATTGGCGATCCGTCGTACTTTTTCAGACGAGCTATGGAGCTGTGTTTTGTGCTTATCAACACCAATAATATCCGTAGTATGATGAAAGAATTGATGGGTTTCCTTGAGAAAGCCGATCCAGAATTCAAGACAGTCTGTGCCTCTAAGATGTTCTTTGTAGCTGAACGGTATGTAATTTACCAATAATTTCTTGTCTCGAGTATTCATGGAAATGACCATGTGTAAATGCTGCAGACAAAAGAAGTAGTAAACATACAAACTGTAACAAAGGTTATAAAATTATTATACATTATATTATTATATTATTAAATGGATATATGATGGACAGTTTTCCTTAAACATTCTTTCAGGTTTTCACCAAGTCGGCGTTGGCATTTGGACACTATGATGAAGGTGTTAACTACGGTAAGTAATTGCCCATTGAAAAGGCAGCTAAAATATTGGTATAGATTTAAATTTTTTGCTATATACATTATCAATCATGTTGCACAGTTTGTACATTTAAAGAATATGTAAAAACATTGCCTAATTTTCATGTTATATTCTTAAATTCTGTTGCTTTTATAAGTATTTTTTTCAAGGCTGGTAATCATGTGCAACAAGATGTTGTGTCGAACTTTGTTCATCTTATTTCGTGTTCAAGCGAATTACATGCTTATATGGCCAAGCAATTGTACAGAGCATTGACTATAGACATTAGTCAGCAACCGTTAGTGCAAGTTGCTTCGTGGACCATTGGGGAATATGGTGATCAATTACTTCTACCTGGAACTGACGAGGATGATAATATTCAGGTAGCTATTGTCATACTCAGTTAATAATAAATGTGTGCAAACCAGTTTTTACATTTGTTTAGGTGGTTAGTGGTTGTGAAGCCACATATATACATGCATATATGTGTATGTATATATATGCGTATGTGTGTGTGTGTGTTTGTGTGCGTGCGTTTGTGCATGCGTGCACGAATATTTTATGTACGAAAGTTTATTGCACTAATATTTTTTGTAGAATTTAAATACAGTACATAAAATACATACATTGAAATTAATAACTAAGCAATGCCTAGCTGTTATTACAAGTGTTTGGTGCACAAATGACTTCTATTCAATATAAGTAGAACAAATGAAATTTTCAAAAACAAACACATGAAAATCAACAGTGACAAAACTTATAGCAGTGTAATAAATAGTTGATAGAAATTAAGATTAGAAATATGATTTTCTGACACCGTCCACTGTAAGATGCCATGGCAGCAGTGGAGTGCAGTCCATACATGCAATGCATGCTAGTATTTATTAACATTTTACACTTGCATTGTATTATAACATCTGTAGGCGATACATTTTACGAAACCATTACACTACGCAAGTGATGCAGCTGTGTGCATTTACGGCATTTTTCAACGTGAAATCACACTCATTGCAATTTTAGACAGGGTGCTTGAAGGTGTTGCTTAATCGGAAATTGTCCAATCACCATTAGCGGCAGCATTGTTTTTTATCCCAGGTCTATCCGCGAGAGAAATGCTGCCGTGTATTCAACTTGGGTTATTGTTGGCCCAGCTACATGTGAATGTCTTGTTTGAGCCATTGTTTAATACGTACTGTAGTAGATCGAGTTCTGTAGCTGCAGCAGAGTGCTAGATCATAATTGATATGGTGTTTAAGTGTTTTACTAATTACTGTAGTGTTTAGATGTTTCATTGCGTTAATTTCAGTTTTCAGCGCGTCAGTATTATTATTGCTTTAGTATAGTTATCCCATCATAGGACTTTAATGTAGTGTTAATGCAGTAGTTAGACTTCAGTATGCGAGAAGTGCATGTGAGATAAGCATTTCTTTTATACTGTTTTTCTAAATTAACTTATTTTTAATTAGCTATGATGTAAGGGTTGGCTTTAAAACAATGTACAGTTTTGGTACAAGTGACAGGCTGCTTCATTGAAATTGAAAATTGAATTACAATACCTGATTGTAGCCTAGCTCTACCTAGGTTTTTTTTTCCAAGAGCTTATAGTTTGGTTGTATTACATTGCATTTCAACATTACCAATCAGTCAATAACTACAAAAGTTAATCCACCAATAGCTACGTGACTTATTATAAGTACATTTTTCACATTTGAGATATTCTGTGTACCAGAATTTAGATCTCATTTGATGCCTCTGAAATACCCTTAAATACAGGAAAATGCTTTGGTGGCCCTGGACCCCGCTGGGGCTGCTTACACTGCTCCCCCAGACCCCCTAACTGATTGCATGTGTTGTTCCACGGCCCGCGACTGCTGCATGACACACAGCTAGTGGTGCCAATCAAATTGCAAAGTTGATACATACCCTCACACAAGACATAATATTTAAAAACGAGTTTACTGACATCCAAGTTTCATGGTTCTGCTTGCTCGGCAGTTGTTAGGCCAATTACCAAATCAGTAAATAGACTTGGCTTAAGTAATCTAACAGGCTAACATCTTTGGCATAACAGTGTTAAATGCACTAAAATATTTTCCCAGAAAAAATAATTATGACAAAATCAGTTAAATTTGTTATGATAATACATGTAATAATAAATTAATAATTGCTTGATAATAATCTTTTAACAGATAATTGCAAAAACATAAAAATAATGTAAATATTTTTAAGAACAAGAAGTATGTAACAGGTTGTAATTGTACATAGAAAAATGTGGCCACATAGACAATAATAAGAATTGGCAGCCTACTTTTGCTGATATGATTAACATAACTTCAGTGTTAGCATGCATGAATTACAAGAGAGACTTTAATTTCCTTTACCAAAGTTGATGTTAGACAAAGTAGATGTAGGTACATGTAGATGCTGACGAAAGTAGATAACAATACATATAGGTGCAGCAAAAGTATCCGCAGATGAGAATAAAGTAGATGCTTCAAGCACTGGTTACTACTTGTTTTGGCACTCACAACAATAGACTGTTGGCTTTTTATTAGGTGCTTCAGTTGTTCTACTATGTAATAATAGCTTAGCATATTTGCTGTCAAGTCTGTATTTGATATTTTTGCAATAAGAACCAAAGTTATTTGTAGATTTTCTATCTCTGCAATTAAGAAACAGTTGTGCTTTCTTTATTGGTCATGTATCAGTTTGGTTGATTACATGAACTGTCGATAATAATCTTACATAACTTCACTGCAGCAGTGACTAATAACCCGTGTGCATACATATAGAGATTATGTACTAAGCATATTATAGATATATTAGATATGCAATTTTCTTTTCTGGTTAAGGTGTCTGAAGACGATGTTATTAGCTTATTTGAGCGTGTCGTATCTTCGAATGTATCAGCAATTGTTACAAAAGAATATGCTCTCAATGCCTTGATGAAACTTAGTACACGTTTCCCATCCAGCGCAATGTAAGTTGCTTGATTATTACACTACACCATATATACAGCACAGTCTAGCTCTACTTCTATGCCATGATTTTCAATTAGTGACTGTTTAGTAATTATTCAGTTTGTTTTTGTTTTTGGTATTTTTGTTTTTATATATATATTATGATCTGCTCTTTTAAATTGAAGTTGAGCTTGTTTTGATCATCATATTTGTTGTAAGAATAACATTTTTCTGGTCTACTACAAAAGAACTAGTTTATTTGGGCAAATCTTGTATAGCCGTTGAATATTTGCAAGTTTGTGTTGTCACTGTTTCACATGTGTTTTTTGTTCTTGTTTAGGAGAATTAAAGCATATATTTCTGTATACGGAAGCAGCACGAACACTGAGCTACAACAGAGATCTGTGGAATATAACACATTGTTCAATCGACATGATCCAATGCGGTAAGATTACAGCATACAGTCACATTTATGTGCCATCTGTTTACTTTACTGGGTCTGCTTGCAAAAACGTGAGACAAATAAGCTCTATGGCTGCTTTGTTATGGCACTTTAGAGAAGACATGTCTCATAGATAAAATTTGCTCGATCCTCTGAGCTTGTTTATTGTTTGCAAGCTCGGTCTACAAGAGTAAAAACAAATAATGTGCTTCAATGATTTGTTAGCATTCTGCACTTATGCAAAATCTTACTGGAAATGAACCCCTTCTTTATTGAGATTTTGCACTATATGCAGAATCTTGTTGGAAATAAATTGTTTCTTTCTTTATTTTGTACTGTTGTTTCTCCACTAAAACAGTAAATAACTCCAAAACCATGGCACCTAGAGTCATCAAACTTGCGAGATAGACAGCTGAGGTAGGGTTGAGGCAACTGTGTGTGTAGTGACCTTTGACCTCGGGTCAACGACTGGGTGGGGCCGCGAGTCAAAGGGTCACCGACAGAGGACATCGGGCAGTTTTTTGGTTGTCGTTCAACACCTAATGATTGAGTTAAACTCCAAATTTTTCCATGGTTATTTAGTATCCATTTGTTTTCTTTAGCTGTAGATATGCACCTGGGGTTTTGAAAAGCTGGGATTCTTTAAGGGCTTGAGATAGGGGACAAAATATGAAAATTAGGGTAAATGACTTTGTCACTCAACTTCACTTAAAGTATTTAAGTACAAGTCTATGTTATTACATGTATGGATAGCCAGGTGAAGGTAGATGTGCATTAAGCATTTTTAGAAAAGTGGGCTTAACCAGTTCATTTGACGCAGACGAAAGTGTTAAAAAGAGAGCCATGTCTATAACTCCAAAGCCAGACTACCTACTACATAGTCACTAAACTTGCAGGGTAGGAACTTGGGGTGGGGGTTTCAGACAACAGTGTAGTAGCTTTTGGTCTGTGGTCAAAGGATCAAGCTCACTAGACATTGGTCTGTTTTTCATTTGTCACTTAACTACTCCTAGGGCTTTAAGTTAAATTCAAAACTTTTCACAGGTATTTTAGTCTTGTGAGCTAGATGTACGTTAAGCATTTTCAGAAATTGGGGTCTGGGAAAGTTCCAAGATAGGAGCCAAAATGTAAAAATAAGGGCTTTGCCATTCAACTTGTCTTACAGTATTCAACTAGGAGTCCATGTTTAGGCATGCTTGGGTAGCCGTGCGTGACAGGAACAACAATGTTAAAACTGTGTTATGTCAATAACTGTATAAGTGTAAGTGATAGAACAATGAAACTTGCAGGGTAAACGTCTGAGAAAAGTGCTCTCTGGATCAAAGGTTACTGTGATAGGAGCCTTTATGTGAAAATTAAAATAAATAGATTTATCATTAGACTCCTCTTAGAGCGATCGTGTTCTGCACTCATCTTACCATTCCAGTTGTAGTTCTAGTGATATTGCAGAATCTTAAATTTATGACTAAGTCATAAACAGCAACCTAGTTTAACTTGTTTTTAAATCTATGGCAGACTTTATGAATATGAGATTGTTAAGGTTAATAATAACTATGCCAGCCTTAATATCAGTGTTAAGTTGTCATTTGTATAGAACTTGTGTTTATATTTATTTATTTATTTGTGCATTATACAGACCAGGAGTTTTAGAAAGAATGCCTTTATTGGAAATGAAGAAAGAGTTAAGTTCAGCAAATCTTGCCTTGTCAAATGGTGACATATTAAATGGTGACGATGATGACCTGTTTCCAGTTGACGAAGGCGTGAAATCAAAACCTACTCCTAAACCCGAAACGGTTTGTCACCTAAGATTATTTTGCCTTACAAGTGGTAATCCACATTGTATAGTGAATAACAGCATAATGACAAGAAATAAATTATATCTTTGCTTGTATGGTAAAAATTTCGTAGAAATAGTTTGCACTTACTTTAGTGCATGTTCATTTTTTATTGTATAGAGTCAAGGCCTTCTCGATATTCTTGGTGAGACACCAGTACCGCCAACACAGCCTACAATAACAAAGCCGGCAGAAAATCTATTAGATTTGCTAGATCTAGGAGGAATGCCATCAGAAACTCCCAGGATGCCCGTGTTTGGTAAGATCAAGGTTTTGCACAGTTCTTGATAGATGTGTTCAGAAATGCCTGTTGCTTTTACTCAACCGCCCACGTGTCTCTTCAGTTGCTGCTTTTGATAACGAAGTTTCAGATTGTTGAATTATATTAACTAATTAGACAAAGACTGGTACTAATATTTCTAGATTGTCAGAGTTCACACAGTCAGGGAAAATCCTGGAAAATACAGGCTATCCTGAAAAGTCATGGAAAAGGATAATTTGTTAAAAGTCACAGAAACTGGGGCAAAAAGCCAGGGAAATTGGAAAGGGTTGCAAAAATAATCACCATGAATCAATATTTTTCCAAACATTTTTCAGCGATTTGTGTTCAAATAAAATTTTGCTATGGTGGGCTCCCCGTTCGAATTCTGTTTCAAAAATAATGATTGGATTAAGAAAGTTTATGTAATGTGATTAGTGTAAATTCGTTAGCACTACTGCAACTGCACCAACACATTATATATCAGTATATGTATGACTGTCCATACACGAAAATGTTTGAATACGTATACTGGTAATACAATTTTTGCTTAACTTGCTCATGGAAAATCTATATTTTGTCAGGGAAAGGTCTGGGAATTTTTTTTTAAATTCTGTGGGAACCCTGGATTGTGTTCAAGTAGCTCACCATAAACATAGAAATAAATTTTACCACTGTCATCACGTACTGAAAACACATTAACGTTTATCTCCATAGTGCTCAGAAGTTAAGACATCACTGTAAGGCCAAATAGTTAATTATGTTAAACTTATTTTTTATTACTTTTGTGTGTTGCTACAACAAGAAAAATATTTATCTAGTAGCAGTTGCAGTTTACGGGTAGAGCACTTATACAGTCTTCTGAAAACTAGTTATTTCTCTGCCAAATTCAGCAAGAGCAATAAATTATAGTGACCAGCAAGTGATCATTTTTTACAGTCAAATTTTTAACTACTTTGTCTTCTGTCATGCATGCTTTTAACCTGTAATGTCATAGTAATTCAGCTGTAGGACGATGTAAGAGGATAAAATTGATACCAAAATAATCAGTGAAACGTGAACATATCCAAATTTTTGTTAAGGGTGCACTGGTTTTGTTGTGCAAGCCACATGTGTATCTGTTTGTTTACATGCAAAATTAACTTTTGGTCTATATAATAGGTTTCATGACATTTTTTTGCATTTTCAGATACTCAACTTTTACCTACAGTAGGTGTGCCACCTATGAATAATATTTTAGATGGATTCACAGCTCCTCAGCCAACTTTTAAGTCAAGTGAGTAGAAGTATTAAAAATTCAAATAATTGAAACTTCAATCAAATTGGCAGTGAATTAAAAGTTTGAAGTTTGAACGAAGGGATTGCACAGGTGCTGAATTGTTTATTAATATTATAGTTTAAAGAATAGATTTGTCATTTAATAGCTGTTTATATTTTTAGGTATACCGTCTATTGTAGCTTATCACAAAGATGGTTTAAAAATTGATTTTTATTTCGAGCGTAATGAGGATGTGTTAACTGTATCAGTTGCAGCTACAAATTCACAGCCACATCCACTAGAAAACTTTGTTTTCCAAGCTGCTGTTCCAAAAGTAAGTAATATTTTGGGAATCACATTAGTTTATTCAATAAACTGCAGCGGAAGCTGAAAGATAAATAATAGATATATAGAGATAGATTAATTAGTAGACTATGCTTTTTCTTTGGCTTGCATATGACTTCTGTTTGCACAATTGTGATGTGATGGCTAGAGTTGGTTATATCAGTATATTAATAATACCAACGAAAATCAAAGTTTTAATACTTTTCATGTGTTAATATATTTGAACTAAATAAGTAATATTCTGACTTTTTTGACATTTCAATTTAGATAATTTAGATAAGCGAGTATTTTTGTGCAGATATTTGTATTGGTTCCTAAGTTGAACAACGCAAGAAGTTTACTGATTTGGAGGTACATCTTACCCTAGTCATTTAAGACTCTGCTAGAACATCTAATTGCTGCTGAATCACTTTGATCAAGTTACTTGCTTATTACAAGAAACATCATTGATGCTAACAAATTCTTTCATGTTTATTTCTTTTCACATCACACTTCTATGTTGTATTTACAGACATTCCAACTACAAATGTTGTCACCTTCTGGCAGTGTCGTTCCACCAAACAATACAGGTCAGCTGACTCAACAGCTGAAGATCACCAACCCACAAAAGGTGTGTTTTAATATTGAGAATGTGACTTCATCAAAAAAAGTCAACTAATTAATATCCAATTCTATTTTACTTTTCTGCAAACATTTGACATTACATTTTTTAATTTAAAATGTACTCATTTTTAGTGTTAATTCCTTGTGCGTAGAAGGTTTTCTTGAATTGTTTTTTTCATGTAACAACGTACCCATCTTTTTGTTTCTTTGTTATCTCATTACTAATGGGTTTTCAGTTCATACCCATTTTTTTCTTGACAACTGAAACCATTTGGCTTGCTTAGTTTTCTGTGCTAGGTTTTATATGTGGGTGTCACCATTTATACGAGTTTCATGTCATTCGTACTCAGTTGGTTCTTACTTTACTAGTTCAGTAAAGTGTCTGTAGAATTATTAAACTTTATTATTTATTACAGAGTTTATGATTTTTTTCATTTACATACTAAATGGTCAAATTCATTCTTTCCATAACGACTCATCAGTATTTCATATTTTTCACTTTTTAGGCTACATTGCGAATGAGAATTCGATTAAACTATACACTGGATGGAGCAAACATAGCTGAACAAGGTGAAATAAACAATTTTCCTGCTGGTTCTTATCAATAGCAGTGCCAAGTTTAATTAGAACTAGAAATATTTTATTTAATCAGTAACAAATTTATATAAAACCATCTTTTGCTGCTGGGGAAAAAGCTGAACAAAGCTAGCAGTTTGCAGTGCACCATATATTAATGAGTCTTAAACTAATATTCAGGCACTCTATTGACAAATTCAGCAACAAAGGATTTCTTCCACATTTTTGCAAAACATTACTAGTTGCAGCCTTTCTGAAGCAGGAATTGGCTTAACGTAATGTAACTAAGGTTAAATTTTATACCAATGCTAGTACTTCTTAAATGCTTTGTTCTGGAAGAAACTGAAAATATACATAGCAATTGTTGATTTTCTTAAGAATCAACAGGGCAAGTTATCATTTCTAACAGATGCCGTATGTTGTTCAGGACGCTTGTAGCATTTGATCCTTGACATCGTTATGCAAATAAAATTTGTAAATTGACTAAATGCTTATCACTTGTTGGAAATTTTTTATGTATGTTAGTATAACATATGTGTATTAAGCAATGTTAAGTCAGAATGATGGTAACTTGTTGCTAACTGCTAAAATTACAGTTGAACTAACAGAAGTTGAGTATCTCTATTTAAAGGACAATGTATCTGTATGGTCTGTATTAAAACACTATTTAGTTTCAACAAAAAAAATGAGGCACAAGTTAGTTGCTATTGATATCATAGGTTTCATAAAAATCTAGTTGTAGGTATGAAATAACTTTATTTTTTTGTGACAAAATAACATTTTGCCTGAAAGATGCATGGAAATCTGCAGTGCTTGTACTAGCCTTGTTACAATAGTGTATACTTTTGTTGTACTTAGTTACAAGTGCAGGTTTTACATTTTTTGTAAACAAAATAAACCATTGCACAACATTTGTAATCTTTCCTGTGTGAAAGACTCCATATTCACTGTTCAGAGTCAAAGCAAACAATATGGTATACAGACTGTGGATTGTTAATTTGTGATTTGGGAAATAATTATAGCATTGTAAAACCTTAACAGTTGAAATAAAATATGAAAATAAGATAATTATTATTACATACTAAATAACAATCGATTTGTCTAAGTTGTGTATGTTATATCTAGCATAAATGTTTTTGTAGTGTGCTGTATGATTGTGTTTTGTGAAAATACAGGCTGTAATAAGTATCTAAAGTATTTCGTTTTTTATTCCTTTTTATATGTCGTGGGATTTCTTAATTATAGTATACTTCAAACTTTATTCTGTGTTCTACTTCAGACTATGTTCTTTATTATTTACACAATTTTTAGTCTCAGTAATGTATTTGACACACACTTAAGACTTGGTGAGAAAAACTGGAAGATGTATTTTCAACTATATTTTAATGATATATCTACTATGATCATAACAGACATTTTAACATATATTCATAAAAAATGCACAGTTTAATTTATAAGTAACAGCTCCTGATCATGAAGAGGGAAATCGGTTCTTACATATTTATAGTTCCTACACACATAAACTTGGTATTTTGTAGAGTTATAATAGAATGACTGTTAGTCACTGCAAGGAAAATGACTAAAAATCACTACATAGTCATGAATTAGCTTACTAACTGTTCCGTCGCACTCTCAATGTTTGGGTATTTGAACTGGTAACCAGATTCTACTACCTTCTCAGGTATGACGTACTGTCCTTGCGTTACTACTTTTCCTCGCTCACTACCAAACACCGCATTTATCACAAATTCGGGAACTGGAAACACAGCAGGCCTCCACATTGCCATTGAAAATGCTTTTGTGAAGTCGCCATTGGTACAACAATTCGGTGCCACACCATTAAATACGCCAGTTGCATTTTCATTTTCTAGTAAGTGTAAAAAAATTCCTACTAAGTCAGCAACATGAATCCACGGAAAAAACTGAGTTCCAGAACCTATCCTCCCACCAAGACCGAAGTAGAATGGCCAGTAAGAGCGCTGAATAACACCACCTTCTCGACCTAGAGCCACACCTTCAAGAGGCAAAAGAAAACATTAGTTGTGTATTGCTTTAATTAATTTGTCATCCAGTTGTAAGGTTAGTTATTGCAGGAGTGTGATGCATTTCATTATGTGCATGTGTATTAATTACTAATTATTATCTGTACAGTGATATATTACTAAGATGTATTTGACAAATCTGTTCCACTGTTACAAATACACAAGATAAATGTGAGCATTAGAAAAGTGTGTATGATCACTCCACAGGCACAAATAATCAAGGCTAGGCCTATACATTGAAATTATAACTAGACCTACTAACCAAAAAGTTATAAATACAGTCATACCTCTGTTTTCAACCATAATTCGTTCCTAAAAAGTGTTTGAAAACCGATTTGGTTGAGTACCGAATCATTTATTCCCATAAGAAATAATGTGAATGCAAATAATCCATTCTCAAGCACCAAATGTAAAACGAAATATAATAAGGCAAAAATGTTTATTCAAACAGTAGATGTGATATAATTGATAAGAAAAACATAATACAATTACTTTGATAGAAAAACATAATTGTTCCTGCACGAAAAAGCGGAGACACATAAGCTTAGAAAGCACTTAGCGATGCTAGGCAATTCGAATCTTGTGCGTGACTACTATCGGGTGCGGTCGGCTATGCTTGGCTCTCCTCGGCTCGCCGTGCCTGTGTTCATCACGTGTTTGGCGGGTGGTCGAGTACCGAAATTCTGGTCGAAAGCGGAGACAATTTCAGCTCGAATTTTCTGGTCGAAAACCGATTTGTACGAGTACGGAGACATTCGAAAACGGAGGTATGACTGTACTTTTCTGAATTAAAAAGTAATGATGCAGTTAGTTGCCTGATGTTGGTTTTTAAAATTTTGCTATATTAAAAGTGGACAGCATGGGAAGTTTTCTTTACATGCAAACTGTGAAGTTTTTATCCAATAGACTAGTCTGCTCTGTTTGATGTCATATTTGCGTGCTTTTCGTCTCTCTTATGCTCATTTCTATAACTGCAAACGAAAATCTGTAGCGCAAAATTCAGCACGCCTGAAGATTGACACAGACTCACTAAGATACCAACTTGATACCAGTGAAGCAACAGTTTTCATATTTATCTGAGCTTTGTGATCATAAAGTGCAGTATTTAAAAATGCCCTGCACGAGACTGTCAAAAAGACATCAGGTAAGGTTCAGTAGACTCGGTTCTTTTACCAGCTCTAAGAGTTAAAGCCACTTATATATTACCTTTGCCTGTAGTTCAAGTTAACACGACATTAACACAAACCTATTCTCACTATAGCGTGCCTGACAGCAGTTGTCTCCGGCAATTTTCCAGCCAATTCCCAGTCATGGCAGAGTCGAGTCATGAAATCGCTGGCTGGAGGTGCATTGTGTTCTGTATATCTTGCAGTATCCCTAGGAGGATAAATACCTTGAACATAAACAAATGGTATTTCTTATTGAACAGAATAATAATTTCAGGTTTCATTAACAATGAAAATAAAAAACTCAATGGCATGATATTTAATATAATTCGGATGGCTAGGGAACAAAAAAACTATCTGAGTTGCGAGATAAACCAAGTTCGACGAAGACGCATATTTGCGCATTCATTTCTCGCTAGATACATTCTGTGCTTGCATATAGCCATTTTTTGAAAGGAGAGCCTGCTTTATGGCTAAATGTTACTTGGTTTGCTTTAATAAAACAACTAATTGTTGACTCCATTTGTTTTGAATAATTTGTTTAGAAAATGCCCAGCACTAACATTTGGTAGTTACACTACCACTGCACTGCAGCTCAAGATGGAACAGCCCAGTTATTATAATTAAGCAGTTAGCAATGAAATTCGATATGCAAGGTTTACATACTCGCAAACGCGCATAAAAGCAACCATCTGCATTTATTGATAAGATAATTACTTATTATGCACTCACTCAAAGACACAATAAAATCACTTGTAAACATATAGTTACACAACACTTACCAATGGCAGAAGCGCATATAAACACTTTTGGTTTAACAGGAGCTTTGACTATAGCATCAGCCAATACCTTTGTAGTGTTAATACGACTATTGTATAAATCATTTGATAATGCCTCACTCCACCTATTAAGACAAAATGTTCTGCCTAATTTATTCGCTAAAAACAGAAGCATAAAATGGCAGCAAAGAACAGAAAAGAAATCAGATTCCATATGCTGGTTAATATCTTGAGTAAAAAATTGTCTTGATTCTACATGATCATATCAATACCAGCAAATAGAGTAATGAAAAATACAAGAAGTCATAAAACAAAAACAACTTTACCTCCTAAGAGGATTGAGAAGGTTTTCTCCTGCAAGATTGACAACAGCAGTACATTCGGGGATTCCATTTATAGCAACACTTTGCTGAAAAATGAATGTTAATAATTAATCGGCCTAGTAAAAGTTTTACCACAGTTTTACAGAAATTCAATTTATTTCAAACAAATGGCAGTTCTGCATTTCTATTAGAGTTGTCACATTTGTCTCAATCAACAGGTGCTGCCATTTGTCTTTACTTGGGGCACTAAGGTGATGATTTCGTCCCTCAAAAAAAATCATTATGCAACAACACCCGCCGGTAAGACCATTTAAATAAATTACTTGTGCAGATGCTAGAAAAAGAAATATCCTAGCAGTCTATGCAAGTGTCTCTTAGAAAACCTCCAGCAAATAAGATGGTAGTGCTAAATTCCCTTAGAATTGTAACAATTAATAAACATAATAATACTGTGTCTATAAAAGTGCTTAAGCAAATAAACAGTTTGTCAAATTCAGTTGAGCTGTGCAACTTAGTAACAATAAAAGTATAAAAGCAATGGAGTAAAAATTAATTGACTCCTCAAACACTTGCATCCATTTAAATTTAAAATCGCTATAATAGGACAGTTCTTTTATTTATATTTTTTTAAACAAAATCAGACACTTACCATAATGATCTTAGTATTGACAATTTTTTAAAAGTACATTTTTGTTTTGGTTAATTGAATTTTCGGTAAGATCATTGCTACTTACCACATAGGTCGAAGTATTTTTTATTATTTGTATTTATATGTATTCCCTCAACAAGATAAATAACTGCATGCAGTAAGGTCGTTGAAACCATCCAGTAACCATTTTCTTGAAGGTTACCAATCCATTTACTGAATGGACTTGATATTGCTTAATTTTGGTGGGTAGGCACTCACAGTGAACGCTCAGCTATAACAGAACATTGCAAATGTCAAAACTAGACAATTGCTGATAATTACCAAACTTTGCCATTCAGCTAACCGTGCTGTAATGGTATACTTAGTGGCATATGAGAGCTGCATTATTACAAAGAAATCTGACTGTATTTACCCAAGAGATTGCAGATCTACTGGACGGTGAACGTGAAACACAAATAACACCATAGCCGTTGTTATATAGAGCTCTAGTTAGAGCTGTTCCAATGAAACCCGAGGCATCACCTGAAGGTTAAAGAAAATGCAAGACGTTAGTACTATAAAAAAAACCAATGATTTGGTACTGTTGTGACTAACTTGCAGAATTATTACGTTTTCTACAGACAGCCCAGACAAGCCCAATGATCACTAAATGGGTCAAATCAATGAACTAGCGCACTGCAGATTAAAACTCACTTTGTGACGCATACTTTTGTAATTGGTTTTAAAGAATACTCAGATAAGATTCAATTCGATGACTGTCTTAACGACTAGCATCCATGCACAAAACAGTTGAACAGGTGGAATTTATCAGTCCAAGACATCGGAAAATAAATAAAATATCTAACCTACAACCACTTTAGCCATTGAAGAAGTTAGGTAACTCCGAAACTTTAATTATCATTTTGCGCTTACCAATTAGTAAAGGTAAGTAACGGCAACAACTGATGATAACTCTAGTTATTAACAATAATCCGCGCCATCTATTAGATAGATACGACATTCCGTGTGTTTCCATGATTTTCGTTGCTTTCATAGCTCCACTCTAGAATTATAATTCAAATATTTTCACCTGTTAGTAAAGTTATTAGTACAACATGATTTACAATAAAATGTAAATAAAACATTAGATATAATTTTTAGTTGCTATTATATGTAGAATATTGTAAAGGTCAAGAGCTGTAGGTTGTGAATGGACATTTCGAGTCAGCCACTCCACACTATCATAATTATACTATTATACTGTCATGATTAGGGGTTAAGCGAGTACACTCGTAGACATTGCCGAGTGAGGATTTAAACTTTGTTGTGGTTGGTGCGGCAATCACCATGGCAGGCAAATTATTTCATTCATTTGCAACTCTCACAGAAAAAGAATATTCACGAATGTCAAGACGTGACTGCTCTTTAAACAGTTTTAAACCACGTCCTCTTGTTTTAGAATCAACAACTAAATTAAGAATTTTTTTGCCAAAATGTTTTCTTTCTAGTTAATATTTTATAAACTTCAATAAGATCTCCATGGTGTCTTCTTAATTCAAACGTGGACAAACTGCAATATTTTAATCTTTCCACATGTCAGATTTTTACAACCTAATATTATTTTTGTAGCACGCCTTTGTACACCTTCCACAAGGAATATATCTTTCTGATAATGGGGATTCCAAAGCTGCACACAGTATTCTAGATGAAGTCTAACCAAACCAATGCATAATTTCAATACAATTTCTTTATTTCTAGAAATGATGTGCCAATTTATCGTCCTCAAAATCTTGTTTGCTCTCTTAACAGAGGATACACATTGCTGGGAAAGTTTCGAGCCTGATGTTATTATCACACCAAGATCACTTTTACTATTTTGCACTTTGAAGAGTTGTTATATTCAAAACATAGTCACTTTTGAGATTCCCAAAACCACAAGGCATTACCTCACATTTATCAACATTAAATAACATTTCCCAATCATTACCCCACCTACATAGTTGGTCAACCTTTCTGAAGATTCTACTTATGGTAGGCCTTATTAATTCTTAAGGTGAGAGGCACAAAACACTGTCGCTTCTTTTGTCTATGCCTTCAGTTTACTTGTTTCTTTCTGTATTCCATTATGATCATCATCATAATGCCCACCACATCTACTGTAGACACTGGGCGGATGTAAGGCACAGTTCTATAGTAAAATCTGCCTTCTAGACAGCAGCAGTAATCCAGCAGAAAACTAGACCCTTCTATGCCAGTGGCTTGTCTATTTATCTGTGGGAGGATCTTACATCTGGTATACCAAAATATGGTGCGCTCTTCTCCATGTAGAGTGAAAAGGAGTGGAAATCGTCCCTCTGGCTATAAAAAGAAACCTTGAGAGAGGCACGGTCGGTCAGAGATAGAAGCAGCGGACAGTGTCAATGACAGTAACTTCATATGCCCACATTAAGGCCTCTGATGCCATACCTAGATCGGCCTTGTAAGCCACCTGTAGTTTAGAATAGGACAACATGAAGACAGTAAGTCTTCATCGATCGCAATGCTATATCTACTACTGCTGCAACAACAACAACAACAACAACAACTACTAGTAGTAGTAGTTTGATTGATATGATTGTCAAATTAAGTTATAGGTTTATAGGCAGAGTATAATGGGTGACGCCAGAACAATGGCTTTGCGTCAGCAGTTTTCCAAGCGAAAATTGCGTGAAATGGAACTTCCAATCAACTCGTCAATGCTCCTCATGGTGGAAGCATCCTAAAATGCAGCCCACACTATCGTGTAGCCCTGTTCCTCTTCTATTTAAGGAGCTACATATCTCCGTTCGCTAGGATGTTTTTTCCGCATGCTGTTTGGTCTAAATTTCGAAAAAATCGGGACACAGTGGCCCATTTCTGAAGAACGGGAATGGGTCGGAGGCTGTGCTGCCCATGGATAGATAGCCCTTTCAACGGTGGGTGTAGTAGGCATTTTTAGAATTCGCGAGAGGGTCACGGCGCCCCGCAACGGGCGTTTTCTCGGACCCAACTCCAGATTTTTTCGAAATTTTGGTCAAACAGTCTGCAGAAAAAACGTTCTAGCGGCGCCTGGTGGGACTCTCGGAGAATATACAGAGTTCTTTCGTCCCGAAAAATAAACCATCATTGGTACGACACTAGATCAAGGCCTTTTGCTTGATATATAGATCGCCGAGAATGGTGGCGTCGTTGGAACTGTAGCCTCAAGTCTTACATGTATGTAACATACCACCGAAATTAATTATACAGATAATAATTATAGTAATAATATAATAATAATAATAATAATAATAATAATAATAATAATAATAATAATAATAATAATAATAATAATAATAATAATAATAATGCGTGTGCCGATCATTACTGTTAAAATTCGCAAAAATGGCAATTTGTTATGCTTTTCTAAGAAGTATTAAGCAATTATATAATTTTCTTAATCATGATATTTTGAGATTTTGAAAACTTTGTAATCAGTTAAGATCTACCAATAAATCTCTCGATCGAAATAAATTGAAGCCTGTTAAATATACAAACCATCTTGTTGTGTCAGTTCTGCGACAGCATGTGATGCTCATTAATTTTTGTGAGACTCAGTACTGTAAAACATTTTACTGTTTGACTATTAAAGGCATGGTAAAAATTTGAAAGCTTTAAAAAGATAATAGTCATAACACCTAAATCGTGGATATTCTTTTTTTGAAGCTTTTTATAATACAATACATTATCCAGTTCTAGTAATTTTATTTTACGAACCACCGACTAGAGTTCGTTAAAATTGTATTTTGAAGTTGCTTGCAAACTTCGGAGACTTAGGGTTGTACTTGCTAAATCTTTTGCTTTTGTCGTTTCAAGAGTTTTACGTAATGCTGTAGGAAGAGGAGTCTCTTGAGGTAATGATAGCGCATGCCCAATCCAATGCAATCTTATATTTGTTTACTCTGAGGATCCTTTTTGACTACATGATACAGATAATCATCGGAAATTACATGCGGCACGTAACCCATGATCAGCAGAATGCTAAAATGACAAAAAATATTAAATCTGTGTGTAGATGGCGCAACCTAAAAAAATACAACGCGATGAATTTCTGCTGTTACAACTTTTCCTTTACGGACGCGTTGTTTCAAAATTAGTTTGGTACGATGAATTAATTATTTTATTGGATCTAGATCGATGAAAAAAGGTATAAATAATAATAGAGATGTAATAACGTTTATTTTGACTCAATTTAGTGCTTCAATATTCCGTAATTATCTATCGTAATTTCAACACAATTCTCTACTGTTCATTCTTTTTTATTTATTATTATAATATTAATATTAATTACTACAAATACTAGTAGCACTAGTAGTAAAACCAAGTGTCTTTACTTTAGTGTAAGTAATTTAATTCCTTTCCTTTTACAAACTATAGGACATTATCTTATTTACCACATAAAAGTTTTGTATCTATCAAGAAAACAAAATTTTTTTCTTAAAAAATGAGCAGTTAAGGTAGTGACCAATGGGTCTTTTGCTGCTCCTACTCACATAATATAATTGCTACACTATACATTGACTATGAAACAAATGTTGAGGAAACAAAATTGATTGAATTGAATTGTAGCAAAAAAATTCAAATACCGTTAGACCTCAGCACTGACAAGAAAGAGAGCACTCAACGAATAAACGAATACAATATAAAACATTTGAACAACAGGAATTTAAGTTTATACATTTTAATTTTAGAGCACTTTTCATTAATTTCATTTGCAGATGAATCATTATAGTCACTGTGGAGTATTTTTAAAATTCCAGAAGCCAGCTGCCACTCGGTTGTAGTGATTAATACAGCGCATTAGGCCAAACTCCATAATTTTTAGTTTTTTCATGTTTTTGTTTGCCAAGTCTTGTAAAAATTTGTTTACAGGCATTCAGACAATAGGATAAATTTTTATTTTTCTTGTAGTTAATAGACAAGTACAGTAGGCGCCATTTACTAGACTCACAGTTAATAGACTCAGTCGTTTAATTGACTCAAAAACACCTAGAACTCCTATTCAAATGTATACAAAAACTGTCAGTAATTGATTCAAATGACTCCGCATAATTGATTCAATATTTTGCTTCATGCACTTAAGATACTTGTGTGTGCCCATCTTTTGTGCACCATAATATACTATGTTTAATATAATACACATATTATAATAATATGCATATACTATAATATATATAGTATATAATGTAATATACTAATATAGTATGTTTATCATATGTGCTAATATGTTAGCCTAGCGGTTTTGCTTTGAATCTGTCACCCGCTTATCCGCTGCAATTAACCTCATTGTTTCTAGAACTAAACATTTGATCACTTGCCCAGCGGTTTGCTTTTGAAGCTCCTGCTGCTTTTCACGTGGGAAACAAGGTCATCACCAACTGCAGGTCAAACACTAGGTGACTAGGTGTTTTGCTTGAATATGTGCAGCCTTACAGTAACAGGTTTTCAATATTTTTATCAGTGAGAATTTCATAAACCAACTTCTTCATGAAGAAATGAAGCAACTGACCTTGCATGAATTTCTCCTAATCTTTAACAGTGATAATCAGATTTTTGTGATTTTTTCTTTTTTTTATTAATTCACTTATGTAAGTTATGCTTGTTGAATAATTGCACGTAGGTATTTTTGACATTAACTCGTTTCTAAGATTCATTTAAAGCCACTACTATGCACGCTAAGATGTGATGAGTACTGACTCATACTTGTATAGTAGTAATATACTAAGTGCTTCGGCTAATTGGCTCGGTTAATTGGGTCAAAATACTTGCGTCCCAAAGTGAGTCTATTAAGTGGCGCCTACTGTATTATATTAGAATGAGTTAGCGCAAATGATAAAAGTATTTGTCTAGATAAGACTAGGCCTAGATGACAGTAAGTATGATGTAATTTAGCCTGCAACTGTATGTAAATAAATGTCCAATACTATAGTATTATACTATAACGAGGATTTTAATAGTAATACAGAAGCAATACATTCATAGTAACAATGAGTTACATAAACTCATAAAACTAAAATCCTTAAAAAGTTAGTAGGTGTAGGTCTTTTAGTGCAAAATCAGTAGTGCAGGTGCATTTGCTGAGAACCATCTGAATTGAAAGTATGCAGCCATATATCTGCGGTATACAGTTTAGAAGTTGCTTCTTATAAAGATGTTAAATGCTAGGCTAAAATCTGAACAACCAGAATGGCAGAATGGGTCACTGAAAGCCGAGACCCAGTCAACCTGAGCCAAGGCCAGAATTTCAACGCGCATTCGTGCTAATGCCCATTATTAGATTAGATTCGCACAGGCTTTACCTAAATCTTAAAAAAATAAAGGCACTAATTTGACTTTTTCACTTTTTGCCTTACGCTAGGCTTAGGCTTCATAGCTTATGAAGGCTGCCATATTGTACTTGCAGGCTTACTTAGTCATTTCACTAGTGTCTTTGGCTCACTGTGCTTTTCATTCAGAGTTGCACATAAAAATTGTAAGGATCTATGCTCATTGCCAAGTCAACAAGAACGTTTACTTGAGGGTGGCAGAGTAAAGTTTGGAAATTTGAATTTCAATTCAGTTTCAGTTTTCGCTGTTTCAAGAATTATAATTCATCGTACCTGAACTAAGTAATTTAGACCTTGATCCTCTGGATTCCCAAAAAACTCATGGCGAGAATCTGCTTAGATTCTGGCAAAATATAATGAAATTCTGGCCCTGTGAGGTGTTACAATGATAGAAAATTTCTGATGACAAACATATTTAGGTTTTGCGAAAACATAACTAGTACTAGCACTAGTTATCAGTTTTCTTTTTTATATATTTACAGCAAATGCAATACTGATACAACAAATTCGGCAGATGTGGCATCAACATACGATAGAAGATGCAAACTTATCAAGTAGCGAACTGACATTTTTTATGTGAAAGTGCACATTTTATACCTGTGATTGGTACAAAAGCATCAAGTATCTGTTTATTTTCACATACATACATGTTTTCATAAAATAAATCAGAAGTTGAAATGGAAAAGGCAAGCAGGGCAGAACTTTTGCACACTATTGAAACTCAAACAGAACAATTAAAAAAATATGAAACAAAATTAAGAGATGTGGTACATGCCTATAAGAGCCTCCAGTCTGAAAAGGCAGCACTAGAGGATAGTCTCAATGCAATCAGCACTGTAAATAATGAAAAATCATGCAATGAAGTGGTTAATGACATAGAAGATCTGAAAAATCAAGACGACCAAGATTATAACCAGACTATGTCACAGTCAGAATCAGATTTGAATAGACTAACTGCAGCTGTAGCTACTATAACAAAAGAGAAAACACGAATGGAGATAAATTTTCAAACTGATAGGAAGCAGATGAAACAAGAGCTGGATGACTTGACAAAACAACTACAAAAGGAAATGCATAAACACGATGAGGAGAAGTCTCAGCTGAAAGCCAAAATCAAGGAGCTGAAATCAACATTGTTGTCGGAACAACGTGAAAGAGAAAAAGAAGTGACTGATCATGCTGTTATGCTACGAGAACTGCAGAAATTATTAGCTGATGAACGAATCGCAAAAGAAAATGTAGAACATCATTTGGATGAAATTAAAATGAAAGTGACAAAGCAACAGAATGCCACAGAGTATGTGAAAGAATATGAATCAAAAATAAGAAGCTTAACAAAGGAGATGGATGACTTACGAACACGTCTCTCTGCTTCGGAACAGAAGTCGAAACAACCGCCGCCACTTCTAGCTCAGTTAAGACAAGAAATTTCTGAAATGAAGATGCAGAACAGGATAACTCTTCAAAGCGAACAACATCGGGCAACAGAAGCAGAAGATCATGCAAAAAATGTGAGATTACAGGCAGAAGAGAGGGTAGCCACTCTCGAAAACAAACTTTCAGAATTATCTGAAACTGTGGGCAGCTATGAAAGGATTAGGATGCAGGACAAAAGTACTATACAGACATTGAGAGAGAGAATATCTCAACTTGACATTGAGAATTCAGCACTCTCAAGACAATTAACTAATAATGATTTAGAAAATGATGATTCTAATTTAGACGTAAATGCATTAGTAGAGAAGATTACTAAATTAAAAGAAAGGTTAAAATCAGCCAATGAATGGTCTGAGAAACCAGTTGATTTGACAGAGCTATTGAGTTTGCAGAAGGATGGTGAAATTACACAGGATAGAGAGCAGGTTCATCTGCGGTGCCAACAAGAATATAGGCAGCTAAAAGAAGAATTTGAAAGATACAAGCTCAGGGTGCAATCCGTTTTGAAAAACAAAAAGGATAGTGCAGTAGCAAAAGAAGTTGAATCCCTTAAAACCCAAGTTTTCGATTTAAAGGAAAGGCTGCGACAAAGAACAGTGGAATACGAAGAAAAGATTAGGCACAATGCGATGGCAATTAGCAACCTTGAAGACACAATTGTAAAACTAAGAGAGGAGCATGACGAAGAAAGAATAAAAACTACTAGAGAATACAAGCAAAAAATAACTGAATTTGAACAAGAAATGCAGAAGCAGAGAGAAAGGATACTCGAACTACTTGCAGAAAAGGACAGCGAGATAGAGATACTAAAAAACTATTTCCCAAAATCTACATCAAGTGCTATTGGTGTAGAAAATGAACAAGTGTCTTCCAATAGTGAAGTTAATGTAGATATTATACCTTCAATAAACTTAGATGGGCCTCTGCTACACTTTAATCAAGAGATTTCCAGACGAGACGTGGAAATCAGCAGTTTACGGAAGACGAAACATCAGTTAGAGCAAGCCCTACGGGAATTACAACAGTCCTTATCCATAAAAGAGGAAAAGTACAGAGAACAGATAGAATTTATGGAAGCAAAGATTCATGATTTTCAGCGAAGCCGCTCACGCGAAAATGCCAATCTTGAGTATCTGAAAAATGTTTTGTATAGTTTTCTTTTAAGTTTTGACGTTGCTGATAAGAAACCCATGATGAATGCAATTGCAACTGTCTTAGAGTTCAGTCCATTTGAAAGAGAACAAGTTGAACATGCTTTGCAGAACAAGTGGTGGAGCAGTTCACCTGCTGGTAAAGAGAAGCCCATTTCCAAGCCTAGTAGTCGAATAAAGAATAGACTAGATTCCGATTTATAAAAAGTATCCGATGTGGCTTATTACTTAGCTGTGTTAAGTAGACAATGGGCAGTGATGCCCAGTTACGCACACAGAGTTTAACTGTATTTATGATAAAGGGCAGAACTGTATTAATCATGAACGATAAAAGAGAGAAACCTGTTGGTTCACCTGTTGCTATTGACTGTTAACAAGTATTTTAGATTATGTACATTAAACTCAAAGAGTCAGAGGTGCCCGAACGCACACTTTGCACTTTTTAAATTAGTATACTTACTAATGAGAAATAAAACTTTTTGTTAAGATTTTACTATTTATTTTTACAATATGTGCAACATGATATACATGTCATATATTGCTAGAGCTGAGAAAAGAATGTAAAAAATATTTATTATCACACAAAAAACTTTATTTTTCCTTATGCAATTCTGCCTAATACATCTGTTATCTTACTGAATTGTAATTAAAAGATAACCAAAAAGTGATGCTTAAATTTGTCACTGAATCTGACTAAGAATCGGTCGTGTACCTTGCAATGTTGAGTCTGCATTCGACTGAATTTGCAATAATGTCAATTGATGTAGTTGAGCTGCTAAAGTACATGCTAAATGTAATACTTGTTTTTATCAAATTGAGTATCTGTCATGTCCTTTCTCCTTTGTAATGATGAATATTTAACACCTTATGCTCAAGTCATACTCTAGTTATGCTAATGGCAACTGCAATCGTTTCCAAAATATTGAAGGTCTTAAACAAACTAAAAAGCCACCTATGACTCAGTTCACCATCATGTTATCACAGCCATTGGCTGAAAACTGAACACTTTTAACCGTTACTCAAAACAAACCTGCCATTTACGTGTTGAATGCTATTTCATATTTATGTGTTTTATAAAAATAATCAGGGCCAGCATTAAACTAATTAGACCAATTACCTCCAATCCTGCCCCAAGCAGATTCATGGTTTTCAGTGGACCCAGTCATATGAAAAGACCATCAAGATCTAAAAAATGTTTTGTGTAGTTTCCTCTTAAGTTCTGCTGTCATTGATAGGCAACCCACAATGAATGCAATTGCAACTGTCCTCGGATTCAGTCCGTTCATCTCTGGTAAAAAGAAGCCCTTTTCCAAGCCTAGTAGTCAAATAGATTAGGCTTATTCATAAGAGTCTGATTACAAAGAATAGCTGATGTGGTTCATTACTTAGCTAAGTTAAATGGTTGGACAGCAAAAGTTTAACTGTATTTACCAAGAAGTACAAAACGTATGTGAAAAATGGCTCACTTGTTATTACTGACTGACAAAAAGGTTTATAGATTATTTTGCACATTAAACTCAAGATGTGCACAATTTTAATTACTAACGGGAAAAAATTCCTTTTAAGATTGTAAGTCTTTATTCATATAAAATGTCGATATATAAGTTATCATACATGCTGGAGCTGAGAAAATAATATAAAAATTATTAATTACTACAGAAAAAGTTTTACTTATGCTTACGTTATATCACTTTATAAGTTAGAAATATGCAAGCAAATAAAAAATTCTGATTAAAGATTTTGATTGGTCAATGATCACAAAATTAGATTTTTCAAAAATGGTTTTATAAGATGAATGCAACGGATTAACAAACCACACAGCTAAAAATTAGTTTTGTAAATTTTTAAGTAAAAAGGCTAAGTTTATCCAAGTGACCTTATGTGGAAATAACCACACCGTTATTCATAATTACATAATAATTCACATTTAGGTCATTTCTTAAATGCCAATAATTATTTTTCACAATCTTAGCATTTCTTCTGCAGATAAAAAAGTAATCTTCTATCACTAGTAATGATTAAAAGCCTTTATTTTTAATTCCCTGATTAATGTACCTGTACACAGTTAATACCATAACACAACTTTGTCAGATCCTCTTCAAAACTAGCAAATTGTCAATTCTACATATCCAGACATGTCACATATACTTAGATTTTATTTAGATCAATTGTTTTTATTATTGCACTTAATTTATTAAAATAATTCAATAGACTTAATACTTTAATTTATCAGAATGGCGACATCATTTCCTTTGCAATATTAATAGAAGGAGACTGCAACGGTATCAAATACTTTAAACAAAACATGGACAAGCTAAACATGACTCTGTAACATAATGTGTACTACATAACTAAGAAGAGTACAGCCTCTCAATATAAAGCAATTGGAATGATTTTAAGGGGGAAAAACTTCTTCACTATGAAGGGAGCTTTAACCACAACATTTGCTTCAAAATTGAACCTTACTATCACAACACTGTTCTTAACAATAGTTTTTCAAAATAAAGATAACCTGCACTTCCCATGCATCATTTGCTTTTTCAAATTATTGTACTTTATAAAAATATCTTGTATGACAAGAATTGGAATTAAACATATATATTTGATAAAAAGACTGACTCCTACAAAAATTAAGCAATGTGTATAACATGCGAATGTGATTCAGTGCATCTTACTGCGAGTCTGAAATTTCGATTAGTAACTATTATCATCTACAAACTGTATCCAAGAAAAAAATTAACAGCTCTTTATCATAATTTTCAATGTTACTTCAAACAACATCATAATTCAAAACATCAAAATACCTAGATAAATTTTCAATACAAAATTAAGCATCCTATTGCTGTCCCTCATGAAATTCCAGAAAAATAAAATCCTACTTATCACAGATTTGTAAATCACAGTTCAATAACAGTAACCATCTGATTAGCACCACCCAGGAGACCAGACGTTATCAAAATGGGCAGGATCTCCATGAGGGTCATTTGGTGGATTATCAGCCGGCACCATCGTTTTGCGATACTCCCTTAAACGTTCTTTCATAATTGCTACCAGGTCAGGGTATACATCAGCCAAGTTGTAGTGTTCTGTTGGATCAGCTGAAAAGTTTCAGGACATGTAGTAAAAGTTAAATAAATAACAGCCTATAAATAACAGCTACTATAATTTGACAACAGATACCCTGAGAATGAAACTAGCTGAGCCTTGATAAATATGGAAAATACAAAAAATTATGTATCAGTATCACAGTGATTTAACCGTGACTGCCATTATTATTAGCTGAAGCTGTAACCCAGCGACATTGTGGAAATTTTAGTGAGGCTTATAAATTACTCACTAGAAAACACTTTGCCTGGAAATTTCTTTAGCTTAGTTGTTGATTCAAAAATTAGAAGGCAGTTCAGTGCTTTCAAAGGGCAGTCACATCTCGTATTCATTTACTGTGAGAGAGGTGAACGAATGGAAAAATTTGCCTGTCATGATGATTGCCACACCAACCCTAGTAAAGTTTAAATCCTTAATTGACAATTACTTTATGGAAAAATATGGAATTTCTATCAGTATACTTGCTTTAACCCTTAATCAAGACAGTATAATAGTATAACAGCATAAACTAAGAAACTAATTGGTAATGGCAGAATGTTGAACAGTGTTCACTTCAGAAAAAGCATTATGCAGCCAATAGGATGTAGCCCGTTTCGTCCATTTAAAAAAAATTATTAAAATCATCAATCATTTAATGCTAGCGTTGTCTCAAAAACCTATTTTCACACAGCAGGTACTTCATCATAAAGTTATCACTAAGCATTATTTTTAACATAGCCACCAAATTAGGTGGCTGAGATGTGTGGACACCAAAATGGTATCCATAAGACAAGTGGATTAAGTGCTCATTATAAAAAGAGAATGTACTTAGCATTGTATAATTATATTTTAGTAAATATAGTGTGTGCTCATAGGTGTTGTTGTTATTAAAAGAAACTTTTGAATTACGACCTGTTTTTGTTTGAAAACACTGGCTACACATTCTGTAGAGCAAATAAAATATTGAGTTTTTCTCCTTTTTGCACTTTGCATGCTGGCCCTCATCAGTGTGCTAAAGACTGTTAATGTTTCATCTGCTGAACTGAGAAACAAGTTATTTTTATGTACTAATTCACATAGTATCTAAAAAAACTTACATCTTATTAAATTTTGTGTTTGGTATTAACATGCTAAAATGTAGCCTTACCAGCCAATCACTTTTATTCTAGTGGCAAGAGTCAGTATTACGACTGACCATTGTTAAGTTACATTTACCCAATCATCGTCCGCTTCACAAGCGGCCATTGCACTGATTGCAGTAAACATGCGGAATTAAGTTTTAGATACATTGAACATTACCGTTTACAGTATTAGTATTAATTCTGTAAGAATGTGAGAAAGTTATCGTAACATAAGTAAAATTAAAATAGATCTGGGCATAATGCTTTATTCAAAGCGTGTATTTTTCCTCATCACTTTGGCAATTTAGACCTCAAAACTATACATTCTTGAAAAAATTAGACTCATAGCTCAGTTCTAGAACTAATCTAAAGCATATTTCTTAAGGTTAAAAAGACCTTTTTAAGACTAAAATTTCCTGCTTCTACTTCACTGTAAACATTAAATGCAGTATGTTTAGGTAGGATTATAATCATAGAGTATTCTTATTTTGCACGTGCTATAGGCTTAGTACTGAGTTATAATGCCACTAGCGAGTATACGTTTTAATAACAATTATTATTAGCACAAGTGGTTTGCTGCTGGGTGTCACATCATTGCTCTTCTACCTGAAAGTTTATGTTTTATTTTTTGTCATCGTTAATTTTTTTGGCACATGTATCTCTAGTTATCTGTTTTTGTACACTTGCCATGCTTAAAGCATTTTCTTGTATACACCTTGCGTGCTTCATAGTAATACTAATTTTATATTCTTACGAATAATTATAAAACATTATTCTTGCAAACAATATTGTCTCCGATGGGTGAATTGGGAGATGAGCTATGAATAATTCGGTAGCTTTGTACAGGCTGACGATTGGTTTATTTTAAACAATTGCACATTCTTCACATAATTATGAATTTTAAAGAAGTGCTTTGTTCAATTGTGCACTTTGCCATAGTCTTCGTTTTTTCCATTTTATTGTGTAGAGATGGCCATGCAAACCCCGGCTCACAACAATTTCATAACAAATATTTAAATTTTGTTCATTTTAACATTAACACTTTGATTGAGGAACCCAAACTCTATGAAATCTCATCTTTGTCACTATCCAAATATTTATGATATTGTTGCTACATCAGAGACTTAACTCAAAGGGAGACTTTTATCTCAGATTTAACAGATAATTTGCTTTAAATGGTTTTCAAACAACAGCACGCAAAGATCGAAACAGGGAAGGAGGCAATATATACTTATGTATTATAATAATCAATTACTCTTTACAAGAAGGGATGACCTTTGCTCTGGTTTAGAAATGATTTGGATTGGAACCATTTTAAAAGATCAGAAACTTTTGTTCTGTGTGTGTTATCGCCCTCCATGCTATAATATGCAGGATTTTGCATATTTTTGTGAACAGTTTGTTATCTCTTTAGACAAAATTACGATACAAATTTACATGTAGTAATAACTGGAGATTTGAACATAAGGATGAAAGCAGATTTGGTGAAATGATATTGATACGCCCTTTAGTAAGAAATTTGGAGATACATCACGTTTATATAGTCTGTCTCAAATTGATTAATGAGTCTACTCACGTTTTGCCTGTGTCTAGATCCTGTTTAGGTTTGATTATAACGAATATACCAAATTGGTTTTCAGATTGTACTGTTCTGTTACTTATTGTCAATACTTGTAAACCTTGCCCAATAGTAGGTAAAATGAAATTTTAGTATAATAGTGTTAAAAGTTACACTATAACTGTTTGCAATTATGATAACAAGAAAGTAGAAAAGGGATACAAAAGTGCAAGCATTCTTGTGATCCTTATTACTGGGGATCAGTACAAAAGTTTTCATAACGAAACAGTCTCAGAAATAAGAAAAGCAAAAACAACTTTTTTAAAGTTAAAGCTGCTAAATTAAAAATTGCAGTGAACAAGTAAGTAATAAAAACTGTGTAAAATTGTTAAATTGTTCTATAAGAACAAAGACTGCAATGCCATCCCACCAATGTGATAATGAACTTATAGTCAAATTGGTTCTAAAAGCAAACTTATTTAATGATTATTTTATTTCTCAAGCTTATCTCAAACTTAACATGTTACTTAACTGAAAGAAAACAAACTGTTCCAATTGATGCAGTATGTTTTGAGCAAATGTATGCAAGTGTTCCTCAAGCTCTGTCCTTGGGCCCCTGCTATCTCTATGCTTAATTAATTAACAGCCAATGTTCAGTCTGACGTATGCCTTTATGTTGATATATAAAATATGTCAGGTCAAGATCCTAATGCACCGACTGCCTTTTTACAAAAAAATATGAATAAAATTGAAATTTGGGCAAGTATGTGGTTAGTCACATTTAATCCACATAAAACAGAATTAGTTACAAAACAATAGCACCTCCAGTTAAACACACAAATTGCGATAATGATGATATGGACAAAAATTAGGACAATGCTGATTATGGTAACTATGACAATAAAGGACAAATAATGTCTATAAAAATCTCTGGATGCCAACTTTTAGTCCCTGGGACATTTGTAAGATTTTCTGCCTCTGGCTGGAGGGTAATAATTGTTCTTATTATAAAGATTTAAAAACTTTATTATAATGTGAAACAGTGTAACCATCTTTGCTAATAAAGAGAGAAAAGATCTAAGCTTTTTTGCTAAAAATTTGAGGAAAATATTTTAAGTAAAAATTTGTATTCCGGTGCCAGAAGAAGTTTCCCATGGACAAGTGTTAAAGTTATGTCAATGCACTTCAAAGCAGGAACTTTCTTTTCACGATTCCCAAGTTCTGAATGTATGACGGCAAAATAAAAGTTGTCATAACATTATCTGTACAGTTAATAGAAATTATCTTTGCCAATTAAAACTAACAATTATGTCCACAATTTCGCAAAGATATTCAAGCCCTGCATTAAACGGCATAGTTGTCTTTTTCATCTATTACCTACATATTTAACTAGAAGTGCATAAATGTATATAGTCTTGTTGTTTATATACTTATTGATCTTGAAAATGAAATTAGTACCTTTTAGGTTGAAGAGGTAAACAGATTCATTGCCACCGAATTTGTCTCCGTCATAACTGCCAACATTAAGCTCAGGTGGTGGGATCCAACCACTTGGTTCACCAGGGTCTCCCACAAGCAACTTATAATCACCAACCCTAATACAATACATCCAAAAACATTAATGGAAGACATGAAAAAGGGGAACCAGACACTCTCAATGTAAACATTTAAAGACCTTTGAATAAAAATAAGGCTATTGTGCATGGAAAAGATGTAGTAAGTGACAGTTGAGGTGTTTTGTATTTTAGAAAACAATGTGCCCAAAACAGCAGAAGTGACATAACTGGTATTGCAGCAAAATCATGAAACAAATCATATAATACCAAATATTAAACAACATCAGATAATAAGCATTTTCAACAGCAAGGCATTCTCTTACCTTATAGCAGCATTTCCAATCAGATCATCAATGTTGTAAACAAACTCATGTCTCGGTGATGGCTTGCCTTCACTAAGCATTGGCCACTGGTTTACACCATCCATCGATGCTTCTGTTAAAGCAAAGGAACCTTATTTCAGTTGAGTAACACATGTGCTGTTAATATCTAAGGAATTAGTAAAAAGGTATATGATGTGACATTACTAGCAATAGATAAATTTGAGCCCTAATTAAGGAATCAATCGTAATTCCTGTATGATCATGTAAATGAATTAATTATTTTTTAGTTTGTATTACATTATTATCATTAATGTAATATCAATATCAATCTAGAAATGAATATCAGTACATTTAACATTTAAGCACTATCTTCTAACTTGACTTTATAATCAAAAAATGTCAATTATCTTTAACATCATTTAATACTAAATGAACCTTATAAGACACAAAAATACCGGCATACATGATATTATGAAGTTGTTTACTAGAATACAAGTAAAATACTTGTAGAATGCAAGCTTACTTCGGCATGTCATTGAAAAACTAGCAATAGGAAGATATCAGACTGTTAGCTTTTTGAGCCAATAAGAAAAATTTTCCAGATGTAAGTTTGAAACACCTTATAATATAAGTGTTATATTATCAGCAAAATGAAATTACCGATTAGGATGTTTGCATAGGATGATCAGTGTTTATGACTTGAAAACAAAGTCACTATGTTTTAGCAGTTTGTTAATTCTGAATTTTACACATATATTGGCAGCTATGGTTTCCTTATTGTAAGGGTGAATACAAAATCTGCTATGAAATGGGTAAAGTCTTTGATTGAAGTACTTGTACTGTAAATATTTATTACTAGACTAGACTGTAAATATTTACTGTTTACAATACAAAGGTACAAAAGTAAATCCAGAGTTGTTACATAGCATTGTCCTGCAAAAGCATATAGTTTACATTAAAAATGACAAATACATATATGGTTTTTGTATGAGACCCAACCACTTAACCAACCAAAACATTCCCAAAAACAAATCAAGAAACTGAGAATTCCCATAAGCAATGAATTCACATTTTTTACAGTGTAGACGAGCAGAAAAGTAAGGTAATGTAATAAACTAGAATAGAAGCACTAATGTGTTTGGATCAGGCATGTCCTACGTGCTTATTTTTGGAAAGTTAATGGTTCCTATAAGAAAATAATGGGAAGCATTATTGTTGTCGTGAATCTGTTTTTTTTGTAAGAATGTAGAATACACATTGTTGGGGCAGATTAATTTATAACATTAGAATGAAAGAAACCACAGCAACATCACAATGAATGGGCCAGCTCCATTTCACGGGTGTGAGTGATATAACCAGGATGTGTGAGCGCTCTATTGGGAAAGTGAAAAATCTTGCTCAATTACTGTCTGTGCAATGGTCCATAGCATCCTCAGGCAAAAATTCAGCATCCTATGATCAAAACTGTGGCATGACAGCTTTTAAAGATAAATGTGACAACAACAACAACAACAACACACCATCAACAACAAAAAGACGAAGCTTCGGGATTTCACACTACATGCTGGACCCAAAAAATATTTTCAAAGACAAAAACAAAACAAAATTAATTTAAACTCACTGGGTTTTCCACCAGCTGCTGCTATCAATGTTGGATTCCAGTCCACTGCATGAAACATGCTAGAAAAGTAAATATTAGCTAATGTAGCGCAATTTAGGGTTTAAATCAAATGCTGAAAAATGAGTATTAGCTAATGTAGCACAACTTAGGATTTGAATCATGCTAGAAAAACAAATATTAGCTAATATAATGCACAACCTAGGATGTGAAACATACTAGAAAAGTAAATATTAGCTAATGTAGTGCACAACCCAGGGTGTGAAACACGCTAAAAAAGCAAATATTAGCTAATGCAATGCACAGCCCGGTGTACGAAACATGCTAAATATAATCAATAATAAACAAGCTAAAAATGTCAGCAAACGTACTGTTATGAGTATTGTGATGATGTCAAATGGTATGGTATGTTATGAAATTGAGTTTGTTTCAAAGAGATTATTTATGCTTTGGGAATTGATGTGGTAACTGGTAATGTTTCCAGTTAAAGGAACATCATTGACAAAATATGCACTCAACTGTTTATTGGTTCGGTCAAATTTGGTACAATCGCTGACTGATTTCAAAAATGTTGCAGAAAAGCATGATTAAGAGCTTATATATAGCCGTCTTACAAGTAAGTCACCCAAATGAATTACGTAAACACATCTAACAGCTTATTGCCAGGCTTATCACACATCCCATCGAAAATATAGCATGTGAAGAAACAACTAAAGGTATTTCAACTATTACCAAAAATTAAAGTTCGAAAATAAGCAAGAATACCTTATGCACTGAAATACGTTCAATTGTTTTAGTTTTAAGTAAGTTAGGTACTTTAGACATCCAGTTCAACCAGCCACAGTCCACTAGTGAAGAAATACAGTCCACATTGTGAAGAAATTAAATTTATGATGGTGTTAAATTACATACAAAATAATTATTAGAGTCTCAAATTAGACCAAATACTTGCAACGCCAGAAGTAATAAAACTAATGACTTTAATTAAGCTTACCCATCTTCAATAGATGTAGGATAGATCAGCCCTTTGCCATGAATAAATGCAGCACCTCTAGTCCCGCCTTCCCATAGCGTTGCTTTGTTTCCCCGCAATGGGTAATTATTACCACCCGCATTAGTTTGACCTCCATTCTGTGAACAGAAAACTCAGTTTTAAATTTCATTTAACATATCATTGTGAAAACAGTTCACAAATGAAAGCACTACTCAGGATAAGTTATTAGAGAAATTAGACAGCAAATGCTGAATGCTTACAAATGTCAGATGTCATGCACATTCTCTTGATGCTTTTAAAGTGAAGACCATGCTTGCTTACTGGCTTGTTGTTTTTGGTTGCTAAAGTGTTGAAGTTTAAATTTTTAGAAGAACACGCAAATTCATGGTCTACAAATTTAGAGTTTTCATGACCATTTTATCAAATAAAATACAATGACACAAAAATCAATACTGTAGCTACTGCACCTTAAGCTTGTGAATGTAAATACAAAACAATTTTTTGTTACAGGTACACATGTTACTAGCTATGACTGCAAAATATGTTATAAGTAAAAACCGTAGATACAAAATTTATACTGACAATGAATATTATTTTATCACATTCGTGGCGAGATTTAGTTTTTTAGATACAGTATAAAAACAATGGACGACATTTGTTGAGGGTAAGAATTTTTGTACCACATTGTACTCTATGTTTTATCAGTACTCACTGACATGTCATCGCAGATTCACAAAGTTTGCAAAAATGGCAGGCATTCAAACCATTTGAACTTTGTGATTCGGTAATAGATCCACTATTTGAAAAACCTTTGCAGACTTCATTTTACTAGTATTAGTCAGTTTAACAACTCAAAATTTAATTACACATTTACAATTATTTTATGAATTACGTTATAATTAAATATTGCAGCAAACATGGTTTATTAATTTTAAATTTAATTATTAAATAGTTTACTAATACGAAAGAACAAAATATAGCATTCTTCCATGACAGATTCAAAATAAATGGTATGACAAGCAATAGCTACAAGTAACAGAATCTAAAAGACTATAAGTTTTGCTGACAATGATGGGAAAACCAGTGATAAAAATGTTAAGATATTTACTACAGTAAGTCTTCGCTTAACAACTCCCTGCTTAGTGACGTTTCATTTCAACAAAGCTAATTATTGACACATGTCGCATGTTTTAATGACGGTTTTTTGTCTTACCTTAAGTACAAAATCTTGTTTACTGTGTCTGCACTCTAAGAATGAAGCCACTACTTAATTCAGATCACGGTATAGTTATTACACCAGTACTAACCTGATGTCAGGCAGTAATACCATGATGATTCATTGCTTTCCCACATTTAGACAACAATTCTCTAGTTGATAAAATATTCTCATGTTACATAGTTAATTGTGTTCATGCACCTCATTTGCATATTAGCTGTGGCAAAGGCAACACTGAAAAAGACCCTGGTAATGAACGCAGCTGGAAAGTAAGAAGATAGGATGTAGTAAATGCAATGCAGTGTGATAAGAATGTGCTGGCTGAAAACAGGAGAAAATTTAAGCAACCAACCCTAGATTTTTTTAGAAAGAAAAACAAAGAGCAAAGAAAAAGAGAAAAAAATGACTGAAGGAGAACAACCAGAGGAAGAAGGGCCTACATTAACTATAGTATAACAGTATACAGTATGCTTCAGTATAACTATAAGCAAATAAACCCCATTACAGTGTTTAACTTATGAGCCAAGTGTTATCAATTTTACTCCTGCAAGCAACTGAGCACTTTTTCCCAGCCAAGTACTACTGATTTTTGCTTCTCAAATGCAACTGAATGCTTCTACATTATTTCTAATGAAATGCATTGTTCTGTTTAGCAATGTTTCATTTAATGACTATTTTGCTGGAATGCATTAGCGTTGCTAAGCGAGAACTTACTGTACTGACATTCCACTTAAACTGTCCAACGGTACATGCAAGAAAAAACAGGATGATGGCAGAATGCTCTATGATTCTATGACTTTTAAAGAGGGCAGCTTATGGCATCTTACACTTAAGCTGTTTTCTGCTGGTGGCACCAAAAACCACAGGAAAAGTTACAAACTAGGTACAATGTAATTCACTTTTAGATTGGCCATAAGAAATGTCACATGTGCTTACTGAGAAATGCTATATGATAAGATTATTGAGAAAAGTCAGATATAGTGTGGTTGTTGATGAATAGCAACAAACTGCTTCTTTACTGAAGGCTGATGACTGTTTTCTGCCATTTGTGTTTTCTGTAGTAATTAACACATTATATTTCTTTTTGGATTTCACTCAATAAGCCCCATTAGAAATACAAAACTGACAACATTTCTTTTTCCTTGTATACAAAAAACAGATAACGTACATCGGTTGTAAAAGCAATCAAGGTATTTTTCATCATTCCCATTTGCTCCAGAGCTAGAGTTATGTTACCAATGGCTTCATCAAGTGCACTAACCATTCCTATTTTAAGAAAATTTAAATGTTACTTTAAAATTTATTTTCTGCAAAAAAAGGTGAAATACAAATTTAGCAGCAACCAACATTACTTGAATCCAATCTTTAAGAAGATTAATCTAATCCTTGTTAAAGAAACATATACGTGAAACGAAAACAGTGAGAAATGTATTCACGTTCAAATTAAATAAGTTTTAATTTCACAAAGAATTACTTCAGTTGCATCACAGGTTAACTGCACAGAGCAACCTTTAGGCATCCTAATGATTAATGCGTAATGATCATAACGCTTCATTAAAAACAAACAAATTTTATTTTGCAGATATTTTGCTGCCTATATTTCATAAATTATAAAATTAAATGCAACGTTGGTCAAATAAATTCAAACATGGTTTGATATTTCGGTTGATTAGGCTTGGAGACCCTAAAACCTCACAGTGGTCAGCACCGAAGATACGAGGCATTGCCTTGAAAAGCATGTCACAAACTGTTATGTAAACAAAATTTTCGCTTTATTTGAACTATTTTAGCCAAGATTTTTCAGCGGTTTTTGATATCTAGGAGAAAAGAAAAGGTAAACTGGATAAATGCTGGTAAAACCTCGAAAAAGTGCGACGGAAAATTATCCGAAATTTCGGCTAGGAAACTTAATAAATTGACCAGAAACCGAAAGTGCAATTATCGGCAAACCGAACCGAAAATTTCGTTTCGGTAACATCCCCGAATGAAAGCACTAACATATTTTCGTACCACAGTAATTACGTCTGTTTTTGTCCTTGATATAAGAATACAAATCAGCATATTTCTCGGGTACTTCCAGGGGAGAGTGTACAGCTTGGAAAGGCAGGTAAAGAAATAGCGGTTTACTAGCATCATGCTCTTCGATGATCTTTACTGCTTGCTCAGCAAATGTAAGCTGAAAAAATAGAAACTGTAACTCCTGGATTTTATACTTATTATAGGAATAGTACCATAAAAAGATTACCTACACAATCTGTTAAATGTAACAAGAAAATGATTGTAAAATATAAGTAAAGTCAAAATAAAATAAACCAGTCAGCAATTAACAGGGAAGAAAAATCAAAGTTTCTACTTACTGTAGAATAATGGCCACTTTGCGTCCTTACTGGGTCTCTGTTGTTGCGAAGATCCAGTCCTGTGCAGCCCTCATAAGCTGATAAAACAAGTATAAAGGGATTACAAAAACATGAGTTAGTGGTGTTATAAGCTCACAAAATATTAATATGACAAGACAGCACAACTCTGTTACAAATGACCAAGTATAAAACTATTAAAGAATCTCGGGAAGTGATAGAAACATTCCCAGCTAAAATTAAATTGCTTGAGTGAAATTATTTTCGAGATAGTCAAGTTATTTGAATCAGTTTATAAGAACAAAAGATAAGTTAATCATGATTTGTAAACTTGGCTGGCTAAAAATGAAATCTCATTTCCATAGTTTTACATTTAAAACACTCACTTCTATCATGCGTCCAGTAATCTTCACTTCCAGTAAAAAATCCATAGAAAGAATCAAATCCACGATCAGTAGGAGTATACTTCCAATTACAAAACCCTAAATGCCACCTTAAATTCAGAAAAAACACTTTAGAGCAGAAACACTTGCATAACAGTAACAACTTTGGGTTGCATTATAGTTTTCACACAATTTATGCAGTAACTTCACACTGACAAAATCACGATGACAGCGGTATCAACAGTTGACAAAACACACATAGTGCAACATACATAAAAAACGTTTAAATTTGAAAACTGTAGGCACTTTTACAGCATTTTACAGGTCTACTTATGTCTGCATCTTTAAAGAACAAGAACAGTACTGAAGCTAAAATACTGAACTGATAAATGGTGACATGCTCACAATTAAGCTTCAAAGATTCTATCCAATTGTGATATACGTAACGACGAAGCTTTTTTATGGCTATCCTGGTTGTGCCAATTTAAAACAAAGCAGTTAAATGATGCCTTAAAGCAAAATTGAAACATTCCCAGGAGCACATTGATTAGCCAACACAGGCTTCTTGTCATGTGCTTCACATTTTATACAATGCTGTACATGCGCCCTGAAAGACAATTGAAGCACCTGTGATTTCAATCACCTCTAAGCAACACAGAACCAAGTCTTACTTGCCAACTGCATGTGTAGCATAACCAAGCTTCTTCATTTCTTGTGGAAGGATGGTCAGATTTAGAGGCAGACCATGAGGTTGGAGAGGCCATATTACACCATGCTATGCATAAAAAAACAACACCGACAAATTACATATTTTAAATTCTGCTGCTTTCTGCATGTGAAAATAATCACAGTTTTTGAACTCACTTATCAATGTATAAAAGTTTAGTTCATTACACATAGTAAAAATTTAAACTACAAGGTTACTCTATTGTGATGTCACAATATAAAAGCCGACTAAAAACTTCTTACATGAACAACAATGCAAACAAAAAATGAGTCCAGCTTCAGATCTGTTTATAAGGTTATATTGCAAGCGAATACTCCCAAGACAAGACGATTTTTTGCGTATCAACAAATGGAATAATCTGCAACTACCAACCTGTAAACCGACATGAATTGGAAAGTAACCGCTCATGAATGCAGTACGAGACCTGGAAAATAGGGATAAGATTAAAGGGGCAATGGCAACTACTATGATTGGTAGAAAGCTTTTCTCATTACAAAGATTACAAAGCAGTTGCATGACCACACTAACCATCACCAAAATTATTATTGAAGAAATAGACGCACAGTGGAAGATCCATTCCACACTGAGGACACAAGGAATAACACACACGATATTGATGTCAGAGAACTTCTGATTTTTTGGGAGAACAAATGCAGCAAGGAAGTGAATTTCATACAAAAACCACGCTTTTTTACTCACAATAGCTATATACTCATCATCATGGACAGCGAGAAGACAATCGGAACAAACCCTATAATTACACTACAATGATCCCATCTAGATACTTTTGATGAGTTATTAGCTTTACTGCAGGACTTGTTTTTTACAAAAAAGATTTAAGCTTTTAAGGACTGCATTCAACCTTAAACTACGCTATTGCTAACATTGAGGTAATGAACTTCTTTTCTCTGAGTCAATGCCTAGTAAATATAAAAATTTTATGCTAAACTTGTAATTAAAGTGTGAAGATGAAATTTTAAATAAATTTTTCAATATTCACATTTCGGCTTTCACAGAGATGGTAACAATTGTAAAAATCATGGCTATATCACGATTAGCTATTAAATAAGTACAAAATAATGAAAACACCTTGTGGTTTGATATTAGACCTTGTATCTGACCAAGCATATACTCTAAAAAAGTTTTATAAATATAACTAAGTAACCATATTAACATTCCTTCAGGCTAAAACTAAAATAAATTATCTTGTTGTACCATTTTACATAGGCTAACATTCCTAAAATAAGTGAGCTCAGTTTTAAATGTAGGCCTATACAGAAGTCTGTGAGATGGAAAATATAAACAATTTACATATGAATCTTAGAATATAGAAAACAAAAATAAGCCTTGGATTCTGGATTCATTTTTTCATAAACAGCAGAGTTAATTTGCCAGGCAAAGGTCCACTTGTAGTGCAATTGTCATTTGAAACGGCTTCATGAACCTTTTTTATCTCCTGAAGATGCACTACCATAGCAAGTAAAAGACAGCTGCTTTTGTCCTTTCATATTTTATATAATCATGTTTAAATTAAGTTGCAGGCCACAATTGACATATGTAAAGTGCAATTAACAAAGTTAGTCAATGTGGTGTCACACGTGTTTGTTATTTTGACCACCTATAAATTTTGAGAATGTACGTATATAATACAAACACATGCATGCAGTATTTTTCCTTTTCATGACTACAGCCATCGCTGTTGCATTAATAAAGAAAAAAATCGTATGTATAATAAAAGAGTGATAAAATTTTATAATTTTATACTGAATGAGAATCATGTTAATTGTTGTTCGTTAAACAAAAAAAGCGAAGAGTTAAATTTTGATGTAAATTCTACAAGGAATCCTCATGAAAAAGAAACATGCAGTATTTCTGCCAAGTGGCATATTTCATGAAGAAGACACATAGCTTCTACCGGGTGACAGAATTGCTCACGAGGAATTCCAACGAGGAAAATTTCTTATGAGTTATCCAAGTCAAATGCTCCATAGAAAGCAATGTGTTCCAATTTCATGAGGAATACGAAAGGAATTCTTCCTAGAGAAATTTTGTCGTGCATCCTCACTGTGACACAGGCCTCACTTTGATGTAATAAATTCCAATATCTTAGTGACAGTATTACGTGAATTTGTAGTAATGTCAAAATATTTACAGTTTTCAGCATATAGTTTATACCAGGAAGTCAATGAAATGTAGGTATTATTTGAAACTACCCTCTAACAGCTTGGTCACAATACTTGCTAACCACTAGTATTTCCTAGGGATGGCAGACAAAAGCATTTTTGCAATAAGGGTAACTTACAAAAAAACAAACTGTGATTTCTTTACCAAGAGTATTTATCCATATGAAACTATTTATTAACCTTTAAAAAACCTACTTCAGGCCATTAACAAAGATATGAATGAACCAACTGTTTAAGTTTAACAGCACACAAGAAGGATAATATAGATTATTTTATTCTCCTAATTCCGACACTGTATTAATACTGCTCAGTGCGGTATTACCTAGAGATAACGTAGCTAACTCATTGGCAAAGCGTGCAATGAAGTAATTAAGGTCTGGCAGATAAAAACTCAGTCAAATGTCTTGTGTGGGAAAGCACTAACTTTCGCAACTCACAGCTCGTGTGTTCAGGTTTTCTAGGTGTAACAAATGAATGCTTGTTGTTAACGTAACAGTGCAATTAGTTAAAATGCACCAGTGGTTTTTTTTATTTATGAATATAAAAGACTACAGTTTCTTCAATGCTGTTGAACAACAGAATACCCGACGGGTATAAGGAATAGGGTACCAGAGTCTGGTTTTTGCTACCCGTGTAACCACTAATAACCATCCCTTGTTAAGCATGTGTGAGCTAAAAGAATGCATATTACAGTGGTTTCTCACAAGATGGTAAGATTAAAGAAAAAAGAAAGACTAACGCTGCACAAACTTCACAATAAATGTTCAATGCAGACCTAATTTAGAAAACAGGCCTACACTTACAAAGAAAGCAATAACTAAATAAGAGAAACATTCACATACGGAGAACAAACAGGCTGAACATAGGCTTGATTCAGTATTACACCGCCATGAGCAAGTTTGTCTAAATTTGGTGTGATCATACTAGGGTTGTGCCAACTGACATCATTCCAACCTAGAAACACATAAATACATGCAGTTACTAAATGTTGACATATTCAATATTCAGTGTTGACTGAATTCCAACAATTTATTTCAGTTAATTCGCACAACATGTGGGCATCAACAAAGTAATGACGGATATATATATATATAGATAGATATATACACCAATTATGTAAGCATTTCTTAGTACCAAATAAGCGGTTACGTACAAAAGAAAAAATTGCCCTAAACAATCAAGTGCTAGTCCCTAAGAACCGATTCTGACTGAAGTAAAGGTACACTGTAAAACAATTAGTCATTTTAGTGGCAACACAAATTGAGTGGATTACAGTTTTAACTGTTCTATTATAATTTCCCTACTTCAGTGTCACATGTAGTTTAGCAACTAAGAAAAGTTGTAAATAAAAAATAACAATATTTGTTATAAATATTAGAGAATTTCCACTATAGTTAACAGTGCAAAATTCTGATTCTGAAATGATGTTATTACAGTCACAGTCAAAATCATGCCCAATAAGTTTCCTTACAGACCGTAACTCTGTGGGTGAATTTTTGAAGAATCGTTTAAATTCTTTAGGTATCACGAGATGACACAAAAATTCAATTACAAACCAAAGTACAAGTTCTACTTAGCTCAAAAATGTGCAGAAATTGTAGAGGCTGGCTATAAAAAAATCTACAATTAGCTTGTGAACGTAGAACATGTTCTAGAGTGCAGACAATTCTAGTTTACAATCATGTCTTGACTGCAGGATAACATCTGTTCCCAGAAGCGGCATCAGAAGGGATACAACAAAGTACGAAAATGCTGTTGCATGTGGTATCACAGAGGAGGCAAAGCTAGAGTCAGTGTGCTTATTTTCTGCTATAATTAGCATCTCTGATCTGCCTCAACATTTGTTATGCTGTGTTAATTGTTTCACTAAAGCCTATGATTGACCGTTAGTAATTAAACAATCCTGTTTACGCTGTATATAATAACTTAAAAATTTAATTCATGTATGTGCTAAATTCATGCTACAGCTATAGCTGTGTTTAGTTAACGGAATTAATGAATAGCTAGGTGCCTTGAATTGACCAAAGTACTAAATTAGTAAAACCATAATTACAATAATCATTCTTAGTGCAACGAAGACAGAAATTTTAGTGTTTGTTACGAAAAACTTATTTTAACTCATAGATAAAACAACAAGACTATAACAATGTACAGCAATAATATAGTCATTTAAAAACACTAGGACCTTTTATTCCCTGAATAATTTTACAAGCAGTCATTGTAATTTTGGCAATCAACAAAACACTTAAAACTCATGGACTGATAAAATTAACCTGAAGTGACATCTGACAAAAATAACAGTTATAGTGCAGACAATAAAAAGAAACAATAATTAGGCAATAAAAAGGGCATTGGTGTGTAAGAATTTTTGTCATTTATCCTTATTTGTTACACAAGACAGTAGCAATTACTGTTATTATAACTACATATTTAAACACAGATTTGCCGTCCAAAAAAAATTTACTTATTATTTCTAAACTTTTATCACCAAGTATGCTTCAAAAGGCTCAAAAATGGGTTAAAAGGCAGGAAACTTTACCCAACCAGCTAAGCGGCCCAGGAAGTTACCCCCGGCTTTCTCCGGGCACCGCATCCACCTTTCTGCTTTATCACATTTGGACCCCTTCCTTTCAAAAATCCTGCCTATGGTTCCTCTCCCATCATCACAAAGAAGCATTTTATGATTGTAGCAAACACTCTCTGTTGAGTCTTGTTAGCAATTACGTTATGACTTTATGAATAAAAATAACTTAGTATTAAAATTGCCTATTGTTTTCGTCCTAAATACTTTGCATTGCTTTCTTTCAGTAACAATACTTGTTTAAGTTTTTTTGCAGTTATAAATTTTCAATAGTTACATATAGGATAGCAATAATAATCTTTTTTTCACAGAAGCAGGGCCAGTTTTAAGCCAATTAGACATTCGTTCGAATTGCACCCCGAGCCAAAAAGTGTCCTGCGCATGTGCTCCAGCTGAGGAATGCCATGATGAATTAATGAGTGTCTACTGTGCACGAAGTTCCTTGATACTGTAAAGCTGTGAAACCATTCAGTCTGTCCTCGTATATCTATGTTCCAATGTACTTTTTGCTGATCATTTATTTGTTTTGTAATTTCAGTTTATCATTGCCATTTGCCTTTCAAGAAAGGTAACTGGCGAACCCTATCATAAGTTAGATCGTTGTTAGAATTTAATTTTATTAATTTGTCAACGATATTCAAGACCTCAACCAAAGCTGCCTATATGGTACAAAAAAACTCTTAAAAGTACGGTACTGTGTTTTTTCAACAGCATGGTACGGTACGAAATTGGGGTACTTTTTCGTACCTTTCCCATATTTTATCATACTTTTTATGTACCATTATACACAGCTTCCTGTAACATTTTCACTGGTCAGCTACTCAGCCCGACGACTTGTCTTGTCTCATGGGTGGGGACTTATCGCTCTCCCCTAGATAATGCAGAACACGCGCAAACAAAACGGCTAGATGCAAAACGTTTGGATGCAAAGATGGGAAGTTGTTTAGAAGCGCCGGTTATCATTTGTCGTTTTTTACCTTATCTTTAGTGTTGTATGTATACAAACTGGGTATATTGCTTACCACGTTTGACACCTATTCATATAACACCACTACTCTGACTGCTACTTGTGAGAATTGCATAGGAATGTACTGCTGGCTAAAATGGCATGGGTAAAACTGCTACAGAAAAAATTGCTTCTTTTTTCCCTCGTGCCATTTTTACCTGTACCATTTTTATTTACATTCATACTTGCTTCAAAAAATCTGCATACCTTGAGTGCATAATATGAGTTAAAGATTTGTCCTGCCAATGAAAGAAATTCGACACATACTGAGCTAACACATTAACCAGCACAGACTGTGTGGTATAGATGCAAATGTTTTAAGCAAGAGGCTAAATTTGAATCATCATTAAAAATTTGTCTCTAGTGAGAATATAATTTAAGACAACCATTAAAATCTAGTTAATGACCATAACTTGTAGCATCTGCCACAAAATCATTTATTAAGAAAAAGTAAAACAAAAAATAAATTTATTATTTATAAATAATTTCGTGTAACTTTTGTAACCTAAAAAAGTTGTCTGGAAGTTCAAACAGCATTTATATACATAAACTTTATTTATTTTGAGTGGATTTACAAAACAGTAACTATTACTGTTTTTCCACTATAAATTTCAGTTTATAGTATTTCTAAACAAACAGCATTTCTGTTTTTATAGTATGCATAAATTCATAATAATTGATAAACTTATCGTTTTTACATTTTACTTTTTACATTAGATCCTACAAGCACTTGGCATGGAATTATGGTACAATATTTTTTCATACTAGTACGTTATGATTCGATTTGTGGTTACAGTGCGGAATTACCGTCAGTATTTTTTCGAGGTACAAAGTACAATATTTTTTTCGTACTGTACCGTACTGCCAGCCTTTCCCTCAACACAGATTAAAAAAGAAATATGAGGTTACTGATAGAAAACATCAAACTGTACAGATTTATGCAACATAAACTATTTTATTGAAAACAGTAAAGAAGTTTCATAGCAACAGAGTCATCAGCTCAAGGTGGTAATGTTACAGCTGGCTTACAACAGGGTAGCACAGACTGGGCGGAGGCTAACAGTTAAATAGTGATGCCTACGTCACAAGTAGGATGCAACCAAAGTGAGAGAGGGGAGTGTTGGCATAATTGAAGCCATAGTGCTCTTACGCAATATTTTTTTCATACTGTACCGTACTGCCAGCCTTGCCCTCATCGCAGATTAAAAAATACCTACGTTCAACAATTTCACAAAACAGACTAAACAATTTGGCAATGCTATCTATAGAAAATGACATATATTACGAAAACTATTGACTTTGAAAGATTTCTTGGATAAAAAAGCCTGTTTTCATAGGTGTGCACAGAGAATATGCCAGTAATTACCTTTACTTGTAAATAAACATTAAAACTTTCATATGGGCTTTCAATTCTTAGTATATAATTGTGGCTAATGTGGGAGCCTTAAGCCCTCAACACTTTTTGACTGAGGCTGGCGCACTACATGAAGTATAAAACATCAATCTTCAGCTTTTGTAGGGTAATGGGCCCCATTAACTAACTGGACCCTGCACTTCCTAGCACTGGCCCTGCACAGCTGAAGCACAGTTAACTGGCGAGTTAATTAGATACGATTCACAGATGTAACATGATGACTTTGAAACAAATAAATTTGATTTAGATACCCTAATTCGTTAACTGCAGCCAAGGCAAATAATAATAAGTACTTCTCTGATACTAACCTAGATCATCAGCTACGATAAAAATTATATTTGGTGGCTGCAAATTATCTACCAAGTGCGAAAGTTTCGACCACGAAAAGGGATAGAACAAGAAAATGTAATATTTCATACATGTAAAAACTAAAGTTAACGTTAACAAAAATCCCAACAAAATTGCAAAAAGCAAGATTTTCTGCCACATTTCTGTTGCCATTTACATCCGTGACTACTCTATATTTAAATCGTCTTGCACAGTTAACTCGAAAGCATAAACGAACTTGAATTTTTCGGGCGCCGAGTAACCCACTAGCCGAAGTAGGACACGTCCGGCAAAACGCATGTGCTAAATTTGCGGAAAAGCAGTGATGTACATGGACAGCCAAAGTAGGACACTAGCGATTTCTGTCGAGAAGCGAGCATTATGACATACAAAAACATAAAAATAAATTTGTTTTAGAAAAAAGTAACTTTATAATAATGATGGATGGTCCTTGACAATTTACAAACATAGTTTTTTACAACAATATTATCATTATTATTGGCTCCATTAATATCATCGTAACATTAAACTAAATATCTAATGCTTTAAAGAGAGAAACTATGTAGGGCACATAACTTGCTAACCCATTTACTTAGTAGAAAACAATTATTTGTCCAAGAGGGAGTGAAAACGATCACCTATCTGTGAAGCAAGACAAAATAAAAATGATATACCTTAAACAAATGTTGGATCGCCTAAAAAGCATGCTTATTTCACTTCAAAGAAGATTATTATTGGCAAATATTAATTCTTCTAGCTCAGAATAAAATTATTTTATTTTATCAGATGTATAATAAATTATTTGACGTATATTGACGTTTTTAATTATTGTTATTCCATAAACAAGGACAACGGACGGTGCCACTACGCTTAACAACTCAATTCGCGACCTGTTTCTAGTGTCCTACTTGGGCAGCCCATGTACGACGCTTCCTACTTGGGCTAGTCCATGTACGCCAATCGTCCTATTTCGGTTGGCGGATTACTCGGCGCCCAACATTGTTGTTAACTACGTTGTTGGGCGTCGAGTAAGCCACTGGCCGAAGTAGGAGAATTTTTTTAATTTTTTGTCTGGAATTGATACAATGATCCTTAAAATTCAATTTTCAATTTTCTGCATTTCATATGTTGCAGTATTATTTTCTAGTCAAATTATTTTATCAAAATATCAAGTGTGTTGCTGGGCCAGATGAAATCCGGTACTTCTCTCCACATTTGGAAAATAGAGTTTCACATGGCCCAATTGTCCGCCGTGCTATATAACTCGCCAAGCTTTTGATACTGTTTAATCTGTATTAAAACATTTTTAAATCATTCTAATTTGTTGCAAGTTTTTCAGGAAGTAAAAACTAATAACTACACTTTTGAGGCATGCCCTACAAAAAACAGTTATACTCAGTGCTTAAAGTGCACATATTTAGGTAAGGGGTCTCATGGCGAACAGAGTAAAAAACAGGTAGTCATGGTCTGGGGCAGTGCAGTAAGCTCGTCCATTGTGATCTGGGGTCGAGCCCTGTAAACCAAGGATTTTCATAGTTTTTAGGCATTTTGAGTAAATCAATGGTCGGAAAGTTAATAAAAAAAATGGCACTTCAGCAAGCAGTATTTCAGCAGTTTTTCAACTAAAGGATACAAAATTTAGGTCTTTATTCAAAAGCAACACTTTCTTTCTCTGCTCATTTAACCACTGTCAAACCATCCATCTAGGTCCTTTGAATCATCTAATCAATATCATTTTCTTTTGTGACCAATCCTTTTCTTGTGAGTCAACTACATCATATTTTCATGATCTTCAAACACAAAAATTTTAATTATTTTCATTTAAAAACTCATCTATTTTTTTCTTTTAATTCACAGTCTATCTGCTTTACCCATCATTTTCAGGGTCGCATCAAAAAATTATAATGCTCTAGGCTGATAGTTCAATTCTGTTTGCGATTGTCTGTATACGAAGCCCAGTAAACTATTATTATGGTATATTAGTAGTACTACTACCTAAATACTCTTATTCTTGTTTTTGTTAATTACATATATATTCGTACAGGTTATATGTAAGGAGGCTGCACAACTGTTTGTGGTGTAGGGTTTTATACATATATTATAAACATTATATGGCTCTTATATAGACCCGCAGGCGGTATGTGGATATGAAAGGATACACATTAGTATACAGGAGAATAGAATTTTTTAATACTGAGCCACCATTAAATTTTGGCACACTAGTCTACAGCCTGGTTAGTCATTGGGAAATACGCCCTGATCACTTTCATCACAGGTTCACTTATTGGCTACACCCTCATAATTGACAAACCTTTTTTGGTAATTATGGTAAGTTGATAGTACTTTCAGTCATAATTGCATTATGATAATTTCTATAATTATGTATTCTGTTGGTAACGGAAAAATCCAGTGATGAGTTGTGCCTGTGTCCTTTCATTTCCAACAAAAATGAACACGTGCAACAAACACAATTCTTCGAACAGTTGTGATGTGACAGCGCAGAGACAAAAATAATGCATAGAGCTATAACTGTTGTGGTGCGTTTTTAAGTAACTGTTTGTTTTGCTTTTGTCTGTACAGTGCAGTTCAATAACAGACAAAATTTTTAGTAATACTGCTAGAAGGTTTTATGTATCACATGTTTTTGTGTTATGGATAAGCTTATAGCCAATAAAATGGTGAGGGAGCCGGCGAGAAATTAGTTTCTCTTTAGGTGCTGGGTCTACAATTTTCGGTTCCGGGTCTGTGACCTAGACAGACCCGGCACACTTTAAGCACAGGCTATACTGACCAAACAACCTACACTGATTCAATTATGCAATTATTGGGTTACACTGTATTTATTTTTATCATATTTATTTTTTTACTATAAAATCACTATTAATATAATAAGCTTGTAAATTTCTTTAACCTGCAATAATAGCATATTTTTATTGTCCAAAAAATTTGCACAGTATTTCCCAATAAAACGATAGAACGCATAATTCTTATCAAAATTCATTTATAAAGTCTTTATATAGATACATATATATTTACAGCATCTTAAAGTCTTACTCGAAGCTAATGTTATCACATATTATACTGATCAAACTGAATGTACTTAACAAATATTTGAAAGTTGTGTTCAAATGAATTGTTGTGATTATATAACTGGTTAGGCACTAAATTAAACACTTTTGTTTGATTACACAGTACACAGAATTTTCAATTTTTTTGCTACTTCTTACCCCAAATTGTATGTCAGTTTAACATTATTTTTACAGTATGGCTTCACTTTACATTTGCTTCTTAAACCATTCTCAGGATACAATGATCCACAACTGTAAAATATAATTTCAAGCCACACAAGAAATTTATCTACTTGTAATAAAATTATTTTTCGTTTTTTGGTTTCATAATTTGCATTTATAATTTGGAGAATATTTGTAAATCTGCAATGGGAACCCGAATGCCCTGAATATGGGGGTCACTCATATTGTGCCAGTTGTTTTCCTGCAGTCCAGCTAGTTCTAGAGTGTGAGACAAGTTACCCCTTGGTAAAGGACAAAAGAGGTGAAACGCGAATGACAGTTTGTATCCGCACCTACTTGCTGCCACTCGATATAATTGAGCATATGCATGCTTTTTTGCATTAGTTTCATCTTTTGCATAAATGGAAACAATTGCAAAAATTTCATCATGCTGTAATTGTTGTAAGGCACAGAAACTGACACTGCTGCTTAAGGACTGCTTACATTTACTATGGGGCACCTCCACAAATACAAATGGAGTATGTTCCTCAAAGATAAATTTGACGTTTTCACTGACACATTGGTACTGTTGAAATCCAATAATTACAGCATTATTGGAAAAGATAGTTTCATATGCTTCAGGCAGTGTCAGCAATTGCTGTATCTCTGCGGGCTTTAGCTCCTTCAAATGAACAAAATCTGGGAGTAGCCCAGCCTGTTTCATTTTCTCTTTGATGCTCTTGCCACTGTAGTATTTCAAAAATAGTGCTTCCTAAGAAAAAGAAATAAAGCTAAACACACAGTGCTAAATACACACAACATTAACCCAACAAGTTGAAATTATGAATGCTGCTACTATAGTACTCGAAGAATAAATGTGACTCCTACTTTTACTTCAATAGATTACATGGTAATGGCATCATAGAAACAGAATTTAAACAAAGAGACGGTTACACGTCAGTGGGCTAGCAAATGTGCTGGTGTGCATGCATCAGCCGTTCTGATTTAATGCCTCACTCAGATTCTGTCTTTTTCATTTGAGCTGTCAAAAGCAAAAAACTTACCACATCACATACCAGCCTGGTTTTAGAAGGGAATTTATAAGAAACTGATAAGTTTGTTCTCCCATCCACCAGTGTTGTGCCCACTAAATTCTTTACATTTGGCCATTTTGTCATTATTTCACTAATGCAAAATACTTCCATGTGCAAATCTAAACCCTTGCCCTGGTGCTTTCTGTCAATCCTGCGGGCGTGACCATGTATAGTTTCACCATTGTCAATTATGGTATAAAACCTAAAGCCAATCTGTAAATAATTAATAGCAACATTAATATTATGAACCGGTTTTTAGAACACAACCTTTTGACTAGTCACAAATGTTCCAGCCTTGATTATGGAGTGAAAGTAAAACCACCCACAAACAATAAAATTCTGTTTACAATATACTAATATAGTAAACGGTGTTAAATTGCTGCAACCTAGATTTTATTTTGAAAGTAAAATCATCCACATACAATAAAATTTTGTTAACGGTATCAGTCTAGCCTATGCTGATAAATTGCTATGAATTTTACCTCAGAAATCAATATTCCTAAAGTACAAGCTTTTCACAGATACCCAGTTACCAACATGTCTTTTTTGCCTATTCATGGCAGTTCTCATATGAGTAATATTATTAATACCCTATTCAAGATGCTGCATTTCATATAAACTGGATGAAACTTAAATTGAGTACTTTTGAATTCTTGAAAATTATCAGGAGAGCAGTACATTTCACAATTATTTTTTGAAAGCATTTTGTTTAAATCCCGTGGATGAGTTTTGGGGCGATTTGTTATCAGCAATTTTAGGCATTCACAAAAGAAATTGTAAGACATCTCTCTCAAATTAATTTGACTTTACCATAGATTGGCAACTCAAAACATAACTCTGATTTTTAACTTAACATGTGTACCTAAATTAAAATAATCTGGTTTGTCACAGTTTGTGTGATTGTAATTTTTTCTAAGCTTGCAAATTCCTCATTGCATATTTTTATAAAATTAAAATAAAGTTTGTAAAATTCTTAATATTATTAGGAATGATAAAATTTATTCTAAACCTTTAAGATCATGACATAGGTGTTATGGGGATAAAGTCTTGTATATAAGCAGTAAACTTTATTCTTTTTTCCTTTCCTCAATCTGCATTCATTTGGGATGCTCGCAAATTTGCACATTGGTGCTTGGTACATTGGGTACATAATAAATATGTTATTAATTACCAATTCATTAGTCTTTTGAAGCGCTATGCTGTAATGGTTGCTGTGAATGTATTTAATAAAGAAATAAAAAATAAATAAGTAAACATCACCACTTTTCCTTGAAATTCGCAAACATATGCTAGAACGTTCCAGCAGCTGAAGAAATAATTCCAGTGATAAGGAAGATAGTCATATAAATCACCATAAATAACAACATCAATATCAAGAACTGCATTTTTGTCTGCTAATGTTGCCTTCCTAAAAAGCCAAAAAAAAATATGTAATACCATGTAGAAATTTGAGTCTTCCATCACTAATGATCATATTGGGGCTGCAGAATCTTAGTGTGTGCAGTCAGTTATATAAATGGATAGCACTGCCAGAAACACCACTTCTGAGCAGTTTCAGCTGCTGTAATGATTTTAGTTTTCTTTAGTCGAAGAAAGATGTATAAACATTCGACCGTACAGAAAATTAACAATCTGACATATTCAGTACCTTGTCTTAGAGGCTTAGTTAGGTTTCGGTCACAACTGCCCACATAACTAGACGCATAGTTGGGATTAATTGCCCCAAGCAGCAAGTGGGGTGACAAAACATGTTACTGATAACTGTCACGGCACATGCCATTATTGCCCTGTCGTCAGCAAGTTCAGTTTCATAAACATGTTGTTTTATCAGTCGCCGCAAAAACCCTGCTAAATCGAAGTAAATTCTAACGTGTAAATTAAATGTACTAAATTTACTAGTCGAATACCTAATATTATAGTCATACATCTTCAACAGCAAATCAAGTTGGTTAAGCTAACGTTACATTACATTATTATTATGTTGGAAATTATTTTTATAATAAACATTGAAACAGTTAGTTATACTGTCCGGTCTCTGCAAAATAATCAATTAGGTAATTACTACCCAAACAACCAGCTGGTTTATAAGGTTATTTAGCTGCAGAATAGCAGAATAAGCGTTTGAAGTTTGAACCGGTTTCATAAGGAATTATGCTTGTTAGACGCGAAGTAGCGCACTAGCCCATGTACAAGTGTGCTACACGGGCTCCCTAAATAGCGCACTCGCACTGAGTTACATTATAATTAATTCTGCTTACAACAGAATATTTTATTGATTTACCCACGGTTTTTATTATTCTTCCCCCCTTTTGTTTCTTTAATAACACGCACAAGGCTAGGTGCACGAAACTCAGAAAAGCACACTCCCCAGAAGGGCATTTACGCCCGTCACCCCTGGGTCAAAAGTCATGGAGTGGCCATGGCTTATTGTTTTTTTCGTTAGGCTAGTTTCCTCCTGCAGTTTTTGAGCTAGGGCCACAATTTTTGATATGTGGCAGCTTTTTTAATAAACAGAAAAATTCTTTTGTAAAAGTTGTTTTTTGTACTATCTTTGTACTCGGGCTTTTATTATAATTATAATGATAATTTATCAAGTTTAGGATACGTAGGTGCTAGGAGACGTGATAACACTATTATAATGCAAGGTAGGTAGATGATTTAGTCATGATATCGTTATCTGATTTCTCACTTTCTTTACATGTGCATGCCAGCAGCAGACAACACTACAGCCATTGTTCCCTGATTCCCTGGGCGGGGGCAGCATTCTGCTATTTTTGTCAATTTCTCCGTGAAGTTTCGGTTTGCTGTGTGTGTTTTTGCTAAACTTCCTCAATGCCAGTAGAATTCACTGATGGTGTCCCGTTAATTAACAAATGTGATTTTAATTCTTGTCGTTGGAACGAGAACGAATAAAGTAAGGGGTGGGTAGATGGTGGGGCATATGATAACGCCATTATAACACAAGATAGATAGGTCTTCGAAATCCAATTAATGATGACATCACAACTGATTTCAACTGGGCAAACATTCCACAAGTGTGTTGCACGTGTTTGACGCAAGCGAAAATTGAAGTACAGCGTTATTGCACAACATGGAGTGTGATGTACAAAACTCGACAAATGTTAAGTTTAAAATTCAAATTTCAAATAACCGCGTAAATGCAAAATAATGCATTCTATGGTAATAACTTCTTCATGTAAGTCACTCTTGAAAAACATTATAGTACAATCGCTTTCAATATTTTATTGGGTAGATTGTTTTAGATAGAGTTTAAGATTAGGTCCAGTTTTCCTTTAGGAAAACGCGGCTGGTGCATTTGCGCCTACTAAGTTCCTAAAAACGCCGCAAATTCGTTGCCAAAGTCAAATAAACTAAATTAACGTCGTGAAATCATGTTGTTTTCATCATTCCGGGTATCACTAATATCCTTGATATAATCTACATAATATATTAGTATATATATATATATATATATAGCATATATATATAAGTATAATAAGTGATGGCAATACTGGGTCAGTACCAGCATTATAGCACTAAAGACACAATTGCACTGCAACTCAGTATCTAAATAAAACCACACAAACTACAAATTATAGTGCATTCATGGTCGGCTAAAAACCGAGATTAGATATAAAATGGCTAAGAAACCTCCAAAAACACCTGAACTACCTGATTTAGAATGAAAAAAATAGTAGCCTACACATGCAGTAATGTTATTTTTGTATACTATAACATTATTCAATAACAAACTAAACAACACACATTTTATATCTAGATACTGAAAAAAATCGGCTGAATACCGAAACGATTGATATTATTAGGCAAAGAGCAGAATTACTGGCGAACTATTTTAAGCTTGATAACTGTGAGCCTGTGATTTGTGGCTACAATGCTACTGCACTAACATTCTAACAGTTAATTTCCCTTAAAGCTAAGCATTATGGTAAGATTTATGCTTTGTTGTGTTCTGGACATTTTCGGGCACCTTATTAAATAATTAATAGCTAACTGCCCTCTTCGACCATTTTTTCCAAAAGGAGCGCTCTGTATGACGTAAATTCACACGTCAACAACAGTGCTAATATCATGGATCTAGAATTACCCACAACAATATTGCTCAAAAATAAATTAAATTAATTTCTTGAAAACGCAGGCTTGTTGTACAGAGTACAACATGTAGCTTTTGGAAGTTTATATTTTCATTAAAAATCCACAATCGTCGAGTGAAGTCAAGTTGAAGACACAACACTGAGAAAAATGCAGAATGAAGTACAGAATTGCAAAACTGGGCAGCAAGGTTATAGCTGTGTGAAGCCCAAAACTCACAACTGTTCTTTTGTTCATCACTTATTTGTGATTCAGTCTTAGCCCATACCTTCAGTACAGTTATAATGAGAAAAGGATTGCAAATTGCAAAAAGGATTTGTTACAATTCTCATAAGGCAGCAAATGCTTACAGCAGACTGCAGCGTAAATGCATGTGAAATGGCGTCAATATAATAAAATACTATGAGGATGATGACGGTAATTATGACCATAACATGCGCTGACCTGCGTGACAGTTCTCTACTTTTCTAACATCCAATGAAATGTTTATTCAACCTCCCACGTCTCTGTACTTTTGCTATCTAATGGTGTGTTAATAAGATCTTTTTGGATGAAATTGATGTAAGTCAGGAGCTGTCCTCCTTGCGGTTTCTTTTCTTTCTGCAGTACTTCTTTGAAAGCTAATTTACGTAGAATATAAACATGGATCCCGTGAATAGTCTACGGATTTTTTTTTGATTTGAAGTACCTTTCTTGAAATAAAATTTTTGCGTTTCCACTCCAATAAGAATTCCAGTAAGATCCATCAAAAATTTTAAAACACTTTTGATAAAAAATAATAAAATAAAATAAAATTACTGTTCAATGTATGTAATACACTATACACAGCCTAAGTCACATCACATGTGTATCAGCTTCCTTCTTTATGTGTGGAAGCATATACTGATCAGGCAAGACAACAATAATGAATATTCCGCTAACTACAATCTGGGTTTGACTCAACGAATTAATAAAACTTTACGTTTTTTAGAAGTTTAAAAATAAAATTGTGCATGTTGGATAAAAATGAAATTTGAAATACTAGAATGAGTACTATAAAATTTAAAGTTATGCACATTCGGTATCCCAAGATTTGGAAGGATGTTACCAGTAGATTATAATTAAATTTAACAGTGTTTAACATAAATTTGGGAAAGACCTTTACAACAGGTTATCGTTTGCTGCTTTTATACAAGGTTATTTCCACAAGGAAGATAATAGAATAGATTAAGTTAATTTATTTTAACAATGTTTTTTATATAATATAATGATTTGCTTGTCCACTCCATTCACATGTATGGAGGTTATTGAAGATCATTATAGGATGCGTTTGTCGGCGTCCTGCAGATGTCAGTGATCAGCTGGTTCTTCATTTTCTTGGACCAATTTGCAAGTATGATTTTCAATGCACTTTTTATGCCCTTAGGCTTATAGTGACCGATACAACCAATTTAAATGGTCACAAACCGCGCATCACGTTTCATAGAGGATATGTCGGCCACCAAGTCAACGTATTTTTCAATTTTCCTTCGCTTTGCATCTTAATTTCACGCAAAAATAAAAAACACTGTAGAAAATTGCATCTAAGGGCAAATTGATCCAAGTTAGGGCACTAGTTTGGAAATTAAAAAATAAAATTAACTACCTTAAGGAAGATTTTATTTTTGCTAAGACAAATCAAATTATAAACGTGACAGTCATGTTATAGGCAAGAAATAATCACAGATGAAATAGATACCAGATGATTTACCATAATTATTATAAAAAATACAATTAATTACAAGCACTAAATAGAATTAATTACTGACGATAAAACACTTGTGGCTATTCAAGCTTTAAGAACAGCATTAGGTGTTTTGCTGTGTTGTGCCACGCAGTTACAAGAATGGACAAAATTAAAAAGTGTTTTAGAACCGTAATACATGCAATCCCAGAACTTGCAAATGAAGTGATGGTGTATATTTACGATATTGTGGAAAATCGTAATTAAAAATGCTAAAAAAATTTACGTAGCGAAACTGAAAGATTCAAACAATTAAAGTTTAATGTTAAAAAACTCACTTTATGTGTGCTAAGTTGACTAGAAAAAGAGGATTCCACATTACATGAAAGTATTTGTAAAGACAACATTAGTGAGGCTCAAAATTACATACACTCTCTTGGCGATTGGCTAAAGACACAAAAAATATAATCAGCTGATTGGAAAGAGAAAAGAGAATGATAGATTTAAAGGATTAATAAATTACGCTGACCAATGGCCAATGCTAATAATGTTGGAAGAATGTCTATTGCAGTAAAGCTGATACTTTATGAGACTTTCAGAAATATCATCTTAATTTAGTATGCAATTCTGGGTAATTATGTATTATGATCAAGCATCAAAAGAGTGAATTAGACGTATTAGAAAACGTTCAAGGAAGTTATTAAAGTAGTTTATTTCCTTTGCCAAATAATAAAAGATTAGCAAGCGAAATTTTCAATCAACAAAATGATTTAATATCTGTACAATGCGTGTTTGTTATATACTGAGTTGAATAACAGAATGAGATAGCTAATATAGATGGCTAAATAATAATGGAAGTTGAACTAAATTATAGAACTCATTTATAAGGCTTTTCATGTCCATGTAATATGTAGGGATGAAAAAGACACCAGATGGCATGGAATTCATCTTCATGTAGGATGTCTGTTAAGTCAAATTTAAATGCAGCAGGAGTTTCAGTTGATAATGCGAATATATTATTAGTAGTGAAAAGAATGTTGAAAGCATCAATGTTTATGCAAAACTGTTTGTACTACAGTAAAATTGTGTACATGAGTGAAAGCTGTGAAGATGTTAAGCCTTTATCGTTTTCGCTGGGCCCACACCAGTGGAGAGGGGCAAAAGTAACAAAGTGTATAAAGAGGAAGGTGACGAAAGATGTCTATTGTTACGTATTTCCTTTTTGCGATTAGCGGCTATGCTGGCGGCATCAGTAAAAAAAATTGCGGCGCATTGACTGTAATAATAATATTCTTAAGTTCACCAATAATGTTGGCATACGTTCAATTTTGATACGCCAAAATCACTTTTGCGTTTTTAATAAAAGAAGTATATCTCAATTAAAAGCAACTATTAGTTTAAAAAAACTGAAAACATTTCATGAAAAGGAAAAAAATGTTAAATTTCTTGTAAGTAAAATTTTATTGTTTTTCCTGAGGAAAGAGGCTAGCAGACTGCATGATGGGCAGCCTACTATGTAAAAACGTAATGCATTTTTATCGATTTATTGATTTTTCTCTCCCTCCCTCTCTTAGAAGGGAGAAAAAGAGAGGGAGAGGAAGAGAAACAGTGAAAGGGAGGAAAAGAGAAAGAAAGAGAGAGAGATCCTTCTTTTCCTTTTCTTGAAGGTTCTGCCATTTGTTTCTAGGTCATTTTACTCCAATGCGAGGTAGCGAATTTGGCACATTAAAAATTGCACCCATTTACGTGCCCTGCAATTAATCTATATAATTACACATATATTTTATTGTAGGTTTATATATAAATAATTCGCACGCACACACATGCACACAACAAGTAATTGCATGATACAGTGCTTCATATATTCAATTCAATTCAATTCAAAATGTGCATTTATTTCCATATTCATGATATAACTGAGGCAAGTAAATTTATTTAATTTTGACAATGGAAATACGGTGGTGAAAGATCAAGAGGGTCAACTAGTCAAGCCATCCTTCAATGGATGTATGCGATTATTGGGATGACACTGTAACTATTTCACTCATGAATAGTAGTGAAATTACATTATTACTATTTTACTTAGCAACTTGATCTGTTTAAAATTCTCTAATCAACTTTAAATAACTGAAGGATGAAAATGCAATCAAAGATATCTAAACATACAGGAAAATGATAAACAAAAAGCAATGGTAAGCAAAAGCCAAATAATGTGGTACAATTGAATAAAAAATGATCAAAGTTCAAGCTGTCATATCGTCCATGCATAACTCAATATGAGAAAAACATGCAAAATAATAACAATAATACTAAATAAAAAATAATAAAAAACAAATTAAATAAAATGAAAAGCAAGCTAGCCAAACAGAAATTTAAACAAACTATCAAATAGGCACCTGAATCAAGCTGCAAAATACATGCATTAAAATAATGCTAAAGAGTCTAATTAATAAACAAAACAAAAGAACATTATACAAGCACATTTTTTACACGTAAGCAAACTGTATTTAATGAACATTTCTTTTGATGTAAGCCTAACTGAATCTTAAAAAAATAGGCCAAATATAAGTAATGTCTGCACATGATATTATAAGGTATTATGACACGCGTGCAGATTCTAATTTATGCTTCTCGCCTGAATTCTTTAACTAGGTTTTGACATAGTTAGTTGGTTGTTATAGAGGTGGAAGTTATGTCGGCTGCTTAGGATGACGGCTCTGATGTTTCCTTCAGTTATTTTTTGTTCACTGATAATAAAAAAGAGGAGTAATGTCGTAAATGCATCTCTGCTTGTTCAACGTAATTTTATAACTAACTCCAACTCATAACAAAGGCCAATGTATTATTATATGCTTTTTAAACATTTTTTAACTTGGAATTAACAAAACATGCAGATGCTTAGATTAAGTTTTGTTCTGGAAAATTATTTGCTCTTCTGAAAAAATCGATTTTTTTTCTATGAAAGGTATTACACATGAAAGTCAGGCCTAATATTTCTTCAAGTTATATTTCCTGATAAGAACATATGAAATAGAAATGTTTTTTAGAAAAAACATTTCTCCAGAAATCGAATACTACATGAGCCAGGTATTTGCAATCTTTCTTTTTGATCAACTTTCTTAACTTCTTTTGTAAATAAGCCTATTAATTTTTATGAGATATGATTATAATAATTTTTATTTTAACTACAAATTATTCTTAATGCCTCATGCTTGCTTTAAATAATATTCAAAAATATAACAGCTGCTATAAATCGCCAAAGAGAGATGTAGGCCTTGCAGTCTTTGCTTAGCGTACAAAATATTTAACTAGTAACAAAAGTTTCAAAACTGTGTTATAATTAACATTTTATTATAATTACCTGGCTGCATCCTTGCGAAATTTAAAAAGATATTTTTATTTGTGTTTTCGCAACTCACCTCTGAGCAATTTATGAGCGCCTGTTAACCGGGCAGGTTTTGATGGTCTCATCAATTCATCTGCTACAGTACCCACAGCCTGCGCTGTTGCGTACCTGACAACAACAGTCCGTACTGAACTGCCGCTAGGGCGACACTAACTGCGCGAACTACTGCGCAGTAGGACTTTCCCAACTTTGTTTTGTATACTTTGATATAACGATCTTTAGTTCTAGGTCTATTGTTCATGTCAGCTGTTCCTACGCTTCAGTTAACACAAAGAAGAGGTTATTCGGTTCAGTTAACTGTTCTTTCCTTTGTTTGGTGGACTGACCAGCTGCTCATCTATTAAAGCGTTTGTTCATTATGCTGCTGTGAAGCTTTCTTTTTCACGTATTCAGATAAAGAAAATTTAAGATATCTAGCCAAGGCTTAGACAACCAATAGCAACTGGCAGATTGATTACGCTCTTGGTATAGCTATAGGTTAGAAGAATATCACCTCTAGTATCAGTATGGATGCTTTTGTGCGATACCAAACAATAATTTTCGCGAGTATGTTTATCGGGTATATGACATACATGTATGATCGACGAACTTTTACTTACGCTTTTCCGGCGCTTATTGATGAAGGTTTTGACAAGAACCAATTAGGTAACTTGTGTGCAGTGTTTGATTATTTCCTTGCATGTTGTTAAGCATTTTTTCACGTTTTAGATACTTCTAGTGCCACTGGTACTAGTGCTAAGTGGAATTTTTGTTTCAGTTACCTAGATCAATGATGCACATGGATCATTGCACCTCATTATTGAAATTATAATGATGGAAACAGTGTTTAAATTGTGACACATTACTATTAATTTTGAAAACCATAATTAAATTAGATAATTTGAATTGTCATAACTAAAGTAAAAGGCTGCTGTAAAACATTTACTGTAGAAAAATATTGTCCTTACTTGGTGTCTTTACAGTTGTGTACAAATTTATTTATTCTTTCTGTTTTAAGGTCTGATCGTGAGTAGTCAAACAACAGCATATGCAATTAGCAAATTTCTTGGTGGTGTTTTGTCGGATCAAATCAGTGCTCGCATATTGTTTTCTTTTGGGATCTTCCTGAGTGGAGTAGCAGTAGTTTGTCTACCATTTTTCAACACTGTGGGCACATTTGCTGCACTGTGGTTTCTTTGTGGATTAGCTCAGGGATGCGGATGGCCAGCCTGTGCAAAAATACTTCGACAGGTATTAGACTTACTTAATAAAAAGAATGGACTTTTTAAATGTTATATATGTCTCATTAGTACTTTAAATAGCGCTTAAAATAATGCTGTTTGAATCACTTGCATATCTTGAAGAAAGTGCTCACAAGCGAAAAAGCTTGTTGTAGATTATGTACTTGAAATACTAACTAAAATGCTACTGTACTTCTTCATCCAATTCAATGATCGTGTAGTTTCCTGGTCATAAAAAGTCATAGATTTATGGTTAGTTTTATAGGTTGTTTTTAGTGAAAATTACTCTGTTTGCTGCTTGACACTACTATAAGTACAATAATGTTTTTAAATATGCACTTTTAGACAAATAATTTCAAACTACAGTAGTGAGCACTTAATAGACTCTCTTTGGGAAGTATTGTGATCCAATTAACTGACTGAATCAATTAGCTGACGGGTATAGTATATTACTACTATAGGCATATAAGTCATCACTCATCACCTTAGTACATATGCATTGCAAAAGCTTTAAATGAATTTTAGAAGCGAATTATTGTCAAAATTCCTATGTGAATTTATTGTTTAAGAATACTAATTTATACAACTGAATTAATAAAAAATAAATAAATAAATCACTCATATCTGATTGTTACCACTAAAAAATACAGAAGTTCATGCAAGATCAATTGCTTCATTTCTTCACTAAGAAGTTTGTTTATAAAATTCTCATACTGATAAAAATCTTTTGCTGCATGCTGTACATTTTAATGCAAAACACTTAGTCACATAATGCTTGAGTTGCAGTTGATGATGACCTTGCTTCCCGTGTGAAAAGCAGCGAGAGCTTCAAAAGCAAACTGCTAGGCAAGTGATTAAATGTTTAGCATCTAGAAACGAGGAGGTTCAACTGCAGATTCAAAACAAAACCACTAGGCTAGCACAATAATGCACGTAATATACAAACGTGCTTGCAAATAAAGCTGTACTTAACATGATTGTTCCTACATATATATATATATATAGTGGCCAAAAGTGATTCATATATGACATAACAGTAACAATAGCCACTTGGTTTAAATAGAATTAGGGAAATTATTGTCACTTGTAGACATTCATTTAGTTTGTGAATGTGTTAGCTGCTAAAAGTCTAAGTGAAAGTATCGTTCTTACTCGAACATCCCAACTGACTATTTCAATTTGAACTTCTATACTGTGCAGTGTAAACATTTGTCAAATACTGTTGCAAATCACCTTATTAATGTTAAAACTATACAAAACTGGTCTACTGGAGGCTACTTTCAAGTGGCTGCTTTTTTTCTAGAAGCAGTCACATTTATTCTTTTAATTTAAATTTATCCTTCATCGTAAATGTCTTATTTTTGTAATTAGGCTTACCAATTCTGAGTAAGTACATGATAGCTAGTGTACTTTTATAGTGTAGTTTTCTTTTACAGTGCACTTGCGATCATGTGTTTACTCAGAATGTGTTCTACTACCTCCAGTTTGTCTTGACTTATTAGAGTTATTTTCATTGTCTTTTGTTCATGCTTGAGTTTTTTCTTTTTTCAGTGGTATTTGCCATCACAGTTTGGTACATGGTGGAGTGTACTGTCAACTAGCTCTAATATGTCTGGTAGTATCGCACCTTTGGTAGCTGCTTACATCATTGTCCATTATGGCTGGAAAACTAGTTTAATTATCCCCGGTACGAGCTTTTAATACAATTGCATAATAATTGTCTTGCTCCTAATGTTATTGTCACAAGCTTCCTTTTCGAGCAAGTTTATTATTGCTGTTTCATTTTTTCATTAGACGATTTAGATAACTTTTAGTATTAGTATATTTTCTAAAAGTAGCACTGATATAGCTTTGATAGCTTTTTGCCAAATCTGAATCAAAACCTAAAGACAAAAAAGTACTACCGACATTGAATTGTTCACAAACACACTTGGTTTCTCAATGTGTATCTGCAGTTATGTGTCTCTCTCTGCTGCACCATATGTAAGGTCAAACGTTATACAAAAATGAATAGGAGCTTGATTGTAGAGCTTCTTTCATGTTGTCATCATGACTTCATGGCAATATTGTGTTGTGTATCATATTGCACAATTTAGAAAAGCTAAAAGCCTAAAAACTCGTGTGCAAATGATCTAGGTTGATTGGTAACACTGCAACATTTAATGTTTTTTGTTTGTTTATATATTTTTTCTCTATATTTTTATGTACTAAATATAATTAACTTATTTCTTAGGCATGTTTTCTTTGGGACTAGCTGTTGTCTGTCTAGTCACTCTTGTTAATAGACCATCTGATGTTGGTTTGGAAAATATTGTTGATGATGAAGGGAAAAAATCAAAATCTGGAAAAGACAATGGTAATAAATTAAACAAACAGATTTTCTTAACTTGCTTTTGCTCAGTACAGGTTACTGAATATATGGTTATTAATCAGTTTTTATGAGTTAATAAACAATATTAGTTTATAATGTTTGCAATTATAAACTCCACAATAGATTCAAGAAGCCTTTAACGGAATCACTGAATCAAAAATATTTACTATGTGAGTGAACCAAGACAATCTTTTAGACACTTCTAAATTAAAGCCTGTTCTTTGGCCATGACAAGCTACTTTTTTCAGTTACACCAAACAAATGGTACAACAAGTGGTGCATTCTAGTCTGGAGTAAATACTCTGCTGCTTTTTCTTTCATACAAAGTTATGACACATGCCGCACATACATGTGGCTCTTCTAGCTTACTTTAATGAACTGCCACAAATCATATAAAATTAATTTGAGTTAATAAACTCATTTCGTAATCTATTCATTTAATTTTTTTAAATATTTAATTAATTAAAACTTTAATTAATGTAAACAAACAAACAACTTGGACATCCTCTTTAGTTAATTGTCCAGAAGGTGTTACAAATTCATTATTTTTAAAAACTAGAGATAAGTGCAGGAATAGAGATTGGATGGAATAATACATTTGTAATTAATACTTTGAGTCACTCATTTTTTCAGACAAAAGGGCATCGGATTCTACATGGAAAGACTTAATCAAGAGCCCATTTCTCTGGTTACTTAGCATTGGATATCTTATTGTTTTTGCCTCTAAAACTGCAGCTTGTGACTGGGGACAACTCTTTATCATACAAGAACTAGGTGGTAGCCAGTATCAGGGTACGAGTAGTTTTGTTCTTCGATTTTTACTTCTGTCAATTTTTCAACGAGAGTTTTCACATTTAGTGGTATACTGGTTATTTAACAAAACATTTCAAATGATTGCACTGCTACATCAAATTAAGAAAACCACTGTTCGAACTTTACTGTGTTGTATTTTTGTAATACCTATTTACGGATCGATTAATATATATTTCATGCAATTATTTTTCTCATTTATGTGTATTGTCATTTTCATTATTTCTATTAGTTCTGTAATTATGTTTGTAGTTGGTAGCACATTTGTTGTAAACACTGCCCAATAAGATGTTATAGTATTATATAACGATGTACATAAAACAAAAAAATACTATTATGCTTTTATATAATAATTACACTGCTTATTTTTTCTTTTTTTTGGTATATGCTGTGCAACACTAAATTATAACTTGACTTGTGTTATTGTTAACTGAACTGTCATTAAACATGATGTCATTCGGAACATGGCTTTTGTTTTTCAGCAGCCTGAAAAATATTTCTGTTCACACATAATAAGCACTCAATACTGTTTTAGCTGTATTTCTACTTTAAGTGAAATTATTCTAACTGCATGTACTTTAGTTAAATACGTTACAAACCAATGTTAAATATTTGTCCTTATTTAAATTACATATTTACTGTTTTTGTTTAATTACGTAGGAAGTGGTTTTATCAGTAGCGTTGAAACCGGAGGAGTGGTTGGAAGTTTCCTGGCAGGATTCATCACGGACTGGCTCATTAGACGAAAGGTATGTTACAACAAATTATTATTACTATTATTACTTTTAAAAAATGTGTCGTTCTTTTAAGTGTGGAAGAATTTTGGAAATCAAGGAGGATGCTAAGAAGAGCTGTTTGTATGCTTCTTTTTTATTTTAGTTGCTTTATGTTGCCTTTTTGGAATATATAATAAGCAGATTTTTACTTAAACATAGCCCCAACTTCTGCTATTATTTCAGGTTTTAATTAATGATCGCAAGTTTATTAAAATATTTAGCCTGAAGCTTAAATTACACTACACTAAAAAGGCAATAATTTATTTTGAAATTAATCATATTAAAATCTATTAAAATCCAGGTGTCATAATTTATTAAAATGAAAACTATCTGAGTGTCGACATTTGCACGGATAAATACAGACTAAAATGTACCAAAACTGGCTTTGGAACATGCAGTTGATATCAATTTAAAAATAATTAATTAATTAAACAGGCCTGATTAATTAGCTAATTAACAAATTGCTCAACTGTTGTGTTTTGAACTAAGTAGCAAATCAGCTTGCAAATGTCAAGTTGACTTGATCATGGGAGCTTGCAACTTAGGCCCAATTAAAATTAATTAATTAAACAGTGTAATTAATTAACTAATTATTAAATTGTTACCAATTTCTTTGTTTTTAACCAAGGGTATTTTATCCATTCATCATTGTAAATTTCAGTTCACTTGGATAAATACCTTTGGAATAGGATCACTTTAACATTAATTAATCAAACAGCAATTTAGGCCTTGCAATTTAGGCCCAATTAAAGTTAATTAACTAAACAGTGTAATTAATTAACTAATTATTAAATTGTTACCAATTTCTTTGTTTTTAACCAAGGGTATTTTATCCATTTATCATTGCAAATTTCAGTTCACTTGGATAAATACCTTTGGAATAGAATCACTTTAACATTGATTAATCAAACAGCTCTAAATAATTGGCTAATTAACAAATTGTGACAGATTTTTGCCTTGAACCATGGATGTCCTATCCAATCATCACACTAAATTTCAACTCATTTGGAGTTAAAAAGTTGAAAAAAGTGTGACAGACAGATTGAATGAGTGACTGAATAACCGAATTTTTTCTAAGACCCAAGTTCATACTCAGGAAAAATGGTAATGAAATTATTGATTATTAGGCAAGGCATATGGTATAAATTTACTATAAAAAGTATTTTCAGTTTGCTCTGTATTGCTCAGAGGTAAAGCATACATATCCAACCAACCATTTGATGTAAAAATGTTTGTCAAACACTCAAGGTGTGGGGTGGGGATCATCTCACCCCCGGCAAGGGTCGAGAGGACAAATTATGCCCCAGAAATTTTTGTGGTATCAAAATCAAATTATCAAAAAATTGGTGCAAAAAATTTAAAACAAATTGAAGTAATTTTTGTGTACTGCTAATCAAATCTTCCTATATTGTTATTGCAGTTCATTTGCTTTATATACAATATATATATGTTCTTTTATAGACATGAAAAATGCTCAATAGCACCCAGAAGTGCTTAATTTTCATTAATTGTAGTGTACCTTTAGGATAATATACTTTGTGAGACTCATGAGCAGTACTGTATTATTGAGAGTAGTACAACTAACTTGTGTTCTGGTTGGTAGTGATGGCAAAGCAAGCCAGGTGATTTACAAACATGTGAAATTGCAGAATGCGTGAGAATTTGATACATGTGAAGGACTTAAAATGCATATGACACATGCCTAATGTGTGAAAGTCGGCAAGTCTCGGTATATTAGTTGCTTACGAGTAGTTAAAATTGTTATAAAATGTATCATTGTACATATGACAGATGTAGTTTCAATCTGTACCCATTTTTAAGCTTTTGCTAGTCATTCTTTTCATCTTAATTAGTAACTATAACACTGTCTGTAAGTTAAGAACTGTTTCCTCTTGTAACTTACCAGACAAATTTGTCATTAATTATCGTTTCGGTAATTTCACTAAAATAATCTGACTGATGCCTTGACATGACTGTATGCCTTTTACTGTGCCCATGTCAAGGCTTAAATCATATTATTATTGAAAATCCGGAAACTCCGAAGGCATCATGGAGTATGAGTGTGGCTAAACTGTCAAAACCTACTGTGGCTACAGGGAATTAGGGACTGTTTGAATGATGGATAATTTTTGCAATATTGGCAATATTTATAGTTGTAAATGAAGTACATTGCACCAATGAAGAAATACTTCTAAACGCTCTCATGGATGGAGTTATCTTTGCTAGTTCACATTTATCTGATGCACTTTTGTTCTAATGCAAAGCTTGACAATTAATCCTGCTTGTCATGTTTACAGTGTCAAACACTTCTATATGGAGTGAATACTTTTAAAACCAAATATTTTTTCCTGATAATGTTCTTTCCATTTTTAGAAGCAGTCAGGAAGCTCATCAGAAAGTAATCCCAGGATGATCGGTATTCTTGCCTTTGTTGTTGTTACTGCCGGATTATTCCACTTCCTGGTCTTCTTTGTCAACAAACAATCATCAGAGGTAAGCTACAAATGTTAATTACATTTGAATGGAGTCATAGCATTTGTATTTGCACCTTTGTAGCCATTGGTAAAGCAACTGTATCCATTCATGCCCATACAAAATAGCATACAGTTTTTATGGCAAGAATGTGTGATTATATCAAAGTCACGCTTAACTGTAATATGGAGCTGCTTAGGGCAAGTTTTGATGTGACAAGGTTGTGTTTGTCACAAATATTTGCAATGTTTCGTGATATCACTTAAGCTAATTTAAAATGTCTATGCTTTAAAATTGCTAATTGTGATTAAGTTCTTGTTACTGCTTCTGAAAAAAGACTACCTGGTATGTCAAGTTAAAAATTTTATTTCTGTATTTTTTGATAGTTTTGTTATTCTTGTGTTAATACTTTATAAACTGTATAAACCTGGTTTAATGATTACATATCAGTTTTATTGTAGTCATGAGTCAAAAGAACAATAAAAATAATAAAATTCAGAGATTTCCAGTGAATTTAGAAAACTAACACTCAAACTTAGGATGACTTTTTCATTTTGTTGATGAGCTTGTCAAATGGTAATAGATAATATGCATATTACTCTGTTTAAGTGATGAATATTAAACTATATTTCTTTTAGGTGGCAATAACGGTTGCTGCTTTCTGTCTTGGCCTTTGCCTATATGGTGCTATTTGTATATTTGGCGTAGTAGCTACGGAGAGTGCACCAGTACATCTAAGTGGTACCTCACATGCTGTTGTTGCTTTAGCAGCTAACGGTAAGCAATTTTTATTTTTAAATGAATATAATAATTTATTGTTTACAAAAAAGCATTAGAATTAAACAAAAATTTGTGCACTAAAGTGAGAATGGTATGTAAAAACTACATGTATTTATTATTGTTTATTACTTCGTAAATACCTAAATATTGGTTGTATTGAAACAACTACAGTAATTATGCTAAACAGTGTACTTTTTTTACTAATGATAATTGTTGGTAAAAATTAATGAAGCGCAAATAACCATTGAAAACTGCAACTTAATTGTCAATAGCTAGTTAATTAGCTGGCAAATCATGATGTGCCCTTTCTTTTTCAAAAAATATGTCATATCATTATTAAAATTAAGACTGGTGGTGTAATACTTGTCTGAAAGTGATACATTTTTGGTGTATTTTAGTTGGTGCAATGTGTGCTGGTCTTCCTCTGACCTACGTAGCTAAGTACTATAATTGGTCTGGAGCATTCCTTGTGATGGAGGTTTTGAATATTGGTCTTGCTGTGCTTGTTTTCCTTACCTTAGGAATGAGTAGTGTCATGGTCCAGCCAATAGCCAAAAAGAAGCAATAAGTGATTTGGTACTAGTCTAAGTGGGACCACACAGAAAAACTTTGGATTTTTGCACTATAAGCTCTATAGGTGTTTCTCTATTAATTACCATGTGTAGTTAGTTGCCTAGTTCACTTTTATAACTTGAATAATATCCTTGATTATATTCCTTGTATATGTATTTGAACCTTCGACAGATGTTAATAGTTTGTTGTGTTGTGATATCAGTGTTTTTTAGTGGAGATGTTGCTACCAACATATGCAGTGTATTTGCCTCTAATTTACAGAAGTTAATAAAATACATAATAATTGTACTATTTTACATTTTTATAGCGGTTGTAAACTTGTATTTCTAATGTTAGTAGGCATTTAAAAGGACAGTCGTAGTATAAATGGACTTTAAATTTTGCTGTACCTTTTACTTCTATGCTTGTGTGAGTATACAGCAGTAACAGCACATGACATTTAAAATGTTGCTGTATCTTTTACTTCTATGCTTGTGTGAGTATACAGCAGTAACAGCACATGACATTTAAAATGTTGGTGTGTCTTTTACTTCTATGCTTGTGTGAGTATACAGCAGTAACAGCACATGACATTTAAAATGTTGCTGTATCTTTTACTTCTATGCTTGTGTGAGTATACAGCAGTAACAGCACATGACATTTAAAATGTTGCTGTATCTTTTACTTCTATGCTTGTGTGAGTATACAGCAGTAACAGCACATGACATTTAAAATGTTGATGTGTCTTTTACTTCTATGCTTGTGTGAGTATGCAGCAGCAACAGCACATAATATTTTAATCACAGTAAATTCTTGTTTAACAACATAGTGTATTCCAACAAAATGTGATGTTAAGTGAATTGTCTGGAAACGAAGCCACACTTTCAAAGAAAATTAAAATTTGTTACTAAAGACTTCTTTTTAAAAAAATCATTACAGCTAGGTGCATATATAGTGTATACGTCATTTTCGTTAAACATGATAGTAATCATTTTTAGTGATATTTACTTTCACTTCAAACCCTTTTCACTGCTTTTTTGGGTTGACCGCTGCCTCAAACAAATTTTGTCTTCCACGGGGCAAACTCTTTGAAATTAGTTGTCAATGTAATGCAGTTGCATTTTTCAAGTTTAAAATTTTATTAAAGCATTTGGTGCTTCTAAGCAAGATCAGAAATAATATTTAAAATGCAACATTTATTGTTAAGTGAGAGGCAGCGAATGTTTAGTGTTGCAAAAGTGGGGCATTGTTAAAATGCTTACAGTTATTACTAATATTTGTAAAATTAATTCCATAGATTTGAAATGATTTAAATGAACACAGTCTTTCTTGAAGAACAGAGATAACAAGAAAGTTAATTTAATGTAAAACAGATTGTCGTTAAGTATCATGTAAATGAAAGTACACAGGTTGTACATGTTAGTTTTGTTTTTATATGGAAATACTGTAAAACATAATAATAATGTATGCTGGAAATGTTCACAAATTTTGAGAGGAGGTCCTGACACTAGTAATAACAGTGCTGGCAAATGTAGGTTCTTTTATACAGACAATATTATTAACATGATGCCTGGCTATGTGCGTTAGTGCATTGCAACCCCACTAAACAGCAACTCATATATTTAATCATTACGAAATGAAGGATCGATTTTTATCAATGTTGAACCTGCATAATTTGAGTGGAATAGTGCATTGCAAAAATATTGCTTCACAAAAATTTAGTGGTGGTGCATGTATTATGAATATGGAGACTGATGCTTCGAAACATCAATGAAAATATAGTCTTACAGTATTTACGTGATAAACTATTAGTTATAGTGTAATTATTTGACAGTTCCTTACAGATTTTGCTTTAATAATATTCAGATCTTTTAGATAATTTTTGTGATTTTATTTGCTTAAATGTTTGTCTTAAAAGTTGAAGTTAGTGACAGGTTTTCTTTTTTAGCACAGTGAAAATTTTGAAGCGTGCTTATTAAATTTTTTTGTCTCCTTGTACACAGATAGTGTAATTAATGGTTAAGTGGATGTTAACTATTTCTAGTAGTCATTGTTAAGAATTGTTTAGTTGTTGATTTATATAATGACTTCATATGTACATTTTAATGATATGCGAACACGTCTTAATATATGATTATTGCATATTTTGAATGATATAACGGGTACCTTTGAAAAAAGAGATATATATTTTAGATACATGTATTGTCTGCCATTCCAGTTCATAATAACTTTTGCCAAAGAATGCTAGCGTATAATTTTATCATGGTCTTTTTTTAAATAAATGTGCTAATACAGTATTACCTTGCCTGTGATTGATTAATAGGTGCTCTTAACAGGGATCGACATCAGATTAAGGTGCTATTTTGTAGCTTTTCAATCATGGTGTCACCTACAAAATTATGTATATGTAAATGCTAATATGCCAAAGTTGAGCAAAGTAGTACAGTACTTACAGGAAAATAAAAGCATACTAAGCTATGGTAATTTATTTTTGGCTTGAGTTTGATATAGTTTTGTACATAGAATAAATAGCCACTGCAACTTCTGAGTAGGATTTAGTGGTAAAAATGCAACACAAAACATCAATTTTCTTTCCTTTCTTTTTTTGCCAAGTACATAAAAAGGTACCAAATCGATTTTGTAATCAAATCAAAACTCGATATGCAATATATGTAATACTATTATGAATAACGCTATTTTAACATCATTAGATCTAATGCATAGTGTATGTAATGTATTGACAATTTAAACATAATATAAAAAAATCACAAATTATCTTTCTTTTTTGAAAAATGATTTAAAAAAACGAGTATGTGTGTTTTACAGCATTTCCTGTGAAAACAAGTTTACTAATTTAACAAATGCACTAAGATTTTGAAAACTACATGATGAGACAAACTCATAGGCTAGTATTATGGGAAAACAGGATAATACAACAAATGAAACAGATTAGCTAATCCTGTAAATGGTATTTTTATTTTGCTTATTTACTGATTTCAAAATAAAAGCTATGTATACTTTTCGACATGATAATGTATTCGAAAATTATCAGAGCAATAATATTTTCAGTCGAACCTCTTTATACCGCCTACTTTCGTACAGCAAAAAGATGGCATTAAGCGAGTTTGGCATTGTAATGAATTGCATTAATACGTAAATATCTACGCAAATACAGACATTTCGTTTTGCCAAAAGTTTAGGCGTTAAATGAGGCGTATAAAGAGGATTATTATAATGAGGTTTGACTGTAAATTAGAATGTATTTGTGTGAAAGTACCAAACAATGTTCACATGCACGATTACAAGCACATCTACGAATTTAACAGTAAACAATAAAAAATAAACAAATATATGAAAATACCTATACAGAACATATATAGTACTATGTGGAGGGTTAATCAAACATTGCTAGCACTTTGTATACATAATTAATTTAAAGTAAACTGTTTTACTGCCATTTATACACAGTAAGTTTTTTTTCGGTGAGTACAGTAACATATGATGCAATGTCTGTATTTATTGTACAAACATCTACCACAGGATATGAGCTGGGAAGACTGCAAAAACTGCGACCAGTGGATGTGTCCCAAACCTGGGCCTGCAACATAAATTCACAGCTAATCAAAATGAAATTTTTAGCTTATTTCAAAATCCAATGTTTGTCAATCCTAAAAGTTTGGATCCAGACATTACAATTTTCAGCATGCAGACAAATTATAATGCAAGCAATGTGGTAAAATCCTACAAGCTTAACTTTGAAAGACATTTGCATAAAAGTAACAGTGTAAGGTCAGTGCTCAAAATAAATCAGCCTACATTAATTATCTAAGCTCACTACTGCACCAACATGCGATTTCATAAATGTGTTCTAGGTCAGAACTGAACTGAGTGATACAGCTCCTGATTTTTGTGTAAAGCATTGCCAAAATGCAGGAACTGTGTCCTAACTAGCGAATGGCAAGATGCACGTAAGAGCAAGAAGCTAATGGCGTGAACATAACGTTTAACTTCTGTGGTAATAATTCCTTTACATGAGTCATACTTGAAAAAATAATATTTTACCTTTCAGTATATTAAACATTAGATCATTTTGGTTATGGTTTAACTTTGGGTGCAGTTTTCTTTTAAGAAATCTAATAATCATATATTTCAATGGAAGAAGATACATTTTTCTTATACAATACCACTAATTACTGGAGTATAAAATATGTAGTCAAACCTAATGTAACTGCATAGCAGTAACGTCTCTACAACTAAAACTCATGAGATGTCTGGCATAGGTGTACTGGGTTACAAGTCCTACAGCAGTCCTACTTACTAACAAGTTTCCATAAAAGCAATATTATTGAATGATGTAATCTGTTGCAGCTATAAGCAACTTGTAGAAAAAATACACTGCGTTAAACTGCATGCTGATCCATTAACTCAGCTTGAATGTAGCCTGCTATAGGGCTTCAAACTGGCAGCTGAAAATGCTTTGCGGTCTGAATTTGGCCCATGGGCTGCCAGTTGCCTACACCTGCTTTAAATACTTACAGAATGAGCAGTCTCATCTCCCGCAAAAACCAACAGTGAGTCATTCTGTGGAGCAAATCCAAGATGAGATTTCGCAAGTAGTTTCTGTGAATTACCACCAAGAAACGTTTGGACTGGATTACAGGAAACAAAATTGTCGACCACCATCGGATCATTGCTGACATTGTTGCTGCACAGCTCTGCTACCTGAATTACCCAGGAAAACAAAAACAAAGCAGTTCAAGCAAAGGAGCAAGTAAGAACATTTTTCATCCAATATAAAGTTGTTGCCCTATTAGCAAGTACTAATGATATTCAAGAATGATATGGCAATCAAACAAATACGCATAATGCATAAACTGAAAAAGTATCAGTGTACATTTACAAGGAATAAGTTGGTAGGTATTACGATTAGTACTGGACAGCACTGTATAATTATTTCACAAGTTCTTTTTGAAATATATTAAGAGCATTTGTGATCTGTAAAATAAATTTTTACTTCATGTTACATATGTTTTGTACTGTGTCTACACTTTAGGTCTCTTACACTGATTTGCAGTACTGTACAAACTTATCTCGTTGCTTACCACGTGTCTCACATTTGCATATTTGCTAGACGGACGGAATGATGCCAGCAAATGGCGAGTTGACTCTTCAAAACTCAGACTAGTCAATAAACCTACAATATAGCAATTGGTTATAGAATACATTATCAGAGTAGCATGGTATCCAAACACACCTGTCCAAGCCTTGTTCCTTCTGTAAGATCTAAGTTCTAATTTCACAAGTGCAAATTAACAAATACCTGTTTGTGAATCAAGTCACATACAATTAGTTCAACTTTTGCACATTTTTATCACGTTCTAACGTTAAAATTTCAGAAAAACTCAAGTTTAATTGACAAGAAAACTTGCAAGGCACCACAGCTACACCTTTGCATCAAAAGTAATACGTATAAGTTTATAATGTAGACTTTTGGCAGTAACTTAAAATTTTAGACCTTTATGAACAGCCTGTTACAGCTATAGTTGTTTCAATAAATACTGACAGTTTCTAGATGTACAAAACTATGAAATCTTGGCAACATCAAAATAAATTTTCAATAGTGAAATAATGTGCTAAAAACACTTTTGGTTGCTGAACCTTACCCTCCAGTGGAAGAGGTTTCAGTGTGTAGTCCGTCTGCCTCTTTTCTTCATAGAAACTGCACTTTTCAAGTTGTCCAGCTAGTAAGCCACACAAACTGCAGTCACAAATTGAAAAAAATAGAAAAGTTATTGCGTGTCACCATGACTACATGTGGCCAGAAAAACAGAAATACTAAGATGTTTTTTGTCACAATTGTAAGGTGCACCCTTGTGAGCACATCACATAGCTTTAACAGATACAGTTAGGCTAGGCTACTTTATTTTTGTAAAGTTTCCATCTTTACTACTAAAAAATCTGTTAGTCTGTTACATGCAACCCAAGTAATATTTTAAGTCATGCACAAATAACCTTTAATGCCTGTTTCACTAAAAAACATGATCTTAAGAATGAAATTCAGTTGGTAGCACTATTGTCAGAGAATCTAAAGAATTCGATTTTGCAAATCGATGTTAGTACAGTACCTCCTGCGTCAAATTTAATTCTTTATTTCACATTTTTAAATATTTTCACATCAATACCAATGGTACACTTGCCCAGAATACCATTCAGAAAACCACGTAATGTTTATAATTATTTGGGAAGTAATCAGGAACAATTTTGAGTACTGATTGTGTCAAACATAAAATACTGATGCACTGAATGATTACAGGAGAGGCAAAAGAAGTTTCGCACAATGTAACCAGAAACTTTGTTATTTGAGGCAAACATTTTTTTATTTCTGTTTGAAAAATAACTTTTATTTATCATTTAATAAAAATAATATTGGCAACCAACGTATCTCTAACACACATATTGGCATCTGTTTGAAGGGAAAGAAGTAGCTGAATGGTTGTTATGTGTTGTTTGCTGTAAATTTAATAAATGGATGAGTATCAGAAAAAATGCTGGATGGTATCAGCTGTCATACTGCTCTTTCTTACCGTGAGGAAAATGTAAGTGTAAAGATGTAAGGAAGTGGATCAGAACATGGCTAATACACTTCTACCGGTTCAGTGTCCTATCTGTGACAATTATTTTGATGATGGCCAGTTTTCAGTTCAGCCAGTTAAATAGGCTTTCATTGAGCGCTAGATCCAGCTTTGCACAATGCCAAACTGCATAAAAAAATAGCACCTGAATTTTGCTTGTGGATTTCGTGATACATATTCCACAGAAATAACAGGTGATCTGCTGATAGTCTGTGGAAGCTCTTGAAAGTGTGTTGTTGTTACTCGAGTATCATACATCAACATGTTCCCGTTCTGTAGCCCAGCGAAGAAGTGCACAGGATTTTCCATGTTCCAACAACAGCTCCATGCAGGAACTGCAGTTGTGAAACTGGAAGAATAGCAACAATTATTAGGCTGTACTGATTATGCAATCAAACTTATTTAGATAGCTGTAATAACAATGAAAGTATGACCATACAGAACTAAATTTCATGGCTAGGTAACTTGTTCATGTGTTTAATTAGTTTGAATTGTGTTAGCCAACAAAGCACTGTTAGCACTGCAGAACAGAGGAAATTAGAGTGCTAAAATTAAGAAGAATAGAGTAGAGGAGAGGGCAGCAAAGTACAGACTTCTTTAGAAACTTAAAATAAAGAAAATCTTACCTCTGTACAACTGTGTTGCTATTTAGACAAGTGAGCTTCAACGTTTTATCCATGCTAGCACTAAGAAGCAAATTGTCAAAACTCTTGTTGAAAGACACATCGCGGAGAGGCTTACTGTGTATTGACACGTACTCTATAGGCTTGAAACCATCCATTACATTAATCTGAAAGTGAAATGTCAATATAACTTTGGCATGATTGAATTATTACAAAATTAGAGGGAAAGAAAAAGCAATTTTAAAGTATATACCCAAAAATTTTCCACATAAAATTATATTATTTAGGAATACGCTTACTTGCTTGAAAGACTTACGTAACTAAAAAGGAAAATTCTTAGTAATTTAAAATGTCTGTGGCAACTGGTAAAATCTGACTGATTCATTTTTGCAGTGCACCACTAAGTCACTAAAAATGTATTTTAAACTTCTTGACAAGATACAGTAATTTATACTTTTGCTTAGTTAGTGAAGTGCGTGCTATGAATGCTCTAACTATTTTTTCAGACTTCACGTAATGTTATCTAAACTTGTTTCAAATGATTTATCATCAAAGTTGCTGCAGCTCATGGAAATTTAAATTTTCAAACTTTATATAGCATTGCTGCTAATACAAGCTGTGTGTACAATAAGGCAGTATGTAGGTAACCCAAAATTTCAAGACAATTTTTTTATCTTTATGTGAGTAAAGGGTTATCTTGTGCCATAAATATTAGAAGTTTATTAATATCCTTATCAAAACAGGTTTCATAATCTTTATTGGTTTAATGGCAAAAGGCAACAATTGGACATTCTTTTTGCGCGTTTCGAGTATCAATATATTTGCGTCTTCCAAAATCATGTTTGAAATTTTCTATTTCAATTTCTCTTAAATGACGAAACTTACAATGTTAGAGAAAAGCTTAAAATTCCTTAACTAACCTTTTTAATGCCACACCCAGGAAACAAAGCAGAACTAGAAAGCTGAGATACCACGAGCATGCCATACTGACTTCCATAAGCCAAGACTCGACATCCGCCATCACAAATTTGAATGCACTTTTCTTGTTTTAACTTTGCAGTATTAGACAAGGCATACTGGCCTTTTTGACTACTTGCCAAATGGTCTGCTTGCTGTTGCTGAGATTGAGTAAAACCATGTTGTCTGAAAAATATTGCAGCAACACTTGAAATATTCACGTAATAGAAATCGGAAAAAAAACCGAAGTTTTTGTGATGCAGGCAATATTGACACGTGACAATTTTGTAAGCTGAGAATTATGATTTTACTACAAATAGAAGTGCTAAATTCATAAAAATCATTTTGTGTTAATTACTTACATACCATTTAATACTGCCTTGTTATTGTATTTTCTGATAAATTATAAGTATATTATTAAACTGCATGTATCTAAAGAATTTAATTTATTAATTAAAACAAAAAAGCGAATGCAGTTCTGTTACAGTTAGTTTGCATTTCTGCTTACAGTATTTAAAAAAGTTAAAACAATATATACATATAAATGTATAAGTAATGTTTCGATTACTGTGGACATATTATTTCCAAAAGAAGATTTACAGACTGATTTATAGAACTGTATAAGAAGCAGAAAAGAATTACAGCACATGGCCCTCATTTGACTTACGCTTTGTGTTCCATAAAAACAAGAGACCTTTCAAACGTTGATAGGTGGCCAAAAATTGTAATAAGCAAAAGCAGTTTTTATATTTTTATGACAATGTAAATTTATGCATTAACGAGAGAAGCAGATCACAAAGAAATCAAATCGAAATTGCAACTGCAAGGAGAGTTTTTGGTTAGGTTTTCATTCTCAGCAATCAGGCAGCAAAGCGATAAATGCTATTAATTCAACCATTTTAACCAATTCTGTTCATGACCAGTTATATATAATTATACAGCAGACATACTTCAAATAATCTAGCTCTGATTGTACTCTCACAAGCTTATCTCGCAAACTGTTGTTTTCCTCGACTACCATTTGATGAGTCATGCGAGTTGTGTTCAAATCTAGTTCCAATTTCCGGCATTTTATTCGCTCATTCTCCAAATCTTTCAGTGCCATGTCTCTCTCAGATGTGTCTATCACCTGATTATTATTATATTAGTGCATAACTAGTATAGTTATTAGTTGCAGCGTAGGTGGAAGTAACAACAATGTACAATTGAACATTTCGTATGCCAAGTGCTTAGACTCTTTCTCGTAGTTCACGAAGTCGCTGGGTCAAAAATGATTCAAAATTAGTTTCACTCTATTTTCACTTTTATTAACAGTTATACAATCAAACTAGATTTAAGACAGCAAAGCCAGAATCAACAAACTAAAATATATTAAGTCTGCAGTGCTATTTCAGAACCTGTATTGACATACAAAAATGACACGTTATAAAACAAAGTAATGCTCTAGGAACAAAATAAACCACGTGGAGTTCAAGTACAATTATACATACAACATAGTGACTAAGAATAAGGCATAGGTAAAATAACACTAATAATACCTTGATAGCTTTAGCAAAAATTGGCACAATTTCTGCTTTCTTTGCTTTTGTGTTACATTGTGGACACTTAGAACCCTGTCCATTTAGCCAACGCATAATGCAACTGAAAGAAGTAAATTTGAATTGAGACTAACAGTTGATATTTAAAAAAAACATATGAGGTTGTCAAAATACCTGGGCCTAAATCAAATGGCTTACCTTTTCCCAAACAAGTGTCCACACTTGAGGGCACAGAGACGATGGGCACCGGAATTTGTCCAACGCTCAAAACATATTGTACATGTCTGAAAATTGTAAATTATACAATTTGAGAGTTCACATTTTTAAACGTAAACATTTAAATGAACACTAATACTTGTAAGTTCTTGCTTTGTATTCATAATACAATGAACGACACTACCAACAATAAACGACAAGAAATCGCAAAGTGTGAACAACGCTGAATTAAGTGCCTTAAGGAAACCATTTTAAAGAATGAAATACAAAATTGAAAATGCTGCTATAGCTTTCACGGTTGGATCAACCATTTGACATTGACTAATAAGTTAAATTTTCTATTACCTCGCCCTCGTCATCAGTCATTGACAGGTCAACAGTTTTTTTATGTTTCTTGAGAGATTTATCACGAGTAGCTGATACATCATCTTCACTTCTTTGTTCTTCGTTGTGAACTTGCTGAGGTTCAGATGATGCATGATGGGCAACTGCTCCCTGGTGCTGTGAAGTATCATGAATCTGATGATGGGCATCACCCTCCTGTTCTACTGGTGGTAGGTTCTGCATTAATCAATATAAAACTAAAAGAACTAATTTGAGAAACAAGTTTTGCAAAACCAACCAAAATCCTGTGTGTGGATTAGAAACTCGGCAGTTAGCTATCTTCACAATGTATATCGAAGTAACCAAGTGTACGAAGTTTGATCCAAAGTTTTTTTAATTTTAAAAATCTATTCTGCATATTTATGGCAAAACTGATTTCTGTTTTCATTTTTCACCTTTTTTTACAGGATTTAATCCCTAAACTTCTATTTCCTGAAAGTAAGAAATATTTTGAATGTCATTTAATAGATTTGGCAAAGGTGCACAAAATTAAAATCTATTATACAAATGTTGGACACAATGATTCATCTAAACTCTCTGGTCCCTCCCATATCCATCTACTTATGGTAAGTATATTTTAGTTCTCTTAATGTTCACTGCATTGAAACTCAAACTAGAAGGATTAAAACTTTTATGCATCAGAGAGAGGTGCAGCTTGCACCTGTAGTATGATCATTTTTATATTTTTTCTTCTAATGGGTCTATTATGTATAAAGAACTTTTATTACTTTAAATCAGTAACTGTTATTCTGTTGTACTTTGATTTGTGCTTTTAATTAACAAGATTGTAGTTTGTATAAGCACTAATAAAGATATTATTATTTGTAAAGTTAGTGACAGTAAGCAGAATGATTTAACACTGCCAGCAGTGTTATTATATAATATGTGTGTGTAAATTTTTATCACTAGTGCAAGAGAAATAGTCGAACAGACACTATTGTGTGTGCTTGTCATGTGCTTAAGTTAAGCACTGTTAATTCAACTGACTAATTCTGGTTGCTTTCTTCACATCCAGAATCTGGATAATCTGGTGAATTCTGGAAACAGTATTCACTACATTGAAATATGTTAAACTGAGACACCTAATCCAGTGCCTCATCTTAATGTTTATCTTTGATAATGTGCCAGGCTCTAGTCCCACCAAAAACATCATCATTAAGTAGGCCCTGCATATGTGTGCTGAATACGCAGATCGCAGTCGACACTAAGCTAAGCGTAGCAGTAATGCAAATCTGAATCTTAGCTATTGCAAAGGATATTTCAGTTATACATAAATATTTATAGGGATAAACAGTCACGTAAAACGACCCATACATGATCAATTTAAAATACTTATAGAGGCGCTAACATTTGAATATAATAATTAAGCAGGCCTACTAACTATCAACTTTAATAAATATTCTGTACAGAACAGTAATAAATTGTATTCTGTATTCTGAGGTGGTCCCCCTCAGGCTGATGATTTAGGTTTTGTGAAACCTCTATTACAGCTTGTAGACTGCAGAGCACCAAACTGTATGTAAAGCTTTGTGCCAAATGTAGCTCTTACAGAGATCAATATGCCGAGTGCAGCATCTACTCAAATTAGCGTGTCTAGTTTAGGCATAAAGAACCTACCATTAATAAGCATTATTGCTAATTCACTTTCGTTCATCAAGCAATATCTACTGTTTTAACAAATTTTTCTTGCAAAAACTGTTACTTTACTTGCCAATTAAAAATATTCAGAAACATAAATTTTTAAATTAATTGCCAAAGTTGCTCCCACTTTGTCACATGACCAAAGCATTCAAAGCAAAAGCTGTTATATTATCTCATCTCCATAATATGATACATCAAATAATTGAATGACGGTAATGTAAGCCAAATGCTAACAGAGCAGGCTTTGGTGGAATTTCCAGGCCAGGTTTAAACCTGGTTTGGTTGCTTATTTTTGCTATAAAAGAAATTTATAACAATGGACACAGGATTTCGACTTTTATCTGGGTCAGGCAAGAAAAAAATACTCTTTTGACGCACTTCTATTGTGAACTTTGTTTAGCGCGAAGAACATTCTTTTATAATATAGGAGAGTTTCTAATTACTCACCTCTTGGTTGTCTTGATTTGCAATACCTGCATTATTTTGTCGAGTAATATCAGTTGACTGTGTAGGTTCGGAACTTTCTGAGCTATCGTCTTGAATGACTGGTCGTCTTCTATACCTGTTACGCCTTCTACCACGATTTCTACCATTCGGAAATCCTACACTAGGACCAGGGGAATCAGAATGAGCAGCCTGGCGTGCGAAGCGCCGATATTGCTGTTGCGACAACCGCGTGGTCCGCGCTGTACGCCGATTGGAGAAATAGCTTGATGCTCTAGCACGAGGCTCATTCATTATCTCCAAAACCTAAAATACAAAAATTTAGAAATATTATAGATTTGTAGTACAATTTTTTTGTTTGTACCGCACACGAATAAGTGAAATTGTTTAGTCCCTGAACATCATTGATTTTTCATGTTTGTTTAACCCTGAAACTGTAGGGATGGACATTATCACAACTGACCTTTGCATGAGAGTATTGTGAGTTTCTCTGCTTTTGATGATACAATGCAAGTCTAATGAAAGGCACTGAGTGCAGCGCTAGAGGCTGAAGCTGTCGCTAGAGGTGCACCGAATGCACATTCTCATCAACCGAACGAAAGACGACTTTCTTATCGTGGTGCTGCTGAACCGACGCTTAACCGAATGATCAGCCGTGCTGCCAAACTGAATTCCGAATAAAATATCAAGTTAAATTGTAATACCGGACAGATCCCAAAAAGATTTTTTTACTGAAACTGAACCAACTTCTTTTGTAATTGCAACTGAGAATAATAATAAACTCTACACTATTTTATCGTTTCAGGTTAGTGATAATAGATGAGCAGTGAAAAATTGTAAATGCAAACCAAATCTGCATTTGTATTTAATGGTTAATGTTATTTAACAAAGTATTAAACTCGTATTTTAAAAACAGCTTAATTTTTTTCAAAAACTGTTCAAACTATTTTGAGTAATCAAGAAAAAACAGTATTTAAGCAAAACAGCAATGGTATAATTGTTTACTAGCTCAAGTTCTCAGTGATTTATTTCATTGTGCAACAGAGAATACAGTATTGCCACGCTATTGCGCATTGACCTGACTTGGGCAAACGATAGTGCATTGCACTCTTAGAGTTATCATACAGTCAAACAAAAAGCGAAATGTTGGCTGTTATACGTATTCGCTGTTTACTATCAGCTTTTTTGGATAAATTTTTATAAACACTACAAGGAAATATTCGGTTTGTTTAATATAATTTTCACCCATTGTGACAATTAGTAAAAAAGTAACCTCAGTATACCGAAGGTTCAACTAACCTTTAGTGATTACAAATGAAGTTTATCAGACCGGATTTTTAACTGATATTTGGGGAAAAAATTTGGTGATCCAAATACCGTATTTTCCCGTGTATAAGAGACCCCTTCAATTTTTAGGCAAAAATTCTGGAAAAAAGTTTTTTCAGACGGACATTTTTAGAGGGTAGAGTACAACTTTTTTCAACTCAGTGCGGTACTGAAAACAAAATAAAACCAGTTAATGTGTTGTAGAAAAAGAGTACTGTTATATATTAAAGTGCGTACCTGCAAACCTGTAACAGGAAAAGAGAAAACGAGTAGATAATGCCTGTGTCACGATGCTTGTATTGCTTACAACCGCTTCATAGTCGAACGCGACACGCAAAACAGTTGTAGAGCACTTATTTCTTTAAAATCATTAGTGTCACAATTTATGCATCTTATTGAAAAGACTTACTCCCATGTATAAGAGACCCCCTATTTTTAAAGTGAAAATTCTGAGCAAAAAAGGGTCTCTTATACACGGGAAAATACGGTAGTTGATGCATCTCTAGTTGTAGTGGAGGTTCGAGCTGATAATCAAATTTGTTTGAATTGAACTTCAACTTTAAGGTCTTGTCAAAGGAATCTAGACTAAAGGAATCGTAGGATTATTTAACTACTAATATGTTACAAATAATATGTTAATTATTGTCACAAATAAAAAGTTATTTTATGTCAAAATGTAACTTCAGTAGACTAGTCTAGTGCCCTCAGTGTTTTAATAATAGACAATCATTCACACCACATTCTTTCAAACCAGCTTGCTATATTATACTTGTAATAAACAACTGGTCATGATAAACTTTGGCAACAAATAAAAGAATACAGAATGTGATAGACAGTATATAAAATACTGTTTATTACATACAATTATATTAAAAAATAAATGCGCTTGCCACTGCCAGATTACAAAAATGTTAAGCTGTCTAGAACTTAGGGGTGTTTGGGATTGGAGTCATTATGATCCTGACTCTCGAACCTTAAACTGGAACTTTCTTCAAGTCCTGAACCTCATTCCATAACTTCTCATCCAGTCCCAACCTCAAACTTTAAGTTTGTAACATTTGAAAAACAACATTAACTTTAGGTTTTTACGGAATATGAATAAAACTGTTTATTTCGCGTTTACCTATGATAATATAAGTATAAGCAGGCTCAGTGTAAGAAGTGCTTATGTATATACCACAAGAGGAATAATTATACTTCCTGATGCTATCTTTGACAGAATCACAGAGTAATTAATGCATTTGTAGTGGCAAAGCTGTGTATGAGATTGAAACTTGCTTAACAAATAGTTCAGACATTTTTCTCGTCCAGGATTCTAGCACACAGTCATGTATAAGTAATAGGCTGGAGCTAAAACTGCGGAATTTTGCTGTAATTTTCTTATCTCCATTTCCCGATAATTACATTTATGGTGACCAAACATTTCATCCCGACCTGAATCTCGAACACTCCTAACCAGAAAGTAATATAGAAAAGGCTACTCAAACTAGATCACACGGATCAAATAATTATCATGTATTAGCACCAGACAGACCTCAGTTAGAACCTAATTCTCATGTCCACTACTACTAGTACTAGCAGTACTATAATCTATAGGCTATACTACTAACACTGTCGAATGACTAATTATAGAAAATACAGAAAACCTGTACATATAATTATATGGCAGTTTATAATTATATTAACTGTTTGTCGACAAACATCGAAATGCACAGAAAACGGTAGTTTTTACTACATAAATTTAATTATGTAAGCACACAATCCTACTTCTGAATTTTTATCACACTTAAATGTTTGCGGGACTTTCCGCACTTTGGCAATTCTCTAAACCTCTAACTGTTGTTGTTTGCATAGCTCCTTTGCAACGTGCAGCTTAACCACTGCAAAAGATATACCTTCGCAAAAATTAAATTACTTTTCGAATAGGAGTAGGCCAGTAGAGGTGAGCATTCTCTATTAGATAGCGAATTCAAATCGAACAAAATTTGTGACTTTCGAATTCGAACCGAACTTCAGTATTTCGAATTCGAATTGTGACTGAAAGATTTTCGAACAAGTTTTCGAACCACCAATAAAAGTAAGTCTTACAAAGATCATGCATATTACCCGATTTTCTTCTGCAGTACAACCACTAATAATATGTTAGAAAATTGTGCACAGAAATCACAGCCAAGTTATGCTAACTGCATGATGTTGCAGACGTTTCAATGATAAAGAACGCATGTGGTTAAAGTGCTGAATTATTCGAATCTATAATTTTAGGTTCGAATCGGTTGATGCTCACCTCTAAATAGAAGTGCCAACAGTAATTACTAGAGTCGCAACAAATAGGTCTAAGTAATTACAGTATTTACAATAACAAGTGCAAAGATGGCTAGAAAAACAGTTTCTCATTCTGAACGTTAGAATTATTCTAAAATTTTATAATTATGCAGTAGTACTATAATTTTGTAATTTCATGGCATATTTTCCACGTCACTGAGCTAAATCATAATAATTAGAAAAATACTAAAAACATTATTTATGTTGTTCCTAATCAGAAGACAAAGAGCAACAACAAGGATAATAACAATAATTGGTATAGTAGTGGCAATGATAGCAGTCGCAGAAATGATAATGGCAACAGTGACAGCAACCTACCACAACAACAAAACTAAGTGCAGGAAGATGATTGCAAAAGTCACAAAATGACAGTAGTATGTCAAATTCGAACCTAAATTCACGGTTCATTAGAAAATAATGTAGCTTATTACAATTTAGTTCACGGCCTTCTCCTTACTGAAGCCGCACACAGTATTATGAGTTCATTTTGACCCCTAGTTATAGTTAATGCAGTTATAGCTAGAGGTGTGACAATTACGATCTTTACAAATTTTTGTCTTTTTATATTATAACCTGCTGCATAGTATGCCAAGGCAGTTTCTGCATTGCTGATTGGAACCATTCCAATGAGGTCCAAGTGGTCAGTCCTATTGTTGTTGTTGTTGGATTCAATCAAAATTTATTATCTCGCTAACGAAATTTCGAGGAGTAGACACCTGGGATACAAGCATTGACAATAATAATTGTGAGCGGTAGAGCAAATAATAAGACATTGGCCAGTTCAAGCCTATAACAACGAATAATAGAATGGCAAAACTAGGTAAAGGTAGACATCTGAGGTAGGGGCTGAGAAAACGGCATGGTTAAAAAAGCCGCGATTCTTTATAGGGTTATAGGGAGCGAGATAGACATTATTAAAATGTGAAAACTTAACTAAGTCTAAAACTACAAACCTAGAGGCAAACGACTTGCAGAGTAGACATCGAGGTAGTGCTCACGCAGACAATAGCTCGCTTAAAAAACTATAGCTGTTTAAAAGCTCGAGACAGAGAGTTAAAGGCAAATTGTTTAGTTACACATTAATAAACTTCACTGGACCAGGAATATTCAATTAAGTAATAAATATGGTCACTCTTCCAAGAATGGGGCCCAGGTGGTCAGTCATGTCACTCATCACCATTGTTGTTGTTCTGGACAACTGCCGTTGATCTTGTTGAACGTTCCGTAGGAATGGGTCAAAGTTACCTATGATAGATTAGCAGTTGTCACGGTCACAATACTATTAGTTTTTGCATTAAATTGCCATATCTTTTTTCATACAAGAATGGAGAAAACAAAGTAATGTAAGGCACAGAAGTACTGTGCTCATCTAGTATACTGAAGAAATACACTCCCTAGAACAAAATTTAACCATTAACAAAGAAAATCCAAGTATTACTAACATATAAAATAACACAAACATTTTGTAGTTTTGTTGACAAAGTACTATATTTCAATGTAAGTGGTAACACGATGCTGTATTTTTACAGTCTGTTATATTGGTTATAATTTGTTGGATGAATATTCCTTTCAAAAATTTAATTAAAACTCTGTATTGTGTAAACCTTCATAATAAACAAAACAAAATACTTCTGACAATTATTCTGTTTCAATTAATCATATTCTTGTAGATTTGCATGGAATTTTTACCACATTTTTTCCCATATCAGTTGAACATCAACTACAACAACAGAATACAGCTTAATTATAAAACATGAAAAAACGAAAGTAAAACATTGAACACATGATCAAAATATCACCAGAATATTGCTGTAGTTTTAAAAATTATACAGCTGCACATCATGCAAACAAGAGCATATATACAGTTGCCTGAAATTTATTGAATGAAAAGTTGTAAAACTGAAAAGAGATCTGAAAATATTGGGTATGCAGTTACACACATGCACAGTATCATTTTGCACAATCTAACTTTTTCCAAAATATTATCTGTGTGATATTCTATTGATCAAAATTTGCATGGATGTGTATATAAAAGGCAAGTGTCAATTGTTTAAAACCAGTTATGCGTCACTGATAACATTCACTAATATGATTACTCAAGCCTAATGTGGTAATGCATTTTAAATGAATTCTATAACATTTACAACATTTGATACGAAAAAGAGAAATGTTTTGGAAATTTTCAGGCCCTGGGTATGAATAATGTCATAATGAAAACAAAAATTGATAATAATTTTTGTTAATTTTGGTCTACTCAAAATATACAACAATAATTACATTTGCTGCATGTCAAAGATCTGGCATTATTACCTAGTTTTCTAGGTGATGAGAAAAAAAATCAATAACAAGCTCTGAATAAAGCCAAAGAATTTAACCCAAAGCATTACTACATACTATATACAAGCCAACATTTATGTACATGAATCAGTCTTCCAACATGTGTATTATAAAGCAACATCGTAGCTTTATCCCACTAACTACCAAACATAACATGATAAAATATTGTTTATAAAAATATGTATATGTATGTACAGAGTAAATACTGGTGTTGCAAGGAATTGGTCTATCGTAATCGATCGTAAGTGGGACGTATTTGACTATGGGCGAGATTCAATATTTCCCTCTTCTCCTTTGGAAAGCGCAGCTCTCTTCCAGCCAGCCTCGCTGCCTGTAATTCATCTTCAGCTATTTGTAACTCGTGACTGATGATTCCTAGAAAAATGATTAAATAAACTGTAGTCTACAATGAAATTTAATATACATACAGAATTTTATATAGCATTTATCAAGACTTAAAGGGGCAAAGAATACCTACAGAAAGCATAACTACAAGCTAAATTTTGCAGAAAATAATTAAAATTAGACAGTCCAAGAGAGAACAGGAAGCTAAACAACACAATGATGAGTTAGTGAGATATTTCTAATAAAAATTGTAGCATGTTTGTGGGTTATCTTATTCAGCGCACAGGGTTAAGCAAATTTTAAAAACCCATTCAAATTTTAAATTAAACAAAAAATAGCTGAATGACAGAATGTTTGTAAACCATGGCGCTTTATTTCACACTAACGAGGCAAAAAAGTTACGAGACGCTGAAAATTGTGAACCAATTGAGACTTGAACCCAAAATCCGTGATTAGTACTGCCATGCTCTGCCAGTTGAGCTACCAGTCCAACATGACAGAGCAAGCCTGAGATTTCGTCCGTATAGCACCACCTCTACCCATGCTACAATAGGGGGATACTTATGGTATAAACTTTTTTCAAATTAGCTAGCAGTTAATGGTATCATTAATTAGATTGTTGATCTGTTTGTTTATTTGATGTGATTGTACCACGAGTACGAATAAAAATGATATGATATGTTATATTATGACTGCGAAGGCTAGAATGTTCATAAATCATAATATAATAATAAAAGGTTTATGAAATTCTGGCATTCACGGTCACAATATAATTAAACATAAGATACTTTGCTCCAGTAATTTGTTAAAGTTTTTGTATGGAATTATAATGAATGGAAATTTACTTCTCTAAAATCTGTCAAAAGCTCGCAGAAAATAAATCTTCAAAGTCCAGATGGTGCAAACAAAACAACAACAACAATAAGTAAATTCTAAAACGTTTCAAGTATTAAATACAGTAGGCGCCGCTTAATAGACTCACTTTGGGATAGAAGTGTCTTGACCCAATTAACCGACAGATGTATTACTAGTACAGATTAATGCACTTCAAAGGCATTAATGAATTTTGGAAACGAAGTAATGCCTAAATTTCTCTGCCATTATTTAAAAATATTAATTTATAAAGTGAACTAATAAAAAAAGATTATAAAAACTTTACTTTTCTAATTCTTGTGAAATGCTGCTTGGCGTGTTTGAAGTGCAATTGGTACCTGTGTTTCCCCCGCAAGTGACGTTGTCTGTAGTTTCCTGACAATTTCATCATCAGTTAATAAGCCTTTTCACAGTTTCGCTGTGCGCACGTGCAGTTGCTGTAGGTCAAAGCTTAAGTGTACCACAGCGAACAACCGTCTTGGCTACAACCATCGCGTGAAACATGGGCAGAGCAAAGCCCAGTTAAGTAGCATCAATTGTTTTACGTCAACTTTACTTAGTCTGTGTGGAATCTTGCTTGGGAACAAGAAAAAATGAACTAGGTAATGTTTTATAGCTACCATTTGTCCCTTTTCTTAATTACTATTACAATAGCATGGGCTACGAGGTGTTGCCAAGTGTACACAAATGCGTTGTCTGGTGCACATAGCCTTTGGGCTTTTCACAATCATCATCAATTGCTGGAACTGTGAAAAAGCTTATTGCGAGGTGACCTGTATAGCTGAATCAATTTTAACTAAGGTTTCAAACTTGTTGTTAGATAGTGCAGTTAGGCCTTTCTCTTGCAGTGATTTCATTGTAGGTTTTATTCACCTCACTTCTAAAACTTTTGACTGCATTTTTTGCTGTAGTAAGCCTTTAGTGTTCGAATAATGCCTTGACCACACGGCTGAATGAGCGATGTGGTGTTTGCTGGTAAAAACACAACTTTAATGTGTTTTAGTGCTGCGTTGACTACATGGGTAGTGCAATTGTCTACCAGTAAAATGATGTTTTGCTTTAAGCCTGCGCCCCATTGCACTAATGATTCATAAAATAACATAGCGGTCATCCAAGCATTTGAGTTTGCACGGTAATATACCGGCAACTTTGCAACACTTTATTCTGTACCTGCATCAATGGCATGACAGCAAGAGCTAACTGATTAAACATTCTGCAAAAGGCAGGGACAGTTTCAAAAGCAAACCACAGAGCAAGTGACTAAATGTTTTGCTTTCATAATTCTTGGGACTACGTAATTGCAGTGGACGAGTGGGTCAAAGGAAAACCACTAGCTGGTCAAAGTTCTTGCTTACAACCAAAACCATATTGAAGCACAAAAGTGAACTAAGATGATATAAAAGTCGTAAAAACTTATTGGTCACACAGAAGTGTCTTATTGAAGCATGTAAGGCAGACATATTGAGTCAATTATGCGAAGTTATTCGAGTATATTCTCGGCAGTTTTTATGTATATTTGAATAGAAGCAGCCCATAATAGGTGTTTTTTGAGTCAATTAGGCGACGGATTCTATTAACAGTGAGGCTAATAAATGGCGCCAACTGTACATAAATGTAGTGGAAGCTCTATATTTATACCTTTACACTCTTGTTCTCGTGCAATCCAGTCCAATGCCATCTGCGAGCGCATATCGTCATCTAATACTCGATATGAATAATGTTGCAAAACCTAAAGAAAAAGCACGGTTAATTTCTACTTTATCTTTTCAGTAACAATGCGAATTACCTTAAGCTATTGGTGAACAGATGCATAATTTCATCCCTATAAATCTTAAGTAACTAAGAAACCAAGGCTGCATCAAGAATAAGGTGAAGAACAGGTTGCATTTACAACAGAAAACCATTTCCTTGTTTTTCTGCACTCATGCTGTGCTATAGAAGAATTGCTTAATTGCAACAGCATGTCCAATACACAGCTTTAAAATTTGAAAACTGTTTTTCTTTAACAGACCATCAAGGCCATTTCAGTCACTAAATGGGCATTTGGCAAGAATAACATTTACGTAAGGTTATTTCAGCCCTTCGATCACATTATCACTTTTGAAGCAATAACTCTTCCACTGTTGGTGGTGGTATACCCTAAGGCTGTCACAAGGACCTACATTATTTATGGTGTTTGTTAACAAAATTTATTCAGAAACTACTAACATGGTTAAACCTGTCAGCCAAAAATGAAAAATGGTATGACGGTATATATTCAGAATACAGAATGTTACACGTTTTCAGCTAACCACCAATAATAACAACTTGGAAAATACTAAAAATTTAAAAGAGCAAAAAACAAAAATTGGCTGATTTAATAGAAAAAATCCATACAGAACTCTGCACAGTTATTTGCAGTCATAAGACAACTCAGCAACAAATACCAAATGCAAAAAATGCATACAAAATACTTAGCATTACTAATTGTCGAAAGAAAATAGAATAAAAAAAACAGATTGGTTTGAATATAGTACACGATGCTATAATTCAAAAAATAAAAGCAAAAAAGTCGATATACAAATCTCGATCATTTTGATGTAACATGGACCTAAACTCCTCTTCTCTTAAAGCAGCACTGAAGGCAAAATAAGATTGGGTGCCAAATTGTAGGCTCGACATTGCTGATAACTGTTTTATATATAAAAAAATTGTACCAGTTGGCAAAAAAGTTGTACTAGTTTTGGGCAAGACATCACTAGTATCTCTAGCACATTCAACAGTGCATGCACAATTGCACATATGTGGCACAACACAAAAAATACTAACGTATCAGAATTTTTCTCACATAATTCACACAAATTACACCAGATTACACACCACAGATGGCCAAAAATAACATATGGAACATAACAAGTAAGGAAGTAATCAATTTACTTATTAAGCTGCATGGAAACTATGAGACATATATAGTGTATGAACTGTATGTCCCATTAGACTGTATGAACAATTATCGTGGACAGAGTACTCCACAAATCAAATCAAGTAAGCTGCTAGTCACAAATTTTTGGGTTAACACACACAAGGTAATTAAAGGAAGACAGGAAGATTTTCAAAACCTACCCCATTTTGAAGTGTGGTAAAAAGTATGCACTTTAGCACCCATAATAATGCCAAAATATCTTTGATAATTAAAATAACAGGTTAAAAAACAAATTAATTGCAGGCGAGCTCAGCAAGTGATGACATCACAAGTGAACATGATTTTCAACAGAACAAACATTCCACTAGCATGTTGCACTTGTTTGCAAAAGCAAAAATTGAAGTACAGTGCATTCAGTGTGATACACAAAAACTGCAAATTTTAAATTTTAAATCACTGCTACGCTCATGCATGAGCTCTCGAACGTGTGCACTACATAACAACTGGACAGAGAAGTACAGCACCTGCTTTTTGTATAATGAATTTTTTGGATGCAGGCCCTGGTGCCCTTCTAACTAGTGAGTGGTGAAATGCATTTAACAGAAAGAATAATCGAGCAAACACGAAATTAGGTTTTTGCAGTAATAATTCTTTTATAAGTCATTCTTTAAAAAAAGTGTGTTCCCTTTCAATATATTATAGGGTAGATTATTTTGACTTATATTCTAAGATTGGGTCCACTTTTCCTTTAAAGGTAACAAGTCATTTTTCTTTCTAAATTTCATAAAAAATTAATATTAGCCTATTTTAAGAGTTACTGAGAAATTTTTGAGCATTTTTTCAATGATAATAATGGTTTCAGTATTACTATTATAACTTAAAAAAGCATTTCAGATGAAGTTCTGAACAGTAAAGAAACTCATTTGAGCTTACAATTTTCAAGCACGCTTTGCTTAGGACTCGCACAGCTCACGGCTTTTATGCAAAATGAAATGATTATAATTTCAGCGGTTATCTGGTTCTACTTCTCAATCAAAGGAACAACAGGGAAGTCGGTTTTCTTTTCCTATCAAACCTCACATTAAGACAACCCATAAGATGGTCTGCTCAGGCACAAAATCTCCATAAAGTGCAAGGAACAAACTCTGTCATGCTACTTCTGTGTCGAGCTCTTTTTTCACTGATCACACTTAAGATTTTATCTTTCCTTTGGAAAACATAAAAATGATCACTCTTTGTCAGAAGCTTTATTTGAATGCCATAAAGCAAAATGGCAGCGAGACATTTAAAAAAACAGGAATAATCAGAAAACAGAAAATTTACCACGCAGTAATAATAAAGCAGTGCATCGTGTGAGATACCAGTGACATCACACTAAAACTTTCACCTGCTTTAAAATTTACTAATATTTTTTCATCTGTCGCATAATCTGCATTGAAGTAGGTGTGGATAAAGCTATGATTTGAGCCTAACATTAATAATGCCTCTAGCGCTGCTTTAAACATAATTATTAGCTCAAAAATGCAAAAAGTACAATTTCATGTTACGCGATAGACAGCTGCACTTAGATTATTTACCTCTTGTCGTGAACACTGGCGTTCTCGCATGGCTTTTAGGCTGCCATTCCAATGCAGTAACTGAAAGACGGTCATCATTTCTTGAAACTCTAACATGGACTTGCCGAGGTTGGCTTGCAACATGAATCTGAATGCACCAATGCCACTATTGGGGTTCTGAACTTCGTTTGGTCCATCCTAAAACATCAAGTATACACATAGAATATACCAGAATATTTTATATATAAAACATTGCAATTATACTAATTCTGTAGTTAAGAATATCATGGAAAATACATTACAGAAAATGTGGAATCTACGTGTTTTATCTTAAATTTCCATTAATGTATATATTCATGAGCTATACAGCTTTAATAAACCATAATTCCAATCGAAAGATTTAAATTATGACAGCATAACAAGAGAAACTAATAGCTGAACTTTGAATGTAAATTTAATTTTAATTACTGATACAAGATTTGAATTAGTAAATTAAAAACAGACCCAAATTTCAATTTGCATGTAGTACAGTGGCCTAGTTCAAATTATTGTCGAAATGTAAAATTAGACAAGGTAACCCAAAAAGGTGAACGTAAAGCTGAAAAGTTATAAAAGAAAAGTGAGCACAATATCATGCCTTCAACAAAACACAAGCTGTCAAAATTCTTTGCAATTTATGCTTTTATTTATCACCTGAATTTGGCACCTGCGACTGACAAAATACAGTACTGCTTGGATTATCTCTTATTAAGTAAAATCAGCTTCTTTTGATACATTAGTTGTGCTAAGTTGTGTATCCAATGCCAAGGCAAAGCCGTGACAGCAAATAGAAGGTAACAGGCAAGATATCTTTATTCACACATTACTACTAAAGCTCGTAACAAAAATCTCTTAATCTTGCACATTCAAAGTTTGCTGTCAGTGCCAGTACATGGCCTAGTTTTACTTTGGCAAGTAAAAAAGATTTGGATTAAATAACTAAAGACAACAATGTAAAACTCAACACTTCTTGATGTGCACACAATGAGCCTAGTACACATTTCAGTCATTATATCCAATAGAAACAGTAGCAAAGTTGGGCTTAAGGATCAAAAACAAGATACCGTCCTTATTCAAATTCAGTCAAAATGTCGATTTCCATAACAGCTGCTAGTCATTTGCAGCAGCAAGTATGTATACGTGTTTAATATTTTCCATTGGTTTTGTGAGAAAGTTACATAGGTACACATTAACAAAAAAAAATGCTGTGAAGTTTTTTATACACTTTTAGAATGGCTATAGTACCCTTTTCTGGTGTGCCATGTAGGGCAAGAAATAAACAATGAATGTGTGTCTTGTTTGTAAAAGACGATTTTGAGCACTCAACTGCCACACATAATTTTCTTAAGCAATAGGAATAATCCCATAACTGGAACAATCAGCTGATGCTTTGAACGTGTGAGTGAAGGGCAGGAAAAGCATAAAAGAACTGTAAAGTCTAAGGCACTCATGAATGTAAACAACATCTGAGCCAAAATACCAACTTAGAAAAATGAAGATGCTGAACTGTGAAATAATGTCACAAATCACTTTCAAAATTCTTGACCTTGAGAACTGTCAAAATTGGCTTGCAAAGAGTAGATTAACTGGTTATTTACTCTGTGACACATTCATTTAACAAAACTGGAATGAGTTTGTTTAAGGATAGCTTTGGTCGATGCCGTGCCCTCGAACTATGAAAATTCACTCAAAACTGAATGGGATTAGGCTGGCTAGCGATTAGTTAGACAAACAAACAGAGAAGGATATGTAATCTATGTACAAATTGTTACAGCAGTGAAAACTGTATGAAATTAGCGACCATTGACACCGATTACATGGTTTAATATTTACAGAGGAAATTAAATAAGCCAAAAGCTAGATTATTAGAATGGTGGTTTGTGATTGCAATATTGTGATACTAAAAGTATTGTGATATTGTTAATAAAACAATTTGGTTTTCAAACTTAAAAACGAGCAAAAAATAAATAACAAGCTGGAAAAAGTGACAATTGAAGATAAATTCTCAGATCATAGATGGCAAATTTTTTCCAGTTTTTCCATAAACAAAAATTTTCAACAATTCCAACCAAAACAGCAAAAACTTTGAAGCATGTACATGTATTTGTAATCAAATTAATGCACCTCTTTGGGACTGCTTAAAAAATGATTTTTCCTACTTGCATGTTTTATCTTCCTATTCCTTTCTGTTATTTTTGTTTTATTATTTAAAAATTATCCAGTTTTACATTTTTCACATTTTCTGGGTTTCTCCAAGTAAGTGGGAGCTCTATTATTATAATTCTGTTAATAGTAAAAGATAAAATGCAGCTATAATGCATTCAGTTGATGAATATATGTACATAAGTGAAAAACTCAGAAAAGGATTCTTAATGTATTAAACATAATACAGTTTAATACTTTAAAAATGGCTGGTTATCAAAACCAATGTTACAAGGTACTACAAACCTCAAAGTTTGCTTGAGCTTCCCCTATTGAACGGTCGATGAATTCTTTCGTTATTTTTCTAGAAGGATGTTCATTAAAAACAGAATTCATTAGTGCTATCTTTGCTGCACTTCGTCGGGCTTCTGCCTTTGTTGGACAATTCTGCAAATTAAATTAAAAATAACTTTTGAACTCGCTATCAAATAAGAATAACTTCAAACATCAAATAAGAGGCACGTTACGGAAGCAAAAATAATTGATCAATAACAACTGATTCTGATAACGTAGCTAACGTCATGTTATGCACTGCATAATTAGTGAGGAAGAATATAAGAATATATGATAATTTAAGCAGGAAATCTAGTCTACATTTATTAAAATAGAACATTTGATAAATGCTTTCGCACACACATGCACACACACTTACTAATCACGTCGATGTAGTTTTTGCAGTACATATAAATAACATGTATGTACAGCAGATTTATTACATGCAGCCCATTTTAAAATATTAACCAGAACTACACAGAAAAAACCTAATCTTTTCTAATTAATATACACAAATTTAACAGCCTGTCCAAACTACACCGACCAAGAATAGTTATGAGGTTTGAGCATAAGCAGCTGACACAAATTCATTATTTTAGCATCTTGAGTAGACTATGTGAAAATATTTGAAAAAAATATCATAATTTATGCAGCAGTATAAAATAACAAAAAAAAAATTGGTAAAAAACAATATAATGCTACAGAGCATAAATTGACATTAAGGTTTGTTACTAGGCATTAATAGAATTTACCTCAATCACATGGCGCAAGTTATCTTAAAGTACCATACAAATACCATACAAATTTCAGCAAAAATTTAAAAACACATACTTTCCAGGAAAAACACATGAATGTTGGTGAGGCAAAAATCAAACTAAATATGCGCTACCCTACTGTCAAAAAGAAATGCTTAAGGCGTCGTACCATCTATGTTTATAGCTAAAAATAAAAAGCACTACATTGAAGTGAAGGTTTTGAGGAGAGTCTGGGAGGATGACCTGTTTGGGGAGGATCTTTTAGTATGAAACAATGCTAATTTAGTACATGTCTAGTGAGACGATACTGTGCCTCATTAAAACATAGACCATCAACCTTTCTCCTCGAGTGCTAAACAAATGAACCGGTATGAATGACTGTATGAATTTAATAAGCCCTGAAGCAAAAATTAAACAGATAATTAAAATGGCAGCCAGTTATACATCCTTTAATTCCAGCACCAACATATACTAGAACTTGTAAATGAGGTGACAGAAGCGGCCCAGTCGGTACTAAGTATTAAAATTTAAGCTTAGTAGAGCCAGCACTCCATAGCAACTGAGATTGAGATCTACTGCTATTTGTCATAATCAATTTTGTAGTAGACAACCGGTTTCTCTGGAGAATGATTCACGGTTAGAAAAACTTTCAAAAACCCAAAAAATAAGAAAGAGCAAAAAGCTTATTTTGCTCTGCACTAATAAATTCCTTTGGAAATTTATAGGTCAGGAATAGCTGCAGGATTTTGCTAATAATTTAGATTATGAAAGTAAAAAATTATGACTGGCTTGTCAACACAAAACTGACATTGAAATTACAACTTACTGTTATAATTGTAACATCATTTTGTTTATTATAAAATATTATCCAGCATAACAACCATATTTATGCAACAGTAACAATGACTTCTGTTATGTAGTGTTGAGGAAATGTGTGGCACACCACTCAGGACTTACATGGAAACTTCCGAAGCAGCTTCCACCAGGTAATGTAACATAACAAACGTAGGGAGGACTAGATGATCTTACAGACTCGTACACCACCAAGGCACCATTCTTCAACTCGGCACCTTTGGCCATTTTCATCTGCCAGAATTCTTGCAACGCCTCCACTACATTTACTGAAAAAGAAAATTATTGTTCTTATAAATGAAACTATTACAAGTGAAAATAGGACAAATGTGCTATAACATTGTTGATGTCACCAGTTTCTTCAACAGCCCATGTAAAATAACTGCACGACTTTTAAATCATTGGTGTGTTAATTATTTATTATGTAATTAATAATATCTTTACCTAGACTATCAATTTTTTCTTGCAAATATAAGGGATACTCTAAGACGTGACAATCGCTAGTTTGAAGTGCCGTCATCACTAATACAGCACAGAAATTCAAGATCAACTGATTGCTCAATTTGTTACCAGATCAAGTTGCACAACTTTGCATAAAATTTAATCCAAACACCAAAACAATTCATGTCTTACATAGAACATCAACAATTAACAAAATTTCATTTCTCACAAAACCGAAACTTCATCAGTTCGCATCACGCCTAATAGCCCGCGGTTATCCATCCCGTTGAAAATGAGAAAACATATGAGTGCACGAAAAGTTTTAACTCTTGCTGTGTGAAACTAGTTCTGTTCAATTTAACACGGGCTATTGTCAGCCCCAGGCTGGCTGAGAGTTCACGTACTTTATTCAAACTTATAATTATAATGATCACCATCGCATCAACGAACAGCAAGTTCTGTACAAAATGCCATCAGAGATACGTGGTTAAATCATGGGATCAAGAAATATATGTGAAAAAGAGGAATTTTCCAAGAACTTTTCCATTCAGCCACTGAAGAAACATTTATAAGGTTAATGTTTAGTCTCTGTAAAAAAGCATTATCAATGAACACACTTAAGGAAGTGAACATGTACACACCGCATAAATGCATCAGTGAATACTACTCAAAACGTAGGCAACATTCAGTATATGGCGAGTGTTGCCTTGCTTAAGCGGCCAAATGGCCTGCACATTTATAATATAATAAGGTTCAGTAATATATTAATACGCAAACACGTCTATTTCACTTGTATTAAAAGAGTAAGAGTAAGAAAAAAAGTAAGAGTTGTAGGACGAGTAAAAATCAATGTTAAATTTGCGAAATCTAGAGCAGCTTTTAGTCGAGGAAGTGAATAGCTTTTCTGTTTGGCAACCTTTTTGCTACCTGTCTTACCGGGAAAATGTTTATTCTTATTGTCAACAGACCCTCAGCATTCAGTACTTGGTAATTTGGTAACTATGTATTAACACTGGACTCGCGGATGTTAACATTTTTTAACTTCGATGTTTGCATGCTAATTAAGCCTATGTGATAGATGAGAGCGACGATGTGGCCCACAGAAAAGCATGTAAAACTCATGCCTTGTAGCTAGATTGACTTTCAACCACGTTCTCACGATATTCTGGGTTAACTTTCCACACAGTGATAGTGATAGCCAAGCGTTAATGTTGTTAAGCGGTTATGAACACGACAAGTTGGGGCGGATTAACAACCAACTAGACAGCCAGACGCACAAAGATATGTGGCAAGCCTACTGTCACAGGAATATAAGCAAATTTGAAACACAGCACCATCGAGAAAAATCAATACATGTCACCTCTAACCTAACTCCTGCTTCCTGACTTTTACTGCATGTATACACATTATGAAGGCGACCCAATAAAGCCTTGAGACATCCTCGCGAGAAGCAAGTGCACTACAAAAAACATGAAAACTAAATTTCATACAATGGCAACAATTTATTTAGCTCAAGGATTAAAACTGCCAAGTAAAATTAACAGAAGAGGATTTAAACTTTTAAAACAGGGAAGCTGTCTTGGCAAATCTGTTAGAACCGTTATTGTGGGAAAATTACCTTCACAGGGCATATATAAATGTCCACAATTTAGATGATTAATATCTTTTTAAGCAATTGACATCTGGCATGTTTTGCCAGTTGTTACTTTTCGTATAGGAAATATAGACTACTAATGTTAAAAACAGCAGCTTAAGGCATAATTTCCTGTGGTGTTATGTCATCAGCAAATAAGATTTAAAAATTTCTTTGATGAAGATATTTACCATTTTAATCACTTATGAAAAACACAGCGTACATAATAGCTCAATGCAACAGTTCTTACTCGCAATCTTGTCACTAGTGTATATGGTCACATAAAAGAGCCAATACTGTGAGTCTCTTTGCAAGATGTTATAAAATACTTCCTAAGCAGAACGTGCATGGGAAAAGTATGAATGAGTCAAGCGCCCATTTTATTGACTTGGGTGTGAGATTTCTTGGCCGCGTTTTTCCCACCGCGCATATGCCTTTTGCTAAGTACTTAATAACACATGCTCTGGTACTCAAGCAAAACACATACGCAATTTAATACCAACATCATCATTATAAGTAGTGTAACGTTATTGTGTTATAACTTATACCACAGAATAAGCCCACAGTGCGGCTGATGGAAATTTTCAACAAGCGTCCTGCACTTTTAATGCTTTCCCATGAATAATCGACATAATCCATTTAAACAAGACTGGTTATATTTGTTAATTAAGAAATTTAGCGTGAACAACGATAAAAATTAGCGTTTCCAGAACTTTGTAATATTGTAACGATCTCGCGATGATACTGGCGTATAAAAATTCACTATTCGCCATTGCCAAGGCGAAATCTTGCAAAAAGGACGTATTTAACCGGAGGAAACTGAATTCTCTTGTGTCGCTAGTATGGAAAACGAAAAATTTAAAAGAAAGCTAACGCAAGTAACTACACTTCTGGCATCTACCTAGAACACAGTTTAAAGGTCACAGTCGTGTATGCAGTCCATTAGCGTGTCGTCCCCTTTGCCGAACTAGCAAACACAGTAGTAACAGTACAAATAATTAACCTATCATTAAAAAATACACCACTTCAAATGATTCCACCACGCTATCATAAAAACAGACCTCGTTGACTGCTTGCTGCCGAAAATTAAAAATAGAGGCAAATAATCGCTTATGGTAACCTCGTGTGTTCAATGCCAAGTGCTGTAATGATCAATCAACTTATGCTGCAGACTATGATGGTATTATGCGACCATAAACTTGTACAAACCTTTGTTGTAAAACAGTAGTTCGAAGTCCCGGTTGGCTGAATCACTGAATAGTTGCTAGCGCCAAATGATAACGAAGATAGCTTAGATAAAGTAAATGACAATCAGGTGACAAATAGGAAAAATCTGGGACAAGAATTAATAGTTTCCAACCACTGTCGTTACCAAATCAGACGAGCAATGAACAATATTGTACTATTTAGGTGAATACAATAAAACCAACAGTCAGCTATAAAACCAATGCTAGGCTTAAAAACTGATCTGTAAAACTGCAAAATACGCTAGAAAAATGGTCCTCGTAAAACTTATAAAGACAGACAGACTGATAGACAGACAAGCTGATGGAACTATGAATCTTGACCAGCAGAGAAAGCGGGACTAACGGCAACTGTAACTAAACAGTAAAAAAAATCTACTTACTTCTGTACTCACTAGATGTTGAAGATAAACTAGACGACGACAGCCTACTACTCATCTTTCCATAGCCTTGCTTCTGAGGTGCTTTTACCATTCCCTTCCAACAATTCATGTATACCGTATCGTTGTGCGCCATTGCAACAAAACAGTTAGCCGATTCGAATTTAAACAAACAACTTATAAATCTGCCATAAAATGTCTCAGCGAGTCAAAAAGTTGAAATACTGACAGTAAGCTGAACAAGCAATTATTGTACAGACGCCAAGTCTTCTCGACTAATAGATAATCAATGAGTAGAAACCGATACTTCCTAGTCTTTTGAAGATACCGAAAAACATCATCATCAACACTAATGAAACAAATTATCGTATTATGTTCTCTCTTCAACAGCAGGTTTATATGCTCAAGCGGTTGTACAATACTTTTTGTAGATGAGTTGTCCCATTTACGCAGCTAAGTGGCGTAAGGTTAATGAGAAAAACCTCGCAGTAACCAAAGAACCAGAAACGAGGAAAAGATGCTCACAATTTCCTCTAAACTGTCAAGACGCAATGAGCGTTTGAGGCGCAAGAGTGAATGATTACGAAAAACAAGACGATGCACGGTACTGTTCACAGCCTGGATACCCAAATTGGTTTAAATGCCTCAAATCTTGTTACCCACAGTCAAACGTCGATTAACCCAATGTTTCCTTAAGATTGTTAAAACACTTTTCAGGGTCGGCGAAACCTTGTTTAATCCAACGCAAACAATCGATGAAATCAAAGATTTCAAGTGCTGTTGTTCCTGCCAAATTGCACGCAATAGTATCTTCACTGCACAGAATCAGTTAAATCTTCTAGCACGCAGTGATTTGCGTATCGTATCATTAACTCTTTCAAACTCGCAATCCAATTTGACGAATTGTACCTTGAAAGCCGCGGGTGGTAAAACCAGAGTCGAGTGAAATTATGCCGATTATCCTACAAGCTTATTCGTTTGTCGATGAGTTGTTGGGACCATGTGGTTTATAACATCACGATTTCACCAAGGTGGACCACTTCGCTAGACACCAGCTCTCTATATGGCTACCTGACGAGGACTACGCTCAGTACGCAGGCCAGCACGCTTAAGGTAAAACCCACCTTTCAGCTGAATAATTAAACGCACTTGACAGATTAGACTTGGGAGTGGTCGCCTTTACTTGGGCATAGGGGTGGGTACTCGCGCATGCACGTGAATACTGATCAGGTATACAGATTGAACGACACACGTAATTCAAACAACTGGTCATCTCCTCGCAAAACTAACGAATTTAAATAAAAACTTACGATTATTATAAACAAATAGGAAAGTAGCCACCTATATAACTTTACTTAACAATTTAACTAATGGGTATTTCGGTGTGCAAACACACCTCTTATACTTCAAGAAACCGCACTGAAAGTGTTCAACTGTTAGAATCAGAAGATAACTTGTCATCTCCCACCGACTGATTATTATTGATAATTGACCAATTATTCCTGATTAGTTATGATAGTAAGTTAGAAACGTCCTTGGGAAACAACAATAATATTAACTAATTAGTAAGGTGTTACATACAATCATAATTAAATTAATAAAAACTTCTAATGGCAGTAATAACAATTCACCATCACCGAAAGCTCTCAAAAATGAAATAAGCCATTAAATTCCTTCTGCAGTGAAAAAAGGCAAAGCCGCAAGCATCGCCATACCATGAATTTTACAAGGCCTCTAAGTAATTTCAATGTCGGCAAAAAGAACGCATAATACGCAATCTAAAATCTTCATGTAAACCATTTCCTGATCTTTTTGTACTGCAGTTTCATTCAGATTGTTCAACTTCTGAAAACTGAAGTTGAAAACACTTAAGCTAGCCCACCTACATAGATAATTGACTGACAATGTGAATTTAATGTGGTTCACGTCTTATGGTTAAGATGCTTTTTCAAAAAACCAATCTGCAAAGCTACAGGGACAGCTAATTGAGGAGGACAATCAATTACTAATCAGTTTGAATGCATAAACTCATCAAAAGCGTCCCTCAAGGGTCAGTTCTCTCCCTCAATCTTATAATTAAATCATATTAATTTTTAATGTGAATCTTTAGAGATTAGAAATGCATTTTATTCGGTATAATAATTTACTGTCAATTGGCGTTGAAATTGAAAAACGTTTTATTTGAACCACTGAACTCAATTTCTGAAATACGGCAATACATAGTTTTTTGCCAGTTTAATTTTTACACATTGCTTAGTTTTTGTATGAGATGTCATACCGCCCCAGTGACGACGACTAGCTCGAAAGAAAATGTTATCTGATTCAGAATTCATAATTGCGAGATTGTTCGAAATTTTACGTTTTGTCGTTTTTTTACAGAAATGCCACCATGATGGGTTAGCTGGAGTCTGTTGGATAAGAATATATAAGGTCGTATATGTATATTACTAATATTATTCAAAAAGTCCAGTTTTGTAAGACCTGTCGCAAAAAGCCAAAATAGATAAAACTGCAGATTTAATATGATATTAAAATGGCTGCAAAACTTGTAACGAACAATGTGTAAAAACTACAAGTCGATGTTCTCAGTATCTGTAGTAAAAAGCGTAATTACATACCTGCAATAATCATACAAACCGTTAGATAAGCTGCAATGGTTTTTTTTCATCTTGCGAACTGTTGAATGATTATGATATAATTATAATATCATATTATGTATAACCAGAGCGTGAAAGAACATTGAAAATAATGACGCCGATAGATTGGGTGATCCACAGAGTAATTTACTACGTCTGCAGTAACGAGAAGGGAGCAAGATACCCTTACCTGCTACCCCTTACCAAGTAAAGTCAACTTGAACCGGGATTGTAAACTGATCATAAAGTTGATTAAATGGTTTACGACGCATTGTGCTCACAGCTCGAAGACCAGGTGTGTCAAGAAATTGTTAACACACCTTCTTACATCATGGTAAAGTGTTAATCAGGCGACTTCCGCCGCAAGTAAACATGTAGGTGCGATATTCCCTGTACGTGTAGAATTTATTTCAATCAAACTTGCTTAGTTTACAAGATCAACAAAAAGCCGGGTGAGTTCAGATTCCAACGCGTAAGCTTAGTTCGAAATTCCGAGTTTTAACGTCTTAGCCAGGCACGAGCAGGTTTTCTGTAGTTAATGAATACAAGTTATAGGTATAGTGAAGTAATCATTAAGTCATTCAATAGCTTTGTATGGGCATTAGTGAGCCCTGCATGATATATATGCAGGTGCGTTGGACGCATTCAACATATCCTGGAGACACATATACAGGGCAGTGCTTTTCATACACAAATCTTGGGCATCACCAAAAAAGTGCATTTATATATTAAAGAACGAACTCGGGCATAATTTTATAGTGTTTTCGATTCAGGGAACAAAGAACTTAGCATAAAGCGTCAAAAATATATGAAACAGCTTACAAAACATCTAATGTTTGAAAAAATACACAGCTTCCAGGTGGTCGTGTCTGGCGACAAAAGCGGTAATTTTCTTATCCCCATGGGTTCTTATGAAGTTGCCTTGAGCAGAAAAAGTTTTACGCACACAAGGGAGCCAAATACTCATCATGAACAGTGAATATGCACGCATGTGTGCGTTCATAGGGTGCCTAATAAGACGTGCTAAGTTAAATGGTTAACACCTGACCTCCCTTCCCCTTAACTAAACTGTTTCCATCCAATCACCAGCAACGCAAAGAAACGCCACCACAAAAAGGACCTTCCCTCTCGTTTTTCTGCTTTGCGGCGATCTTTGTTAAGCCTTTCTACGTATTTACTCAAGACACAGCTAAAGCGACATTGTTGGATACCTTTACAAAGCAAATAATCCAGGTGCGCGAGCAAAAATGCACGCAGAGGTACATCGATTACAGGGGGAAAACTTTGAAGTAAATCGCAAAAACAGACCACGAGTAACACAAGCAACGTGAAACTCGTGCAAAAACATTGCAAACTTTACGTCGTGGTTGTCTAACCGAACTCATTGTCACAAGATGAACATAACCTGCGTTGGTGAGTTGCTTAGAAAATACAGTACAATAGTATTGACCTTGTTAGCTAACATACCCACTGAGAGACTTATTTATAGCGGGAATTTAAACAATGTCAGGAAACTCAATATGAGCAATGTACGTGCCAATGTTACAAAACTTGTGGCAAAATACACAGGATCCTTAGGGGCAGGTGCAAAGTAGTCGGTGAATCCAAAGAAAACGAAAAGAAAATAACTGTGATTAGCAAATATAGTTCACGCCAAATAAGAATTTTGAGAACTCATTACTTTTCAGTTGAAACAACGAAGTTCCACTGGTATATAATTAAACACAACAACAAATTGTCAAAGGTTCAAAAGCTCAAAGAGACAAAAAGTATTATTAGCGACTAGTGCGTCCAGTGACATGTCTGTGGCAATCTGCAATAATGGAAACGAAAGGTATTTTCAATTTCAAGAGTACATGCTGTTGCGAGCTGTTATCTTTACTCATTCTCAGCTAGTATAAGAAGGAAGCAATGAATTCGACTAGTAAATTCCTTTCTATAGAATAGTCCCCATTTCAGTAACAAAAGCGTTCGAGTTTACACTACAGAACCCAGATTTCTTCAAGTCAATTTGCCAATTACCTTTATCTTATGCATAAAGACCACACAAATCTTCCGCGTATATCTCACAAAGTCAAGAATTTGTAAATTTTCCAATCTAAATTGTCGCATTTTCTGCTCGAGCTCGACTACACACGAGCGGTGAGAATGTGTGAACTTGCCGAATCTGCAGGCAAAGTCCCAAAAGGGAACACGCCTCTGTTCCTCGGGTCAACTGATAATGGGGTCGCATGTAGGATTGTATCACCAATAAATATCAAGCCCTCATTTACAATTCTAATCAGAGCAGCAATCGCTTACATACACCAAGTGATCATTTAGCGACGGGCAGATGACGCAACAATCGATGACTGAAGAGAGAAAACAAACCATTCGTTCGTCACAATCAAATGATTATTTAATGCTGACAATGTCAATTCTGCTGACTTGAATGAGGTTAGTACCATTAATTATAATAATCATCTTCAGGTCTAACTTACTAAGTGAGAAATAAGGTACAAATAAACAGGTGTCTGCTAATTAGATTTTCTTCAGCATGCATTGTTTTCTTGCATGCCTTGCTATACTTTTGAGGTTTGAATACTTAAAGTGTGGATAATTTAACTCGGTGTATTTCTACAAGCTTTTCTGTCTGCTAATCCAAGTCCTTGACTCATTCTGTAAATTTAAATTATCCAATTGTTCAATATCCAAGGCTTGTGTTTTTCTTCTTGGATCATAACATAAGTCCTAAGCGTATTGCGTGACACAAAATCAAATATTGCCTTCAATGTGTCCCTCTGCAAAGTATGTCATTGCACCAACTAATGAGAGAAAGAGGTGAAAAGCTAGTTAGTTAAAACTAATTAGAATTAAGTTAAATGGAAGTCCCACAATAGCAAACCACTGAAAGGTGACTAATTCTCAGGGGACCTTTAAATCACCTATTGTTCGAAAGACAGAAGCACATTGCTGCAGAGATCCTGTCTTGGCCAATTACAATAGAAGCATTATGTAAGACTTGTATTCTTTGTGTTACCTCCAGCATTTTAAATCCAGTTGACAGTTAAGACATTAGCTAGAGATTATTTATCAGGGTCAACTCTTTGTCAATCAGCACTGAAACATGTGCTTAACAAGGTCGCTTAACCCTCTTGGGACTTTAATATAACTTAATCTAATTTATATAAATCTGGTTAAAACTGAAGTTCAGTATAATTATTTATGGGTAATTAGCGACTGCTGGTTAGAAATGGTGGACCAGGATGCTGAACAAGCGGTTTACAAAAACGATCAAAACACTAAGTAAAACAAAAGAAATGCACAAAAACATTTGTTTAATGGAATAAGAATGTTTCTACGGAGATTTACTGAACTAAATTTTCTACTAGGTTTTTTTTTGGTAACAGGCCAGTCAGCATTGTTGTACATTGATACTTCATACTGACTATCCCATTCATTACAAGCACTGGAAAAACGTCTAACGTCTTAAAATGTCTGTCATTTAAAATTCGAAATTTAAGTGTAAGAAAACTGTTATGATGAACCAAACGAATCGCAAATATTTCAGAACATGTTTTCTGCAACCCCTTCTTATTTACCTTAACATCCACTTACACATGTTGTAAATAAACATCTGTGGTAACAAATGGAAAGGGTGTGCAAGATTGTTGATTTTCAACTAAATGCTTATTTGCAGAAAATTACTAGTCACTACAAGAAAATCTGAACTTTAGTACAAACTGACCCTTGGGCTTAATATCCAAATGAATGTAGGCGTATCACGCTAGCAGAAAGTCGATGACACTTGTTGCATAAGCACAACTTGTCACCTGCGTGTAAGAAAGTGACTGATTGCATTCGTGTGTGCTGGTCATCAGTCATGCAGGTAGTAAGTAATCAGTCATACAGGCTATCAGGCGCTACGTAATGTTAAGAGCATGCAGGTTGGTCATCAAATATCATGATGATAAATGAAAGATGAGGGTAGGGTGAATAGCCTGCAAGCCAAACGGGAGAACATAGTTGTGCACTTTGACCAGCATAATCCAAAATCTGTTTCTCACTGATAAATCAGTCAAGTTGCTGAGCATGCAGAAAGGCAATGCTCAGTGATCGCCAATATAACACTGAAATGATCAGGTATTGGTAGTGATAGTTTAAACATTTACGTGGATTTTCACATTTTACAAAAATCGATCCAAATGAAGATACTTGGCCACACAAATGGAAAGTGAAAGCCAAAATTTACTAAGAAATTTTGTAAGAAGCACCAGTAAAGGCAAGTTGAGCCAGCCAACCTGAACTCTGTATAAATCTGCTGCATATCCACTATTGTGGAAAACTGGACAATGTCGAGTAAAAATCTATTACTGTTCCATATAATATGCCCAAAGATTATAATCAGAGTTCCATGGAGAAAAGGCTCTGTGTTCTGCACAGTTCCACAAAAAAGAAGCATTACAGAACTATTTAAAAAGTGTAACACCAAACACGCACATACACAGACTTTTCTGACCGCACGTTTTACGTCCGCAAAAGTTGTTTCCATTGCGTCCGCACTCATTCTGTAGTATTCTGCACAAAATATCATAGATGGGGCAAAATTTTGGACTTTCTAGAAAAAACATTAATTTGATTTTGCTACATTAGTTAAAGAAAAGGGCAAATAATTCTATGGTCTTCATAATTTTTTCATCCTTTTTCTAGGTGTACTTAATCTTAAATAATTAAACAAGAATAATAGTTAAAATTAATGATGATCAAAAATAATCATCATTCCAGCAATAACAGCAGACTTATTTCTATGATGATTCAAGAAATTTGCAATCCTAATTCCAAACCAGCTGACAGTAATAATGTGCACAGAACTTATCACCGCCGTCTTAAAACTGTCAGAATTATCTGGAACTAGTGTAAATTATCAAAAGTTGCCTTGACCAATTTACCCAAATAGCAAAGTCAAGAGTGGAGAAAATTAATGCTTTTTGAATAATAATAGCTTAATAATTAGCCAACTTGAGAAAGACTAGATATTTTGTGATGGGCGTAGAATTTATAAATGCATCATAAAAATGTAGTTATATCCTCTGTCCTCAAGCTACTTCGTGACATGATGCTTAATACCACGAAGAATGGCACCTCTTTAAAATTTGTGAAACTATTTCAAAATACAATTGTATCAATATTGTTTATATAGGAGGTTAAACTATTACCTTCCTAGTTCATATGAGTGATACCTGCGAGAGAAATAAACCATTGTGAAGTTTTTAAAAGCCAGTAATATTGAAAACAGAGACCTTAGTTAAAGAAAAAGAAAATATGAACATCATTACAGAAAATAGAATTCTATAACTAATTTGTTGGAGATAGGAAATAACACATGATGTTATTGCTCAAGTAAGTAAGATTATAGTTTACCAATAATCTATTTTCTGGTAAAGGGTTCCACAGATATGAAGCCCAAGGAAAAACTGTTTTTAAGCAGCTGCCCTTGTACTTAACAGACATATGGTAGAAGTATGAGCTTCATCAACAAAACAAGTATTCCGAGTAAATTGTACTTAGCTTAGATACCAATGAAGAGATCTTAGAAAATTTTCAGTAAAATTAGCGACCACTGACCAGTAATAAGTTCCCAGGTTTATCCCAAATCCCGACCAGACGATATGTTTTTGCAATCAGTCAAGTCCGTTAAGATAACAGAAGGCGGCACCAGACTACACGTGATTGTAGGACTCCATATAAGAATGAACAGTTGATGTCAAAAGTATCTTTGGGCATCTAAAGAAGTACTTAACAGTTCTGGATATACATACATCTTAACTACATATCTGAGACATTTCTCTAAAATTGGAACACATTTAAAATTAAGGAAACGAACATTATATAACATTGACTAGCAAAAAATGAAACATTCATAATCCCATATGTACATTGGGCTGCTTTTTTAGGCAGCATTTCCAATTTTGAAAAGAAGAAACTAAATTGCATGATAAAACAGAAAAGTGAAATTAACCCGCTTTTTTGCCACAGTCCGTTTTGTGTAAGAAATGACGTGGATTAGACTTCTCCGAATTCATTGCATGCATGATGCTTCTACCGAAAATGGACCTCATTATCAGAGATTTTGGTAATGAAAACGGAAAGGAAGACCAGTTGAACCAAATTTTGTCAAGACGCACAATTTTGAATGCTAAAACCATAGTGGCAACACGACCAAATGTTTTTTGTGTCATAAGAATCGAGACTATTTTTAACTTGTTGTAAAATTAAATTTAATCTTAAATTTGCTCTAGGTCAAGTCTATTACTAAAATACTACTGACTGTCGGCGAGCGTAAACGTGCACGCTGTACTGACGCTAACATATTGAGTACCATAATTAAAAAAGTTAAATGGGAGCGGCACGCTTTATGTTTACCTTGTGCGCTTCAAGCAAGGCGTCTTGAAGGTCCTGTTTACTATAAAAAATGTCTGATCGGTTTTCTTTGTTAAATCTTCCAACACCTGTCAGCTGTCTGGTAACCCTAAATACCTCTACCTTATCAGAGGAAGTCATTTTTTACTTTATCTACAGTTCACAGTACAAAAATGTGCAACAATGTAGCTTGGAATCTAGTAACACCTTTAGAGAGGTGTCTGTCAAGGGAATAACATTTCACGTTTAAGCTCTTGCCAGCTGCTACTATTGTCCAGCCGGGCGACTAATCTAAACCTGGCTTAAAGTTAGTTAGGATTAATTCTGAAGCGACTTGCTGACCTAATACACAAATAGCCTCTAGATAATGTCACCTTTATTTAAGAAATGTGGTCAATGTTATAATCTTAGCAACAATCCAGCCAATTGTTTAAATTTACCTTGTTTTCACAAGCAACTTGCTATCAGCAGACAGATCTGAGATAACCTTATGGTAAAATTACATAAGAAAATAATATAGGACAGTGCTAATTGCTAGAAATATTTAGATATCTGTCACAGTAAGAGTATAACAGTTCTTCCAATGGGTTTCAACTATTTTATTTCATCCTTTTCTCTTACTATTAGAAAACAATTAGAATTTACTACCTGACATTTATCATAGAAATTTTTTTCATAATTGCCAAAATTCTGAAAAACAATAAATACTTGTACTAGTTCCACGACAGATAAAAGACTGCTTAGTACAGCATAAGAATACTTAGCACAAAACTTTCATTTTCGACTGCAATAAACATTTTGCGGCTACAGCAATTCATCAGCTGCAGTTTGCCACTCATAACTTCAGAATGTTGGATCTTTGGAGGATAATCTGACAAACTTATTCTTCACACATTAATTAGAGCATCTGCCATGATAGTACTGGTATCTTGTAACAATATTACTATACACATAGCTATGCATTGTTAGAGGGTCAAGAGCAAGTGGAGCCATATGGTGTCTAAACAATACCCATGGATGCTGGACAAGTTTAACAGGGATTGCTCAATTCATGAACGAAACCTAATCAGCACATGACAAGCGTGCAGTTAACTACGTTAATTATTAGTAAGAATGTTAATAAATAAAACCAGATCAATGCTTACAATAAATCCGAGAAAAGATGTTTCAGTGGAATCACTTCAAAAATCAACAAGAATAATTTTGAACAAGTTAGCCAATTTACTAAACTTTCAGAAAGCCCCAAGATGCCCAGGTTTTATATGTAAACAATAATTTGTTCGTAAGGTCAGATCTGACTTACTTTTTACACAAATGCAACATTAAAAATATAATGGTCTGGAAAGATCATTTTTTATTTTTTCCATTGAACTGCCAAATAAAAGCATTTATAATAGATTTGCAGTAATAAAGCTAAACACATGAACTAGGCTGCTAAAGGAATAACATATACTACACAAATAAAACTGAACTTACCTCGGCCGTAACCTTGTGTGTGTCTCGAAAAACTGTTCAAAACCGCATCAATTGCTTCCTTAAGAGCGAGCTTGGCAGCATCCGATGTCACAAATGGAGTGACAGGAACTCGCTGATATACTGTACCCACATTCAGGGGAGAGCTCTGATTTGTGCTACTGGGAGGAAAGTTCTTTAAATCAGAAGTGTAACTTGTAGAAGGAAAATGACTGGCTCTAGTTCTGATGGGTGGAATGGGAGGGCAAGTGCTAGTGACACTACGGGCAGTGTTAATTGAATGGATAATGCTGCTTGTCAGTGTACTGTTGCCCGTGCTCGTTGGAGATACATGGCCTGTGCTGGAAGGAGTACTGTGGCCTGTACTATGGGGCTGCAGATCAGTGGCACTTGTGGTGGGTGGAGTGCAAGCACCACTGCCAGGTGGTGAAGACATCACAACGTAGAACTTTCTCATCAGACTGGTTTTTCCTGTAATAATCATTTACACAATATTCATGGTAAAAATGTTTTGTGCCTGCTCAATTAAACTGATCAGTGTGAAATGCAACTGATCCTAAATCCATAAAATTTTAACAATTCTAACTTCAACCACACAAGGCTTAAAATTTTAGGTATCTACACTGATATATCTGGTACTTGACTCTATCCAACCTCAATAAAAGTTTAAAGACTCTTGTCCTCTTACAATTAGTACTGATAATTAGCCAATTATCTGATCAATGATTCATTTCTATTTTTTACAGACATTACCAATAGACTAATAATATGTCACTTTAAACTAAATTAATAAGTTAACTACTAACATAAAAGCAAAAAGTAAGGAACAGGCTTTTGCTGTTTTTAAAATTGTCATCAATTTTGTATATGGTGAGTTGATTTGCGTAGGTAATCTTGCGAGATTTTGTTTCACTGTCACTCTAGCAAGGCTGTGCATTTGACTCAGAGTGTGGTATAGTTCCGTGCAGTATGGATAGTGTGCGTGATCTATTAATTTATATTAATTATAAATACAAATTATAATTAACAAGTCTGTGATCTATTAATTTATGTGGATTCTGGATAACTACAAAGCCCATTTACCAATTAGTTATTATATTCCAAAGAATCACCAACACTTTATTTTTCACTTTTTTATAAATTTATCATGACATTTTAAAAAAGTTAGTGAATAGGTGACTGTTTAGTTTTGTCATAGTCTGTAGAGATGAGATGAAGCTTCGCTACTCCGGAACTTCGGATTACAATCGGAATCGGAGATTTGATCCGGATCCGACTCGGTTTTATTTTAACTGCTTCGATTCCAGTTTGAATTCTGCAAAATAGTCTTCATAAGCAGTCTTCACAATTTGTGTTTAGGGAACAAATCTGCTGCCAACTTATGCAAAAAATTTATGTAAATTCCTTTTTTATACCAGTTTAATCTGTAACAAAAGTTGTGCCTTTGCGATGTGCCCTTTTGCGATGTGCCCTTTGCTAGGTTGACATCTTTAATGTGATCATTAAGTTCCGTAAAAGTTTCGTACAGCATAAATTATTTGTCAAATCAATACCCGACTGATACTATTTTCAATAACGACGCAAATCTTTAGTTACTGTGTTTCTAAACACATACTAGTGTTATTTTCTAGATGGCAATAAATAAAAATGAAAGTTGAATGTCTCAACTAAAAAACCTTACTGTATTTAGGAAGACCATTATGTTTCCACAAAAACTTATGACATCCATTGCCACTAACACTGCACTGATCCTAAGATGAAAAACTTACATGGCGTTAATTTACAAAATTCAGCTTAAATATGAAAATTAAAAGCAAATTAGAGATTCTGATTTGGATCGGTTTCGGTAGCTGCAAAAATGTGAGATTCGGATTTAATATGGTTTTGAAAATGAAGTAAAAACAAGCTTCAGATTCAATTCGGTTACGGAATCTTAAGCTTCGTCCCACCATTAATAGCCTACTTTGTCTTCAAAATCTATGCTAGGTGATATGCTTTCCCTTGCAAAATTGATTTTATAAGTATACAACTGCACATCATTCAAATAAAAAAAAACCACCTCTCTAATTCAAATCCTGATTGTCATTTTCGTTATTGTCCTTCTTTTTCTACTCCCCTTCCTCATCACAATCGTCATCATTTGCTATGCAGCTGTATATGTAGTTTCAGATTTTTCAAAATTAAAAGTTCACTTGTGAGAGGAAAAACTTCAAAAATTTTGAGTTGTTAATTATTCACCATGTTTTTTTACTAATTGCTAGTTATTAAATTAAGTGGGTGTTAATACACCTAATCATTTTAAAAATCATGCTATATGTTGCTCCGTTTTACTACACAATAACAAGGTAGAGAATAAGGTCGTTTCACTGTAATCTATTTACCGTTCACCAGCAAACCAGTATCGGAAGTTCAGGTACCACACGCTATTTCCATAAAATTAGTGATTCCTTTTCTAAGTCAATACAAAAATGTTTTTATTTTCTTTGAATTTTATTAAATACTACAAATAAAGTTGAAAGTAAAACTTGTCACTTGTTACTGTTTTTAAATTTATAAAGAATAACAAAAGAGAACAGGAAAATTTGGTACATTGCTGATTTTGTTTGGTGAATATAAGTAACAATACCTATATAGATATATGCTACTACTGCCCGGAGACTATTTTCACCAACACCGCGTGATTTTGCCTTCCTTTTCGTGTGTGCTAAATGCTCAGTACACATTGTACTTGTTTGTGAGTTTATTTTCTGAATGTACTTCATAGGCTAAATCATTGGAAAATTCCCATGACAGAAAAGTTTTCATCACCAGTTTCTTTTTCAATTCGTTTTTGCTCTGCCGTGTCACACTTTCCGAGATAGTTAACGTCAAAAATCTGAAATATTTCTGCTTCGTAATCTCATTTTCGAATTACACAAACACCGTTGTTAAGCCCGATTAGTATTTTACCCACTAAAATTTTTTAGATTTAAAAACAATTATATTTTCTGTGATAAAATCGTATGCAGTGACTTTTTGCGATCATTCACGATTTTTAAATTTAATATTGAACTAGAAAAAGTATTAATTTTAACTGTGGAAGGTATTTTTTAATAATTTTTCACTAAGGGGTACTGTAGCAACCGAAACTGAAGCAGTTATCACCATGTCCACCATCATGCAATTCACGTTTACTGATAACACTAAATTTATAGGATCGGCGAGATTTAGAACAATAGCGTGATTATAATGTATTATTGAATTGCAAAGGAAACCCCGCAAAACAATTTTGCATGCAGACATATGCAACCCACACCACATCCATCATAAAACCCACGCTGCATCACTCACACCATGACATACATGCGACTTGACCCACCAAGTTTGAAACCACTCACACCACATGATGCACACCAAGCCACACCCACCACACTACACCCAATGCACCGTTCAACTGCCACAACAACCATGCCACACCAATCACGCTATACGACACCATTCACAGCATCCTACACCACAACAACAACCAACATTACACTCACCACACCCACTACACCAAATCCATCCAATTCATATAGCGATCATGACGATGACAATGACTACACCTGCAACATCAACACCAACAGCACAGCAAAACCATGCAAAATATTTTGTACAAAGTTGAAACTGTACGCTATGACAAAAGCTATTACATCCATCCACTAATGATCAATAATGCACGGACATTCTACATAGTGCTTGTAAACTCTCCTTTTGATTGTAATAGACTAACATTATAACACTTATTATTATAACAGCCAGCAGCAGCTCTTACAGAAGCAAAATCACAGACAGAGTATAAAGCAGGGGTGTGCAAACTGCGGCTTGCGGTCCGCCAAGAGATCTTGTGCAGCCCTCGAAGAGGTTTGTCAGCCTAATCAAAGTGTGGCCCAGGCGATGAATTGAGTGTATCCAACTGAAGTCTGTGCCATGATCGCAAAGATAGTGCGGGTAGTTTTTTCCACCAGATCGGATGGCATTAACCCTTACAAGACGGTTGTCACTTAATAGCACTGTCGGACATAACGAAATTGCACGTTGCTCACTTGGAACACAAAAAAGTGATGTAAAGAACACAACAACTATCGCGGAAGCCGCTATTAAAATGCTCAAATGTGCACGAAATGCGAGAAAGTAATTTGATTGGCTGGTAGGAACACCAACCAGCCAATCTCTAGGCTTCCATTATCGGGTCTCTTGAACTGCCCAGTCGTCTTCTTGGTCACATCAGGTAGATCATTTTGACTTGGTTATTTTGCAAAATAAATTATAAGTAAAATTATAAAATAACCAAGTCAATATGATCTACCTACTATGACCAAGCAGACGTCTGGGCAGATCAGTTTGTAAGTAGCGGGCAAGCTGAAAAAGTGTGGTCACCCCTGACATAGGGAGATTACCAGATTTTAGTTTCTGCTTAGTCTCAGTAGTAGACGCCTCGACCAGTGGTTGTTTCATCGCTTCACCAGGTGTAGTGTTCTCATAGACCAGAAACATGGATAAGAACAAGAGGAAAATTGAAGAAGAACATCGAGTCAAGACAGATTAATATGCACTGAATTACATAGACTGAGTGACACACACACATTACTAATATGCATTGTAATGAAATTACCACTATCTGACATGAAAGGTGAAATCTATGGTTTTTTAATGTAAAGATCGGATGCAAAAAATCGTTATTAGATCCTACTGTACTAGGCTCCTTGATCAAACTGCACGTGGCCCGCAGGAATTGGTGGAGGCGACTCCAGAAGAGACCCCCATTGACATGTAGCCCTGTTCCTCCTCTTCCCACATAGCTGTAAATCTCCTTCCAAGAGTCCCAACGGGGTAGCTGGACCGTTCGTTCTACAGGCTTTTCGATTAAAATGTTAGTGGACGCCGGGAATTCTGAATATACCTGTAACACCCACCATCGAACGGGCCACCCAATCATTATAAACACCATATCTGGCACATTCTCATTCTCCAGAGATAAGAGCTATAAGTTTTATAAAAAACAGGCAGAAAAGGGCCATTTTTGGAGGTTTTTTGCGTCCCGCTCCTCCCCGTGGGCCCAATTCGAAAAATAAACCACCAATGAAAAGACACTAGAGCAAGACCTTTCGTTTCATATATAGATCGCTGAGAATGGTGCCATCGTTGGAACTGTAGCTTACTTTTACAGAAAACAGAGGTAACATCTCCTGTCCGTGGATGTAACAACCATTAGTTGGCTGTAACAAGTGCTTTCCCATTCAGCCCTGAATAAGTAGTACTTTTTGGCTAACCTTGGAGATACAGATCTATCTCTAGATGTGTTTGCAACAATGGTGATAAGTGCTTGCATCCAGTGATATTCGTCCTTGATGTAATTGGGGACTACCTGTCCAAATTTCCTGGATGAGCTACGGATTAGGGTTGATGTCAGTCAGCCAAATGTGTCTTAAAACTGTACGGGAATATCAAATGTTTGCAGCCGATCTCATATTTTCTAAACATACACACAACCAAGCCAAAATCCCAAATGCAAGGTAATAAAGCTAAATCTATATAAATGTTTGCCCATTTAATTTCCAACCAATTGTAATTGTTAAGTATGATATTTTAGCTTTTTTAAGTTTGCTTGTAAATTTTGTTTGTTGTTTAACTGTTTTGGCATCTTTGACAATATGCAGGGCTTGCTGTTTAAGTGTGCTTAGTCCAAAAACTGCTAAAGCTGTGCTGATGATTCACATGTAATAAAATCAAAGTAGTTTTACTATATTATATATGATAAAATCATTAAAATGTTTACCTATATTATATAGACCCCTCAAGTATAGAGGCTGAAAGCTGCTTTCAAAATATAAAATTTTTGTTTTATTTGTTGTATGAAATGAAGTAAATGTGTTTCATCCTATAGAAATTTTATATTACTGTTTTATATTATATTAAATTTTATATTATATCATCCTATTTTACTGTAGGCTATTTTATTATATCAGTATAGGAAACTGTAATAATTATACAGTGTTATGCATCAGTTTTAGAAACAAACTATTAAAATTTTTACAAGTTGCTAGCTCTCTACACCACATTGCCTACCTAACCTCGCCATCACTAAAAATCACTTTTGCTGCTTTGCAAGGTTATCGTCCTAAGTGTAACACTTAACCTTATGATAAAAACTGCTTACCTTCTTGTGCAAAATATTACAGAATTATGTTTAAAAAGTGTGCAAACAGCTCAAGTGTAAAATGATGTCACTATCAAAAAGCGTTCCCAATGATGCACACAAACATATATTAAATTATGAAAACAAATCAGAGAGAAAATGATAATATTTATATGCATAATCAAACCCATAATCAGAATCATCATAACTTTAATGCATTAATAATAAATTCAATTTCCATGACGTAATTTTTTAAACAAGATCATTCACTAAACATTGGCAAAAATTAAAGTTTGTATATATCAACCCAATTTCCAGGTTAAAGAGTTCTTAAAAGATTAGAAATGAAATGAACCTGCAATGACAGCATGTTCCTGTCAGTACTTTAAAAACAAATTAACATTCATTAATTTTTTCACCTGTTCGTAAGAAGTATTAGTACAGTATATCTATAACGACTTAAAATAAAATGTAACTATGACGTTATAATTAATTTTCAGTTGCTATGTATACCGATAGGCGAAGGGGTGGTTAGTTATGGACGCAACGAACATTACTTATCGCATTAACCACCCCCAAATACTTGGAATTACGGTCAGCTTATGAATAAAATCTCATAATTCGCATCAAAATAATTGAGTTAGTGTTAGATAAGTCTGTTAGTAAAACCTATTTCAAATCGAGTATTACACATTACACAGCGACGACCTTGCAACCTACAAAGTTATACTTAAACGCGAGGGCACAAATCACAGGTGATTAATCCATAACAAACGGGCCCTGGTATTTATTTGAAACTGTACTTCGTTTACTAAGTTGTCCAGCGTACAAAAACAAAAGTTAACAACTATTTTAATGGTTTTACCTTTATTTTATTGTAAGACCAACAAACGACAGGCCGCCATAGCTGTTTTCGCGAAACTCGCGACATCAGTGCCATCTATTTTTAAAGTCGAGATGGAAGTCCATCTTCCTAGTCAAACATATTGGTCTATCGCTCCGGCTTCGCTCTGACGTAGCACGCCCAGGGCATTAGAGACAGCTGCAGCTGGAAAACAACTGTCTTTAGTAAACAACATGGCAACTAATGACTAATCATACACACAAATTTGCAGAGTAGCAATTCAATTCAATTTATTGCTCAAGTACATAATTATAGTGTACATTGGCAAAACACAATGCAGTACATACATGCCAAATAGTGCATACACGTAAAGTTAATTCATAAAAGCTTTGCACAAAACGTTATTTTCAGTGTTAGTAGTAATAATAATAATAATTAACATTTTTAGTATAACATCATAAATATCTTAGCTAACTAATTAAATAGAAGTACACTGATACAAAATCACAGTTAAATGTTGCATTTTTCAGCAATGAAAGAAAAGGAAAAAATGACTTAAGTAGTATTTGTTTCAACCATTTGAATAAAAGCTCAAAAAGAATAAAAAGAATAAAATAATAATGAATGAGTTATAAAAGAATTATGGTCAAAGTTTGCTGCTATAATGCTGATTTCTTCTTTTGTGGAGATCGGAGAAGTTGTTGCCGACTTAAGTTTCTTGAACTGATGTGGACTGCGATCCAAACTTATAAATATGTGAAGCCTATAAAAATACAATATAAAACAATTAATAAACTGTACTTTATGCAATGTATTAACTCTTAAGTAAATTTCTTAACTCTTAAGCATTTGAATACTTCAGAGAATTCAATTCAATTAAATTCAGTTTATTTGCTCAAATTTGTGAGAAAAAATAATATTGAAAAATGGGCTATGATTTATTATAACTATTACACAAAGTACTTGCAATAAATTAGCACACGAAGACTACTAATGTCAAAAGCTTATACATATTTACATTAGACAAAATAATGTTCAACCAGTATCGCTCATTACTGTTTGTGTGTGGTATAGAGAGTTTCGTTTGATCTGCAGAGCATGCATTCACTGATAAAGCTACCAAAATTGTTAAGGTTCGACCTATTGTTGGAGCTAAATAACCAAAATATGGAAAAAACTGAGCCATTTAAAAATTAATTTAATTATGAAAACGATTTTCGTATTTTTGTCAGATTTGTTTATATGGGAGGTATTCAGTAAGTGGTGTTCGTCTCCCATTGGGTTTTGTATGTTATCTTTACTACTGATACAGAAGGAACAGAGTCTTTCATTTTCTTTTTGGATTATATATTTGCCTTTTTCAGTTTGTTGGTCATGATCGCTTATTCTGAGTTTTGTTACGTTACATCTGTGTTGCTTATTAGTTATAGGTTGAAATTATAAAATTATTACTAGCAACTGCTGAAATCATAGACAATTCTTCTGACAAACCTAGACAATAAATCACTCATCTTTCTTGATTTAACAAAAGCATTTGACACCATTCAACATGATATTTTACTCAAAAAATGGACTATTATGGTATCCGTGGAATCGCTCAAAAGCTATTCCAGTCATATCTTACAAACAGATACAAATTTACTGTAGTTGACAATTTTGCCTCCGACCCATGCCCAATACAATGTGGCGTACCTCAAGGATTCCCTTTGCGTCCACTTCTTTTCCTGATTATATATAAATGACCTTCCTCTTTGTACTAACATGCAAACTCGAATTTTTACTGATGACATTAACCTCTTCTTAGCAGACAACGACACACATAATCTCGAGCTTAGAAGTAATGAAGAACTGATCGAAATTAGCACATGGATGCGTACAAATAAGTTAACAGTAAACTATAGTAAAACAAAATTTATGATCAAAAAAATAAGTTTGTCAACAATGAAAACTCTAGTATAACAGTATCCATGCAAGACTTTTTATTTGAGCAATTATGAGACATAAAATATCTGGGAGTTTACATAGATGACAGGTTTAATTGGCCAACACACAAAAAATATTACCTACAAAGTAAGCAAAGTTACAGGTATATTTTGTAAATTGAGGCATTACTTGAACACGGATATCCTAAAAATGATTTACTTTGCCATTGTGTACCCACATATTGACTATTGTATCTTGTCATGAGGCACAGCAACAAAATCTGTTCTGAAACCACTTACAGCAGCCCATAATAAAATTATCAAAACAATGACTTTTCCTAGGTTCCGATTGTCACTCTCCTCATGCAGTCATCCAGTTAATTTTTTTGTGCTTCAAATATCTGCCTAAGTACTTTACCTCTGATAATCGAAAATCTCTTTGTAATTTTTAATGGCTCCATTATACATTTGCTTGCTTATGCACGATTATAACACACAATTTATAATATTGTTTGGTATGTAATTTTGGGATTCCACCTGTTTTTTCCCCACATGATCCGCTTTTTGTTATGTAAATTATAATTTCTGTATGCCTGTGCATAAAAATTAACGCCCAATTTAATGTACTTCAATATACCATTATATAGATACACCTGATTTTCAGTCCCATTATTTGCACGATAATTTATTTTTATGACTGTCAAAAATTATGCACAATTTTTTTGTTTGTTTGGATTATAACTGTTGCAAGATAAATAAAAGATTATGATTATGATTAGTGAAGTAAAAGAACAAAAGTTTCCTACCAAATTTTTTATTTATTGTGCAGTCATCACTTTTCTTATTAACTTTATCACAGCAATATATAATAAGAACAGCAGGGTACTAAATGGATGGGAATAAACGTCAGAAAAACTTAAATGGCGTATCAAAATACTAATTCAAGTGTTACCGTAATCACACCTTTCAACTTATTTAATGTTTGCAGTCTTGAATTATTTCATGGTTTATTGTAGCCTTGAATTATTTCATATTTCAGTCTTGAATTACAGAATTAGTGCTAAAGAACAAACATACGCAATTAAAGATCAAAATGGACAATTGCTCGTGCAACCAGATGACATCGCTAACAGATGGAGAGAATACTTTGATGATTTGCTCAACGTACGAGGAAGTGAAGAATTGGAAGTGGATGTGGACCTAGAGATCGACCCGAATGAACTCATCGAGGACATCACGGGAGCTGAGATCTCGGGGGCCATAACACGGATGAAGAGAGGTAAAGCAACAGGAGATGATGACCTCCCTGTAGAAGTTGTGAAGGAAGCTGGGGAGGAGGTGCAGAAGCTCCTGCTAACCATAATGCAGGACGCATACAGACAAGAAACTATACCACCAGAGTGGCAGAGAGGAGTCATTAACCCGATATTTAAAAAGGGAGATAAAGCTCTTTGTGAAAATTTTAGGGGCATTTCCCTATTGTCCCACTGTGGAAAGCTATACAGTAGTATAATCGAGAGGAGGCTTCGTACACATGTTGAGGCTAGATTGGGAGAATGGCAGTACGGATTTCGACCAGGACGAAGTACATCAGATCTTGTGTTTGTGATGAAGATGATAATGGAGAAAAGCTGGGAGTGGGGAAGGGACAAATTTGCTCTCTTCATTGATATGGAGAAAGCTTTTGACCGTGTCCCAAGAAAGCTGCTTTGGAAGATTATGTCGGAGCCGCCGTATTCTGTTCCCAAAAAGCTGATAAGAGTTATCAAGAGCATCTATAGCAATAGTGTGAGTAAGGTAAGAAAAGGAGACGTGGAGACTGACTGGTTTAACATCGAAGCAGGTGTAAGACAAGGAGACGGGTTGTCCCCGCTCCTATATATCATATTCATGGACAAGTGCATCAGAGATACAAACCCACGACCAAACCAGCAAGTCCTCGCCTACGCGGACGATGCGGCAGTGATGGTGGACACCATACAAGAACTGCAGGGTGTGGCCAGTTCATGGTTATCAACAATGAATAATAATGGAATGAGCATAAACACGGCAAAGGGAAAGACTGAGTTCATGCACATAAGCCGTAGAAGAGAGGAATTTGATGTGTATATGGAAGACAGGAAGCTGCACAAGGCAAATTCCTATAAATACCTTGGGGTGGTTGTGGATGAAGGAAATATTCATGAAACGGAGTTGAGTGCGAGGATTGAGAAATATACAAGAAATTTTATGATGATGTATCCCCTATTGAAAGAGAAGTGCATACCCAAGCAAGTCAAGACAACCATATATAACACAATATTGAAACCAATACTAACATATGGAGCTGAATGTTGGTCACTTACAACGAAGACATCCTCAAGACTACAGGCAGTGGAAATGAAAGTTCTTCGGACTATAAGGGGTGTAACAAGGATAGACAGACTCAGAAGTGAACAGATAAGGTCAGACCTCTCAGTGAAACCACTCTTGAGAGAGATTGAGGAGAGCAAGTTGAGGTGGTATGGGCATATTAAGCGGATGGACGACACGAGATTGGCAAAGAAATATCTTGAATGGAAGCCGCAAGGCAAAAGACCAGTGGGAAGGCCCCGGAAGAGATGGCTTGATGGAGTTGGAGAGGCGCTTGCGAGGAGAGGAATCCGACTGGTGGATGTGGAGGAGGAGAAGACGTATGAAGACAGAGACACCTGGAGAGACGTTATCAAGTGTTCGCCGGCTGACAGATGAAAATCTACCAGGAGGATGGTGAGAAAGAAAGTCTTGAATTATGCTTTTAGCTCGCTCTACAAATAATATAACTATCAGCAGGTTATTTGCTGATGATTGCTGAATTGGTGATTTTTGAAGAATAAGTGTTTTGTTTTTAGTTTAATATGTTAATGTTTTTGTTTTATTTATGGTCAAATTTCCAGTTATGAAATTAAAAAAAATTGTTTCATCATTAAAAAACACAAAGAACATTAAGTGCTTTTTTGTTCTTTCATTCCTATCAACATAAATTATAGAGGTGCCATAACTTTTTATTTCTTTATGGAACTTTCTGTAGTTGTCCCAATTCTGTGAAATTAATCATTTATGGAAAGGCAAAGCTAAGAAAAAACAAGGGCAGGTTTCCCTTTTGAACTGGGGGCTATTAAAATGTGCTTTTAGAAATTGCTCCAATTTTTATTGGTTCAAACTTCACTGGTCGCTCAACGACTACCTGCTTAGTAATGTTTCATTTTAACGACGCTGAAAATTTGACACCTTTTCCTCAGTTATCGCACACGTTTCATTTTGATGAGAACTTTTTACTTTGTTCAGTCATTTTTTAATTGATCAAAAACTTTTAAAAATATTTGAAACATTAAAACAGTACATACTGTATTATTCCAAAACACACAAGTAATGTAAGACAATTACTATATGTTTTGCTTTCCGACTGACTATTAAATGCTAGTCATTTGTATCGAGGATAATAAGATCTATTAGCAATTTATATGCCTCCCAAGCACCTGAATGCAAACTGCATGTGAAAGAATTTTGCCTGCAACCTGTTCCTATGGCAACAAGACTGAGCATCTAGATGAAATTGTCTCAGCAACGGCTTAGCTTCCACTATGCAGTGTTTAACCGTTAAGTACATAGGGCTTCAACATTTAGGAAAAAGAAACAGGTGTTAAAAATTGGTAAGAAAGAAATTAATTGGTAGAAATATGAACAAAACTGAAAACATTTAATTTATATGTTTAAAGCAGCACCTCAATCAACGTATCTCAATTCTTGTACATTACTTTCTATGGAAGTCTCGGTTTCATTTAACAACATTTCGGTTACCATAGCATTTTGCCGGAACGCATTAGTGTCATTAAGCGAGGATTTGCTGTATTCCATAAGAAAAAAATAGTTGCTACCTCTAAACAATATCATTCTTGTATAGCGGCTGTGCATGCGATTTTACAGTCCGTTAACTTTGCCATCTTATATAAGCCGCTGACATCGTAATGGTTAGCTCATTCTTAATTTTATAATATTTCTTGTTAAATCAAGAAGATAATGTCAAACATTACGTAATGTATTCAACAATAACCACAGAATGCATTTTTTATTTTAACATTTACTTCTTTTGTTTATAATCAATCAAAACTTGCAAAGTAAGAAAAAAAATGAACTACTTAACAACCTTTCTAGTTAAAGGAGTACTACAACTTCAATATAATCTACAATCATCAACTTGTTCATGCAGTTTATTTAATTACCATAAGATAATACATAAAGATGGAGAATTGGAGGAAAACCTAACTGCATAAGATTTTAGAAAAAATACAATCTATAATAATATTATGGAAGTTATAGTAACAGAAAACTAAATGTTATACAATTATAGAAAAATAATTTGACAAATTAAAAAATTTCTCAATTAGAAAATGAAACAAGCAAGAAACATGTTGGTACCAAAAACACATTTTAGATAGAAGGGTTTTTATGAAGAGAAATTTTTGGCACCAATATGTCCCTTAATGAGCACTAGTTGTAGATACTGAATTCAGAGGATGAGATATATTGTGAAACATACCAAATATACATTTTAATGCACCAATATTTCACTAGAAACATAAACTGTTGTTTTATATTTTTAGTTATATTATTTAAAAGTGCAATATAAAAATAAATTGGAGTGTTCTTTCATGCAAATCATTCTTCTGCATCTTGATTTATAACTTTAACACTCTTCAACAATCAGAAATTCTCGATCATGAAAAACACTTAACGCAAAGTAATGATAACAGTAACAGATTTATAATAGTTAGTATTTTCTAAACTCTAAGTTTATTATAGTAACACATTAGGCTAGGTTATGAGACACCATCCTAAGTACAAAACCTTTCAAAGTTACAATCAAATGCTAAAGACATAATGAATTAGGGACAGAAAAAAAGAAGTAGCAATGACAGAATTTCTATGTATGAAATATTTGTTCCAGCAGAACTTTCTGTCATTAATGCTTCCTTATTTGGCAGTAGTCCTTGCATAGTTAATAAAATGAAACTCAATCATTCTTATCAGGCAACTTATCTGAATCAGCAATTATTTCTTTGACAAATGGCTCCAAACAAAGTTTGATTCCATCTCTGAAGGATGTTCTTTGCAATCCTATACCCAATGACTGCAGCTTTGAGCAATCCAATGCAGCATTGTATGGTCGCGGTGTGCCGAGTACAGGAACGGGATTTGGCTCTACATGGTACATTGGCAAATGGAATACTTCAGCCATATATTCAACCATAAGGAAGCGTGTTAACCTCTCATCTCCACTCCAGTGAAAAGTACCAGACAAAGATGGGTCTGCCAGCTTTCTCTCAGCAAGCTCTCGCAGAACTATAGCACAATCTGAAGTGCAAGTAGGATATCTTTTCTCGTAATCAGAAAATTTACAGCGATGATCAGAATTGAGAAGGTCCTTCACCATGATTGTAATAGCGCTTTCGTCTACGTACTCTAATGGTCCATATAAGACTGGCAGTCTCAATATACAATGATTGTCTGGCAGCAACTGTCTAACAACTTCTTCACCTTCCAGTTTCAACTGGCCATAAGTGTTTAGTGGATTTGGTGAATCGTCTTCCTTGTAAGGTGGATCAGTGCCATCAAATACATAATCAGTGCTAATGAACACCAACCAAGCACCTATTGCACTAGCTTCTTCTGCAAGAGTTTTAGTAGCTTCTACGTTGAGTTTTTTAGCTCCCTCAATATTACTCTCCACCACATCTGGTCTTCTTTCTGCTGCCGCATGAATAATAACATCTGGCTTGTATTCACGAATAATTCTTTGTACAGCAGGAGCCTCTGTTAAGTCAACACGTTCCACCCCATGCTTGACTCGATTTAAAGCTATTCCCAATACGTCCCATGACAAATTGTCACGAAATTCTTTCATAATTGCGCGACCTAACAATCCTGACCCTCCAGTAACAAGGCACTTGTGCACAGCCATTCTTATAAACGCTATTTTTTTACTACGAAAAAAGTTGGTGGGTTGATAACATATCATGCCATAATACCTCGGCAAACTTTCGATTTTTACCTTGGCGCAGCCATCTTATTGTTGTTATTACTTTTAGCAGGAAAAATTCCTCCTCTCTGTAGATGCACCACACAACACCACAGACGTCTGCGCCCATAGATCCACTATGGTGTGTGAGTGAGCAATAGACTGAGCCGAGCATTATCTCTATCAGAATCCAGAAAGCGGATATGAATCTTATCGATTTTTAATATCTAACTCGAATCAAACTGAATTTCGAGGTATCGTATTCGAATTGAGTTTTAAAGATTTTCGAATTCCTAATAAACAGCAATCTCACAAAGATTTTTGTTTTTCAGTAAAAACACCAAAAATTTGTTTAAAAACGTGCACAGAAATCACAGCTAAATTGTGCCGATTTCGTGACGTTTCAAACGTTTTAATGATAAGAACAGAATGCAGTTGAAATACTGAATTATAGAATTTTAGGTTGGCTTCATAGAGTTAGAAGACGTTCTGATATAAAGTTTTTACTATCAATTTCATGGTTGGAATCGAATACGAACTAAGAAAATATTTCGAATAGAAAAACATTTGAAAAAACGGTAGATGAATGGGGTGAAAGAGTCTTGCAAGGCAAGTACAGGCCCAAATCTATGATAAACTGCAATTGGTTAGCATCTGGTGGACTGTAAAACCCAGATTGCTGTGCAAGATCAAGCATTGTCCAAAAAAACATTAAAAACATACATGTACAGACCAGGGATGCAAAATTTTACATCACTTATGTAGACTTTGACTGTGTTGCTAGAAAGTAGAAACTATAGTACACATTTACACAACACAAAGAGCGCTGCTACAGACTCTGAGTACCTAAACTCATTCTCTGGACTTGTGTGGCAAAATTAATGTGAACTAACCGGAAGCTGATCTTTGTGAGAACATCATATTGGCAAGGTTGTCGAGAATCAAAATGTAAAAAAATTAATTCTTTAGTATTGTTACAGAAATGCATCCGCAGATGTCCTGACACAACTGCAATTGAGAAAGAAAGTAAAAAGACAAAGCAACCATTACAGCTAAATATGCAGAGAAGATTAAAAAAATAGTACTGATCTGGCAATTGAGTTAGGAAGAATATGGGAAAACTGGGAAAAGCCAATTAGTGTTGTGATTAATAGCAGTACATGCATAGGATTTGTTGAGGAACTCCTGAATATGTACTTGAAAGATTAGCACTTACATGGGATTCAAAAGCAAGCTATTTCGGGATCAACATACATATTGGGATGATATTTCTGAAACTGATAGTCCTGGCTAGACTCGCCCCTTGCAAGTTATGAAAAACCAGCTGAACTGTGATGTTATGCAATAAAAATAACAATTATTATGATTATAATTATAATTATAATTATAATTACAATAGTAATATTAACAATAATAGAAGTGACACTAATTCATACAGCTCTCTTAATATGCGCATAATTATTTTACATGGTTTACTTTAATGGAATAATGGCAAGAAACACAGTTATGTCAGATTAGAGTTGGTGCCTGATAGCAAGTTAGCAACGTCAACCAACTTCAACATCAAATGCATCAGTTTGAGTGGTAAAAATTATGTTGCCTAATAAACTAATTGACGAAGCTTTTCAGAGTTGATTTCAAAATCTGAATTAGGTTTTATGAGCATATATTTATAATTATGACTTGTGTAGGCTGCATTTCCACAGTAAGAACTGTCAGTCATAAAAAAGGCAGTGTATGTGTAGATGCTACCACTGTTGGAGTTCCATGTAACGCCAAACACTAAACTAGTACGAATTTAAAAGTAAACATGAGTATTTTTAGACCATAGTTAAATAATTTATTTTGACCCAGATTTCACTGCCTGCCTTTAAGAATTGCCAAAGTGCTTCTTACCTAAACACATTGCTTAGATTCTTAGAAGGTCATGTGCCTAGCTTTTGATGACGCCACTGTTCGGTATAATTTGCCAACATCTTTGGTAAAACATTTGATTCGGACACGTTTGTAAAAGTTTACAAAAATTACAATATGGATAGTAAAACAGCAAAACGCGGCAAATTTTAAGCTCACGAATATGAATTTTGGTTTTATCACTGTACTAACGCTTGGCTTCACGAAGCTATTCTGACGTATTATATTGTCCTGAGGTTGTTAAAAGGCGTATTCTTGTTCTGCACAATTGATTTCGCACTATGAGCATCTTATACAAATAAACATTATTGCCAACGTAAAATATCGAAAAAGTACTAAGATTCCAATGTAATAACTATTCTTCAATGCAAAATTAACTTACTTAAATTTTAATAGTTACTCCTCATTATTGATGAATAAAATTGAATGAATAAATGACCAAATGAACTAACATAAGAAGAAAGGAAAACAAAACCAAAAAGATAAACGATCATGCAAACAAATAGACGAATAAACGAAAAATTACCAAATAAACGAGCATGCACAGAATAGAAATTTAATGTGAACAAAAGAAACAAACAAACAAGCAAACACATAAACGGGCGATTAAATGAGTAAATAAACAATTGTTGCTAGTTGATTATTAAGTAATTAACGATAAAATGCCATTAAATATGAATAATATTAACCGGGTATACACGGACATTTTATGTCATTGTTAAACAAAAATGAAAAGATCAAAATGGGGTAGTCAAGTTTTGTAAAATACTGATTTTTTTTATTCTGATGCGAGTAACATGAACTTAGTGAAAAAATGTGAGTTTCTTGTCACAATTTTGTGTCCTGTGGATGTATAAGCCAGCTGACGATTTTGCGGGATTAAAGCATTTCGACTTCAGATGAAGCTTACATCAATGTTTTATATATTTTATCGCAACAGGTGTCAGCACAGTGCAATTACTTCAAATAACTACTTTCTCATAGAATATTCCTGATAGGATATAAGACAGAGATAATTTATATTATTATGTAATAGATAGGATACGGTCACTGAAAAAATTGGCTGTGAATGTGCACGACGTGTCACAATTTTAAAGCGGGTGAGTCATACTTTGCTCCTGTTGTGTAAATTAAATATATGATCGGCCTATTTTTGGCATGAAAGCAGTGTTTGTTTCCCTGTTTGCATTCAAAAACATAGCTGGTTTAAGTTAGAAAAAATTGTCCTTGTAAATTTATACAGAACTTTTGACTGTTTTTTGGTGTTATTCACTTAAAATGTTTTACATTATCAATTCAATAGGCGTCGTCCCACTGTATAGCACGGTCTTCTCTCGCCAAAAAGGACTGACAGCTCTTGAACTTTTAATTTCCATTTTAAATTAGTAGATTCAGTACTTCAGTCAGTGTAGCTGCCTTACGTTAGCTAAGGGAAGGCGCTACAAATTAATACCTTTAAATGTGAATGTCCTCTGTACTACTCTGCAGTCTGCAGGCCTATATAATTTTCATGTTTTATTAAGTTTTTATTTACAAAGAATCACTGAATCAGAATTACTATTATTATTATTATTATTATTATTATTATTATTATTATTATTATTATTATTATTATTATTATTATTATTATTATTATTATTATTATTATTATTATCGACCGGAAAACACGATTTTAATTCAAACTGATTAAGATTTGAGGGTCACACAAAAGAATCTATAAGAAGACCAATGATAATAGTATAATTTTTTATTACTGTAAATTTTAACACGGCTGTCTGGCAAAAACGCACTGCAATTTGCATTTAAGAATACAAGCAGGCTAACTCCTATTTTAAACTTGGAAGTGGAATTTGAAATCTGTCCTCTGGGGACCAGAACAACTTCAGCCACTTTTTCCTCAAAATTAGAGTCATGGAAGACGATATGCTAATCAATATCATTGAAACACCTTCGAATTACACAACCACTGAATGGAGACTGCCTTGCCTTGGGCTGCGTAATCCAAATAAATCTTCATCGTGTTGACTCCATCGATGCATTTTAAAGCATTATATGTAAGTGTGGCACATTGAACTAGTTATTCTAATGATTTAGGAAATTTTTTACGGCATACCTCATGAGCTTGTTCATATGGGTGCAGTTCATCATCAGTCTTACCTCTCCGTTCAAGTTAATTATACGGTAAACTCAAACTTAGGTCTTGCCCTTGTCATTATTAAACATAAAGTTATAAAGCCGACTAGTCATAGCCCTATATATATATATATATACGTTAGTTTAGGATGCAATATACTACAAGTCCGTGACGGTATAGGTTACCTAAGCACTATGGGTGAATTTTTCAACTTCATAATAAACCAGCACGTCACTACAGTAATTAACTTTGGATGAAGGTCTTACTTCATTTATTACGACTTGCAGACTTTTGATTCCATGTGGCGGGCTGCTGATAGGCAAGCGTAAGCGTCCATAAAAACCAACTAGGGCGTAATCAGCGCCACGCAGCGGGCTAGAGTCTGAAAAATTATATTAAAATTTTTCTGACCATCTGCTAATAATTCAACGTAAGCTCCTGACAAGCAGTGTGTGTGCTAGCGATACAAGCAGTAATAAAACAAAGCATGCATGTAATCTGGATTGTATACGTGAAATCGTTCACTAGCACCCTGAACTTGGCTTCATTCGACGTCACTCAAGGCTCGTGCTGGCGACCTGATAACGTGATGCCTGCTAGTATCTCCGCATGCAGAGTCAAACTCCTCATATCACCAACTAACATTTGTTTTGAAAGTTCTTTTTTGTCAGCAGCAGTCTACAATTTTTCAGTTTTAGCTTCATGGCTTATTATCCTCTTGAAGCAATGTAGTCACTGAAAACCGTAGAACGTTAGGCCTAATTCTCTGAGCTTCTAATATTAATAACAGAATGACATTAATGACACAACATCGCAAGAAGATTTACGTCCAAGTCTTACTACTGTAACCTGAATAAAAAAGTTATTCAAAGTTTTTCAAAAATTTATTATATTTTATTCTAATACTTATTATTATATTTAATAGAATCCAATTCACTTAACATGGGTTCTGATTAATCAGGATCACCCGTTAACTAATATGAGATCTCAAATTCCGAGAATCTCTATTGCATTATGAATCTGTTATGTAAAACTCAAACAGAAAGACTATTTCAGATATCCTGCTAGAAACAGAAAATCTTCATTATAATCGATTGTACTTTTAGTATTAAATTAGTAATTGTTATGATTTGGGTTTGAAAGTTACTTTCACAATGCGTATTTAGTCAAAACCTGGCCATAGCCTCTGTAGGCTTCCAATTTTGGTTGTCGAATTACGGTAAAAACTGTACGTACCAATATCGAGGTCATGCTGTTGATGTCGATAATGTCCATTGTTTCGCCGATAATTGTGGCAGCAGGACCAACAATGCTGTGGATTCCCTCAAAATTTTATAAATTCTGCACATTTCGCGCGTTTACACGTAGCACGCATAACAATTCACGGTAATTTTTGTAGGTCGCCGCATGTTCTGAGTTGATTAGACTCGTAATTCACGATTAATTTGACATGGAATCGCTTCTTGCTCAATATTCAAAGGAACAAGTCACATTGAAAGTAGACAGCGTCTGTGTAGACGCGTTTAAAGAGATAAATAGTTGTTGTCCAGTGCCTTCTCCCTGTCCTATGTGATGCAAAATAGCCGTGTCTTGTTAAAAAACAATTTATTTTTGTTGTTATTTTGCTTCATGTAAGTATTTTAAAGTACTTAGAGAAGTTACACATATTAAGCCCTTAAAAAGCAAGAAAGAAGAAAGGAGAATAGCAGGAAAAAACCGAAAAAGACGAAGAAAAACAGTAATGAGCAAGAGTAAAAACAGAAGTATAAACTAAAACAGAAACAGCAACAACAAGAGCGGAACAACTGAAAAAGCAGACAGCAAAAGCCAAAACATGTAAAGAAAAGAAACACAAAATCTTTTCAGGTATCCAATATATCAGATTTCTCTCTTTTGTCATTGTTGTCAAAAAATTTAATAGTCTTTGCACTTCAATTTTATGAGCAATTTTGTTTTACAAATTTAAGCAATTTGAAATCCCTCAGCAATAAAACTGCTAGCGTAACCAGAAGCTTCCTGGCAGTACAATAACTTAAATTTAGGCGCAATATTAGCATTTGAGACTGGACTATATGGTAACAAGAATGACGACAAGGACAACTGCGACGATAAATAATTTAGTTTATACCATCGAGTTTTCCAATGTTTGGAATTTGAAGGAAGTGATTTTGCCGCTCACATGTGAATACAGGTGAAATAAGTCAAGGTAGATTGCGGAAATGCCTCTTTGAAGTGTGCAGCTGCCAGATAATGGAGGAATTAAAGGTAATAATTTATCAATGGTGGCTGTGGCAGTTAATGAGTTATCACAGCAAACGAATGCTCATTTATACTGCTCAATGAGGTATTGTGTGTATTTTCCAGGATAGTGTTTGCATTGTTAATCTGTAATTGCTAGGTATGCTCACAACATATGTCTAAAGTAACCTTGACACACTTGCGGCTCGTGTACATGGAAGCATACCATCGAGGCACATATTTCGGTTTGTTGAATTACCCAAGGCATAATGTAAAATCAGCCATCAAACACCTGTTCTTTAACTTACTACATTGTTCACACGCGTGACCTCAACGGCCGGCAGTGATGCGCCGTATATTAATGACATCACTTCCGCTGTGACGACACCTGTCGCCGATTACAAACCAAAATAACTGATAAGTCATGACAGAGAAAATATGACTTCCTGGTCCACTTAGCAGGTGCAGTAGCTCTTGTAACCATTGTCGAACCAGATGCTTCCCCCATTCAACTCCAAACCTGCGTCCTAATTTCACGCTGCTTGAAAACATCTACACCTTAGAAAGTTGTTTACCGTGGAGAATGAAGAGTGACAGCTTTTTGCGGCTGTCGGCATCGTGATTTTAAGCTTTCGTTGAATAAGCAAAGTAGGTGGTTTAGTCATTGATGTTAAGAGTAAAAGTTAGGTCTAGGAATGTTCTCTCGCCCACTGACGCAACATGAACTACTTCAGTCAAATGGCATCAATTGGTAAGATTCCAAATCGAAAAACTTGCTTTTAAAACGGTGTCTGTGTCCTGCCATTACTTCACAGTGCCTAACTGAAAAGTGACATGCTATAATTAAGCTCCTTTGCGAATTTTATTTTAGTTTCTATTATTTTTAGGATAATTTTCTTTTGATTTTTAACCAAAATCAGATCTCTACAATCGTGTACACTGAAATTCTGCATACCTTTGGAAAAGACTAATTATTCGGAAACCGAAGTTTAGCGAGAAAAGATGTGTGTGTGTGTGTGTGTGTGTGCGTGTGCGTGTGCGTGTGTGTGCGTAAAATGAGCTTCTAATAGTATATGTCTCAAGGAAACAATATAGCTAATATAAAAAGGAACTACATAGCAGAAGTTCTATAGAAAAATTATGCCTAAAGAATGGAATATGTGTGTAATGGAACTTCTGCTGTGTAGTTCCTTCTTGTATTAGCTATGTTGTTTTCTTGTCTTGGAACATACTAAGTCGTTTGTTCGCCCAATATTAGTCAGAGCTATTAATACGTTTTCTTTGACACATAGTACAATGACGTTCCTTTGACATCGTAACTTATTCATTTTAAATAATTATACTATAGCGAAATAGCGACTTACTATGTTTATGTAAATATAAATTTTACCTACCTAACTACACATAAATATATTAATATTAACAATAAGCCACTTTTTCTGAAAAATATGTTACGCAAAAACCGTGTGTGTGCCACCTACATTATGTTCAGCATTAAACATATTAACAGTTTAAGTAGATAACACTTTAAGTCTTTAACAACTATATTGGTATATTAGCACTTGCAAACTTACTGAAGCAGTTAAATATGGGTACAAGAGATGATTTATTATTAAATAAACTCAAAATTTCAGCTACCTAATGGCAATCAGTCTCAAGAGAAACACAAGGTTAAATCTAAATAAGATACTCAGACCTGCATCAGAATCACTAAAACTTTGTTAAGTGGTGTGTCTGAAAAAACTCTCTCTACTACATTATTCGCAGTACAAAAGCATTCACACGTGAGATGAGCCAACTTAAGCGCAATGTAAGATGAACAGTTTGTTAGTGAACCAGGTTGTCCACCGGCCTGTTGTTGTAACGCCGCACCTTAATTGTAAACTGCACCTCAATTGACGTTTATTATAGGTTGTTTAATTCAGTTACACCTGTCAGGTGGCAAGCACATTTCATTTGAAAAAAAGTGCGTTCTGGCGCCAAAATAAAAACTTTAACGAGCACTTTATTTTTACTTTGATTTACCTGACATTTATGCTGAAACTAACATGGATAAGCCCTTAGTAGTAGTAGTAGTAGTAGTAGTAGTAGTAGTAGTAGTAGTAGTAGTAGTAGTAGTAGTAGTAGTAGTAGTAGTAGTAGTAGTAGTAGTAGTAGTAGTAGTAGTAGTAGTAGTAGTAGTAGTAGTAGTAGTGGTAGTGGTTGTGGTAGTGGCAGTGGCAGTGATAGTGGTAATGGTACTGAAAGTGATAGTGGTAGTGGTAGTGGTAGTAGTAGTAGTAGTAGTAGTAGTAGTAGTAGTAGTAGTAGTAGTAGTAGCAGTGGCAGTGGCAGTGGCAGTGGTAGTGGTAGTGGTAGTGGTAGTAGTGGTAGTGGTAGTGGTAGTAGTAGTAGTAGTAGTAGTAGTAGTAGTAGTAGTAGTAGTAGTAGTAGTAGTAGTAGTAGTAGTGGTAGTGGTAGTGGTAGTGGTAGTGGTAGTGGTAGTGGTAGTGGTAGTGGTAGTGGTAGTGGTAGTGGTAGTGGTAGTGGTAGTGGTAGTGGTAGTGGTAGTGGCAGTGGCAGTGGCAGTGGCAGTGGCAGTGGTAGTGGTAGTGGTAGTGGTAGTGGTAGTAGTAGCAGTAGTAGTAGTAGTAGCAGTAGCAGTAGCAGTAGCAGTAGCAGTAGTAGTAGTAGTAGTAGTAGTAGTAGTAGTAGTAGTGGTAGTAGTTGTTGTTGTCGTAGTCATAGTAGTAGTAGTAGTTTATTGACAAAGATTATCTTGTTACACGGAGTGCTGGTAGAATAACAACATCCACCTTATGTCCAGAAAAAGACAAGCCATTTAACATTACTATAAAAGAAAATAAAAAAGAAAACAAAACACACAGCATTTGACAGTGTTGTACGTTCTAAGTTATTTGTTAAATTGCGTAGTTATGGTGTCCCTGGTAATTTGTATGACTGGATCAAAAATTTTCTGTCCAATCGAACACAGCTGGTCATGGTGGGTTCCGCCTTTTCAAACTGCAAACCCGTAATCTCAGGTACCCCACGGGGAAATACATTGGGATACCTGCTGTTTGTTTTATTTATTAACGATTTACCTGAAGTTCTCGATCCAGTTACTCGTGAACTATATGCTGATAATTGGAAATGTATGCTTCATGTACTTTTCAGTATTTTCTTGATGGCAACCCCCTTACTTATAATAACGAATGTAATGACTTGGGTGTTACAGTATCGTCCGATTTGAAATTCTCAACACATTGTAAAACTATAGTTTCTAAAGCATTTCGTATTGTAATTATTATTTTTCGGTGTTTCTACACTAAAAACAAAATTGCACTGTTGACTGCTTATAAAGTTTATGTGCGTCCCTTGTTGGAGAACTGTTCACCAGTGTGGTCCCCGCACCATATGCAAGATATTGACAGCATTGAAAAGGTCCAGACATATTTTTCTCGTAGGCTGTACCAACGATGTCAGTTTAATTATGTTTCTTATTTAGACAGACTGTCGGAACTACAATTGCAGCCATTCGAATTAAGACGCCTTGTCTGTGTTCTTAAGATGGTATACAAAATTTGTCATAAAATAGTGGATTTAAGTTTTAATGATTTTTTCCAGTATGCTTTAACCAACACTGGTCACAACTTTAAACTGTTTACGTCTTTTTCGAGATTAAACGTTTCAAAATTTTCATTTGCTAATAGAGTTGTTGACATTTGGAATGCGCTGGATTCTCATGTAGTTCTCGCAACGAGTTTGTCAGTTTTCACTAAAAGGTTAGCTAATGTTAATTTACGCAGTCCGAAATATGTAACATTGGCATTGGCGTAATTGGTTCTCTCTAAGTCGCATTATTGTATAAAACGTGTTGTATAATAGTATATAATTCATATTTCGGTTCATTTTATTAGAAGCTTCTAATGAGAAGTATTCAATTTTAGGGTATTGTTTTTAGAATTTTATTTTTTGTGCATCTTTTTATGTCTTATAGGATCAGCGTGCACTTGCGCCTGCCGATTCTTTCTTTTATACAATTTTAATGTATGTATATAATAATAATAACAATAATAATAATAATAATAATAATAATAATAATAATAATAATAATAATAATAATAATAATAATAATAATAATAATAATAATAATAATAATAATAATAATAATAATAATAATAATAATAATAATAATAATAATAATAATAACGTCAATAATAATAATAACACACAAAAACAAATAAAGTTCGCATGTCAAGCTAAAAATGTACACATGTGCTAATGTATTAAGTGTAACTGCAAAAACTGTAACTACAAAAACATGACAAAAATTACTGTTTATTCAACTTCTTTGCCCTAGAAAGACAATTATGCCATTATTGGCATATGGTTGGCAAGCGCTTGGGATGAAGTCGAATATGTAAAGGCATCTAATGAACAAAGCTCGGCTTCTCCATCAGTTCTTAGATCACTAGTGTAACTACAATGGCACGCTATGTGTTCTTCGTTCGCAAGACCACAAATGCATAGACGTTTGTGGACAAATATAGAAGAGTCCATTATTGTGGATCCCAAATATACATAACTTCTTGTGTTCTCGAATTTAACTACGCCCACACAAAAGGGTTCAGGGTCCTCAGAATTAATAACCAAAAACTTGAATTTAGAGGGGTGAAGTATCATTCCGACATCGTTTGCGGAATTGTACAGTCTGTTCAACTTGCCAGCCATCGTAAATCTGGATGAAGCAAAGAGAACCGTGTCACCTATCAGTAATAACTGGTGAAAAGATTCTAGCCATTCCTCTTCTGGTGAGTCAATCCTCGTAATCCTCGAACAGATAAACAATGAGCAGTTTGTAGAAGCTCCTTGCCAAACACCTCTGCTAGAGTCTGATTCTCAGTCTGACTCTCAATGACACTGGAACACTTCTCGAACGTTTAGCAGATAGTTTTGAGATACCTGTTCTAGCATCCTTTAACAGCATCATTTCCAACAACTTGTTTCGAATTACAACGTCATACGCTTTCTGCTAGTCAATGAAAGCCAAGTACAAGATTTCGCTACTACTGAAAGCCAAGTACACTTTTTCTAGACTTAAGCCAACGTGAAAAACGAGCATTTAAAACATTATCATACAGTTTAGCAATTGCAGAGAGGATTGCTCATTCCTCTATAATTTGCTTGTTAAGAACGGCATCCTTTTTTGTAAATCATAAACACTTTTGCAAATGTCCATGGCTCTGGATATTCAGAACAAAAAATAACATTAAAAACAACAGCTAGTAATGATATCCATGAATCAGGTAACATTTTCAAAATCCCGGTGGTACCCCATCTGGTCCTGCTGTTTTATTTGACTTTAATTAGCCGTAGTTCTTCATCCACTTCCAAAGACGAAAAATCGATGACTTGCTATTACTAAAAAGAAAATTGAAATATGTTAAAACTTATACAAAAATAAAAATATACTTCAAGATTTTATAAAGTTTGTGATACAAAACTCAGTATCACACCAATACATGCCGCGCTTATCAACGTACTACTACTACTACTACTACTACTACTACTACTACTACTACTACTACTACTACTACTACTACTACTACTACTACTATTACTAATACTACTACTACTACTACTACTACTATTACTGCTACTGCTACTGCTACTGCTACTGCTGCTGCTGCTGCTGCTGCTGCTGCTGCTGCTGCTGCTACTGCTACTACTGCTACTGCTACTGCTACTGCTACTGCTACTGCTACTGCTACTGCTACTGCTACTGCTACTGCTACTGCAACTACTACTTCTACTACTACTACTACTACTACTACTACTACTACTACTACTACTACTACTACTACTACTACTACTACTACTACTACTACTACTACTACTACTACTACTACTACTAGTATTATTATTATAACTGATTGAGATTAGAAAAAACCTTTGTTACGTCAACGCTTACAAACGGTGAAGCTGATTTGACTTGGAATAACTGTTTAGCTGGCAGACTTACAATGAATTACAGTGTTGCAAGTTCCAACTCTAAGGAGATCCTTCCTCGGCATTTTTCTGCTGCTGAACACCCGAGTCAGGTCTGTTAGGATCTACTTCGGTAATCACTGATTTCTTTTAACGCATGTGTACAATTACGGGTGTCTGCGGGATGTAATTTTGTATTTTATCTAATACATGAATACAAGTGGTATACGAGCCCATACAGGTGACAGCTCTTCTTGAGAAAATCTGTAATTATACATTCTATAGTAAATTATAGGTCAAATTACTATAAAAATGGCAGTAACGCCCGAATTACGCCTCCAGCGAAAGTGTTCATAAGTTCTACCAAAAACACATTGGCAAACTTGGTTTATTTTTATTCAGCTGCCGTCCATCTTGTCTTATCCCAAGTAGTTCGACCGTTTTATCCTAAAATAATAGTCCCTTTTTCTATCTTGACAGCTTTTCTTTTTTGCAGCAGTACAATAAATCGATCATTCATCCATTGGGACACGTAAGAACGAAATTATAACTGACATCGAATTACTGTTAGGTCTTTCGCTACAGAATATCTGGACCCCGCCGCAGATGTCATCGACTGAGAACATACGCAAGTATTCTACGACCACTATACAGAGGCAGGCGTATCAATAACTCAATTAAAATTGTCAGCAGCTAGTTTTACTTTCATTATCAGGTAAGAAAAAAGGGTGAAAATTGATGACCCGTACTATGTGTGTGTTCTTAGCATCTTAAGAATCTTCCGAAAGTTTGAATAACACGACAATTTTGAAAACCTATATTGCATTCATTTTTTTGTGTGTTGAACATACATGAATACTGGATAAGTTGTAAATAGTTCTTCACTTTCGCAAAAATGTTTCGTTTAATTAACTTTCTTTTAGTTGGCTGTTTGGCCAACTGATATATTAAATACATAAAATACAGATTACTATATTGCTATATGTGCTATATGTGAACTCTAATAATGTGCTTAAAACCAAGTAAAGTTAATATAGTAAACAATAGCCACTTATGTGCTAACATAACAACAGTAGTTATGCGGAGTGAATAAAAAATTATGTGCTCTGATAAACTTTACTAACTTAAGTTTTCTGGCGTAAAATTTGCGATTTATCAGATGCAGCTATATGCTCCTATACATGATTTCCCTCTTGAATGGAGAATTGACATTTAAGACTGCTACATTGTAAAAAGGGAAAGTCGTTGCAGTTAACAAAATAAGCTAATAGCCAGGTGGGTTTGAAGTGCATGGGATAATGCAGGTATTTTTCTTGCACCTGTTGGTAGACCAGTCGGAACTTGGTGTATTCCACCTGGCACCTGAGCAGACAAAAACTTCCTAATATGGAATGCTTTAATCAGTGTGCTAATAATAAGAATAAGTGAAAGAGGGTTATCAGGGCTAAATACACGCACTTCCTCTTCCTGTTCATTTTAATGTTAATTTTCATAAAGAAAAGATTATTGGTGGTAATGACGGAGCAGAGAAAAGTGCAACTTTGGCGCAGGTGTTATTCTTGTGTTTTCAAGATAAGGGGCAAAGTGCAAAAATTGCAGATTTGGGCATACCAAAATACATATTACATATTCGGTGCGACTTTCATATTAACAATCCAGTACAATCCAAATTCGACTAATCTATGCTCTTTGTAGAGGAAATAGCTGTAAAATTTTGTCTTTCTTAAGACTGGTCGTGGAATTGAACACACAGACCCTTCGCATGGAAAAACAAACACGGTTATTTTTAAGCAATTCCTGCGACACTAAAAAGCTAGTGTACAGGAATACAACTAGCAGATTTGATGAATGTGTCCTAAAAATGGTACTCGTGTATGCATTCGTACTTCTCACATAATTGATACATTCATACGGTCAAAAACAAGGTCTGAAATCTTAATAATTAAATCTTGATAAGTCATTCTTATTAACCCTTGGTAGGGCGCTTAATCCGGGTTTTGTGTTTTAATCTCGCTCTATGCGCAGCGCCTCGTGCAACTGACAATAACAACAGTTTTACGATTAAATTGCGTTTTTTACTAACAACTAAATCCATTGATCTGGCGTGCTGGCTAAGACAGTAGCTAACATTTTAATGTTTAATACTGAGAGCTGTCGATGGTTGGAGCTAAGTTATGCTCTGTGCAGATGACAGAATATACTTTATAAACAAGTTTTTAGCGGACCTGTCACAGCCATTCGGCTCTTCATTTACATAAGTCCGCTTGACATAAATAATTCCGATTTAACTTTTCCTCTTTGTTTGCACACGGTCTTGAACAAAACTGCTTTTAAAAGTTGTTGAATGACAGAGTGTGCATTATGCAAGACAGCGGTTAGATCAGTTTCCAGTTAAATTTGTTGAAATTATTGAAGATTTACCCAATTATGCAGAACACTAACGCCTGTGTGCAAAGTTCAAGTTTTCAGTAGTACATTCTCGTTAGATATACAAAGATTAGTACGAAATCTGTTTTCTTTTTTCAGTTTTCGATGATATTATTTCGCATCCTTTCATGAGAGAGAAGAGAAAAAACGAAAGGAGGAAAGAGAAGGGGAAGAAGGCTAGCAGAGAAAGTGAAATGGAAAAACAGCAAATATTACTATATAGGCAAAGAAGAAAAAAGCACGCCAGGCAAAGAACATTATAGTTTCTCATCTAGCACTTTAAATGGCATTTGAGAGTAGATGTTATCTTTACCTGTTCATTATCATGCGCACATGTTTCGTGACATGGTCAATTATTTGCTCCCAATTTAATAATGTGTAAAAATAGTTGCTGTTGTTTTAATCAGAGAGCATGTGTTAAAGGGAGGTAACAAACAGTGATGCTAGCTTAGTTAATTACTTGCCATATGCGACTTCGTTGTAAAAAAGCTTCTAGTAAGCAGATTTTCTGCAGCAGCAAATCTAATTAAATTAATTAGCGCACCTAAATGCCACCTATATATTAACCAATCGAATAAATGCGAAGAAATTATAAACCCGAGTACGAGTTAAATCTGAGAACTATGAGCGTACATGTTTTTCGCAGTCAGCTAGAGGTGTAATTTCCTTTAGAAGTAGAGGCGTGAGAGAGGTAACTCAGGTCTGGCTTCTCACGACTCGTATAAATAATTGGTGTTATTAGTTGATTATCGTTATGTATGTGAATATCGGGTGATAAGTGCCAATGAATTGAGTTTTGCGGTTTTTCAATGCAACTCCACTACAAATAATAATAATAATAATGATGACGACGGCGGCGGCGACGACGACGACGACGGCGACGACGGAACGGCGCAGCGGCAAAGACGATGACAACGACAACACGGACGACGAGGACAACAACCACCACCAACAACAACAACAATATAATGTAAAGTTTCATCTTTGGCGCTACTAAGTAGATAGTAAAATCGTAATCAATACGATACCAATATCTTTCCATTGTGAATTAAAAGTTATTATATGCCACGAAAATACTTTTTTCGTACTCTAATTTCACTCGGACATATGCACTGTACAGAATTAAAAGTTTTAATTCCAGGCCACAATCTGTTCCGTTAGGACATGGCCACAGATACAGTAAATGTTAGATAGATGATGTTTGTAGTTGTATTTGTCATACAGTATTGAGCTAAAGATTCATTTGTAATGTTTGATTTTAAATTTTAGACGGTTTCGAAAAAAAATAGTATGTAATTTCTAGCACTTTGCAGTTAACGAGACTCAGTTTATAATGCTTCTAATTATATTTTTATTAAAATTATAATTAAAATTTAACGGCACAGAATGCAACGGTGATTTTAGCACGGACTATTACTACAATGCAATGTCACATTATTACAGTTCTTACACATTATATAAAGTTCTTATTGTCCTATATGACCTATTATTCCTATATGTTCGGAAAAAGACAGAATACAATGTTCCAAGCCACTGTGATTATTAAAATTACTAAATGCTATTTGGATTGGGGTTATATCCTTGTATGTGTTCATAGTATTACGCTCTAAAAATAATATTTTAGTAATTTTTCAAGCACGAGTTTTTATTTTTTTAATCTTTCACCTGAAGATAAACCACACATTGGTGGTTTCAGTGGAATTATTTCTCTTTTTGGTGATTGCGTAATCTTTCATTAACTGTAATTATTCTTGGCATTAGGAATTAAGTTTGCGATTCGCATATACTTTTTCACAGTTGTTTTCTTTAGTCCAAAATTATTAGATATTTTGACCATTTAAATGTTCCCAAAGAAAGACAATCCGAAATTTAGTATGTTGGACAATTGCAATGCAACATGCTCTCTCTTCTTAGATTAAGCATTATGATTGCTTGAGGTGTTTATTCGAAATACAATATATTTTGTTTTATTAACATTTAGACATATATTTACTGATAAACAATGTCGACGTACTGCTTAAAACATTAGTTAAATAACAATATCACCTGCAAGTAGTAAGCCTATGCCTTTGGACTTTGAAGTGCTGCATAGGTGAAACCGTGACACCTGAGATGCTCTTTAAGCTATTTTAATCTATTCAGAAATATTACTGCCATTAGACGTTTGAGATCTGTTTGCATATAACCATCCAAACGTCAACAAAATAATGCAGTACTTCTAAAACCACCGGGTTATAATTTCTGCTGCGTACAGGTCCACTGCTCACGGCATCAAAAGCTTTTGCAAAGCCTCAGTAGACATCAGCCAACATTAGCTCCTTATCTGCAGATTTAGAACAAATTTCTTCAGTGGCATTAATTAAAACTAATTGTTTAGAGCTAGTGTACTAGACAAATAAATAAAAGAGAAACAGATTCGTATTTAGCGGGATATGTCAGATTATCTGCTTTGAATAAAAATAGCCGTATGGTAAATATAATTATAAGTATTATATAATTATAATTATCTGAATGTACGTACTAGCATTACTAATTTACACAAATGCAATTATTTACATACACGATTTAAACAATAGCATATTTGGCTCTGACTGAACAACAGGCAGACTCAGACTCATCTAAATTATCCACCATTTAAACCTACCCGCTACGCAGGTTACGTCCCGGGTTGTTATTTACTTGCCCTGTTTTCAGTCACTGTAAGTTTCCCTTCTTGCTCCTTTATTACGTAAAGTGAATTTTTTGGCGTTCCGCAGTCAGGAAAATGTCTTTAGCGCGACTTTTACTTGACTATTGAAAGGTGGTTCCAGCCATTAACCCACTGAGCATTACGCAGTTCCTTAACTCCCTTTAACTTGAGCCGCCACAAAATTTGTCACTTTCCCACCGGGCTAACATATAATCTATCTGGTGTTATTGATCTTTTCCTGGTTCAATGCGGGACCATGTGCATTCGTACTCATGCCGTATTGAACTTTTTGGTATTTATGCCAAGTTAAGCTTGATTTCAAACAGTCCGCGATACAATATTGATAATGTTGATTCAGATGTGCATGTCTCAAAGAGAGGTATTAGGCTAAAATGGTTTTGCTGTGTGTGCTGTCTTCATGAAAATTCAAAATTTTTCAATCTTGTGGAGAAAATTAAAAATTTTAGGTACACCTGAGTTCTGCATTGCTCTCGAGGTAGACAGTTTTTTCAAATGAGAAAAATGGGGTGAAGAGTGTAGAAAACGCATTCTTTGCCTTGAAGGCAACGTTTGGAGTGGAGAATTAGCTGATGCTGGGAATATCTATATTGATAAATATAAAATGACTCAATACTTACAGCTGTGCTAGCAAAGGAATTTACCCACTGGTATTAACCAAATTAAGCCTTTGGGTGCCAAGTAGGCAAATGCTGAGAGCTCTAACAGACTTGTAGCGCCGTTTTACTTGGTTCTGTTAAATTTTTAAACACACATTAGCCTGTAAACGCTGGAATTGTAGGAATTAGCAAGCTGCGTATTTCACAGCTGTTGAGGTAGCATTTTTTCTCCCAAGCTGAGACTTTTCCCAGCATCTTGTAAGATGCTCTTACAACCAAGCTCTTATAAACTTTGCTACAATATTAGACGTGCTGAATACAGCCGAGTGGTTTAAAAGTTGAGATCCAGGAAGTGCTGCTATTCCTACTCAGGGCTGCCTTGGCTGGTTCAAGACTGGCGCCATAGCTTAACCTGTTTCTAAAAACTTAAAAAGAGTCTGTTTCAGCATATTCAAATTAGCATCTTTTCTTCTACGGTAGTTTTTTTATACGCTTTTCGTGAACTAATTTTTGTCTCACCAAAGTTCACAGATGGTGGTTGAGTGAGTGAGCATTTAAAAAATAATTGATAATGAGTATTCACCAATAACAGGTAAAATTCAGTGGGTTCAATTCCCTGAAATTTCAAAATTTCCTTTAATGATCTAATGACAATATTTTTTACTCAGTTTATAAATTATTAATGTCGTTATTTATTGCTATTAACTATTAAAGTAACATATGGAACTTTCTGTCTGCAGTAGTTTCAAAGAGGAGTAATTAAATTTATTTTAAATGATTTAATGATGTTTTTATCGAATCGTTATTTTATAATGCAGTATATACTGCTGTACCCGTACCTTTACGTAATTATAAAAACATGATGTAAACAACTTTACTGAGACAATAATGTCTTACACATAGGGGTGCTGCAACCTTTGCATACTGCATGAGTAAACCATTAGGACTTAATGAATTAATGCGCAAGCTACATGAGAAAAATGACAATGATTTTATTAAGTAGTCGAAGTTGTTTGTTCAGCAAATGTAAAGCTAACATTGCGTAAGATCTGTAGAAAACATTATGCTGTGAATAGCTGTGCTCTTGGTGCCTTCAGAATACTGGGAAGCTACTCCGTTAGCTACTTTTACGTAGTTTCGTAGGATGTTAGAACATTGCATTGGATTTGGCATTCGCTAATGGCCCGTTTATACATAAGGCAGGAAACCGCGTGGTTTCGCGCTGTTAATTGCTCTATGAATTTAATTTGAATTTAAACTTTTATTTCAGGATTTTTTCTATATAAAATATATGAGAACAACGTAAAGATAGCATTATACAAAGAATTAGTAAAACACACTTTTTTATAGAGCACATATAATCACCCCCCTCCCCCGGAACATTTTATTACTTCAAATGGTGTCGTTCATACATAATGCGGGAAATCTCGCGGCCAAATAATTGACCGCGCGGTTTCCCGCGCTTATTGCTCTCTGAGCGATTTTTTACAAGAACCGCGCGGTTTTCCTGTAAGCAACCAATCAGAAGTGGGCTTTGTTAATATGTGATCAGCGAAGACACTACTTTAACAGAAACAAAAAGCTCTACACATTTTTATGAAGTGTACAATGCACAATTGTTGATTCCCCCTCTCTCTTTCTCTCCGTCTTTATCAGATAAATCTCTCTCTCTCTCTCTCTCTCTCTCTCTCTCTCTCTCTCTCTCTCTCTCTCTCTCTCTCTCTCTTTCTCTCCCCCTCTCTCTTTTTCTCTCTCTTTGTCTCTCTCTTTCTCTGCAGGAAACAATGCTGCCCAAACAAGACTTAGGTCATCTATCTAACTCGCATCCTCTTTTCTACAGTAGAGGTGTGGCACATACTGATTTAGCCAAAGGGATACTTGAGGGTAGGTTCACGGGGTCTAGCAGTCTAGCACGTCACTACCTGGCAAGTATAATATTTTAACATTTGAGGAAGAATATGTAATCATGGGGTTTTCCATAAAATTACCTGGCAAACTCATGCCGCAAGTGCTCTGCAATGTGTATTTTCCCTATGAAGCTGACGATAACTTAGATGAATTCAGGCTATGCATATTGCATAGGTAAATTGAATGCACTTGTTGAAAAAACAGAATCCAGTCATGTCTCGTGCATTGGGGATTATAACGCTCACCCCATTAAGCATTCTTTCAAGAATTACATACCACCTGTTGTGCCAACGATTACTGTGATGCATTGTAAGTCGGTTTGCAATTTGGTAATTCGGTAATTTAGTTTGCAATAAATGATAAAATAGTGGTATTTCTTAAAAATATTTTATTGACAAAAAGAAGATAGCTATTCTAATTTATTTAAAGATAAAGAATTGCAACAAAAGTTTATTTCATGCTATGCAAATGTCGCTAAAATATCACGAGTAAAAATATCCAAGACGAGTGCAGACAAGTTAGAGGATGATTCTCCCCATAATTCCACTAACCTAAAAGGTCATAATCCGGCGTTGCTCATAGCACTGCGTAAAACTCTTGAAACGACAAAAAGTCGAGAGTGGGTCAACTTCTGATATAGATATGCTGCAAAAAGATTTTGCAAATACAACTGTAGGTTTGAGGAATGATGCATCGTGGGCAGTGCCGATGGACAGGAATGAGTGGTTCGACATGCCATGTTTTAGAATGTAGCATCACCTACATGACCTAGATGTAACATCACCTAGATGTTAAACACGCATAATTACAAAAAAGTGTAAAAGTAATGTTTGACAAACAGGAAATGCTCAAACAAGTAATGCTCAATGCTTTGAGAATGCATCTGAAGACTAGTTCCACATTGAATCAGATACGTCATCCCCACATCTACCCCACATTAAAAAAACGGCAAATGGGTTAAAATTCAGTTTCGTGTTTCATAATGGTTCGCAAATTGATTCCAGCATGATTTGCCCAGTGCTTCTCTTTATAGTTCTCTTTCTGTTCAAGTTGCTTCCGATATTCATGGTTATTTATTCCGTAACATTTTTTCACATCGTCTTTTCCATTCATCTGTTTCTTTGGTAAATTGTTCCATTTTACAGGATAGTAAAAATGATAGTTCTTTTTTAATACTGTAGTACTTTTACTGAGTTGTCGTTTATTCAGCTGCCAAGACAATTTAATTGTTAAGCAGGCGCCGTGACTACTCAGCTATTCTCGTTGCACAAACTTCAGTAGTCTTCTTTTTGAGAGCCATTTGTATGGTGGTCATGCGGAGACTCATTTCACGATTGTAGTTTAACCAGCGATCATTTTCAAGTTATTTACCAGGGTGATCGTTTCCCAGAAAAATAGTGATCACTACCCATTCTTCTTCTAGAGTGTTCATCTCGTCCAGTGATTCTTTTTTTCAGATTTGTCATTTGCTCAAAGATTTTTTGAGACGATCGTTTACCTGAAATTATTCTTTTAAAGTGGTTCATTCGTAGCGAGAAGTTTTTCGTCTAGTCTCGTCTCCTTTTCGGCGATTTTTCTTCATGGATGGTCACTTTGCTACCGACTTTTCTTCCAGAATTTTAATAGTTTTTGCCGGCGACCATTTACTAACAATTACTCTTTTATGCAGGCTTTATTTCTTAGTAGTTCTTTTTCTAGAGTGGTTATTTGCCCGATAATTCTTTTGAGTTTGTCACTTTTTTACTTTTTGTTCTTGTTATATTGTTATTCTTAAAATGATTCTTTTTCACAGCTGTATATTATCTTCTATCGGTCTCATATACAGATAATACCCTGTCTTTCAATCTGTGTCTGATATTCAATGTTAGCTCTTTTTTGTGCGAAGACTCGCAAAACAGGGAACATTGTCACGAAATCGTAAAGTTAGGCGGCAACTGATGATATAGGTTTGATAATATGACTGGCATGAAACAACAGCTGGTGCTCAAAAACTTTTCGCTACAACATGCAACCTGTTCATATACATCATACACTAGAGTATTATATTATTCATTATGCCAACAATTTGCATCACGTATGTATACAATGCACATTAACCATTAATGTATTAATTGGTTTAAGAGACAGCGGATGCATGACCGTTATGCGATTTGCGTTTTACTTGAGTACCTTGAGATAATTCAATAGTTGCAGGCCTTTGTCTACTGAAATTTAATTATCATGCAGTATGGAATCTTTTTCTTTCGTAAGATTTTATATAGACAATGTATTGTTCTTTTTCACACTAGCTGTTTTCTCACGTGTAGTAGGCATGAAGTCTCGGGCTGAATGTCAGGTTTATTTTTCCATTTTCCAATTTATTGTATGACAAAATTTACGTACGTCTATACCCAGGAAAACGGCATAACAGGAGTATTTGTAAAACAAAATTTCGTTTGTTATGCAGGTCACTTGCAAAGGCTGCCCGGATATTGTGAATAAATTGCATGACGTTATGGACGCAGCCAGCATGCATAGACTTGCATACTAATTCTGCATTTCATCCATTTCTGTAACGCATCACTTAAATTATTGTATTGCATCATATTGTAAGATATTGCAAATTTTCATCTGTTAAAAATAATACCGCCATTGTTGTTGTTAGTGGATTCAACTGACCAAAATCTAATGTCTACTGTGCAATTCGTCATTGTCAAAATTTCAGGTGCAGTGGGCATATGCCTATTTCAGAGAAGCAATATTTTTTGTCTGGACACATGAACCTTTCCTTTCTGATATTGATGCTGACCGGGATAATGAATTGATACGGGAAGAAAAAAATACAGTAATAAAAACTTATATTGGCTATTTTCCTAAAAAGATATTACCTGCATATTTCTACATACCTAAATTATATTACGTATTCAAATCTTATGTAAGTGCAGTAAAAAGGCAAGTAAATGTTCACTATCGTTTGACTGGTGCTTTCTTTAAAAATTTAGGCCAAGTTGTTGACGAGCGTTTGGCTTCTTTTGATATATTTTTGCTGTTACATCTGCTTGTCGTTTATCACGAATCTACTCTTTGCTAATTGAACAGTAACAAATGTTTGCACCTGCGTGCCATTGTCATGGAAAATACACCTGCTAGTCATAGAAAATTTATATACCTCACCAGGGTTTTGCATGTTTTATCTGTTTTTAATCGCTATCATTCACCAGTATGTATAGAGGGATAAGATATGTTAGGGGAATTAACTGAATGGTTGAAGCTAAACTACTGTTTTACATTTTAATACTTAACAATACACGCATACATACGCAAGTTCTTTTATTGCATTTATGCGACTTTTCACCAGTATTTTTATGTCGCTACTGCGCACGCCTAGGCAGTTTGGCTTCTTGTCAAACGAATTCTTTAGCGCATCATTCGTTTAAGCACGGACGGAGGCACCGCAATTAGGCAAACCAGGACCCAGATGGACTCTAGGATAATGTGATCACTCCCGACACTGTCATAATTAAGCGCTCCATAATTTGTCAGCGAAGCGTCATTGCATGGCCCATCTGTACGTTGCTCCGACGTTGTTTGCAACTCAACTAAATGGCTGAGAAACAGCTGAGATCGAGCGGCAGAAGAGAAAATTGCCCAGTTTTGTCGATTGTTTCATTACTGTTCTTTGTTTCATTTAAACTCGTTGGTGGCCAGTGGCAGGATTGAACCCAATTCCGCCTATTTGACACCATTTCGATAGCAAGAAAGTTCTGGGGAATCTAGATGCAAAATCGTCTTATTTCGGTTAAGTAATAGATTCCAAAATTACGGATTCCTTTGGCACACCGTGCATGTCGCTAGTCACACAACTGTTAAATGACAAGAAACATAGAGTTTAATTGAGTTTCATGAAACGTGCATTACGAAATTATTTATTATAATTTTCTACTAATTAAGTTTTCACGTTTTAAGTGTTATTCCTAAATCTGTTTGTACGGTACCGCGTGACTATGACGTAAACCCGCCGACACACTTCAGTTTTGTTTAGTAAAAGCTTAAAGTTGGCAAATAAAACATTTTAAAGATAAAGAAAGAAAATAACTATAGGTCGTTTAATTTCGGGATGACGCTTTAATGAACAACTACAGTTGAACAACGTAATCAACAATAAGCCTAATCAATTTTCATGTATTTTGTGTGCTCGTTGTGAACGGCATTAGTTTGCTAGCCTTCTGGTGACTATGTGTAGAAACTCGTATGGGTAAATTAATACAACATAAAATTAATATTTTTTTCAAATCTTACAGATATTATTTGTTGTGCAAACGTCATGTCAATGAATGTAAAGGCGTGTTATAAAATACGCTTAATTTAGAATGGACGTGAATAGTGAACACTAGGTGCCAGCGTTTAAGCGAAAAGATGTTCCAGGCTGTTTAACTTATGAAGCCTCCACCCAACCTCTGACGGGCCCCGCCAACCCCGACTCTCAAGGCAAGAGAAAAGTGGAGGAGCTTTCTAAACAAAACTGAGTGAAGCCGAGGGAAATGACAGGTGTTCAATAAAATAAGGCAATGCACAATTCTTTCTAATCACAATTCCTCCTAAAAAGGATATAAGACGACATTGCTAAATACCGCAGTGAATATAAAAATGCGTAAAATATATTAAAGTAAACACTGTGAAAATATTTTGCAAAAGTGAACTTTGCGAACAAGCAGAAATTAGCCGAAAAATAAAATTTTAAATTAACTTTTAAATTCCTTAAATACCTTGAGCTGACGAATTTTATTTTTGGGGAAATGTTACTAAAAATGATCACGAGTATTTGACAGTGACAGTGTGACACTTACAGCTTGCAAAAAGTACTCATTATTCACTTAGTTTTTCACGGCAGTAAAATTAACCTTTAATAGTTAGAAAGGAAAAAATGGAGCATCTATGGTTTCCAGATTCGTAGAAAATTACTGAAGAAAAATTCTTTTAGAGATTAGAGACAGTATACGCAGTCAAAATTATACCAATAGCCAGAGTTGATATGCGACTTTCTCCCGTCATGGAAGACGATGCCTGAGCCGTCTAGCCTATAGGTAAATTTGGTCCTAGGTAAGAGAGCACATACAAGTCCCTGTAGCGCGGAAATCGATTAATTAATACATTAAAAGACTTCATATTCAAAGAAGCAAAAATGAGCATGGATTCGAATCAGTTCCGGAATTTGATCTGGTTTTTGCTTTTGTTGAGCAAATAACCTTAGGTTTACGGCATAGGCCTACCCATTACTACGAGAAGTATGATTATCGAGTCAGACTAAGTCAGCCCTCCTTTCAGCAAGCCGCAAACTCGCGCACACTGAAAGTAAATCAAATCTAGGGAAGCTGCGAAAGTGGAAGAAATTGAATTTTAGCTCCCATCGTCCTGCGTAAGACAACATCACATCCATTCCCTGTATATCAAAGGCACGACACTTTGTACAGATAAATTCAATAACTGCTTGCGATCCGTGCTCAGAAATCCCAGGGGCATTGTGCGATATTTGCAATAATTTGACGGGCAAATAAAGAGAAAGGATATTTTTAATCAAATCACCAATGCGGGGATTAATTTAGCAAGTTTCATATGCATGCAAATCTGTCCGTCGTTTGTTCTGCCGCACCTGCGCACGTATTACTACAGAAAGCATTGATTGGGAGGGAAAAAGGGAGGAAATCCTTCTGTAAGGTTGATCTTTAGAAAACGGAATAGGCGGGGAAAGGTGTGTGCACGTTATTATAGACACATTAATTAAGGTGTTTCCATTGTTTCCTTGCTACATGAACCTGTGATTTTGCAGCAAGATTAGAGATAATCCTAAGCTCCTATAGCTGTCCAAGCGAGACTTCAATTTAATATTGGAAACATACATGCAAGTACAAAGTGAAAATTTTTGCGTAGAAACGAATTAAGTAAATTATTATTTCGAATTAGGTGGAACAAATATCTTAACTCAAAACGTATAGGCTTCAACTGCTTCCCTTTTTCTTGAAGAGTAGATTCAAAACGGGAAAGAAACGAAAGAGAGAGAGAGAGGTAGAGAGATAGAGAGAGAGAGAGAGAGAGAGAGAGAGAGAGAGAGAGGAGAGAGAGAGAGAGAGAGAGAGAGAGAGAGAGAGAGAGAGAGAGAGAGAGAGAGAGGTAGAGAGATAGAGAGAGAGAGAGAGAGAGAGAGAGAGAGAGAGAGAGGAGCGAAAGAAAAAGAGATGCCATGGCCTCTGTGTATAGATATTTATTTGTTTTATTCAATTTTATTGACCTCATGTAAAGATATCAGTAGAAACAAATAAAAGAAAATAACAATCAAATACATATGTACATACAATCAAAAAACACATATAGTCACATGTATAAACATATACAAATTTTTGAAGGAAGACTACCAGCTGACAATTTTAAATACACAAAGAGGACATAATCACTACTAGGCACTTAGCACTTGAGAAGAGATAATTACCAAAGTTGTCAAGAAATAACGGATGGCGTACAAACTGAGTTCATAGAATCTAGCTGATTTTATATCGGGCGTGCACTTGAATTAATACCGGACATGCACAGTGGTCATCCTCTACAATTATAATCAGTGATCCATGTTAAAATCATATCAAAGGTATCGGTTTAGAAATATCCATTAGAAAGTATTATTCAGATGATAATATAAACACTGTCTATGCAAATTTTAGCGTAATAAGCTTGTTCATACAATTAGCTACAGACGCTGTTGTCTTGATATTCTCTCAGCTGCTGCATAATTTTGCACAAGAGATGGCAAGTCCGAATTGCATTTTTGATGAATGTGCACATTTGTTATTGCATCCCGTCAGATGATTCTAAATTTGATTAGGATGAATCTGATGCACAGATGTGCAGAAGTGTCCGCTGTTAATACAACAATGACGTCACCCTTGTTGAATCTCAATACCTCCAGGAAAGTTCTGTGGTTTAATATTCTATCAACGTCAACGCTTCTGGACTTTGATCTGTATTAATTCTAGATTGCTTCTGCATTTTATTGACGATCATTTTAAAAGTTGACTGTAAAGAACGTATGAGTAACCTTCACACGTCGCAACATTTTGCGCTTTTTCAATTAAGAAAAACTGCAAAGAGATGCATACATTAAATTTCCCATCATAATTATAGGCTGTATAGTAGGGTCAATATTTAATTGAAAAAATAGTCCAAGCCTAAGACTTGCAAGAAAACGTTTTTTTGGTGTTTTCTTGTAGTATCTGGATATAGGAAAACATCAAAAACGTTTTTTGCGATTTTTAGGGGTAAGTCAGCTAATAATATAATTATTATATACAATATATAAAAATTTATAACAAGCACAGTACGTATCATAACAGTATAATAATGAAGTTTGATGCTTCTGAAAAATATTTGTTGAAACAAATCCATTGGGTGCTTTATATCAGATTAAGCTTTTAAGTTGACAATAATAATAATAATAATAATTAAAACGAAAGGCGATGGCTTGTTTTGGATTATTAATCGTTTTTAAATTTTAAATGACTACACAAACAACGTAAAGAATTCATTTTACTAGTCTAAAATCCATAATCGTGACGCATTAAAATTTAACTAGAGAGCATTGAAGCAAGTTTATCCTGCAAATAATGTCTCCACAGATTCAAAGGCAAGCGCTTCTTTTTGATGAGGACTTTCTTTGCTTTTGTTGTTGCTCTTGAGTATGCGTTCAAGGGTTCTCAGCTGCTCTTCAGTAAGAACGTGAATGTCATCAAGTGCATGTCCGATATTAAATTCAGCAGTCTTTCTTAGCGCAAGCTGAGCCCAGTCAGCGGGTTCAGGTGGTTCAGCTAGCCTCATTAACAGCCTACTTAATGGGGTGTAAAAAGCTCCTAATTTCTGACATTGGTCTCCAGGGTGCAGCTGTCAACTTGACTACTCAACACTCATGAAAGTCGGATTGAACGCGCGTGCGCATTGGGCAATGGACGTACCTGGAAGCCAATGAGTTAATACCAGAATGGTCGTTATGTACAATTTAAAAAATATTATTTGGATTGTTGTGTAAAACCGGTAACTTTACAATCATAACTTTAGAAAAAAATAAGTATCGCAAAGGTACACGTAGATACGTACTAGACATAAACACTTGCTGCTGCTGCACACAGAATTGATAAGCCAATTAAAGATTTTAATGTCGTAATTTCGGTATAAATGGAAGTTACAGACATTCAAGACACGTAGCAGGTAGAAAAGAACATAAAATTAACTGGTCTCACAGTTAAAGCAGCGACCAGTACGTATAAATACATACGATTCATAGGGGAGGAGGGGGCTAAAAGTCTGAGGGGTAACAAGTTACAAACTCATAACTTGGAAAGTGACGGAAGATTCCACTAGATTACGTCATCAGCACGTGCAGAAAGCGCGCGAGAAGCTACTGCTACAAGATTAAAGCTGTTCTTATTGCGGCTGCTTCGTAGCATGCCAGTCGATTTTGCATGCCAAAAAGCGGAATTGGAGTTCAAGAAAACAGGTATATAGGTATCATTCAATAAGACAATTTGGCCTTTTAGTCGATTGGCACATCGCAGGGTAGGAGCCGCCAAGCGAAAGTGAAATTTTCACAGACATACCTGTCAAAGAGGCTAAGGAACCTGCAGCAGCTGAGAGGAAGAAAAGGAAGTACGTCGGCAACCCGCAGAAAGAGCAGAGGTCTTGAGGACTGCAAAAAACTATCTGGCAGAAATCGAGGTGAGACAAGTGAGGAAAGCAACGATGACACTGATGATGACATGGACTCAACCATGGGCAATGACATGGGTAATTGTGTGAATGAGGCCAGTGACACAATTAGTGACATAGTGCGCTTGTCTGACCTGATGACGACATTGTGAACCAGTCCATCGAGTCCGTCCGGGTTGTACACTACATTGTTGTTGGATTCAAACGGAAGAAGACTGTCAAATGCTATACAGGCTGAGTTCATGAGATTGAAGGCACAGAAATGACAACTTCATTCATGAGAAAGGTGAAAGGGTCTTGACCAACGGGACAACATGCCACAACGCAGATAATATTATATAGCAGGAATTTTCGATATGTTTGCGTTGGAGTTTTTAATTGAAATCTTGGTAGTACATGCGTTGTACATATACGCATATTGCCTACTACTCTGAATTGCTGAAATAAAGCATTTTTGAAAAATACTGAGGCAATTTTATTTTTGTGACCCACCTCTCCGTCTTCACAAAATGACTTTACTACAGGTATAAAATAAAAGAGGGTTTTTATTACCTGATAATTATAGTTAACGAGATAACCCGTACAAACTTTACTTATTTCTTACTCATTTGCCAAAGTAAGTTAACACGAAAAACTACAACATTACTGGTATTTACTAGTACTGCAGCGACTTGTTATCTGTGATTGTGATTCGCGGGTTTTGCGCAGACGGTCTGGGCTTCCATATTGATTTAATGTTGGACATGTGCTCTCTCTCATATATATCGTCAGTTTCTGCGCTCGTATGCTACTATCTTACTATCTTTATACACATTGTGATTTGAGCAGAGAAACGTGTTGGCATTGCACTACACGAGTCATCACACCTTCATGATTTAAATCACGTAAATCACCGAAACCTTGTTTGGCTTCAGTACAGGTAGGGCAGCAAATACATATTTAAATTGTAAATTTGTTTGTAAAATGCTAATACACTTTTATGATGCTCAAGCTTTGATATAGCTATTGTAGTTATTGTTTGCGCTTATGAATATAAATCGCCACGAAGATCACTCAAGCATTTCATTTCACACATTCAGGGTAAAACGCTACAAAAAAGTGAAAATAAAAATTTTTATCTGGAGAAGTACAATTCATGTATTAATTTGCTAGTGACATGTGGTAATTAGCGCGTTCTTATCAGGCGAGATTTTAATGTTCAGAAAGAATTATTACGCAGCTGTTCTGCGTTCAGTAATGTCCAGTGTAAATCTGTAAGAAGCAGGAGAAAACGAATGCTACCAATAAGCTGTCGATGCTTAGGAACCATCAATGCAAGAATCTTTAAAAATATCTACCAAATTAGTAATGATAACGAGCGCTTAATGCAGCAGCTGCCAGAAAAGCAAAAAACAACAGAGTTGCAAATCGAAACCTACCATTCTGACAAATGACAAAAGGTTAAGGTAACTTGGTGAGTGACCAACCTGATACAATTGCAGTATTGACTAGTCCACGTCAGGTCGTAGGGATACTTTAAGATAGAACTTAGCATTATGAATTAGAATATTAGATACTGCACGACGTAGGTATCCTACTCTTTCTGCATGTTTTTAGCCATTTCTGTGAGCTACTGTTATTAAACTAATTACTTTAAGGACCAAAAGCTAGTGTAATTTGAACAATTAAATAGCAACTAGCCCAGTTTGGCTTTTGGAAATGGAAAGATAATAGCGTTTATAGTTTTCATTCAGAGAGGTTAACACAAGCATGTTTACTTGCAATATAGCGTTACACCAGTAATAAAGTTTCAATTTTATTGTTTCCATTCTCAGACATTCTTGAACGAAAAAATATATTATATTACTTTAAAAAAAGAATAGTGTTGAGTGGTTTTGCTTTTGTTGTTAAACGTCGTTAAAACCGTTTAATGACATGTTTATTTACAATTTTCATTTCATCCTAAAATTTAATTACATATAATATTTACAAATAACTAAGTGATTCAGTAACTGCTGTTTTGATACATGTAAAGCAGAACTCAAATTAGTAAGAAAGGTCCAACAAAAACGTGTTAGAAAGCAGGCGGAATTAAACTTACAATCAACAGTGCGCGAACATTCCAGTCAGTTTCATACTTATTTTGCTTTGCTCGATAACAGGCGCTAAATCTTACATTTTAACCACATAATAGGTAATGCGGCATAAATAATCAATGATATAACAGCACAATAATAGCCTAAATTGTTTGCATTTAATTTTGGGGGGCGTTCCTGTGCTAATGTGCAGTTTAGGAACTAATTTGTCACATTTAAGCCGAGATACGAGCCCTGTCTTTGAGCCCAATTGCTCTGTAGGTGGCAAACAATTGCTAAAATTAACTAAATGATTTCCGAAATAATAAATTATTTGAGTGTGTCCTAGTGCGCATGCACGAGTGGCCAGGCAGGCGATATAAGATATTCTGCTAATCCATGTGTGCCTCGCAACCCTTTTAATTTGCAGATGTTACAGGTGCAAAACTGTTGATATTTACACTGGCTCACGTATAAATGAAACATGTGTTTCAGACAAAAACTTGCATGGGCAATCGAAGCACAATTGCATGTGCGGCCTTGTTCACCTGGTTTAATGATATGAAAAATTGAGAAAGGTGTATGTTACTGGTCGACAGGTGTTGGCATATGAGGTTGCCAATATCAATAGTAGGAATAACCAACCAATCAAAATGGGCAGCATGTACAGATGTGGAAAGTTTACACTGCTGTCGAGATATATTATAAGTTGCCAGCTACAGAGTTGCCCGTATTTGGAAGTGGAGAGCAGTGAGGTTGCTTTGCTCTCCATTTTTCATAATTTGTTGTCAATCAAATTTGTCGAATTAGAAACTTTCAAATAGTCCGTTGCGTAATTGAAAGTAAATGGAATGACAGTTTGACGATTAATTTGGAGTGTGCACTACTATGAAGATTAGTTTGTAGTAGGCCTACACGACAAGTACTCTGTTCTTAGTTCGTGCCCACACCACTAATACTAACAGTCAAGTCAAGAATTGTGGCCAGGCTTGCTTAATTATTTTGCTTGTATGATTATTTTTATAGTTTCATTTACTTGATCAGAAGTGTACAGATAAAAATGGAAATTAAGGTAAAAATAAAAGTAAAGATGAATATGAAGATGAAGATAAGGATAAAGATAATGACAATAACAAAAATAAAGGTAAAATAATGGTAAAAGTAAAAGTAACCCTTTTGCATAAAATTATGAAATGAGAAATTAAAGCTCACATTAGAAAAAATCGGAATTTCCGGTATCTTTCAGAGACAACTCCATTCTCGCTAAACCTCGTGACTTGCGAGGGTTATGAAAGACGAAACACAGCGTCCTCCGGCGGACACAATGAACAGTAGTTCATCAGCAACCACATCCAGCAGCCGGACCAACGGCCAGAACGAGACAGCAGAAGAAACCAAGAAAGACAGCGCAACTATCAGCCTTCTCAACTTGATGAACAGAAGGCGATATTCTGGAAGCTTTGCTGTGGAAGTACGCAAGGAAGGAGGTAAGTGCGCTAATAATCAGTTTCGAGCCTTAGATTCAAAGTGTTGTTTAGTTACAAGTTTCTCGCATTCCGTTTTTACATGTTTATTTGGCTTCTTAACGTTACTCAACATACTTCCTTTTCTCTTCTCTTTTCTTCCCTTCCATTTTCTTTCGATTGCTTCTCTTCTTTCCTCTCCTCTCCTTTTCCTCTCTTTCCTTCCTTTCCTTTTCCTTCCCTTTCCTCTCCTTCTCTCTTCTTCTTTTTTCTTCCATTTCACTTTTTTCGTTTGCTTTGCTTTTCTCTTTTCATTCTCTTTTCCCCCGCTTTTCTGTTTTCCATTTTTTCTTTCACTATTTCTCTTTCTCTCTCTCTCTCTCTCTCTCTCTCTCTCTCTCTTTCTCTCTCTCTTCCTTTTCTTCTCCCGTTTTGAATCTACTCTTGCTACAATTTCTATTCTTTTGTCCTAAACGTTGCTGGAACTTATAACAAACTTCACACTTTATAACCAAATACAGTCAAGTTTTCTTCTGATCCAGTTTCCGGCAATCCTATTGATTTGCTTTGTTTTCTAATGCAGGTGTACCTTAAATAATTGATTATATATAATTTTAAATTCCATGATTATTTGCTAATTATGAAATAAACTCTCAGTTACTGAATTTTCCAAAGCAAACTTAACCAAAAGGAGGTAAGAGTGAAAATCGGAACTGGGCCTGATTTTCAACCAGAAATCTTTCGATTACAAGTCGAACGTTGTTCTCTAAAATAATTAAAAATTACTGAGACAAACTTTTTGCAACTAATTTTGAGTCTGCAATAGCGAATGCGTAACTAAAGGCTAATTTTCTATCTACAACCTTAGTTTCAGGTTTATTGGTTAAGGATGGACTGAACCCCAAAACGATAACTTTTTACAACTTAGCTTGGTCGAAAAGATTTTGCTTGAAACTTTTGGTTAAGTTTGGTTTCAAAAATTCAGTATAGTCCATCACGAGCTATCTGACAGTTTGGTAACAGGTGTGACAGAACAAGGTTGTCGTAAATACTAAAGTTTCTGCGCTAATATACAGGTTTTCGATTGGCTTACCAAAGTTTTTACAAGTTTGCAGCGCATCCTATAGAGAAAGCGATCTAATAAAGAGCACCAGTGCGCCGAGTGTAATGTATACGCAATTCTCTTGTCAGTTAAATGCTTCTCTCATCTTCTGTCAAGTGATGCGGAAAAACTGCCGTCTCAGCTGCCACAGTTTCCAATCAAATTGTGTTTCCGTAATTAATAGTCTGCGCCAGTTGCGTCCATAATATTAGATGAATCTGTACGACGCCTTGTGGCGCTTTCCCACTCTCCCTTGCTTACTACAAGGTGATTTCAAAAGTTTCGGTTCTTATTGAAAACACGTCAACACTTTAGCACCATGACAAAAATTGAATCTGCCTTTCTCACTCTTCCTACTCAAATGAGATGCTTCCAAAAACCTCAGTGCTTATGTCACTTAAGGAAAAGAATTGATGATCTTGATGTCCGCTGGTCACTCGAGAGTCAAAACGCAAATGTATAATTTGTACACACCACGTTTACGGTTGATATTCTTGAAAATATAAAACTATTGGAATTTGTGCGTCAGTAAAACCTGCAACGCAAAAAACGAATAATACATTCTGAATGTTCCTTTTCTGAAAGCATCCCATGTTTTGGATGTCGCAATAGCAATGTGTTATTCATTTTTCATTTAGTCACATAAAATGTGATCAAATATTTTGTTTTATTTTCATTGTTCTTTTTTTTTATTTAGCATTTCTATCCTTGACTCATTTAGGAATTACAAAAAGTGTTATATCGAGAAATAAAGCTCAGCCAATAAAAAGCAATTTACTAGTTCAGAAAATTTTTTGCCTACACGCAGATATTATCATTTTCTGCTTATAGGATTCCCATAAAACGTTAACCTTTGATGTCAGTTTATGTATATCTACCTAAGTTTCTGTTCTCTGCACCTGCAAATGAAATGCTTTCTTACTAGCTATTATTAAAATGATAATTAGCACTGCTTTATTTAAGTAAGTGACATTAAGTTCCTGATAGTAAGTGTTCCAGAAATTCAAAATGGTAAAAGACTTGTCAGACTAGTGATGTCAACGTGTTGTCACTTCAATGAACTTTTCGCCATGTTATTAGTATTCCTTACACGAAAACATGATTTGTTCTTCAATGGTGTAATCTACCACCTGCTTCCTCCAGTGTATAATATTGAATTTCTACTAATCTTAAAAGCGCATGGTTTATTTTAATAATTTATGCACCGTAAATGCACGTGTTTGGCTTCACAGAAGAAACTTGCCAGGCTGCTGCTGCTGCTTTCCTGCTTTCTTTACCTTGTTTTAGGCGACATGAATCATAGATGCTTGTGACGCGGTTTTCTGTCTCAACGGTTCTGGGTCTTCAGTGTCGCTTTAGTGCATGTTACTAGTAGTTAGTTAGTCAGAAAGCCCCAAGGCTTTCTGTACTGCGTAAATATATGTGAGATTTCGTAGCTATTTTCTCCCTATCAATTTCACTGCAACACTGAACGTCACTTCTTCTGTCTGTGCATTATTGAGTGACTTCTAATACTTATTTGGCAAATTGCCGCATGTACCACACGGGGGATAGGGTAACAAATGTCATATTCTCAAAGTGATGATGATTTAAGAATTTATGACATGTCGTAACGTTCTCTGTATGCCACCATCATCACTGTGTCAATAAAGTAAACCTGTTTATTCTTTGATGCATTACGATAGACTAAGAATTTGTCTTTATAAGAAATAAGAAAAGAACAGAAAAGAAAGAAAATAACAGCAAGAAAGACGAAAAAAGTGAAAAAGAAAAGTAAAGTAAAGTAAAGAGAAAGTAAGAGAAGAGAAGAGAAGGGAAGGGAAGAGAGAAGAGAACAGCAAAGCAGAGTAGACAGAGATAAAGAGAGGAGAAGAAAGGAGATGAGGGGAGAGGACGGGACAGGGTAGGGCAGGGCAGTGGAGGGTGGGAGAAAAGAGAAAAGAAGAGAAGATGAAAGAAGAGAGCAGAACATCACCGAACAGAACGGAGGGGAAACGAAGGAAACGAAAGGAAAGTAAAGAAAAGGAAAGGAGGGGAAAGGGTGGAAATGAACGGAAAGAGAGGGGAAGGGAGGCGAAAGACAGAGAAGGGAATGGAAGGGAAGGGAAAAGAAGGGAAAGGAGGAAGAAAGAAAAGAGCCCGTGCTTACATAAGTAAATTAAAACATGGTAACTGCATTTTAAACGATACTTTAAAATTCAAATGCAAAACGTTTCCACTTGATTTCTCTTGTAAGTTAGGCAGAAGTGCTGCTACGCTGAACAATTTAAAGCACTTAATGTTTGAGATGAAGCCGAAACTCAATTACGATTATCACACCGAATATTTTAAACGGCTTCCCTGCGCAAATTAAATGCACTTTTTCAATTAAATCCCAACTAGCTGAAGATTAAACATATCACTGATTTTGACATATTTTATCCAAATGTAAAAGCCACCTTGTTTCTTGTGTCATGCCCACCTGCTTTGTATTTCCTGGAACAATTATACGTTAGTAAGTAGATATTATATGCTGGAGTAGTGTCACTCCGATATGGTGGTTTCAAATTGAAGATTAAGTATTCAGATTTACAATGTGTAAATTTGTGAAGAACACAATTTATAACTTAGTTTATTTATTCAGCTGTAACTTATATTAAAGCATCATTATTAGCTATTTTGTGCCGCTCGTATGTATCGTCAGGAAATGTTTTTTCTTAGTCTTCAACACAAGGTTCTGAAGGTTCTGCTCTATTCATTACTCACTGTCTTACGATGAACTATTTTAAATGCGTCATTATCTGTCTCATTTAGATTTGCTCCTACATCCACCGTTTGCAGGACAAACTTAAATTTAAAAGTAGAACAACGAGAATGTCTTTAAGAGAACTGTTAAAAACCAATTGTTACATAAGTACTCGTTACATAACATACATACTTGGTACATAAAATACATGTATTTTAGAGCAGTTTTTTGTCCTATCACCAAAATGGTCATACTCGCGCATTACGTCTACACGAACCTACTATCCATTGTACACTATTGAGTTTTCAAAATTAAAAAATTGAGTTCAAAATGAAAAACAAATTCATTCACTTGGCAGCAGCGTTTGGAACGATAAGTTAAGCGGTAATGATCTATTTTAAGCAATGCCTGCTATTTAAAATTATATATTGCTCTTAGTAACAAAAACAATAAGAAGCCAATATATATGTTTGTGACTGACAGGCAACTATTTAAAGCTAATTTATTTAAACATTAATAATGCTTTAAATAGTTATATTTGTCAAGTACATCGGCGCTCACTTATTTTGTTTCTTGAAAGGGAAAAGGGCACCCTGTTTTGGACAGAAGGCTTCTTGCAAAGTGGTGGATTTTCAGGGCAAACTAGCAAGCGATACACTTCGTCATTTATTTCTCTTATCAGGTAGAATGAGTAGATGATCCGAAGCCGAAGCCGAAGCCTGCAAAGCTTCTAAAGAGAATTTTCGAGAAACCCTATCCGTACACGTTTTTCAACAAAGTAAAAAATTGTATTTCTTTGCCATTAATCACCGCACATAACAAGGTGTGCTACAAAGTGCTGTGTTTGTCTAGGAACAGTCTAATAAGCTACAATATTAACTCAGCTTGGAAGCTGAACAAGTATTAGGAGGAACAATTTAGTCGCCGCCGTGCGAACTCGATACTAATCCAACACGCTGCACGTTTGGTTTAGTTACATGAACAACAACTGATCAAACACATTATCTTACATGTTATAATAGCCCATGAAATATTCAGCTTGTTAGACACAAACACAGTGATGTTTTTCCGCGTTTTCTTCTTTTATTTCCGCATTGCACCATAGCGCATGCGTGAGACTTTTTTACACAAAAAATAAATTGTGAAAAGACAGTCAGCTTCACTGATAGATAATTTTGTCGTGTAAAACAAAGAAGAAAACGGAACACACTCAACTCGGTCACGTAGGTCCGAATGAAATTGTTAAAAATCATAGAACCGCGGTTAGTGAAACGGACTACGTACACAAAAATGTAATAGAGCTTACATAGAATACGGAAACGAAATGTAGTCGAACAAAATATAGAATTAAAAACATTATAGAAGGAATGAAAACACAAGAGGACCGAAAGCGTGAAAGTTCATTTTTCTCTTTAAAGTCGTCTGCTTTTTTTATTTTAGCCGTGTCGCTTCAAGTCTGTCGTGTAATGTTGACGGAAATAAGACCAAGCAAACGGTTTGCGGCAGAGTCAGTGATTTCTTTTATAAAAGATGTCTTTTTACAGGAAGCCATGGTTATAGGTTCCGACATATTTGGCTTCATCGCTGTGAAACAAAGACACGGCCACGCAACGCAATAAACCGAGCATCGTGTTCGATAATTGATGGATTTATAGTGAGCTAGCGGATATCGATCCCAAGGGTCCAGCGAGATGGTGGGATTATTGATCTCGCGGGGCGAGCAAGTCTATAGGCAGATGGCTAAATATTTACCCTCGTTGAACTAAGCCTTGTGGACAGATGCAGGGAGACTCGCGGGTTCCCATCTGAAATCGATGCAGACTGCCAGCAATGGTCTTAAATACCAACAAACTTCGTCAATATGAGGAAAATCTGCCAACTTTCTCAGGACAAGTTTTATTAGCCACATCGAGGTATTTCCATTCAAAGTGCCAGTGCCGTAAACAACAATTAAAGAACTTTAATAAGTTAGTTACGTGCACTTTTTGTGTTTGCTGATAGCTTTTGCGGGAAAAGGGTTATTCTGCGACCTAGTTGTTATCTGATATACAAAAAACTCAGTTTTTCCTAATTATGCTCATCGTTCTTTAGCAGTAAGTTAATCTGGTCAACCACCATTATTTCCAAACTCCGGCTAACAAGTTGAGCAGGCATAACCTTGCAGCATTTGGATCTTGACTTATTAATATTGAAATACCAAGCGGTCATCAGATTATCATCGTCCTGGAAATACTGTCATGTAAGACGTCATTAGACTGGTCCACCACCATTATTTCCAAACTCCGGCTAACAAGTTGAGCAGGCATGATCTCGCAGCATTTCAATCTTGACTTGTTAATATTAAAATACCAAGCTCTCATCAGATTATCACCGTCTTAGAAATGCTGTCATGTAGCAGATATTTTTACTATCGGGGTTTGGTCTTATATGAGTGTTCTCATGGCAGGTGCTGATACGAGTTCCACAGTTTGTAAGCATTATTATATTTAACAAATTCTGAGGATGAGTGCATAGAGCTTTCTTCCACATCGTTGTAGTAAAACTAGGTGAAGTTAGCACCTTACTTACTTAGTAAGACAGAAGGAGAGTTCCAAGCTCCGTATGCCCAGACTTCCTGGACTCAAAATGTTCGTGTAAACAATACACATGTCACTACAAACTTATGATGCGTTAGGATATCTATCATATCATACTGTAAAGTCTATCATCCTGTTTTTGAACCCCAATATTATTTTTTATACGTTATATTTTTATTAGGTAGATTGTTGCGTGATCATGACCATATTAATAATTGAAACTTTGCAGACTGATTGTGTTGGAATACCCCACCCACCCAAGCCGTGTTGTGTTTTAGCTATGTTAGGAGTTTAATTAAATAAAATTTATTAGTGGAGAGTCGCGTTGAGTGAAGTTAAGCTGATATGAATTGAGTTGGCAAGTGGGTTAAGTTGAAGTATGAGTTAAATTAAAGGCTGAATTTGATTTAGGTAAGTTGGTTTTAGCTGAGTTGAACTAAAGTGAACTGGAAATGAGTTAAGATGAGCTGAATTGGGGAGAGTAGGACATGTCAAATACATTTTGTGCAGTCACAGGTTGTGCAATCAAACTTTAAATTATTGGTTAATTCACTTTTAAATCAGTGTTAATTAATGAAATACTTGGCATTTCTTTTAGTGTCCTAAAGAGAGTTGACTTCAGACCTTTATTTCATGAATGAAAAATGGCGTACACGCATCAGTGACCCCACCTGTTATCTCGTTTCAAAAAATACATTTATTGTGACAACTGTCAACACTTTACATAATTGCCATCTGTGCCACTCTGATTAATTATGACGAGAACATTGAAAAAGTGTTTATTTATTCATTAATTCATTAATATTTATATAGCGAGTGGTACATTAATTGCTTACCTTGGCTGCTAATGTTGACAATCATGGGTACAAATTTACAAATGCAACAAAATCCTTGGTGTCATATGTTGCCTATGTTAAATGTAGATAGGCCTTATTTAGCCAAAACGTGTAACGGATATTAATATTAAAAATTTTATTGATCAAAATTTGATCCCGAAATGAAGCAATTCGCATTATTTTTGGACTAATTTAGGTTGAATAAATGCACTTATTCAATGAATTTCTATTTTGAATACGTACTACATATAAATGCTGGTGTATATGAATAATAAGTAGGGGGCAACGAAGCTGTAACATTAGAACTATGTACCCAAATACTTCACTGCAATAATAATTGCGCGTATATGTTTCAACTTCCCACTAATTGCTTTGAATAATTGAGGAATCTCTGGGTACACCTGTGTTGATTATTGATGAGTAGGACAGGTGCTGGGTGTGATGTCATCTCTACTTGAAGGCAAGGCAAAACCTGATTTAATTTCCTACTTGCCCTATTCTTAAGCTGCGTTTTAGTAAAAGTTTTGTTATTACTCTGAGAAACGTTTTTAATGCAGAATAAGGTGATTTTATGGATACAGGCTTACAAGTCACATGTGACTTAAAAGGACATTTCACTATGAGCAGTGGCAAAAAACATTGCAAGTGAACTATAACGTTACATAAATGTAAGGTACATTATTCTAAAGACAACAACAGCAAAAGTGAGTTTCGTCACCAGGTTTTATGTTCTACTGCTTACAGTTCCTGCGCTATTATTTTAGGGCACGACTGAGGAAGGTGATTAATGCTGAACCTGCTAGGTAACCATTCCTGGTTTTGGCTAGATTCCGGTCCTCCGATTCCGGCTTACAGTGCGCTGAACTATATATTAAAATCATCAACTGACTGCAAATTTTCAAATGATAGTTAAAAGAAAGCTCATTTTTTGCACCGCATTATGTCAGCTCGTGTGTCATACCGTTGTATACAAGAAAAGAAAAAGTTTTTTTCTAATTTAGATACAACATTAGCATAGTTAATCATGTGAATAGGTCAACGAGACACCTCTTGAAAAGAAAATGTTTCTGCATTACAATTTTTCCTCATTAATTATCCAGAGAGCTATTTTTCAAGAACTATAGAGACAGATTTCTCGAACACCTAATAATTATTTTCAGCTTTTAATTAAGCGCCATATCAGTTATAACGGCCGCGCCTGATTAAAACTTACTGTGCCAAATCGCCGCCATTTGTTTTTGACAGCTTACACATAGAGGGAGCTTGTTGTTGGGCGCAGCTGACATTTTGAAAGGTAGTCCTCTTGAATAAAAGTCAAGATCGACTTATAGCGAACATTGTTTTTTAACAAAATAAGAGATTTTATACTTAGTGGAAAAGTTCATAGTCCACCCGCGTCTGATCATGACACGTAATAAAACGGTTTTCAGATCAGTGGTTATGGCGTAATTGGTACCTAAGCAGTCTTACAGCGTCTAAAATTTAGTATGTATAGGCGATGAGTTTTAAATTTAAAAAATGTAGAAAATACAAAATTAAGTTTGTAAAAGATAAAGCAGTCAGACAAACGAATTCCCTTAGTTTTGAGGTGATCTCACTTTCTGGCACACTTCGTAACTTCTAAGCCACTACATCGACCTTTTGGGCGGTGTAAAAAGCGGTTGGTCTAGTCTAGTTAAACCTTCCACATGTTACCGTCAGCTGCCATTCACAGATGGCGCTGTAATCGGCCTGCACTGTCACGTTACGTGTGCTTCTTGACACTTTCATAATTACTTTTTACTATGTCGCTCGCACCTGTCCATGATGGCCAATGTGTCGCGATTTCACTGAACAGATTTTTTGCTATTATACAGTATAAGAAGAAAACGCGTACAGATTGGTCCAAAAAGACATATCCACAATGAAAGGTTATTGAAATACTACATGTTATTGATATAGTGGTCGGTTGGTACCATTGTTGGAGAATAGCTCGATGGATGAATGAGAGTTGACGGCATGAGATGTGGCTTCCGAAATGTGATTGGCAAAGGCGTAGTTAAAGGTGGCACACCAATCTCGGCCACGATTGGTCGTCGTACATGATCGATTGAAAAACTATAAATGAATTTTTACGCGCAGTGTATAAAAATTAAAGGGAAAAGTACTGTCTGGTGTTGGTGGTTAAGTCAGACAAAAGTGAATAAATTGCGTTTACGCCGTCATGATGTCATAACTGTGGCCATGAGAAGGACACTAATCTAGCCATAATATAGTAGTAGCGCGATTTCACAAACTGTCCTGGAAAGCAAGTAGAACAAAATCTGTCCATCTTTAAAATGTGCAAATGCTTTGACTCAGTTCTGGTTTAGCTGAGTTTCAAATGAAAAAATGAAGGTAATATCTGAATGACACAGCCACTGCAATGCTTGTCTTAATTGGTTCAAAGTACAAGCTGAAGATTTTATCCATGACTCATAGATTCATCACGACAGGTTATATAAGATGGATACATATGGGCTGCCAATGAATATGGAATTAAGAACAGGAGACGTATGATAAAACCTCAACTCCGAAAGAAGGAAAACACATAAACCAAATATAGAAAGAGAATTCACTCTGTAAATGCCTACAAATGCCCTATTAGGCCTACTTTAATTAGAATTGCCAATGAAATAGATAAGAGAAAGACATAAACAGACAGAAGGAGAGGGTGAAAGTATGTGTGAGGGAGAGTGAGAGAGAGGGAGAGAAAGAGAGAGAGAGAGAGAGAGAGAGAGAGAGAGAGAGAGAGCGAGAAATGGCAAAATTGCTGAAAAAATAAAGCAAACGCAGTACTCAGTGGTAATAGTGTTGATAATAAATGATATAGTTAATATAATAGAATCGAATTTTCTAAAATCTTACAAGAATTTCGATACTTTCCTAGTTTTGGGCTGTACGATTGTTTGTAATTGTGTTAGGAACTCTGTTAGAAACAAAATTATGGCATATGAAGCTTCAAAAATTCAGGACTTTAACATGGTGATACAAGCTACCTATATGGATAGACACAAGCTGCTCTCAAAAAATCTTGCTATTTTTTATTATTATTTTACTACGTACTGTATTTGCTTAACTTGTTAATGTGGTGAATGTTCTGTATGTTGAATAATGGTTTACATTCATCGATTGCACGTACACTAACAACTTAATTACAGTCTAATCTTTTTACTAGAAACAAAGTCTGAATTGCAAATAAATTCAAGCTTTTATTGTGCGTTTATTTTGCTATTGTATGAAACCATCTGCTCTGGTATTAATCTCGTGCTGCTAAAAGTATTTTAATTTCATTCTCCAGGCGTGTTCAGTACACAAACAAGCGCAGCTGTCTGGCAGATTATGCACGAGAGAAGCCACAAGCAAAATTCTATAAATCGACACCAGGGGGAGACTGTCATACAATTTGGTTATTTTAACGTTTATTGCTAACTAATAGCAATACATTCAAGCGTAACACGAGACGCGGTTAGCACTAAACTAGACTTATAAAGTTATAGTTATGAATGTTTTTAAACAGACAAAACTAAAATCTAAGTAAAGTTACTGAAACACGAACAACGACGAAAAATTTGAAGTAATCAAAGTGATAAAATTCAATTAGAGAAACTTGCTGATTTCATTCAAAAAAGCTTGAAGTTACAATAATTAAAACATACTAAGTGAATTACTAAAATTAAAGCAATCATTTAGTATTGTTATTATTTCGTATTCAAATACGTCTATAAAATAATAATATTTCATATATTATTTTATAGACGTATTTAAAAGAACTTCTGTTAATTGATTTTAATGCTTGCCATTATGCATGCAGATATTATTAATTACGACAAATATGTAGGCCTTTGGCACTTTATGGAAGTATTGTAAGTAACCTAAAACTTTTTCAAATGAAATCAGCAACTTTATCTGATTGTTATCATTTTGATTACTTCAAACTTTTCGTCGTTGTTTGTGTTCAGCAACTTTATTTAGATTTTAGTTTTGTCTGTTTAAAAGTACTCACAACTAAAACTTTATTTGCCTAGTTTAGTGCTAACTCTCTCGTGTTACGTAGTTTGCTCTGTGTGGTTTCCTTACTAATCAGTAAAACACGTTTTTGGCCATCATTATCTACTGAAGATGGATATATGTATGCAGACGAAACCAAAATGGCATAAAATACAATGATAACAGTGATAAAATACAGAGTTCAACTTTCACGCGCCGTTCGGTTACATCATGCCATAACATATTGCACCACGCTCTTGTGAGCCTTTCGAAAGAGGCAATAAAACGTATTCCGTTCATACGCCACCTGTTCCCATCTATTATACTACACAGCATCTCATACTTTTTATGAACTAAGCGAGTATAGTTTATGAGCTGCGTACATCCTACACGCCAGAACTAATAATCACTCTGCGCAAATCAGAACGCGGAAATTTTGCTTGATGCGTGTTTTCCTGGCACCTGCCGTCTGCTATTTCGTAAGCGCGCGGGATTTTTTGTTAATTATAATGCGAGAGCGTGATGAGCTGCGGCAGTTGTGAGACACGCGTCAAAACATAATTAATGCGTGGTTGATGCGCCTTTGCCAGAACTGTAACATTCGACGCAATGTATTTAATTCAATATTTGATTCATAGCTAAACTGCGTTACACTTAAAAAGTCGTGAGGTGTTTTGTTACTGATAGCTTGACAAGCTCAGAATGACACGATTTGCTGCAAGCACACTCACACTGAATGTGTGTCCAGCAGCATACTCATGCTGTGACGGATTTCTTAAGTGCCTATTAGTTTTGACATTCATTAGTGGATATCTTTCCAAATTGAAGCAATTTGCTTAGTAGCTTTCGCCCTGCATTTGCATACCCACCCGATACTCACCTGCAATGGATTGCTTGTAAGCATATTCAAATGACAGTTTACGTAACATTCTCATATTTTTTAGTGTATTGATACTTTTACATAAACAGAGCTTGCTAAATCAATATTATGGTCACACTAAACCAATTTACTCGGTAATCTTAACTGGCTAAGTAGGGTGTTTGCAACAAGATGATTTATTTAGCAGTCTGTTCTCACTAACAATGTTTTACTTAATATATTATTCTTAATAGGGTGCCCTACTCTCATATCCTATCTTGTAGTAGTAGTAGTAGTTTGTTACTCTAAGACGGTTTGTTGGCACTGAAATTGTTCACTTAGTCGGTCTGATTACTCAGTTACTTATTTTCAGAGGGCAGTTTGCTTCTTAGCTTATTCACGCTATTTAAAAAACCCTGCTGCCCCCAAGTTGCTGCATCAACTAATCAAGTGCGCAATTTTCAGTGCAGCAGCCGTTGCTCGGACCACTGTCTCACAATACACAAACCAACTAAGTAATCTAACTCACTGGAACACCATAACGTGGGTACTCAATTTGAGTCAACGTGCATTTTTACACTTAATTCAATGCGTCCACAGCAGCTGTTATTTTGCTGTTGGTAACTTCCTGGCCATATGGCTCACATCATTTCTTCAAGCACGCTGCATGAGATACTAACACTCCTGCTCCAAACCATTGCCAATTAACATGTTGCAAATACTGCACATTCTTTCCTGCTTGCCCCGGTATATATAGCAGCTTTTTGAAATGAAATCATGCGTGTATTACTTTATTTGGCTCAGCACAAGGCGTTGTAAATGTACTTGGTAGACAAACAAAAAAACACACATAGTCAGAAGCCGTGCTTCTTTTGTTCTGTTATTGCTAATTACATTACTTACTGAGAGAGAGCAGTCAAAAGTGCAAACCAAGGACTTGTTATTATTAATATTTCTATAGTCAACAAAAAATAAATTGTCCGTATCTCTTACTGACTCCTGCCCAGCTTAGTCCGGAGAACGTGGAAGCTAGAGAACTTGAACACATAAAATGGACTTGCTCAGGCTGCGCTACATTTTATTTTGTTCCAAGAATGCTTGAAACCTGCCAGTTTAGCCTCAAAAGATAGCTGATCTGGAAATATTAACCTCTGCATTCGTTTCTCAGGGTATGTCATCTAACAATCTTGTGAAGTACTGCGGCTCTTACATCAAAAGTATATTTTAGTTAAAGGCTGTTAAGTGCGCACTAAAGCCTTATTAAGTTTAAGCAAAGACTAAACTTTCTCATCCTTAATTAGGGTTTGAAAAAGATTCGACCTTAGATTCTATGAAATTTGTTTTTCAAACCTTTAAACGCATAGCAAATAATAAACTGTGTTACTGTATATCACCACTAAAAAAATTTAGCTACCTGATGTAAAGTCTCAAAATCTGTAATAAAATTGTCCTCTGAGTTTTTAGTATAACTGGTAAAAGCTTCAGGATGGTAATCGTGACATTTTGGCAGTTGGCAGTTTCTACAATGTCATTAAGATAGGTAATTACGCCACTGAGAAAAGATTCGGTTAAATTACATTATACGTTGCACATAGCGCGTTTGCCGCTACTTGGGACCGTCAATATAGTGGGTTTGGGACAATACACATAACAATAACAAAAGCAACAGTTGTTACAGTAAGCTGGACTGCAAGAAAAAAATCACAGAAAGCTGTTTTTCAACAGTTCAATGAAAAAAGAAGCCAGTTAGCGAGATGTCGTACATTGTTGTTAAAAATTTATTTACAAGACGAAATTAAAGTTCAGGGAGTTTTTTACATCATTACAAGGCGATGACTAGTACAGAAATGAAAACAGTCTTAACAGTAGCTCTTTAAGTTTATAATTATTGAAGAAACGAACCATGCAGTGCGCTAGTGTTCCATCTTACATTGTGTTGCATCGCTTATACTTGCGGGTAGCCTCATCAGAGAGCTGATCTGAAAATCTTTAACTCTGAATTCTCCAAGTATCCAGGATATTCCACGTAAAGTGGTGCACCCGCTTTATGTGGAATGGCGTGTCAGTCGGAAGTGGTGCTGACAAACCACTGGCATAGCAGAGTCTAGTTTTTTGCTGGATTAACTGCTGTGTTTACCTGTCTTAAGGGAAGATTTCTTGTTTTTAGAGTTCTGTCCGCCCAATGTCTACAACAGACATAATGGGCATATGATGATGATGATGATGATGATGATGATGATGATATGACGACGCACCATACAGTAGTTCATAAATTCCTTTAAACTAACCATTTCCGACTAGTTACCTGAAAATTCTATGCAAACGATCCTATATTGTCGTTGCAGTACCACATTTATAGTTCAGTAACAAGCATAATAATTGTTTACGAAATAATTATATACGAAAAGAAAAAGTAAGAAGACATTCTGCATAAAAGTTTGTTACTAAAATTGATGAAAAAATCGAAATGGTTACCGAAAAATCGGTAACTAGCTCCATCGTAGATGAGTAGTAGCTGGAAATCATTCAAACTGAAAATGAGTGCCAAAATGGAAGTCACTTATTGACATTCATTATAGCGATTGAATGGCCATGCACAGGACACGGGACAGATGACTTTTTGCCAACTTACATTACTGAGCGGAAAGATTTTGTCGACGGTTTTTAGTGGGGTCTGAATTACACCACTTCGTAAAACTCGTAGGCTAATGTTACATCCCATCGTGGAATGGGCAGGCAGCGCGTGTTGAAGCCGCCATGCACGTTTAGAAAGTTGCTAAGTTTAGAATGCGGTTTTTGCGGCTCGGCTAAAACGGGAAGCTGTAAGCTAATGGTTCTGTTTGTAATTAAAATTATGATGTTGTGGAACGCACACCTTGGTAGCACGTGGTTATGCTAGGAATCCGCGAGACGGCACCAGCTCACATTTGGCATAGTTCAAAAGGGCTGCTAACATGCATTTCTCCAGCCAGAGAAAAGATGCCACTTCAATATCTTGTGTATCTTGTCGTTTTTGAAATGGTATAGAATTTTTGTTAGTTTTTTACGTACTTATAACTAAACGAAAAAAATCCACATTTTCTTAGAAGTTTAAATCGTAATAGAAAAGGCAGTTTGTGCTTACTGCTACACACCTGCCGCTCATAATGCGCGTGCCGCACCAGCAAATTATTTTGTGTATGGGTCCGTTTGACAGGCAAGACCGGCGGCAGCACGCGCGAGTCATTATCATCTTTAATAAGTTTTTTGGTAATTGTATGTACTGTTTCATTATAGATGTTAGCGATAGATGTTTCATTATAAAAGTCACTAACGAACAGGTCGCGTGGTTGCACGTGACGCTTACTTAACAAAGCATGTTTCGTGATTGTGTATATTAATTAATATGTACAGTATGCTGTGTTTTAGAATTTAGTGCGTTTCATTAATTGTTCGCCTGGCTATTATTACGTCGCTTCTATTTCATCTATTTTCCTGCCCCATCTCCTGTTATTTTTAGGAATGCAGGCACTGACGTCCTTTTTAAAACCAATAAACTTGGCATATAAAATAATTATCCCAGGAGCATTCGTTTCTCTGTGGTACAGATGGATGAAACCTGGGGAAGGAATTCCCGTCAAAGATTTCTTATCATTACTAGCTCTCCTGGCCTCAGCACCTCTCCGTGAAATCCGACACGCACATAACTGTCTTAAAAGGTCAGGTTTTAAGTACCGTTTAGATGGCATATCAAATACTTAAGGAATAAAAATTTATTTATTGCCCATTATATAAATCATTTAGGATATATAACCGGAAATACTCGAAGGCTTCACAATTTTTTTTTCGATCCGCCTAACCTCAAATTCACAAGCTGTGTTATACGTAGCACATTTATCACTTTGTTTGTCACTTTCTATGAGAGACATCCATTTATGATTTTCAATTTTTAAAAAGTAAAAAGTAGTCATGTGCAAAAAAGGAGGCGAAATTTATGAATTAAGGCTGAAAAACGAAAAAAAATAAGTAAGAAAAAAGTTTAAAGATAAAAAGGAAGAACGGAAGGAAGGAAATAAATAATTAAACAGATGAACAAAAATCGAGTGAATGAAATAAATAAATAAAGGAAGGTTCTCAAAAGAAAAAGAAAAGCATAAGAAAAGACGGCCATAAACAAAAATTAAGCATAGCAAGAAAAATACAAAATTGTTCTGTCACTGTCTTTTTTCATTTTAGTATTCGTTAATGTGTGTACTATAGTAAAACTGAATATAATAAACGAATTTTTAAACTCATAAACAGTCTAATTTTAATTAGCTTCCACTTTAGAAGCTGGATGAAGTTTGTAAGCTGGACTATTAAGAATCGCCCAAGTTTACAACTTACATCGCCAATCCATTTGGTGGAAAAAATGAATATGGCAAATGAGGGGAATGAGGAGAGGTTTAACGCTATTCTACGATGATACCAGGATGTGATACCATTTCAGTTTTAGGGCACATTTTTGTGTTCCAATAAAATCACATAATTTGAATAGTCATAATGTATAATCTATAAGCTTTAAAAGTTATTTATTAAGATGAGATAAATCATCTTCGTCAAATACGAACTATTTGAGGGATGGTTACAAAGTGCAAATTTTGTAAGGGAGGGAAAAGTTTAAGCACAAACAGTTTGAAATTTATTTCCTTAATGTATATTGGCTTCAGTTGCATTACTATGGATGATTGGGATATTTGCTTATTATATTTTTTGGGTAAATGACCAAAAATTTTTTATGCATGTACAAAACTTTTGCCCTCATGTCTTTGCCTGTCTATCGCACGTAATAAGTGTTTATTTGAGGAGTGGCCCTTGGTTTGTTTTCCAAAGAACAGCTGGCAAGGTTTCATGGAAAAATGAAACATGTTGCCATCGGAAAGAGTAATTATTTATCTCTAGTCGCATTTTGTCACTGAACAGTGAGTGAACGCAGTCTCTGCTCCACGTCTGTAGCTCTTGAGGGGCAAAAATTATAGTGAAAATCACAAGAGTTATTTGATTAACAAGGTAATTGACTGATTTCAAGAGAGATGTTTTACCCTTGGCGGGGGTACAATATAATAATATAAAGCGTCTAGTTCTTTAATTCGATTTATAACACAAAACAGTAAAACAAGCCTAGTCGTGAAGCTTATCCTATTTTTTTGAAAGAAATGTGCATTTTTTACTGTAATAATGTGTTTTGTGTTGTAATTTGATTAACTGGGCTAATAAGAATAATTTTGTTTGTGTGTGTCAAAGTTGAAACTGCTTGGTCGCTTCCTAAACCGATGTTATAATGAGCTGGGAGATGTATGCTTCATTTATAATAGGCTTGCATTTTATTATAGAAACATCAAAGTTGGCACAACTGTTCTACATAGGATCTTATTATAAGACCCTGTTATTGCCAATGAACAACTATCCTAATTAAGCTATCACCACAATTATCGTCGTCATCATCATTGTCACAATCATCATTATCACTACCGTCATTATCGCCATTACCATCACCATCACCATCAGCGTTGTCGTCGTCGTCGTCGTCGTCGTCGTCATCATCATCATCATCATCATCATCATCATCATCATCATTGATAAAGTGGCGTCTTAGTATTACATGTTGTTGCAAAGATAATGCCTGTTAATTAAAGTTGTTGTTTCGTCGTCGCCGGTGTTACTGATATACGTTATTATCAGTGTTATTGCCTTTTACAAACAAACATGCATCTCAGTCAGTTGTGATGGGAAGTTTTAGTGCTTAATACACCTGTAATCAAACACCAGGTAGTACCGTCATGTGTTCACCTTCCAAATGTTTTGCAAAGCATTCATATCTATTCACCAGCTCAGTTTGCAGGCAATGATTCATATACTTACACTTAATGTGGTAATAAACATGCGAATACATTAGATTAGTAAAATACCCTTACATGCCCCCTCGTGTTTGGAGAACTGCCCGCTTAGGGTAACAGGCCTATTACTGAAAATTTCATACCTGCCGAAAAGGATTTAATTTCTCTTCACATAAGTCTTATAATTATGCCTTAACAAAATTATCGCAATAATTCGTATTGGCTGTCTTAACAAGAGTTAAAAACTGTCTGAAGTTGGCTTGATATTGGACGTTTGATATTCAATTTTGAACCTAAAAACAGTAATAGAACTGAATTGATATTCAAGATTCAAAATGGTTTCAAACTTCAAACATACTTACTCTTACTGAAGGGCAGCTTCTAACACTTCAGTTAAGATGCATATTGTTCTCTAGTTGTTCGCCTATGTATTCGTGTGGGTACCTGCCCATTACAAACTTTCCCGTTTCCTTATTCTCGTACTTTTCCCGTGTTCACATTCGACAGTATTTCATAACGAAATAGGCATTTGCCCGCTACGAACTTTCCTATTCCCGAGTCCTGTACTTTCCACGCTTTTCGCACTCAGGTTCATGTTGACTCTAAGCTCATTAGCTATGCAACTATATGGGCATACCTTCCCATTACAAACTTTTCTGCTGATCCGCTTGAACACAACCTGCTAACTATCGCAAACGTTTCTGGATAGTAGTCAATGGAGGGATACCTTGCAAAACTCATATAGTACCTTTTGATTCTGCACATCTTACGTAACCTTTACTAGGGCAACTGGGCAACTGGATACTTGGGCAGTGGACACTTGGGCAGTGGACATTTGGGCAATGGACTTTTGGGCAATGGACTTTTGGGCAGTGGACATTTGGAAAGTGTTCACTTGGGCAGTGAATAGCTTAAGCATTATAAGTGCTACAGGAAATTTACACATAAGCTTCTATCCGCTTATACTTACCTACTTACCTGCTTGTCTACCCACCTACCTACCTATCTAGTTAATCTACCTACTCACCTACCTTCCTACTTATCTACTTACTCACCCACCCACATGCATATCTACTTACCTACCTACCTACCTACCTACCTACCTACCTACCTACCTACCTACCTACCGACCTACCTACCTACCTACCTTCCTCCCTCCTTCCCTCCCTCCCTACCTACCTACCTACCTACCTACCTACCTACCTACCTACCTACCTACCTACCTACCTACCTTCCTTCCTACCTACCTACATATCTACCTACCTAATTACCTTTTGTATATGCCTCCCAACCTGTTTTGACGTATTACATGTTGACACAAGGCTAGGAGGTTGATATGAACACACTGTTCTGTTATCTTCCATGCCATTACATTATGTTATGTTCCACGTCGTTCTATTCTGTGCTGTTCTGTTCTGTACTACTCTGTTCTATTGTGATTCGTTTTGTTCTACTCCATTTATTTCTATTGTATTTTGTTCTATTCTATTGTAAATAAGTTAGCACGTTAGTCAGTCAGTCAAGTCAGTCAAGTCAGTCAGCCAGTCAGCCAGTCAGCCAGTCAGTCAGTCGTCAGTCAGTCAGTCAGTCAGTCAGTCAGTCAGTCAGTCAGTCAGTCAGTCAGTCAGTCAGTCAGTCAGTCAGTCAGTCAGTCAATCAGTATTAAGTAAGTAAGTAAGTAAGTAAGTAAGTAAGTAAGTAAGTAAGTAAGTAAGTAAGTAAGTAAGTAAGTAAGTAAGTAAGTAAATAAGTAAGCAGGCAAGTAACTTAGTATGTACGTAAGTAAGCAAGTAAGTAATTACGTAAGTTAGTTAGTTAGCTAGTTAGTTAGTTTGTCAGTCACTTAGTCGGTCAGTCTGTCTGTCTGTCTGTCAGTCGGTCGGTCAGTTGGTCGGTCGGTCGGTCAGTGGGTCGGTTAGCCAATCAGGTAGGTATTGGGTAGGTAAGTAGGTAGGTAGGTAAGCAGGAATGTAGTTAAGTAAATAGGCAAAGAAGTAGTAATTGGGTGTAAAAGTATCCGTGTAAAAATACTTTGGAACATATGCTGCTTACAATGTCCATAGTCCAGCAACCACTGCGTAAGTGTACAGCACCCACTGTTCACTGCATAATTGTCCTACTGCCCAAACATCCACTGGCCCAAGCGTCCACTTCCCCAGTATCACTGCTCAAGTATTCACTGCCCAAATGTTCACTGCCGAAGTACCCACTGCCCAATGTCCACAGCTAAATTGCACCTAGTGCCCAACTGTCCATTGCCCAAGTACCACTTAACAAAAGTTATAATTGGTATGATTAAGTAATAAATTAGCATTTACGTCGTTGCTATGGGTAATTTAGGTATTTAACAGATATCCAACAAAACACAACAACATTATAAGAAAACATCAGTATTTCTAGAATGCTTGTGAGCATTGGAACATGATAGTTAGACCACTGACACTCTAACTCACCTAGCCATCTGGAACCAGGTGAACCAAGTGACACCACTTTACGAAAACATCTACTTCTTGCTCCAAAAAATTAACTTTCTCCTATGTGGTTATAATAATGATGGCGGTGGAGAAGGATAAATCGACACTCACAATTTATTGAAAGACCATACACGTATTAGGAGAACTCTCACTTCAGGCAAACTTATCAATTGTTAAAATTCGCCAGATCTTAGGCAACTCTGCAAGCAGCTTCAGTTCCTCCCCTACAACCTTACAAGCCCAGCGTAGGACAATCTACATATCACAAGCAAAATCTAGCCATCAGACATCAGACAGACTTGTTCGGTTAACTATGGCGAAGCCGTACGCTTCGGACAATCTACAAGGCTACAGGTGAATGGTTATAGGCTGAGTTAGGCCCTCAGCCCAAGTGAAATCAATCATGAATAAATCTAGCCGTTTTCCATCCTAGCAAGAATCCTATACACAATGCTCACAGAAGAGTGATAGAATGTGGAGTGCTACAACATTAAAATCACGGTAGAGAATGTTTGTGAGAATGTCTACGTCTGTTCCTTGTGTGGGCGCTAACTTTTATCGCACCTTAGTGAGTACTAACTGTTTATTTAGATACAACAAATCGTGCATTTATTTTATCACTTGGGATATACCTGTAATGAGAGCATGGCACAGGGTGATACTATAGAGCAAGGTATCATGTGCACATTCTCACAGGTGTTTGACCTCTTGCTTGGCTTGTTTTCAAAATCAAAATTCTTTTACCTGACGTAAACCCAAACTGCAATGTTGGTAGAAATAAAAAGTTAAAAATGGTTTTCTGAAATGGTATCGTCATCTGGGCTCATGATGATCACGATAACGACAATGACGATCACGACGACGGTGATGAGGATGATTTTAAAGGTGATAGCCCTGAAAGCAATATGTGGTATATGATTAAATGCTGGCGGTGAATCTGGTGATAACATTAACAACATCAGTGCTAATTATGCTATTGCATTCCGAAACTTTAGCGTTACGTAATATAGGTCTAATGTAGAATAAGTCAGTTTCTTTCCACAAAAGGAAACCACCCACATTACCAAAGGAACGCATGTACAACACATTTCGGCAAGCATAGTTCTTGAGTTATTTTAGCAATACCAGTGCAGTCAAGAATGTGCCTCAGTCTCATTTAGTTTGATCAAAGTCTGTTTGCCACATCATCGTCATACTTTGCGTACATGAATAAGATATGGAAAACATATGTAGGCGCATGCGCAGAAACTAAAAAACGGTTTGAAATAAATTAGCACCACGAAAGAGGGGTAAGGGGTCAGTTAGGGAAGATTTTGTGAGAGATCAGCGCACTTCATTAGTGCTAATATTCGGTGATTTGTCTTCCGATTTTTAGATTACTTTTATGATTATTTAATTACTATAGGATTTCTATTTCACTGTTAGTCTAACAAGCTTCCAACTTACTAACTCGACAGTAAGCCCTTAACCACTAATGTAAAAAATTCACCGCATGTCTAAAGAAACTGACTATAGAGTGAAACTATTACAAGTTACAGAAAGTGCATAGACCCTACCCCATTAACTTCAGTGAGTCTGCTAGAAAAAGAACGTTGAAGCCTGTATCACTAGGGTCTGTTTCCAATCATCAAGAAATTCTAATGTCAACAGTTTTACATATTTCAGTCTATAGGAATCAGAAAAAAGTGTCGTTTTTAGCACACAGCTGAATACGTCACTCAAACGCCAGGATAACCTAGAAAAACTTGTAAATCCAGAAACAAAAATGTTGGAATAAATGATAATAACCAAAGGTACGCCATTCGCTTACACATTGTGTTGGTCTGCATAAGTTCATAAAAAGTACCAAGTTGAACGTAATTTTATCTACATTGTGTAAAGTTTCTTTCATACGTAAAAACATAATCAAAAATTTGGACTATTATTGGCGGCTTTAGCACCACGTCTGCCTGTTTTTCTGCGCAAGATAATCACAAACAGAACATTTGCTGTTGATCGATACGGAATGTTTTACATTTTTGGATCCAAAAAACTGGGTAAGTATTCTCTTGATGGGGTCCAGGTGGTCGGAATCTGTGAGGAGAGTGAGCTGCACGATCTGTTTCCGTGGTATCGATCACGCTTGCGTGAGTGCATTTAATTTCTTGGGAAACGCCAGGCCTAAGAATATAAAATTTACAAATGTGAGATAACACTTTCCAGAGGCACGCTCTTTAGGCTGTAATGGGCGCGCATAAATACGTGACAATTTACCAGTTGATAATACCCTACAGTTTTCCGCGTTCCTAGCTACGGTCTTGTTTGATCGAACGACGTCACTAAATTTATATAGACGTTTAGCAGGCGAACAGCCATAATGTGCTTCTTTTTATTTTCTGAATTTTTGATAGTCTTTTGAAATTTTCAACAGCATAAGGTTTTAGCTAATACTGTTCCACGCTGCATTTTCTCCGAAATACTACCACGTTAGATCCTTATGGAATTCTTATGAAGTCCCTTCAGGAATGAGATGTCCTAATCTGTTTAGTAACTAATCTAGTCCTTTTCTGCCAAAATGTATTTTCCGCCTTTAAATTCGTTTATCACTAGGCCAGAATAATTAGCGAATAGAAAAATCTTCAATGTGATCTAAATATTTTTATGCTTGGTTATATGGGCTTACTAAAATAACTTACGTTTTGAACCAATAAACAGTTTGCATAGGCCTTTAACATTATAACGTTTGTTTAGGTCGTGTAACTATTTCCTAAAAATAATTAGAAACGTAAAGCGTTAACTGGCGGGAAAACTCACAATGCGAAGGCAGTAGACATTTTCGTGAATACAAATGCAGATAGGTAATAAGTGAGATAAAAGTAGGGCAGTGAGTAATTACTCATCTGTATACGGTGCACAGCGGTAAAAAAGATGTACTGCTCCAGTAAACGGGCAAAATTTTCTTATTGCAGTTAAATACTAATAATTCCAAGGTTATTAAACGGAGGAGAGAAGTGCTACGTAAGTATCGCGTAATACCAAGTATGAAATCTCTTTTTGTGGCTTATCTAATGCACTTAACCAGGCTAAAGTGCCTTCTAAAGCAGTTAATCTTATAATTCATTGTGTGATAATTAAATCAACGGCAGCAGCCGCCAGCAGCCACCAGTAGTAGTGACACTAACAAATTTTAACTACTAAAAAATTATTTTTGGCGGCACAGTATTAAAAACATTTAGTGACGTTAGATCAGAGTTATATTAACACGCTTTTTAGCTAAAACTATTTCTGTATTTTCAAATCAAAACGTTCCATATGCGGATTCCATCTATATAGTTCCACAAAAATCAAGTAATTCGTAACTTTGAAATCAAAATTCAAAAAACTATCCTTATATATGATCTAGTTCCGAATTGGGAAACACTCGTGTTCTTATCTGCACCTTGGTATTGCGCACCCCTACAGAAAATATGCAAGTCCGGACCAGCAGATGTTAGAGGTTGAAGAATGCAGGCTGCTTGTGTGCTCCGTCAGTTGTAAGCTTGTTATCAAAGCGCGAGTGTTGAATACTATGTGCAGAGACATTGCAAGCGTGACTCTTTGAACATACGTTTCTAACATATGAAGAGAGTGGAATAAACCGTATATTAACTTTGGAGAACATTTGAAGGCCACAGTCGAAGAATTGTGCCCATGTAAAGTGCACGAGATACACTGATTAGTAATTAATGACAGAGACTTATTAAAAGTTTTGTATGTACTGGTTCAACGTTGCAAGAAGTGCCAGTGGAGGCAACACGTCTATGATCTGTTTACAAAATCTTGTTCGTAAGTTATAGTTTTTTTATTAATATTATTATTGTCTGCTCGGTTGATGTGAATGCGACTGTGAATGGATTTCATTTTTGTGTTCCTGTATGAATTATAATAACAGTCATGCGACGAAAATGTAGATAGTAGTTTAAAATAATAAAACAATTGAAAGAAATGACATGTATATTTGCTGCATTATACATGTAATTTGTTTCATAGACGTGTTACCTTCTTATAACTAGCCATAAAATTTAACTCTGTGTTTGTCATAAAGTTGATAAATTATTTACATTATTATCACTTCTTATTTTGCGACTATTCACAGCCGATAAATTGTCATGTTGATTTGAAAGTTTACTGAGAAGCCCTAGCAAATGACGTCACCGCGGAGTTTTCTCCTCGTCGTGCTTTTGCTAGTGGTGTGACGGCACCTTGCATCTGTTGCCCACATGCGTGCTCTCACTGCTTCCTGGTTTCTGCTAGATAATGTCTGGAATGTAAACCTCCCCGAGCCGAGAAAAAGCCCGTTAATATTACACACAAGCGATACCCCTACAGCTGTCGCGAACCATCATACTTACAGCGAGCTAAATGTCTTGCCTACTTATTTATGGGCACAGTTGCACGATTCAGGGAAAAACAAACGACATGTGGTGGGCAACATAAGAACACTTCGCCATCAACCTAGAATTTTCTATAATTTTATGTAAGTTACAGTTAAGCAGTTACGGAGATTTTTATACAGATGATAAGTTACAGAAGTTAACAGGAGAATGCTTGTAAATTTTCTAGACCCTGGCTTAATTCGAAGTAGTTTATGGATAAAAGCACCACAGAATGTAATAGAATGATGTAGGGATTTACTAGGCCTAATAAACTTTCCTTCTCTTTGCATGTGTTCGTCTGTTTTGCTGTTCTTCTTACTTTCCTTTCTTCACGTCATTGTTTCTTTCCTTAGTTGCTTTTTCCTTTCTTTTATTACTGACAACCATTTTCTGACTTTCCTTGTCTCTTTTCTTTTTTTTTTCTTTTTTCTTCCTTTCTTTCCTTTCTCCATTCCTTCCTTAGTCCTTTCTTTCGTAAACCAGTTATCGATGTCTTTCTTTCTATCAACCTTTTAATCCTTTTTACGAATTGGACACCCACTTGTAAGTCAGCCTCTGACAGGTGCCATCGAAATCTAAATAATCAAGTTTACGTACGTATAACTCATGCAAGACACATGACCAAGAATGTGATTGCGAATTATATGCTCAAATCGTTACCATTTTAGACGCGTTTTGTTGATCATCATTTTTTGTGAATCGCTTGGCTTGCTTTTTATGGGAAAGTTCTGAAATGGAGTCACTTCAGGAATAAAGGGTTGGCATCTGGGCTTGGGCTGGCCTACCACATCAGAGAGCTTTTCTTATGAAAACATTCCCAGATAGATGTGGTGGGTATTATTATTTCCCAGGTCTTGACAAGGGATTAAAACATGTTACTGCAAAACTCTGGTCACCTGACGAGGTCTTGGGAACTGAAGCACGTGTTCCAAAAGAACAGATGATGCAGATGTAGGGTTGTAGACATTGTCCAACCATATGGCCGTGAAACCCTACTCTCTGGGAACCGAGCTGTTTCAAAAAATTGTCAAAACGAACAGCCGACATCTGATGGTGGGCTGCAAGCCGTTATACAACACTCAGCTGATAACGCAATACATAAATGACTGTACAAGGTGGAGCCGGGGTTTAACTAATTATTAACGATAATCCTCTAAAATGACACACCGAATTGATAAAAATGTCTAGCTATCTCGGTCACCTTCGGATACCTTCCTTAACGAAGTAAATAACTGGAAATAGTGTAACAGATGAAATCGCCCAGGTACAGTTTTCCATCAATTTAGTGATCATGCGCGGTGTTGCTTTATTTCAGTCGTTAAGCACACACTCTGACAACTCAGCTATCACTAACCCCAAAAATTGACGATTTCACTGCTTTTATTCCACTTCGTCATTTTTAATCACGCCATATCCTTAAAGAACGTGTTCACATGTAAAACATTGTTTGAGTATTCACTCAGTAGCTACCGAGTCATTTTTTTATTTTCTGATTTGCTCTATCTATTGTCCCCATGGTGTTTCACGAGAGCTTGTCCCAGTTGAAGAGTCGCTCATTCAAAATCACATTATCTTAAAGTCTTGTCTAGTACCTATTAATTTTAACAACTCCTTCTGTAGCAGAGTACTTGAAGACCTTGTTCCAGTTAATAGATCGTTACTGGTTAATTTGCATTAATTGCAAATGTTGCCTTGTACAGTTTTGTGTTCATGAACATGGTTGACAGAATTTTAGAAATGTATCTGTCGGGTTGCACAAGCTTTTATTTAGCTTCTACAGAAATATCTTGCTAGAAGCCAGTCTCCGTGTCAAAGACAGCTGCCAGAATTTGTTTTTTCTTACAACAACAGGCCCCGGCAAGTATCAAACCACAGTCTCTGGTAAACATCAATGTTCATAGTCATATGGTTTGCTGGTGTAAAGCAAAACAGCGTTGGCGCCGAGCGGTGCGGCTTCAGTCTATACATCATGCCATGTGGGAAGCGTTTGAATTTTTCGCATGCCGTCTAGTTAATATAATTAGCAGATGTGCACCGGCTGCGCTACGTGGCCCATATCAGGAGTCTGACATGCCTCAGAAATCAACCTGAATTTGTATAATTAATTCCAGGCACACTAGGAGGCAACGGATGTAGGTAGGTGAGCAGAGAGAGTCGTGCAGTGCACCCCACCTACCTCGATCAGAGTAGATTTGACTCTGGAAATAACTTTAGCTTATTTATTTGTTTGTTTGCTGGTTTATATGTTTGTTTGTGTGTATGTTTGTTTGTTTGTTTATTTATTTGTTTGTTTACGTAGTTATTTGTTTGTTATAGTTAGTTTGTTTTTTGCGCATATCTCGTATTTAAAAGAGAAATTACACTGTGTTTTGCCAATAGTTGTATCTACTGTCACGTAAATGCTTCATTTATTATCTTTGTTTCATTCTGTTTTGCATTTCTGTTCTCTTCTCTCCCACTTTGCTCTGCATGTACTCTGGTCCGTCATCCTGTTCTGCCTCACCATGCTTTGTCTTGTTTAGTTCTATTTGTCCTGTCCTGTTCCGCGCCGCCCAGTCCTGTCCTGTTCTATCCTGTCCTGTCCGGTCTTGCCCTAACCTGTGCTCTTTGTTCCTGTCTTGTGCTCAATCATTTGTTGCGTTCATTTGTTTCCTCTGTAAAGCAAGTGGAGCTGATTGTCGTGCATAATTTACCTCATTTTTACCGGCATGCTTAAAGAAACGTAACTGTAATTTAGTAGTGCAAGTACAATGCCCCAACAGGGCTACCAGATGCATCGATCTGTACTTTAAGGAAAGATGTGCGCTGAAGAGAATCTTGACATTTATGGAACTAGAGAACAGCCGGCGTACACATATCAACAATAATCCACTTTAGCCACATTTAAACAAACCATCTGTTCTCTTCGCCATACCCAATGGTACATTCTTCAGTCGCCATGATCTGGTGCAGGCTTCTAAGCATAGTTTCTGTAATTCCAAAAAGATTCGCTGGGCTAGGTAACTGTTACTGCAGTGTGGGGCTGACTGGTTAGCGAAATTTTTGTAACAAATTTCTTGGTGTAATATTCAATTGCTTATGAGAGTTTACAAACATGACCCTATGTAATTTGGGAAACATTTTTTCAAATGTGTAACACGTTTGAATTGTTACCGTAAGGGAAACAGTAATCAGCGCTTACCCATGCCTACTAAATGTAAGAAGCCAATCTGCATGGGAACATATGTCTGCGGAATGTGTGGCCCCGGTATTACATGTAAACACAAACGGTAACCTTAGTAAACAGATAAACATGGAGTCGGAATCTGCATAATTCATCGAGACATGTGTTATTGTTTAATATTACACTCGCGCTCATAAATTATAACTAATTTTATAATTTGTTTAACGAAGCCATGAAGTGCAGGCGATTAATCGACATTTTGTGAATTGTGACTTTTAAGTATACTAGTTTAGATTAGATTCGTTATTTCAACAGCTAGGCCATAAGTTACACAAAAATACATACATGGTACATTTACAATGATAATTACTAAGAACATCTAAAACTGCAATCATTACAAAATAATAAAAATATTGAATTATAAAACAATTCATTCAGTATACATGTATCATTCAACCCTGTATATTCTGTTCTCGGTTATTTATAGGTAAACGGATGTCCAGTATATTATTCATGTGGAATTCGTATAAATATTTCAGACTGAAAAGAGACTTGTCTGAGTTCAAAATATTTGTGAATTTTGTAGCCTAACAAATAGAGAGCAATCTGGGTAGTCCAAAAATGACATCAAAGTAAGGGATTTCGTAATCTAAACACATTTTGTCTAGCGCTGCAAGGATAATTTTCTAATATATTTATTATATGTGTTTTTAATATTCCTGTAATTTTTGAGAAATAACTTTCTCAATATAGATATTCCATAAATAGAAGTGCAATAGGTTTTAAAAATCAAAATGTTAATTTCTCTGGAGCATTCTCCAAAGTTTTGAAAAATCATAATTTGCTCTTGCAGCTAACAAACATTTTTGCAATTTAATGTCTTCTTCATGAATACCAAAATCTGTGTAAATGTGTCTTAGGTGTTTCTCGTTGACTACCAGATTTAATTGAAGTTCAGTACACACGATTTTTTCAAATTGCATGTTTCATAATTTTTGGCTTTACAGTGATTAGCTTAGTTTTTTGCAGTTTATTATGATGAATTATTATTTTAGGCAAATTAGTTTGATCATAAATTTTGGAAAACTTAAAATAATTCAACCTTTGAAATGCCCTGGAGGCATCTACAAAACATGTTTGATCAGGTGCCTTTTTCTACTATAAAAATCAATAACTTCTTTTAAAGTATAAACACACAAGTATAAACATGCATTAATCAGTACTGTTTCTTTGTTAGCTTGAAATCGTATAGGGCTGGTTTCTCTCCGTTTCTCAGCGGTTATCTCGCCTGTGTATCCCGGTGTTCAGAGGTTTCAACTTCAGCTAATAGCAAATTACTGTCTCTTATACCATCTGCTCTAGTTTTATTAGTTAGTGCTATCTTCATCTCTACGAATATTTATCGTTCATCTCAGGTGCGAGCCTAGCGCGCAACTAGCAATCTCCGCCTGGCAAATGCTAGGCGTCGTGTATCAGCTGATTAATTTTGTGTAATAGTAATGTCAAAGTGCGGCTCAGCGAAGCATCAGTTAACAGCGTTTCCACCTATCGTTGACATGTTACAACTCAGTTTAAGTCTTTCTAATTTCGCGACCTACGCTAGTGTCAGGGTAGTACATAATTGTTGTGTCGATGCCAATAAATATACTTGTCTGTTAATTCTGTTTTACAAGTTATCATAATTGATGTTTTGGCATTTCGCAATAATGTCATATATCATTATTTTATTGAAAAGATTTGTTTCTACACTCTTTTTGTTTTATATTGTAGCACTGTCATTGCTAGTACAGACTAAAACACTTTTCATAGTATAAATTAGAATCGTGTTATGCTAAATCTATAATTCTTATAACTAATCTAATATAGGTGCTACCTGATTGCTTTTATTTAGTAGAGGCGCAGATGTTAATTTTCGTCACTTAATCAGGCTCTCAGCTGTTCATTAGTTTAGAAAAAAGCTAACGTTTTCGACCTCCATCTGTATAACTATATACATCCGTCAAAGGCAGATGTGTCTCATTATGCTAGTATGCTGTGAATGCTTTCTCGGCTCCCATTTGCCTGGGGCGGACATCTGGAGGGTGGTCTTAATTTCACTGCAAAACTACTTCGTAATCTTTAAGGTCTTTAAGGACAAAGTGAAATACTGCGGTCGTTTATTCTCTTTTTAGGAAACATATCTTGAAAGAATAGCTCTGTGACCAGGCTTTCAAGTCATAGATACACCCCTGTCCTGCACGCATGTCATTGCGATGCTGCAACAAGCCACATTTATACACTTAGCACTCTGCTACACATCGCACAAAAATGGCTGAACATAAATAAACAATGGATAAACATTTAGCCTGCTACGGAGCAATGATATCCCACAATCGTCGCACCAAGGCTTCTATTACAAGAAACCGTGTCAGTGGGCGCCTGCGAAGAAACCGTATGTGTGAAATATAAATTTGCCGTAGTGTGAACAAAGTCGTATAAAGCAGTCAACTTTCCCTTTTAATTACTTTATTTGTGATGCATTTAAGTAATGGACCTGACAATATTAACACTTTTCCATAAACGTGAACTGCTTTTACCAAAGTGTAGTGTATAATTGCTGAGTCAATGCCAATAAACATACTGGTCTGTTAGTTCTGTTTAAATCTGTTTTACAAGTGTGTCAAAACATATTGCAGATATAACGGCAGCACAGTTCTAATAATTCACATATCCTAGAATAAAGCCTCAGGTTTCTTGCCACTTCGTAGTATAAAGGAGAATAACTTTTTACCGTGGAATAACCCACATTGCTACAACGCTTATTCACATTTTGTAACCATGGTAAAGTTTAATAATAAAGAAGCCATTCTTCTCTGAACATCTCATTTGTGATCGTACATGTTTGCCATAGATGTATGCAAACACTGACACATTGTGCCTTTAGCAATTTCGTTTTCACCAGCATGTCGTCCTCTTGTCTTTATCCAAACTAAATTCTGTTTGGTGTGGAGAGTGATACACATCTGGCCCGCCATGTGTCCATGCAGAAGTTAGCTAAGGTTAAAACAGTGAACAATGGGACCAGGTGCTGACAGTGTTCGCTTTTATTACTGTGGATAATTTCGGTTTAAAGGAGTCTGTTTAATGCTGTTGTGACCAGGTGAACTGTTCTTTATTCCAGGCAATAAGACAGGTGTGAGATATAACGGTACATGACGCACGTTCGTTTTTGCTTGCACATGTGAAGTTCTTGTTAAATTACCGTTGTTCTCACCCTAATTACAAAATATCCTTACTAATAATAAGACTGCCTGAATGGTGGCAGTGGCTTACAGCCGTTTATCACTGGCGTTATTGTCTGCCTGCTCGTAATTCCTTACCACAAAAATGAAGCCATTGAAATCTTTCCGTAAGCTTCAGCCGACGCTAGAAATACACCTTTATACGGTTGCATTTGCGGCATTAAATATTAAGTACATTAGTTTTCCCCGGATAGTGCTGTTTTACGGTTGAAAGCATTACTGTGTGAAAGTTTTATAAGATCAGAGTCTGGGTGTAATGGTGGCACTAAATAAATAATATTGACTTGAACTATAGCAAGCAGTAAAGTGAAACCATGGGAAGTGTTTTGTGACCACGTTGTAAAAAACGATCTTACATCATGGCGAAAATATGCCACATAATCCAGGGATGATTGGTGTTTCCGTGCACTAATCAATATTTTCATGGCATGCAACTTTGTCACTTTTGCTTTATTGCTGTAAATTATTGTACATAAACGTATATCAAAAAGTTCGCACGTTTTGTATCAATTTTTATTTAAATTTTGAAAAGCGTTTATCAAATAAAGTACATTCTCACGGCCTACCCTTTATCCTAACCGAACTTGCTTCAGTTAAGATCACAATCCTAATATTACGTTTGCTAATAAAACTTTAGCAGCTGAACACGTCATACTGGTATAAATCAGAGTCAAACACATTTTAGATGAATTTCGTTCGTAATTACGATTATTGTTATGGCTCCAGGCGAGTAGACATTGTTGGTCAGCTCAATTCACTTATTGTGTCGAGGTGAAAAGAATGCAGACTACAATATGTGGTTTTAATATTCCATTGATCTCTTGAATAGAGGCATGGCGATTATTCTTGTGCATTCATATGTCCGGGCATAATTCCCTGATTAGACTGATCATTGGCATAGAGATTTGCGGATTTCAGTTGCCTTTGTTTCCTAAGGGGGTGGACGGATGACAAGGGAGCATAGAACATGCAGTTAATTCATCCGCCTTTCTTTACTATCTGCAAGAAGTTTAAAAAACCTGGTGCTCAATAAGTCAAAATTGCACGCTGAATTAATTATCAGTTTTAGTAATTATTGCTATACTGTGATTGTTTGTAATTTAACAGTGCTAGTTTTTAGCCCACATGTTGAGTGGTTGCCTGTTAATATGAATACTGTGCTTCATCCGCGAGCAGTTCATTCATTGGGACGAGATATGATTTCCGGCAAGATTATAGTAGCAGATTGGTCATTATGACAGTTCAGCTACATGGCAATTACAGCAAGTATTACCGTCTGACCTTTTATCCTTACTTGTTATTGGACTAAAAATTGTAGCTTATAAAATAAAAGAGGATGCGTTGTCGGAATAGCAAATTGGGCACACTAGAATGTTGGGTTTTTTGGCAATAGGCAGATAACTTTTCTTTTTCTGTTTGTTTGTCTGTTTCTCTCGCCCCCCCTCATTCCGTCCTCCTGTGTCTCTCTGAAGAATATATTTTCAGCTATTGTATTGTCGTTCAATAAAGCCTTTCCCGCACGGGGTGACAGGGTACAAATTTACCAGCTCTGTGAGTACTTAGTAACTAACCTATGGCCTGCAGGTGGTGAACTGCAGCCTCTCCGTAATTATCAATTAATCATAAGGGTTGCAGCTGCAGTTACACTGAAACCATACTCAGTAGTGTTGCGTCAGTACCAGTCGCATACACTGGTATCACAGATCAAACTGTAAATAAATAACTAGCCCCTCTCTATTGTTAGACATTCTGTTTTTGCCGCCAATCGTTTCATGGTTACTCAAGGTGATTCAAAAGATTACAACAATTTCTAAAGATAAATTGCATTAGTCAGATTTATGATGCCTAGGTGTTTTGATATCACACAATCGTCTTTTTATATTTGGTTAGTCTTCGAATAGCGTATTTTTGGTGTTTTAGCGCATGCTTATTGCATACAAAACGAAACGAAGAAAATCCATTTTATGTAATACCTTACCTTTCCTAATTTCCCAGTAGGATCGCTACATTCGCTTCGCTGACACTCATCAAAGTTCTGATCGAGGGTTTATACTTCGGTTTAAATTTTAGAGGCTAAGAGATCATTAAAAGGCTTTAATTCAGCGCTATAAATCCTAGCTGTGGAAAAGAGTTGATATGATTGATTGGTGTGCGCATGTGGCTATAATGAATGTTTAGTTCAGCGATTAAAGTAACATTAGAACTGCCACCTGTTACTCTCTATATATACACGTGAAAGTAACCTTTAGCAGTAATAAATATTTTTAATATACCATGAATAATGTCTGTTGCAGTTAACAGACCACACGAAACGATGGCCGTCATTATAGGTGTTCTACATTTTGCTGGTAGTGAAGCTCGAGTCGTGTGGATGAACTAGGGTAGTAGAGACATTTTTGAAATGGAGAATTTAGGAAAGTGTATGCACAGTTTTGAAGTTACGCGAAACATTTTCTGCATCTGTGAGCAGCTTTCGTTTTTTATATAATTGTTGGTAGTGTAAATTGAATGATATAATTAGAGGCAGCTAGTAGTTAAAATGTTAGTAGGTAAAAGGTGAAGTAATTAGGTGTCATTTTAAGTAATTGTATCAAGTTGTTATAGTGGTTGAAACAGAAAAGAGAACTGCAGAAGAAACAATTGTGAAATGTGTGCAACGCTACAGGTCAGTGCCTGGCAATCAGGACTCCTTTCTTAATGGATCGTAATTATGACGCATGTAAAAGCCCTCCAATTTTGGACAATTTTTCAGCCTTGAACGTGAAGGCTTGTAATGCGAATTACCTTTTCCTTTTTTTTAGAAAATTTTATCTTCTCTGAATAACAGGTAGAAGTGTTTTCTTTGAGACTTCATGTTTCATAGTGGAGGAGTTTGCTAGAAAAACATCTGTAGTAAGTTTAGAAAAACTCTCGTTCATTTTCCAACTGAACACAAAACTATTTATTCTGCTAGTAGCCAGGTGTTATTCAAAGATATATTACTCTGCTTAATTTTGGTTGTAGAGCGTTTCACCTGCGTCCTCTATGGTTGTAAGAGAATCCGTTGAGTCTAATCTGACTAAGTAAGATAATTTGTGAAATGAGGAGTCTATGCAAGACTACGCTACGTAGGCAGTGACAAACTGGCGCATAGTGAAATAGAATGAATGTCACAGGAAAAAATGGCATGTTAAAAATTGCACAAATGGAAAAATAGAAAACGATGGCACAGTTAGTAAGATGTGAGTTTAAATGCATTAAATTAGTATTATATTAAAATCAGAAGCAAACAAATTTAGTATTTATTCTATTTTAATAATTATATATTAAAACACAACAGATTCCAGGCACATGGGTTTCATGTGCTTTTATTTTACTGACACGTGCCTTGTCTACACAGATTTCATATCCTCCTTCCAAGTCTTTGTGTTCTCTATTGTTCTTGGAGTCATGCAAGAGCAGGATTATGGAAATGCACCTTCTGCTGTTTGTTTATCTCAGGTCTGTCAGGTGGGAACCTTGGACGCGCATGCTGCTGTTGCCACGTGCCAGGACAAACTACGCAGCTGCCTAACGGCCCACTCACAATGGACCCTTAAAAGAGACGGTTGAGGGTTAGCTATGAACAGGTGGTCACTGTGGGACGGTTTAGCTTCCAATGGCTTGACCTGCTTGATGGCATTTTGAAAACGTTAGTGCACTTGTTATTTGCGTTATTAACTAGTCACATGCCAGACTTCACACAAACTGACCCAAAAGAGTGCCCCCATAGCCTGAGATTAACGTTATTACGGCTTAACTGTGGTTAGGCCTAAGCTGAAATGCCAATTATTAGCTCAAACAGTCTCAGATCGATAGACTTTAAACAGTTGATTGAAAAAAAATAGCAGAATGAGTGTATCGCATGTACTGTAACTATCTTCAGGACAGACAAAGTCGAAGGCTTGTGCATAAGAACAATCACATAATTATTATATGTATTAGACGAAATTTATCATTCAACGGTGCATGTGCCTCGGCGTTCTAATTACTGTGTGATTGTTCAGCTGCAGTAACATATCCTAGTGCGAGAAACAAGACAGGACGCTGATAATCAGTTAGAATAGGTCTTTTCAACCTGATTCTTTTCTCACGGGACTCACGGGAACCGGGACAGTGATTGTAGACAGCTGCGTTTTCTAATAATTTTCGGCAAAGTGAATGTTAGGTTATGTTGCAGTGTTGGGTGCTTAGTCTGACGTTTCACAAACGTTTGTGCCAAAAATTGGAACTGTTGGTTTTGCTTTGCGTTGGTTTTGCAATAAATTCACTACTTTTAGCACTTATGTTTAGGATTTAGTTATGAGCTAACTTTTCGGTTCTGTACAATACTTTACACCACAAAGGCTAAGTTACTTTGTAATATTGCGCAAAGAAGAGACAAAAAATTTCTCATCGCTTTCCATAACTTTTTCTTTCATGTGCATTTGACAGCACCGATTCCTCCTCCAATTTCTCGAAAAGCAGTGACAGTTGTGACCACATTCAAAAATTTCAGTTGATACGGTGCTTGTAGTTCAGTCAGACGTTGAAGGTTTTGGTGAACTCAAAGTTGCGAAGGTGCGATATCAGCAATACAGGTTTACATTAATTTTTAATTGAGTTCTAATCTAACAGTTAATATTTCAGTCAAATGTTCTCCATTTTAATTATTTCAAATAATCGATATTTTGCTGAACATTTGATCGACATTCAACAAGTAGTGAGCGTGAGAATAACATTTTTAATTATATAAGTGAACTACTTTGTGACTGTCTAATTGTCATCAGATTAGTGAATCATCTAGAAAGCCGCATTAATGAAGCTTAAATTGGTACAAGTCATTTCGGATTATTTCTCTGCTAATGTGTCTTTGGTGGGTGTATAAGTACTGCATCACACGGAGTGTGGAACATTAAGCCTATCCCACATTAATGTTTTTTGTAGATGTTTCCCACGTTGTTATTGACATGTGTGTATCATCTGCTTTGGCTGGACATTCAATGGCTGCCATATGTATCAGTAATCACAAGCAGAATGCAGCTGAAGCATGGATGATAGCAGATTGCCAACTTTTACTTGATCATCGTTGGTTCCACATTTTTTTCAGTTTCATAATACAGTCTTGCAACATATGGTACATTTAAGGTCCGGTTTGTTTCTTCGTAATATGTTGTTTTTCTCGAGGTTATTAGGATTAGTTAAGTTAGATTATGAACACATAAGGTTTTGTGCATATTTATTATAATTACACCCATGCTAAAATTAAACATGATTTTGATCATGATTTTATCTTGAAATAAACTTTGATTTATTTATTTCACTGGTGATTCTAATGTGGGTTGTAGAACCTAAATTCTAATTTGTTTAAAACACCCTTATCAGAAAATGTCATTCGCGTTTTACGTGGTATGCGCAAAACATATGATGAGAATTTTTAAATTTAACTTTTTTTAATCTCAGTAGATTACTGAGATGTGTTGGTAATGACTGTTTGCATGATCAGTAAAAAGTACCTAAAATGCGACATACACAGCTTTGTTTCAATGATTGTGGGGCACCGTTGAGTAATTAAAATTATCATTTGTTTGAAGGTGTAACGTGCTTGATAGTTGTTTTATTATAATTTACAAATGAGCACTTGTTCACATTGAGAAGCAGTCTGCAGAGAATATTATTTCCTACATTATTGTCAATGATTAATGACAGGACAGATAAGTGATCTCATTTTGTTTCTACTTTCCCAGTGACAAGTGTGTTTATTTTGCTTATCAATGCTTTTTATTTCAGAATGCCGTGAGAACAACATGCCTGACTCTCCAGAAACTAAGCCTGCACAGACGTCTCCCACAGTCGCAGCCATGCCACGTCCAGCTTCTACTAGTAGTTCAGGTACTTCTTTAAATTTAAATACCAGGTTTGATTGTTTAATTGTTCAATAAACGAAACAGTACATACCCAAGTTTAAATATATGGGGTATCCGACATGTTTTTTGCTATGGCTTATCGTTATAGTGATTCTTTGTTTGCAATGTACATACGGATCGTTAATTTTTTTCATAAAGCCGTGTTTTTAAATATTCAGCGAAGTTCCTTAATATTACCTGAAAAAGTTGGAGGACATGCATATTATATTAATTATGTGCTCGTCCTTTTTCAGTTATGAACGGAAGTATACATTCACCACATGGCAGTGTTAACGGTCGCACACCGTCTCCGCATGACGGTCAGTCTCAGCAAGCTTTGCCACCAGCTTGCGGTGCAAGGCAACTTAGCAAACTCAAGCGATTTCTTACTACCTTGCAGCAGTTTGGCTCCGATATATCACCAGAAATCGGCGAGCGAGTTCGAAGTTTGGTTTTAGGATTAGTGGTAAATCACATTTTTAAACTATTACAGACAATAATTGCTTCATAATAACAGACTTTTAGAATGTGGTCATCAAACCAGCTAATGGGAAGGTTTTAACGCCATGCCTTAATTGTCACCACCGAAGTACATAATTATAAGGTGAGGTAAGTGACCCTGTCACTATTGTGCTTAGAAACAATACTCAGACTATAACTACAGGTCATCTGGATCAAACCTCACTGTCAATGCGTCCACACCTGTCCCAGTCTTCTGTCTGCGCCAGGTGTAATGAGGAGCAAAGAATTAAAGCAAAGAGCAAAAGTGGCATATATAATTAGTTTTACCTGAGGAAAATAAAAGTACCCTTAGTAAACTCAATCAGTAAATCACCTACCTGACTGTGATTATGCAACTGTTGTAAATACCAACCAGTTCAGTTATAACCAGCAAACCTGTTTCTGTGATACGTTACTGACTAACATAAATCACCAACTGATACATTTGCATGCCAATAGCCTTAATGGCAAAATAATCAAATATCGCTGTTACATTATTGCTGTTTACAAAGCACTCGGTAAAGTTTAATCTTAATTGCCCATAGAGCTTCAATATCAAACTTGCAAGCTTACAGCTTACATCAATGGGTACATCAGAAGTACGTTATTAGTCAGCAGTATCATTAGTGTCATTTAGGATAACTAGCAAAATAATGATAATGAAGCATTTAACAGCATCATTAGTTATTTTTCTATGCAAACTAAAATACAATCAATTCTTATTGGTTTATAATAAAATAACTACACGTTTTTTTACAGAATTCCACAATCTCGATTGAAGACTTTCACTCAAAACTTCAGGAAGCTACTAATTTTCCTCTAAGACCGTTTGTTATACCATTTTTAAAGGTAATTATTGATTAGTTGGATCAGTTAGGTATTTGCTGGCAAGTTGCAGTCAGCAAATATCTGACTTTTACATGATGCCAAGTTGCCTGGGGTCAATTTCATTAAGTCCAGGTAGCACAGCTTAACTAACTTCTAAAATTTACACTGTGTGAACACAGCTTTACGTTAGCCTACATGTCCGGTATTCTTAATAAAAGTTTGTCACAGGGGCAGCACAGTCTAGTGCTTACTGTAGTGACTGCTAAACTAATGCAACTAACAATAAAATGCCTGTCCTTGGCAGGTTATTTGCCCTCAGTGTGCAGTTTGTGCTAGGCTGTTTATGTTGTTTTTAGCACAGACTTGCTGCCTTTCTTGTGGTAAAGTTGGTAAAGCTGTTCACTTGTGATTTCAGGGGTTTTGTTTAACCAGGATGCTTGGGATATTTCCTGTCTATGTGTAATTTATATGGAACACTATTATTTTGATTTCTGTTGCCAGGATCAGTGGCATAAGACAGGGTGCTTTTCTTTCAGGCTAATCTGCCGTTGCTGCAGAGAGAATTGTTGCATTGTGCACGAATGGCAAAGCAAACACCTGCACAGTACCTCAGTCAAAATGAGCATGTGTTGCTAGCAACTCGTGGTTCTCCACAACATGAATCAGGAGACCTCATCTCTCCAGAACTGAATGAAAATGGAAAGCGAAAAGCTTCTCCAGAGAGGTATTTAATCTGTAATTTAGAAGTAAAATAGGGCTAGTTCGCAAAATTAAAGTTGCTATGAAAGTTTTTCTTTTTACTTATAGATGTTTATGTTTTTAAAATGCTCTTATGTATTTCCCTTAGGCAACTGCTACATAACTACAATAGTAAAATGTATCACAAAGCAAGCACATCTTTACATATCAGCAGTAACAATACAGTTATAATGTACTGTATTCTTGTTCTTTTATGTACTTATGTTCTCCTTTTAGTATGTATCAAGATATTTCTACCTTCAAACAATAGTAACAGTTTATACAAATCTATTTTTTTATTTATGGCTGATTTTATAAAAATTGTTTTCTAGGACGAAAGAGAATGGTGTTACTGTTAATAACTATAACAATGAACACATGCACCCAGCAAAAAGATTGCATCCAATTAGTCCGAGTCTTCCCCGTGTCTCACCTGGTGGTGTCCCTCAGCATTTATCCGGACCGCTTCGACTGGAGGACATTAATTTATCGCGGGAGCAGAGGGAACGAGAAAATAGATTATATCCTGATAGAGAGTTAAGAGTAGAAGATGACTGGAGACAAGTAGATTCAGTAAGTTTAGAGTATGTTTTTTTGTGTAAAGCAGCTCAATAATATGAAGTGTAATGTTCCATACAATCAGTCTATAAAAACGAGACAAAGTGTATAATTTGTAATACTAAGTAAGAAGAAAAATATTGTACACATTCATTTTTTCAGATGTTAAATTGCATTATTGACATGGTGGAGCGGACAAAACGAACACTTGCAGTACTGCAACACAGAGCTATTCAAGATCGGGAAGAACTGACTCTGTGGGCACGTAGAAGGGCAGAGGGTGCAGAAATTGATGTAAAAAAGAGAGCAGGTAAATTACAGTATTGTGATATTTGAATTTTTTACAAAATCATTCAGCTACATGTTTTCCAGTTGAGAGGTGTACAAATGATTTTGCAACTTCATAGTATTTGAAATGATTTTTTTCAGAGGAGGCTATAAATGAGGTGAAAAGGCAGGCAGTTGCCGAGCTTCAAAAAGCTGTTCAGGCTGCCGAACAGAATGCAAATGACGTGATTGGCAAGGAACGAGCAAAAATGGAACGTGCAATAGAACAGGCACGTCGCGAGGCAGCAGAAGATGCTCTCTCTGCAATTAATCATCAGGAGGATACGAGTGAGGTGCGTGTAAGTAATTCCTATCTATTGATGTCGTCTCAACTCATCACAAGTACTAATAGGTTTCATACATCTGTTTTGCAACACAATTTAACCATACAGTACACTTACAACTCGACGTGTGTTTACCATTGAATTAATTTTAAATATTAATTATTAAATCGGGGTAGCAGTTAGTTAATTCCACATGTGGCTTATACTTTGCAGTAATCAAAATTTTGTCATATGTTGTTGTGTTTATTATTTTATAATTTTATTTTCAACATGTTTAAAAAAACTTTTTTCACACTTAGTCAAGTCTTAAATTCATTTCAGCCATGCCATACATTTGTTCCACTAACTTTAGCATATGTATAGAATTTAACTGTCTCCATAAATAAAAAAATTTACAACTATTTATGTCATTTCATGTGTTGTTATAGAATTGCTGGAATTGTGGTCGTAAAGCAAGTGAGACTTGTAGTGGTTGTAATACTGCCAGATATTGCGGTCCGTTTTGCCAACACAAGGACTGGGAAAATCATCATAAGGTATGTGGACAGCATTTAGAAGCAGCGACATCAACAGCAACATCTACGGCAACTACTTGTCCAGCCACAACAAGCCCTGCTGATTCAGTGACATCATCACGGTCATCAGCTTCACGATCTGCAACCCCGGTGGCGGAAAATAGAAGTTCTAATGGATCTGAGACATCTCGTTGATTTGATATTGCTCTGGTGAAGTCTCAAGCAATTCAGAATTGAAATACACATAGCCGTAGCAAATTATTTACAGGCTGTTAAAAATTTGTCATTTTTTGCTTCCTACCCAAATGTATGTGAACAGCAATTGATATGGATCAAGAGTCATTAATTGGCTGGACAGTTTTTTCATGTTTTGTGAATAAGGAATATCTGAATCAAGGAACATAATCTGTGATGAAGGTTAGGAGATAATAAAATAAACCTGGCTGACGGAAAATTAGCCAGCAACAGAGACAGGTTGGTTTGACTTTTAACAACAACTTTCATCTGGTTAAATAAATCATAGCCATAATTTAATTTTGGTCATGTTTCGCATTTACTCTAATGCCACGATAACTCAAAATTGCAAGCATGTTCCTACAAAAAAATATTGCTTGGAATTCATAAATCAAATACAGATAGGTAGATAATACTTCAGTTATTTCAAAGGCAAGTTTCAGAAACATATTTTGTAGGACTAATATTATTCGATCAGTCCGAGGTGTTACTATGTACTACCACGTAAGGTATTCAGTATTGTGACCTGTTATTGTTAACTCCAGTCATGTTTGGTGTTAACCATTCAAGTAGATTAGTTTGTACAAATTCTGTTATACATGTAGAATAACTTTGTAAGTTTCTAAAAATTATGTAAATTAACTGGAATGTCAGATAATGACAAACTTGTATTTGATCATTACAGTTTGACAAGTGTATGTAGTGATTACTTAACTAATGTGTGCTGATGTTAAGGTGACGAACTTGAAGTTTTGTGTCCCACACTGTTATTTCTAGTCATAGCAAATCCCCCAAGTGTGGAAGACTTCATTAAATAGTACTAGTTCTCTAAATGTCTGTAGTCTAGATTATGACATGGTATTGGATTACCAGGCTACGTTTTATGTGATGTACATTTGTTTTTGTTTTTTCTGGACAATGCCATCAGTTGGCATCTTTTTTTGTTTAAAGTAATTCGCTGTTTCTTTTGCAGTTAGAGTATATTTCTGTTTATTAAGTTTGGGGTTTAAATAAGAGGCTTGTGCAGCTTAAAATACTAGCACAGCACATTTTCATTTGATAAGAATACGAAAATTCACACATCGCAGCCAGGGCTAGAAGCAGGTACAAAACTTTAGAGCTGTGTCTTGGCTCGGACCGAGTTTGTTAAGAAATGCTGATGTTTAAAGACATATTGTTAATAATACTGGGCCATTCTTTATAATTACATGTCTTAACAGCATTTGAATGGAAGTGAAGAACCACTGTCTTGCAAGAGTTACATCTGAGAAACAGTCTCCAAATACTTGCAAGTACTACAAAGTATGATCCATTTTACAGTTTTGCTTATATTGCTTTCAAATTAATGTTGTTTTGCCTCAACTACAGTAGCTATAGAGATGAAAAATTATAGTTTTCACACATGTATTTCGTAACACTTGGTCTTTTAATCTAGAGAAAACTTCCATATGGTCTCATATCGGATGTTATAAGTGTGTTAATGTACAGTCTACTATCTCCCTACTCATTATTATTATATTATTATTATATATCAAACTTCCATATTTTAGTTGTTTTGTTTTCAATTTATAACTCTGTACAGCTGTAAGTGGGTATGTATTATAATGTGTTGTGTTAAAATTTTTATTTTACAGTAAAACTTAATGTGAGACATTATAAACAAGACGTCTGTACTGACATTTTTTACCTGCTTGATTTATCAATATTTGTTTTTATCTACCTGACATTTACTTTTTGATCAACAGCACTTGCCAAGTATGTAAGGCAAAATTAGTTCACTGTTGACCTGTTGAAGCAATTTGCATCTTAATAACCCTAGTATCAGATGAAGCTTAGCTAGGATAAGGCGACTTGTCATGGTGGTTAAACTGCACTATGGTGACAATGGGCCAGCCTTGTAAAATATAGGAACACTACATCTTACAGTAACAAATTCAAGAAAATATAGGAAGCCTGAATTCATCTAAAGGGCACTTAACATTGAGTAAAATCTAATCTTGTCTACTAAAATGGGTCTTACGCACATACACTTTCTTGTGCATCTTTGGTCCAAAAGTTATCAGCTGACTGAAAACATTTGAAACAAAACACATTTTAAAACAACAATAAGACGATTCTGCTAAATGTTCAAAATGCCGACCAAAGATCTTTTTGAAAGACTGCTACTAGTATAGTAAGTAAAGAAAATGTTTCTTTGAAATAAGGAGGCACCAAGTAAAGGTATCGCTCTGCATCTATACACTGCTTAGCTCACAACAACTTAAATTAATGTAGCAATTTTACTATTTACAATTACCATATCAAAAAGTGGCCATTTTTCAGTGTAACTTTATACAAAATTTTTATTAAATATTTTAACTCTAAAAAAATTATGATGGCGTTTTAAATACATAGAGCAAATATTTTATAATTTTTAATACTGACAGACTCAAAGCTAACTCAAATATAAAGGTAAATGAATACACAGCAAACTGCATAAATTTACACAAATCAGAATTATAGTAAAATGCACAGGAATTACTTAATGACTTGGTGTAATTTTATAATTTTATACAAAATTTTTATTACATATTTTAACTCTAAGAAAATTATGATAGCATTTTAAATACATAGAGCAAATATTTTATAATTTTTAATACTGACAGACTCAAAGCTAACTCAAATATAAAGGTAAATGAATACACAGCAAACTTCATAAAATTACACAAATCAGAATTATAGTAAAATACATAGGAATTACTTAATGACGCAATTAAAGTGAAAACCGAACTGTGTATGCAAGTCTCCTGGCCTGAGCAGTCTAAGAAGTGCAGAATACTAATAGATTGGTACTCACATTCCATCAAGCAAAACCGAGGAAAGACTTTTGCGTACATTAGCTATGTCTTGTCGTTGCTGCAAATGAACTACACTTACACATACATGTCCTACATCTTTTGAATTAACATTTTAACAAAGGTAGTACAGTGGACTCTCGTTATAAGAATCACCTCGGGAGAAGGCAAAGTGATTCTTATAACGAGCGATTCTTATAACGAGCATGACCCAGAATTGCTTTAAAAAATTTTTATGCACATAAAAATTATTTATTTCCCGAAATTACGCTAGAAACGACATGAAACAGCATAATGTTTTTCTGGCCTAAAAAGGACCTAAAAATTCCTAGACTAATGTTTTTATTTCATGGTTGGGTAAATATTTCATGATGCCAGAATTGCCTTAAAATTTTTTTAATGCACATAATTTTTTTTCCGAAATTGTGCTGGAGACAACAGAAAACTCTACGTCTACTGCTTGAAAAATATCGATAGCTTGCTTTGCTTCATTTCTCCTCTGGTGAGGCGGTCAATTTCGGCTCCCAACCGGCTCCCGGCGCCAAAATTGATTCTACTATCGAAAGAAGGGTGATTCTTATACGAGCGGATTTTCACTAGGAAAATGCCGATTCAATTCGGAAAACGCCATTTTGATTCTTATATCGAGCTGATTCTTATACGTGTGATTCTTGTAACGAGAGTCCACTGTACCAATTATAGCAGGATAACCAGTAACAGTTTATAATACATTGTAATTGGAAATTTTTTTACAAAAGAACACACTACAACAAAAAAACAATATATAATTCACCCCAATAAAAAAAACTTTCACAGATAATTTATTGTTCTATTATCGAACCCATGACTGAAAACTGAAAACTAAAATGCTAAACTGCACTACATAAACAATTGCGTTACAAAAAGTGAAAGTGAAATGCAAAAGGTAGTGAATTGTGCAATCCATTTTATTGTACAGTATTAAAATAAATCCATTGACATTTACTCAAAATTTGATTTTCTTATGAAATTTACCAACAATTAAAAAATAGTTAACAAAAGGTACTTACATTGTCTTGTAGAATCTTTTTCTGTAAATCAGCAAGCTCCTTTTTCAGCTCCTCTTTAAAATAGGCATGTTGTTTAGAATGACATTCATCTAAGTCTTCTACACCCTATACAGAACAAAAATGAGCTTATCTGCAAATATTTCAAGTACCAGAGTAGAATGATGATGGTACAAACCCACATTTAATTAAATTTTGAAACCAAACTTGAAAGACGGGAATATGAAAAAGCTGGAATAGTTCAATACTGTACAGCCAAGATTTGAATCAGGGACTTCCTGGTTTCAAAGCAGGTACGTTAGACAGCTAGGCCATCGTATTCGCTAGTGATCAAGGCAATTCAAAGTTCATCACATATACTTAGCCTTTCCAATATTAGATTGCTTTTTTGTATAAGCATATTTTGTTAAATAAATTGACCATCAAGCATTACAGATGATTATTTAAAGTTTTTTCTGAGGTAACATTAAAGTAGGCACACACGGAAAAAGATCACAAATATATCATAACGATGTGACAGACAAAAATTAACCGCTAGAACGAAATTACATTGGAAAACCATGGTATTTAACAAATCGTCTAAGGGTAGAAGATCGAATTGGTTTCCTACTTTTTGTAATAAATTTTTTAGTTTCATTCGGTATAGCTTCATTAATAGATACTGGCAAGGAATCCGATACATATAAGTACAGATGTTCTTTCCTCAGAAGTCAAACTATAAAGCCTAAATAAAGCTGAAGCAAAAAAAGGCATTATTAATATTTCTAAGATTGGCATAAGCAGGACAGTATAAAAGATAATGAGAACGGTTTGCAATACACAATTTACTGTTACTGTAGAAATGTGAAGGACATGAGTTACGTTCATATAAAAAATAGTTTAAACCATTATCATTAAGATGCAATCTATATGTTACAGCAGCAGTATAATGTGGCCCTGTCAAGTAATATGGTTGTCATTTGGACTACTGTATAGAACTTTTCTGAAACTATAGAGAGAAGCTGAGTTTTTATTTTAGCTTTTAACTGATTCCAGAGTTTAATGCAAGAAGGAATAAAGCTTGTTTGAAAGCACATGATATTACACCTTGTCAGTTTCAAGATACTAGAATGCCGTAAACTGTATTCAGTTTTCTCAGAAGCAATCAGTGGCAACAAGTCACTAACATGAGAAAGACAAGTACCATTCACTGATAATCTTATAAAACAGAAATATGCAGCTTAACAACATCCTTCTGTCATACATGTATACATTCCTACAAAATATCATTAAGCAATTTTTTACTGGACACGTTCAATAGCAGAAGCACTAACATCAAATAATGTCAAAATATTCAAGTAAAGGCCGAACATAAGATTTACACAAATTGTTAAATAGCTGTTAGATGTTATTATACCTTATATACTAAGCATTATACAATAGTTAGATCACTCACACTAAAATGATTGCAACAAATTAGTCAATGTTTTAATAACTTTCAGCCCAAAATACTACAGGTTATCAGTGTGAAAATTAATTACTAACTATCATTAATAATAATCTTGGCATTAATATTATAATAATTAATCAAACGTCAAGGCATTTAATTTTGTGAGTTACAAAATTTAGAATGTACATAAGGAAATTGCTAGTGCTTCTGATTCAGGTACTACTACAGACCAAATATATGCTATATAGTGTACTACTATAGTGCTTGACTTTTAATGAAAACAGTGGTTCAGCACCTATGCAATCACATTTTGACAATAATCAGTTAATTATAAATTTATTGAGCAGTTGTGTACACTGTTAGCTGGAATGTTGGCTACATGGTTGGTGCCGGTTTTATATATATTACTGTAATAGGATGTACAAAAAGAAATCACAATATCAGTTACTGTGTAAAAAAAAGCCCACCTACTCCGGCCAATTTTTGATCATTTTCCCACCACAGTCCTAGCCAAAAATTTAACCTTGATATACAGAGTGTATACCTTACTCACCAATAGTTCAAGTAGTTGTACTGAAGTCAAAAAGTTGACAGACACAATCGTTTACAATAATTAGCTAAGGCCATTTAATACAAAACATTGTCAAAAAGTATACAGGCAAACAAAGCTTACTCCTGAAATGCCAGTGGCTGTGGTTTTTAGAGAAGTAACATGTGTGCAAAAGAATTCAACCTAACAGTCATTACAAAACCTAGCATGACTTGTCATAGTTTTTTTCATTTCCAAGTTCAGACTTACAGGTGACGACAGGAATAATTTCATTTTTACGATATACCTTGTGAGTATAGCGATTGGAATTATGAACCAAGGCCATTCAAAATCAAACGTAAAAGACCATTCAATACCATTCATAGCATGATCATTCTAATAACTACGATACTGATTTTGCGTCAAAGTTTCATCCACTGACTACGATTACTTGCAAAGAAACTTTGCATAACTATGGCACACTGTTAAAGAATCAGTATGCTGTGAACATGGTAAATAATTTGCCTAGACAATAAATTTCAGTTGTACATTAAAATATGAGCATTGTTGTAGTTATTGTTGCTATATTGTGTGGTCTTGGATAATGCTCAGTTTTAGCTCTTTTAGGGTTGTGGGATTGTGATTTTACTAATTACGCCACGCAGTTATCACACTTTTATTACTAAATTCCTCTAACATTTGCAAATATTGAAATAACCTTAACTTCTCAGAAGGTTTGGCCTTTCTTTTAAACAAAATGAAAAAAACCAATATTTTCCATTCAGGCAGCTGCACTGTCCATCGATACAAAAAGATATGTAACACGTAAAACACATGAACCTACATTAATGGAATTTTTCAAACCAAACATCTTTCGAAAGGAAATAAATTTGATTTTAAAGTTTAATAAGGGTGTATTTATCCATCATTAAGAGGCTGAAACTGAGTCAGTAGGTACTAAATTAGCTGGCTCACACAGAAAATCAGCTAGCTCGCCTGAGGTTGAGTAACTTTTCAGCTGAGTTGGCTTAGAGACAAAATCAGCTAAGTCAGCTAAAGTTGCGATTTTTTAGCTGAATAAATGATAAATTGTTAGTTATCCTTTAATTATGGAGAATTTTTTTTATATAATTCATGTTGCTTATACAAAGAGAAAAGCTGATGTACAAATTCAAATAATGCATTAGAGATAAATTTTTTATTATTATAAAAAAGCAAAGGATTTATTGCAAATATAATTTAAATCCAACTCTTGGCGAGACTTATCTCGAACACCAAAATGATGTTTATTTGTGTATTTAATTTTGAATTGACCAGCTTTCTCGTTCAAAAATTTCTGAAGTTTTGTATTTCTGCCAGCACATGCACAATTTGACCGCGAATGTGCATTGCGTTTGCCATATTTTAATCAGTGATTTACAGTGTCAAGTGATTATTGCAAGAGCGAAAATCTTCGCGGCCGGCAAAAATGTTGGCTAGCTCGACTCCCAACACTGAGTGCCTGGCAGGACTAAAGCTGGGTTTCTTATCGGCTAGGTCAGCTGTAGAAATTAACCTGCTAGAGCTCAGTTGAAATGGCGTGGCTTTGAGCTCTAATAATTAATCAATAATCTTGAAATTAACTTTATGAATAATTTACATGTAATAAATAATTATATCATCTTGCTGACTACCTTTGAATAGGTCTCATGAAGCTGGCGAAGCGATTTCAGACGATGAGAATTTGCAGCTCTGTTTTGCTGCATCAATTTCTGCTGTTGTTTTATAATAGCCTAAAATAAAGACACATATAATGCTACTAACACTATAATTACTATAATTAAAATTACCTAATAATCTGAGGGCACCATCATGTTAGTTGATTACATTCAAAGAGCAGAACAGCTTTCACAAACATCTTCACAAATTTTGTCGGTGTGCTTTTTGTGAAAGTAACCATTAATTTTTTGCAATATGGTTAATCTATTTTGGATACAAATAACAAACTATGCAGCATAACAATAAAAACATCTATTTCCATTCCATTCCAAACCAGTTCCATTCTTACAAACACAAACATCCCTGAAATTTTATGTAAGAAACATTACCATTATTGGCACAGCCTAGGCTCAGAACTGGTCAGATTCTTTTATACCTAAAAACCTTAAAATTGGAAATATGGGAGCACCAGGCATTTGAAAAACTAGCATGGTAATAGCAAAAAAAAAAAATAAATATAAATAAAAAATAAAATCTCATACACAAAGATTATCTTCATTTTCCATAGTTTTCTTCAGATCTTGCTCCCATTGTTCAATTACTCGTTCCACATGATGAAAAAACTGAACGTTAAGTTGTTTCCTGCAAGAATGGAATTAAATAATAGCTATTATCAAGTGGAATCTGTTGTAGTTCACATGCAATATCATAATTACATTTTCCCCTATAGCGACTACTTTAGTTATAAATATATTACGTAATATTATATTAATACATGTAAAGAAGTATTAATAAATGACTTTCAAGCAGTATTCTCGTCATTAATTATTATTCTTATTTCTTTTTAAGCATTATAAAAATTTCATCATCATTAAAACAAATGACATGGTTCAGCACATCTGTGAATTATAAAAGTGAATGTTAATTGGGGTATTTCTGATTTAGTGCTACAGAAAATCAAAACTATTATATATAGGAAATGTAGACATGCAAAAACCCAAATATATGCATTTAGTACACACAATATCACCAAAAATTTATTTATTAACCTCGGTGGTAGTTGTATGTATCTCAAATAATAATTCCCCTATATTACAAGCATACCGCTCAGTTGATTGATCATCAGCCATTTTTCTCATAATCCTAACATTTGCTTCATAAGCCTCATTGGTGAATGCTTCCGCTCTTTGCCTTTTAGAAATCAAAGCTTTTTGGACATCATCTGAAAGATAAATGCATATTAAAAATTGGGATATCATCTTAAATCGTAGTCAAATCAAATTTACAAAGAAAAGTGACACTGCCATATAAAGCTGATAAAAAGCAAAAGTGAATAATGTGAATGCTTAGAAAGTGCATTCTTATTTGTTTTAAGTGAAACTTTCAGAGCCAATTGATATTAACACTGATCGCATTAATTACCTTTGAACGATTGAATGATGTCCATCACGTCTTCCCTACAAGAAATCACAAATAACGGAATAATAATGTGAAAAAACATTAATCTTGTTATTAATAAATAAACATTGAGCTCAAACAAAACTATTATTCTAAAAGCATCAAAATTTTTTGCATAAAATTTCTAACAGCGGCGGGGTTGAAATTTAACAGTTATAATGTAAAGACTGACTTACAACCTGTAAATTATTTAAATGTCATTATAACAGCTATAGTTAGTAAATACATGAATACATTATTCGCTTGTCAGGTCGTCTTTGTGACTCTGCAACATTTCAAGAATGGTACTAGCTGAATGGATTTCAATAAAAGTTTGCCTAGGAGTAGACTGCAAGACAAGGAAGGATTGAAGAGACTTTTACCATCACAACTGACAACACGTCAAAAAGATTGATATTTATATTGAATAATGATTAAGTTTTTAAGTTTTTCTACAAAAAGCACCAGAGAAAATACCTGTTTGTCCAAAAAAAGCATCACCAATTAAATATCAAGTACTGTTATATGAATTTTAATAAAACCTGGCAGATTGATCACCTACAAATCAAGGATTAAAGAATTATATGTATAAGTGATAAAGAAGATAATTGATTTCTTAGTTCTAGTTGTGTTAAACATACTCCGTGTAGTTTCTATCATCTAAATCTTCTTCAACTTCGCAGTCGCCATCTTCTCTAGTACGACAACGCTTCCTACTATAAACCGATGTCTTCTTTTCTGCAATCAATAACAATATTAAAGGGGAAGAAAAGACAATTCTAAAGTACTTGCCAAAAAAACTTTCCACACAAAGGTATAATTTATTTAGCATTGTGCTTATTGCTTGAAAGGCTTATATATATATGTGTGTGTGTGTATATATATACTATTAATATTATTGACAAGATACAGTAATTTATGTTCTTGCTTAGTTAGCAAAGTGTGCTACAAAAACTCTTGATTATTTTTTTAAACTTTACAGAATGTTGTGAAAACTCATTTCGAACGACCTACCCTCAAGATGGATGCACCAAATCGCGGGAGTTCAAATTTCCAAGTTTTATACGGTGTTACTGCTGATACAAGTTCTGTGCGCAATAAAGCAAATATGCAGTTTATACAAAATTTCTAGACAAATTTTTTAGCTTCATGTAAGAAAATAAAGGTTTTTTTGTACTTTATGCTATTAATTGTTATCAGTGATCATCAGTTAGATATAGCTACAGCGAAGACTGTGTTCTGTTCTTTGGTTATATAATTCCAAATGCCAATTCAATTACTAAAAGACCAAAATTATCAAGTGAATGACTTTAAATACATGCTGTAAATTTCCACCCGATCTGTGAAAAGATAAGAAGCTATTTTGTCTCCAGACAGTCAAGTAAAATTATAAAATAATTCTAATTTATCAAACTTTGTTAATGCTTCTCTCAGTTGTACATTATTGCAATTTGTCGTATGCATGCAATTGGATGTTTAATAGTTATTAATAAATAACACTTTTAACAGCCATAATTATTAATTTATGGATTCCATAAAAAAGGTATAGTTATGATGACAAATCAAATATGTCTTATAGGAAATACTGAAGACATAATGGCAGATGTGGTTACATGTACAGCTGATTCCAAATGTGTACTAACAACCTTTACCTGTCCAAGCTCTAGGTATAAATAGACTGGATAAGTCTGTAAACTCTAATATATTTAGCCGTAAAACTATGGTTGCAGTTAAAGGGATTTCCATATCATAATGATTTTCTTATGAAATCTGTCAGCAAGAGCAAAAGATACTATTCATACACATGTGCTTAAGTAATTCATAAAGTTTGTTCAGGCAACTTCAATGCGCATGTATAGTGTGAGACATTTTTGCAAAAAACTTCATGATTAGTTAATAGTTTATTAATAAATTATGTCAAATGGATAGATATAACAGCAATTAAACTGAGGTGTCATGGAATAATAAAAGAACCCTAAATAAGGGCGTTGAAGTTATGTTTCATAATATTGCTTTAGTTATTGAATTATTTAACTTACTTGTGATAATGACAGTTGTAAAATATGACCACTTGAGTAAATGTGGCAAAATTAATGAGCTAACTTAGCTGTTGCTGACATGCGGACAGGAATGCACCTGCATGTAATGATGTATATGTAACACCATCTTTAAGTGATTCTTCCTAAATATAATTGCTTAATTACTGAACTATTTATATTGTTCAGTCGGGTTGGTAATGAAACTTCAGTTACAGTCAAACGCTTCATTAACATCATGCATCCGCTAAAGTATAGTGTAATGCACAATTACGAAGAAACGAAATAAGGAAATTTTCATGGATATAATGTATGGGTCTAGCTAGTATTATATACCTGAACAATAATAGCTGGAAAAAATGTGTTTTAAGATGTTGTTTAAAAGAATCTAATGAATTTGCAGAATGTGTAACAACAGAGATGCGGAGCACAAACAGAAAAGGTTTTTTTCACTATGGAATACTATATTAGGAATTGGCTGATGTGAATTAATTTGTTCTTTTGCATTAGAACGAAGTGTTCGGCTTATGTTACTGTGCATCAAAAGATCAGTAAGATATGCAGGTGCCAAACCATGTAATATTTTTTAGGTGATACAAAAAATTTTAAACTGAATTCGGAAGTTCATCGACAGCCAATGTTATTCTCTTAGAATAGGAGTAATGTGATCATATTTTCTAGTTTTGGTAATGAGACTAGCAGCAGAGTTCCGAATTAGCAGGAGTTTGCGATTCTCATGTTCAGGGAGTCCAAAAAGTAAACTATTGCAATAATCAAATTTGAATATTACGAGAGCATGTATGAGTTTTTCAGTTGAGAACATAACATACCCGATTTTTCCAATTTTCCACAATGCCAAGTGTCAAAAGGCGTTCCAAGATTTTTACAGTTTGGGAAGGACCGGCACTGACGTCACAAAACATAGAGGGACATTAGGAGAAGCTTACTGAAAATTACTTGAGAACTGAACTAATTCTGTTGTGCATTCATTTAAGGCAAGTTTGTTTCCTTCATCCAAGGTGGAATTTCACAGATACATGCTTTGATTTGGTTGACTAGAGCATCACCGTACATGATGTGCATTGCATATTATGACTTAAAAGTGATAATTTCTAGAGGAGCCGCGTATAAACTACATAAAACAGGACCCGAAACTGAACCTTGAACAACCCCATATTCTAGTGCACGAGCAACTGACATCATTGACCGAACATGAACATACCGACTTTGCCCATATATATAAGATTTAACCAATTTCTGGCAACATCTGTGTTGTCTGGTTGTCCAGAATTTCAGATTCGGAACGTCAAATATCATAAAACTATTGTAAAAGTAGCTTTTTCACTCCATAATTACATAGATATTGTTGCTAGTCATGGTATACATGTTTCGAATTAGATTTGCAGTTGATATTTGTTGCTTTCTGGCTTTCCTATTTACTAATAGATCTTGTCTACCCACCACTTCATAACTTTACAGGAAGTGACTTCATTGAATGTGGTCAAGTGTACGTGAACGGTTTTTGGAGCATACGTCGTTGCTATGATATGATGGCAACAGGTTGTTCTGTGAAGATGTTAACGTTAGATATGGCAGAACTGGTGAAGTTAAAGTAGTTGGACACAGCGGTGATCAGTTTGACCTAATGGTGGTTTGGACATTCCACTGTTGCGGTACAGTTTGGGAGGCAGACAATTGTTAAGACCTGCTGGTCTGGAAATTCAGAAGTGAGCTGACGTCAGTGCAAAGCTGTGAGTCGATTTGTAGACTAGTTATGTAATACAGCGTTAAAAGCAATCACGGAGATCCACAGAGTGAAAGAACTGTCTGATGGTATGTACTACTAAAGCTAAGATCTAGCGCAATGTGGTGGAACCAGTGGTCGACAGTTTCCCGAAGCAGGCGTTACTTGAAATTGAACACCATCTGGTGGTACCACCATCTATGTGTTTGGTATGACACGAACCCTTATTAGGACTGTTTTCATATACATTGCACAAATATCATTCTTAGAGACACAATAGTAAAAGGCTGCCCTGTGTACACAAGTTTTTCTATTCTAATACCCATACTATGATTAGAGTGATGTCAGTGGTTCTTAATTATGTAATGAAATGGTTCCTTTTCCTAGTGAATGTTATGACTGCCAGTGGAATTAAGTGATTTTTTGAGTTTTCTAATAATAATAACAACTTTTATTTCTGGGTTAATGATACTATAATCAAAACGATTCAATTACTACTTTGTCGTATTTGATTTTTACAATAATATTGTCTATATTTGTTTCCTATTAAATCACGAGGTTGTTTGCTTTATTTTGGCTAAGTAAACATAAATGGTCACTAATTCCATCATTAAATCTTTTTGTGTTACATGCTGTGCAGCATTTTTTTCACTAAATCGAGTACTGAAGGCATTTAAGCTATTCTGACATAATGCCAAAAAATGTTTTCTGGTCAACCGTTTTGTAAGCCATCAGAGAACTATAGTGATACAAGCTACATTTATTTCACAGTTTAATATCAAACAACAATTAGTTGCTGCACGTATACAAACCAGAATCTATATCCTCATCTGTGTCGGCTAATTTGTCAGATTTAAGGCTTCTTCTCTTTCCTTTCACTTGTTTCTGTAGTGCCATTATCACAAATAAGTAAGAGTTACAGTCACAGATATCAAATTTTACAATAATCCGTGGTTTTGACGATCACTTCTCTGAAATTATACACACATTAAAATTTTTAAATGCATAACTTCTGGTGTAAAATCACACACTTCATGTATTTGAAATTCCTATGCCTATTATAATAAGTTCCTGCAACATTTTTTAACTGATTGTACAATATCAGTGACTCCCATCACGAGCGACGGTTTGTTTTTTTTGAAATTTATTTAATTGAAAAAGATGGGAGATTTAGATTGCTACTTAAATCTTGCCCCTTGGAGTTCAAAAAACTAATCTTCATTCCAGACCCAAATGAATAAGAAATTGTTAGTATTGCATCCTTCTACTTGGCTGCATGGTTTACCTGAAGAAAAATCAAGAATAAGTGTTTAAAACATGTGCATAATGAGTAACCAAAATTACATAATGATATTTAGAACAAGATAATTAAGCAGAGTAATTACATACATTAGTACAACAAAAGTTTTTGGCCTACTACATACTGACAATAAATGGCCTGGCTACGTTTTAGTAAGATCAATAAGCACACGATGTGACAAATGTATCAATTATGGCCTACACGATAGATTAAACGTTTACAAGAGTACATAATATAACAATAGGCCATACTTAGTTACGTGGGCCTAAGGATATCCTCAATAAAGAGCATCTAGGAGCTAACATAGTGTCGGGTAGGCTACTATGATAACTCAACCTAATAAAGCTAGGGAACAAATTTATATTTACTACAGAAGATGCCTATTAAAAATAGAATAGATAGTTCATTTAATGGCTAATTAGGCAGAATGCCAATCATTCAGGAATTATTGCCTACAGATTTATTCAAGAAAAGGCATTTCTTTACAGCTCCTTTTAACAGCTTTTGAATTTTTTTCGATGTTTAATGCATATTACAATGAATGACAGTAAAATATGATATTTTAATTTGTATTACCTTATTTACTGACAGATTAATTGACAACAATATTTCGGTTATTGTAAGAAGAAAGCTCAAAACCTTTCAAGAAACTAATGTCATCAATTTCTAGTAATAAACTGCTGATTGTAGTCACCTGAAGCCTCTTTAATGGCTATGCTACTTAGCATAACACCTTCTTAGAAGGTCACTGAATAATATCCAAAAAAGAATCAAATGAATTAACAAAGATTTCAACTCCTAGAATTAGATGAGAAGAAGTGTTTGCTGACAGTATTTACATGTCTCCGCAGCTGATTTGTTTCTGGGGAACCTGACTGTCAATAATGCAATCAAAACAACGACAGTTGTTGATAGCATTAAGGTACCGCTTTCCTGCCTACGTTTTGAAGCAGTCTTGCATCATCGTCAGAGTGCCTTCACAAAGCTCATGAAAGTGTTCTGACAATAATGAAAGAGTGTATCGAAATGAAATCAATAAAGACATATCATGTTGTTGTCAACAACTGCCATTGTTTTGGATGCATCTTTTACATGTGATTAAATAAACACTCGATCCGCAAGCCAGTGTAGTTTCATTTGGCGACGAACAATACAATAGACAGTTCTATTGGGACAAATCTACAAGTTTTTCTGACAAATAGTAACTGAAACAAAAGATGCTTTTCTTTCCTAGGAAAATTCAATACAAATAATCCTGACCACTGGCTAAGCTCATCTAAGCTTACAGCTTAAAGTAAGGAGTAAAGAGTCTTCTAAACAACATAACATACCACTTTATATCACTCTATTCTTTCTTTTGCTGAAGGGTGGCACAACATTTATTTAAATAAAGTAAAAACATCAAAAGTACTTCGGTTAAACTGATATCTATATCTATCTATGTCTTTGCCTGCTCCATCACTTTTCTTACATCTGGAGTACAATCGTCTACATATTGGAATAGCCCGCAGGTTTGTACAAATGTAATTGCACACGTAGATCTCCTATAGACAAATTATTTCCTGAACTGCCATACATTAAACTGCCTTATTCAATGCACTATTTCTTAACTCTATTCTCATTCCATAACCTTTAAATGTGTTGGTTTGTCACATTACAAAGCCAAATTATTCATGGCATGTTTTTGAATTCTTGATGAAGTGCAATAAATTGATTAATTATCTGTGGCAGATAATTAACTGTTCTAGTAAGATAGCTTATTCATTAAAGTAGGAAATTGTATTTTATAGAATTTTGCATCAAGCATTATAAACTTTAACAACTGCACAGCACTTTACTATGTATTGCCATTGATGTCTTAAAAGAGCTCACTACGAAGTAAGTTCCACTATAGAACAGTTGATGTCTGTTTTATTGATGCAAAGACTAATTTTAGACACTATACAGCATGGCTAACCAATTAAGGGAACAAAAACTGCTTGCTTGCTTGGTGATTAAAAATAGCAATCAGTATCTGAAATATCTTATTCCAATGTGTTACGTCTTGATACAACACACTGCATCTCTACATGTAGCCCAGAGTAACAATGAAACATTGGGAAACTTTGAGCAGACAACAGGATTTTTATTAATTTTGAATGGGTTGAGCTGTTGAAGTTGCTCCCTCATACTTCGATCCAAAGGTGATACTTGTCTAAGTCGTACTTCTTCTAACCTTCCTGGGTACTGGACATCCACATTACACGTGCCCCAAGAACAATGCTTCACCATTCTATACTCTCTTTCACTGTTGTTTAATTAATCATAAGTAAAAACATTCATGAACACACACTTTCCCTGTATATTATTACGCACTTCATATGCAAATACCACTGAGCTTGGGAGTAAGTCCAGGCACTAGCAATTGAAAAGCTGTTAGAGCCAAAATACAACGGGTCATACTGGTCATTGTGAGGTGGGACCCCCTGGTTAATTGACATTCTAAGATCTATGTATTGAAGATTACCCAGCTTATTTATTCCTGTACAGCCACGCAGTACACTGTTGCAGCTATGACAGTACTGGGCCAGCAATGTTAACTATATTCTGGCTATGAAGCAGCATGCCATCACTGGCCCTGTTAAGTTTTGCCTGTACTCGCCCACATCCAATTCACCCAGCCCTTTAAAAATAAAAGCCATGTCGAAAACGTATCAGTACCGGGCCAGCAAATCAAAGCAATGTTAACTATATTATGGCTAGCAAGTGACATGCCATCACTGGTCTAGTTAAAGTTTGCCTTTATACCAGTATTGCCAGAATGAGCTGTAATAAAGCCAGAACTGGCCCATAACGACAATGTTTATTAAAAGTCTATATACAAACAGATGTACCTGAACAGGCACATTACCATCCATTAAGGGGTCCAACCTTATGAAAAAGTTACCCATCGAGTTCGTTGCACATTTATCTTTGGCTTGAAAATAGTGCTGTCAAGAAGTTGACGGGCACCGTTGCAATACGCAGCTTATTTATTACTATTATAGTATTAGTCAGTTCATTGACATTGATGAGCGGCAATGATTTAGTGGCAGGACTTTCCAACTCTTAATTAATAAAGCGTTTTAATTCAACTTACATGCTCGAAACTTATGAATTAAGTCACACGTTTCTGCTTGACCAACAGATCTCCTCCCTAAGCAAAAAAATCCGCCCTAGGCAAATTAAGACATAAGTCACGTGAACTACACAATGCCAATTCTAGATTTTTCAATTAGTATTTCAGGGTGGTGGGTATAAAATTTATTGTAAGAGTACTTCGTTAACTCCGACGCAAAGTTTAATTTTTCACAATACACACATGCACACCTACTACATAATCTACTATTTACTCCGCTTATTACTGATTACTCAAACTCACCGTTCAGACTCACAGACGACTGCGTAACTTTTGCGCGGACCGCAAAACTTAAAAAGTTGAAAATAAGACGGCTGCTGCACCTGGATCCCTTCATACACTTGGCTGATGCTGCACGCACTCGTCATGGGCATCCGTTTGTCATTAACGGATTGTAGATTTAATGAAACTAATTTCACGTTCAGTCAATACTTGACATGCTTCCACAGCATCCCTTCTACCAAATTGCAGGCACTCACATAATTGAGTGCAAGGTACAATACACTGAATCACTTTTTTTGCAATTGATCACTTCACAATATTTGACACTGGTTGAAATCTGAGTTTAATGAACTTCATTTCTCTAGCTGAGTAGTTTAATACACCTGTTGTAAGGTTTGCCCAGTCGGTCTTGATAAAAATTACGTTGTTGCATAGATGTTCCATTGTAATGTTCTGTAGAGTCTTTTTCCTTACAACATATAGGGTAATTGGGGTTACTTTTGTTCCTATTTGGGTAATCTACCGTCAAAAGTCATCTAATTAAAGGCATACCACTATTTTTCTACGAAGTACAAATTAATAATGCTGACAATAAAACTGTGTTTTTTACAAGGTGTACATGACCTTCTGATGGGAGGGGAGTGCTACAAAAACAGCGTCTACTATGATAAAGTGCAATTTATTACGTCAAAGTTTTGCTGAAGTGACACAGGAAAAAGGGCACAAAATTTAGTGGCAAAATGGGGAAAATTGGGACACTTATAAAATATGAGATTAGGGTTAAGGCTACAGCTTTGATTAGGGGATAATTATTTTTAGCTATTCTTATCTCTGCCAAGGAAGTTAATGTTGTGTGTCAACACTTCTTGTTTGTTTGTTTGGTTGTTTTTATGTGTAATAGCTGTAAGCCTATTATGCAAAAACTACACAACTAACAGATCATCCACGAAACTTTATGCAGAAGATGGGTAGAGGGCAAAAAAGATGCATTCTGAGAGGAGGGGTGAATGAAAACTACCAAAACAGGCGTTTTTTCCTTGACAAAACTTGACCGAACGGCACTTACAAAAATATTCGTGAATCACTTCGCGTAGATCTCAGAGGGAACTACTGTTATAGCTCTTTAGAAAGAGGAGGACTTAATTAGCTACAAAATAGGCTACCTACTTAATTTTTGTTATTTCAACGAGAACAAACAACTACAAGTTTGTTCCAGATTTCATTTAGAGAAATTCTCTAAAACTGTACAAAACTGTGTAACGCTGTCTTTGCTTGTCTATTGCCTTTGATTTTATATATATATACAGTAATAAGCTGATTTAATTAGCATGTAAATACGTATAATTTAATGAACAAAATATTTTGTGAGTCTTTTGCTACTCTAAACTAATGCACGTATATTCTGTGTTTGATTATTTATCATTGCTTCACTTTTTTCAGATAAAAGAATCAGGCAAACAGGTAATAAACATCAGAATCAGGATTCTTGACCTTGGCAGAGGCTTATTGCTGGACATATTTTAATGTTATTGTAGAAATTATTTACATGAAAATAATATGTGTGCTATTTTTCCCCGTGCCATTTTTAATTTACCTACATTCATGGAAAATCTATCATGCCCTCAAAATTTAGTTTGGAATCTTTGTGCGTCTCATGCAGCGTGCAATGTCGAGGGCTGTGATTGGTGAAAGATAAGGGTCAAGCTCAAGATCCTCCAACTCCTACAGGTATCTCACAAGTTCTGAATACCAATTAGTGTTGTTTTCAGCCTTCAGTGCCCTTCACTCTGAATTCACCTCCAATGCCCTAGCTCCATTCTGAATTCAGTATAGCTCCAATATGTGTTTGATGTGGTACATACCGAGTCACGCGAATTTTCAGACCGTTCAGTTTGATCTGCACCTGATAGTACTGCTCAAGACTGTTGATGTGGGAGATACACATAAAGTTTCCACATAAAATATTAATGGCTAAATAGATTCTCTAGCAAATCAGCAATTCAGCAACACTTTGATGTAATAAATTGTTCTGTGCCAATACACGTTGTTTATATACCCCCATAAGAAAGGATTGTGTTATATCCTATACCTTTCACACTAGCTAATTAATACATTATATGCATCCTAATCATTTGCAAGTCTAACAAGACTAATGTAAAAAAATAATGCAGTAGTACAGTGATAACCAAACAGAAAACTGATAATTTTTGATGCAAACCATATTCAGATTTTTTTAAATAAATAGATAGATTTAAAATTTATTTTTATTGACATTCACAAAAACATAATTAAATTAATGTACAACTCTTATTCACAATGAAACAATTACCACAGCCTTTTCTATACTAATCTACTATTTCTATTACTGTTATTACTGTGGAGTTCTCAACATGAACTTAACCAACTTTTATTTGGAGGAACAATTTGCAATTAAAGTCAGACTAAAATTATCTAAATCACCTGATTTCCTTTAGTATTGTATAAAAACCCTACATTTAAACATTGACGATAAAGTTTTCATATAATTACCACTACGTAAACATAAATACACAGTAGCAGTCAAATCAGTTCATATATATATATATAGTAGTATTCTTTCAATTATAATCTCAGAGTTTGAAACAAGGGCTCCTAGTGACACATAGAAAAATTCTGTTGAGCAAGTACTATAACATCTCAGTGTTTTTAATATATAAAACATCAAGATTTGGTCATAACTTGCAAATTAGAACCATGAAATACCAACAATAAGCATTAGCATAAAATTTTTTTTAAGAGTTGCAATATAGTTGCAATAGGTAAGCGAGTTCACTGTACAAAGTACATGCAGTTAAAACACATTTTATTTTATACATGTACTACAAAATCTGGTTAACACAATCTTACTGAATATCCATAACCATAATAATGGTTATTACTACTTAAATCAAAAACTCTAGTCCATGCACCATGCTAAAATAACTGCATCACATTACAAATTTATGTTCACTGGAAACAATTTTATTTCAGCACATTCTACATTCACCAGACTTTTATAACCATTACAGCTGATATACAACTACAAGAGCACTTGGACCGATCATGCTGATGATTAGGAAAACATCTTTCTGATTAATCTCATCCATATCAAACAGATTTTCCATCACAGTCAGGTACACACGTTTCTAAAATCATCTCATGAACTGGAGAAACCCACAGTTTTAATATCAGTAAATGCAATTTGAACTTTCGGTCTTAGTTTGTGATCTTCATCCAACGCATTATAGATTCAACCATTCTGGCAAATTTATATGAATAATATTACTGAGGAAACTGTTCTTTGATTAAAAGCTTTTTGTTCACCTTACCCATATTATTTCTGGGTATAGCATCTACACATTTAACTACAGTTGGGATACTGTAGTGCGGCATCCGATTTTTGGCCCACATTTTCAGTTCTTGTTGAGTAAGCTCTTTTTTATCTTTTGTTGCTATAACAGCAGCAACTTTTTGACCCCAAGTCACATCTGGTAGCCCAACAACAGCAATCTCAGCAATTCTCTTGTGTTCTAGTAGTTGTCTTTCTATGTCTAAGGCACTTAACTTATAGCCACCACTCTTTATAATGTCTACAGATGTTCGTCCGAGAATCTTATAGACGCCATTTGTATACTGAGCTGTATCTCCTAAATAAACATAAAAACCAATATCTTAAAGTAGTCAAAAGCCTTTAGCAAAAATAAAAAATACACATAAATAAATAAACATATATATATATATACATATATATAGGTGCACACACACGCACGCACGCACGGACGCACGCACGCACGTACACATAATTCAAAATTTGCTGAAAACAGGTTTTTGCATGTATGTGCTATTTAAAACTAGGTAAAGCTGCTATAAGTTTGAGTTTGTTTAATACAGTGTGAATGACGCAAATTAGACTACGTATATAGTCTATAATGTCTATAATTAAAGCACAGTATTAGCATTAGCCCCATGAATCACTCAATAGAAAGTGAGTCACAGTCATGTGGTTCCACTTAATGAAACTGTAATCTGAACTTTAAGTTATTGTTCATTATTTCACCTTCCTCCTCCAAATGATGAACTGATTTGCTAAATAAAGTTAATGTATGTCAGTCTTGTCTTATAATTTTGCCCACACTTCATCAGTTTTTGTACTGGTTCTGATTATCTAGACACTCATAGCAGCTTTATGCAGTACCTACATTTTGACAATATTGGTAATTGTAGCCTTGTCTGTATTAATGCCCTTGTCCCAAATTTCATTACAATCCATTCAATAAAAACAAATAAGCACACATTTATATCAGAGATAAGAATGTGCCAAACAAAAAGTGGATCTTGTAATTTTTATACGGTTGGGCAAGCTGCAAGTCAATATTTAGCATTCAGCGGCAGTTCTTCTATTAATGCTGAATAGATGTGAGACAGTGAACCAAGCTTATTATCAAGGAAAATCCTCTACATGTGACAGTGACGTTTTGACATTTTAGTAACTGTAACCTTATCTGTATTAATGCTCTCGTCCCAAATTTCATTACAATCCATTCAGTAAAATAAATAACTAAACACTCACTTATATCAGAGATAAGAATGTGCTAAACAAAAAGGGCATCTTGTAATTGTTATACCATTTGACAAGCTGCAAGTCAATATTTCGCATTCAATGGCAGGTCTTCTTTTAATGCTAAATAGCTGTGAGACAATGAACCTAGCTCATTATATTATCAAGAAAAAGCCTCTACATGTGACAGTGAAACTTCAAGAGTGCCTTAATACTCAATACTTGGGTAAGTTAACGGGTTAAATAATGCACATACAGCTAACAATATTGAATATCAATTGTAATAATTTATGCCCACCTACCAGTTTTAAACCATCCATCATGAGTAAATGTATCAGCAGTTTCCTTTGGTTTATTCCAATACTCTCTGAAAACGGTTGGTCCTCTTACGTACAATTCCCCAACCTGCTAAGGGCATAAGTGTATAAAGTCTATGCTAGTCACATATGTTTTTACTCGTTTCTATCTATAACACCAAATGTTGTTTCCTGCTAATCAATAAATATTCACAGGCACAGAATATAACTCCATAAAATCAAGTGGATTGGAGCTCAATGCAGCTCAGACGACATAATGTAATCTCTACCTTAAATTGACATATGGCTGCAATTGGCTTGTTAGATTAATAATAATAAATAAAAAAACTGCATCCTTGTTACTTACCTAACTACTGAAAAGTCAAGCACCTGCAGTCCCTTTGATCTAATATTAAAGCTCTTTAAAATTTAAGCAGGTAGTGAAAGAAAAACTAGAAAAGTGCAGTACTAAGAAAATTTATGCGAGCATAAAGAAGAAGCTTAATAATACTTCACATTAGTGTACTGTTAATTGGTTATACCCATGAGTAATTGATAAATGATAGATTACTCTTCTGAACGAACAATGTTTCATATTATAATATTAAGTATTTATAACATTAATATCCCACCAGTTTAAGGCCATGAATAAAAATTTGCGCAAAGTTGAAACTGTGTGAAATGATAAAGGTTATTAGATCCATATTCTAATTACTAATACGCAAGTTAAAAAACAAAGAACTTGAACTGACATTCGAACTTCTGCCCATGAGCAAAATAACGTCAGGAAGTGAGCGTACACTCAATAGAAGCAACTAACATGGATTTCTGTGGTACTAATTGCTACCTAAGCGCTATGCAGATGAGGTAGCACTCGTGTGTATCTGCTGTATGCAGGATTCAAGCTTTCAAAGCAAAAATTTTGTGTAACCTCGAATTACACAATCAGTATTTGTGTTGTTTAGGTGTGTTGAGAAATAACTTAGGCAACCTTGTAGCTTAGCGCTTTTACTTTCCAAAAAGTCATAAAACTTTCCAAGACTCTCGCAATGCAGCTGTGTGCTGATTTTTGTTCACAGTGTTTAGTTAAAATTTCGAAAAAATGGGGTGGTGGATCTAGAAAAACCCTTATTAGGAACCCCGTGGGTACACCGGGAAACCAAACTATCCCTATTACACTCTCTTTGAATGTTCTTCCACTTCTCTCAAAGTGCTGTTCTTTGGATCTCAGTTTTATAAAACTGTAAAAAACAGTGAAAATGCACGTTTTTAGGATTTTTGCCTGCCATTTCTATGCAATCACAAAATAAACCCTCCACAGGAGATTGAGATGGTTTACCTGAGTTATAATTTGCCAAAATTGGTTCAGTCGTTATTGAGAAATGGGGGGAAATACATAGAAACAAATACATATATCGGAAGTATTATTAGTATTAGATTACAATATTGCAAATTAACATCGACTTCATTCACCTCGTTTTTCATGTTCTTTGTGACAGTAGTACCACTGGAGGTTCCATAAGCAATAATTTTATAATCGCCATTTAGTTCACTGTGTGCAATGCAGACTTCTACGTTCGGTAAGGGTGTACCTACTGTGCCTATATCAAATAAATTAACAACATTTATGTTCAACAGCATATCATATGGACAATGCATTTAGCATAAGAGAGCTAGCTTTTCACAACATGCTCAAACCACCATATTTCAAATTTAACAACTCTAGAAGAATCTTTAGCAACATCAGCATGATAACTACCGCAAAACAGTACAGTAAAATTAATTTAATCTAATATAGTTAAGATATCTCAACATGTTTCACCCTACTTTTGTGAGGGTTGCATTGTCTAATTTTACGACATCTGTAGTTAAAAATGTACATAAAAAAACAAAATTGTAAACTGATTTAACTAAACAGTTTTTTATTTAAATGAACAAGCAGCAGTACACAACATGTTGCCAATGGCTCATGGACATGGTACCAATAACCGTTTTGACATAGCAATAGGACAATGTGAACACAGTAAATATGTGTTGATTATGTAGACTGGATCTTATAATGAATATAATCTATCTTTGACTGTTTTTATAAAAGGATCATTTAAATATCAAGTTAGATAGAAGATCCTATTATGGTAAGGTAGTAGGTGCTTAGCTGTTTGGATCATATAGTAACAGATAGCAGATTAATATAGTGTGGTAATGTGTATATAATCATAATTCCTAGCAATGTCAATGTACATGTCAACAAATGAAGGGTACACTACCAAACTATAATTATCATAGGAAGTAAAAATGACTAAAAACTGAACATATGTACAGCTATATATATACATATGATAATACCAGCTATTCTGTCTCCATGCAGTGGATTAGACAAGACCATGCAAGTTTCTGTCATGCCATATCTTTCCAGTAACATGTGCCCCGTAATTTCATGCCACCTGTGCATAACTGGTGCAGGCAATGCAGCAGAACCACTAACCATCAACCTGTAATAAAAAGAGTAGACAAGAGTATATTTGAATGCTATCAGTGCCAAATTTTGATGGCATTTGAATGCTACCAGTTTCTGTAATGTAAGGCATTTAAATGACATAGAATAATTTTATCACTATAATTTCACCTGATGTTTTCGGTGGACACAGCTTTGACATATTCTGCAGTATGTCTAAAGCAGTTTACATTTATGAGTGATCGTTTTTCATAATTGTCTATCAGTTTAGCATAAATCGTTGGCACGGCCATCAACAGATTAACGTCTTCAGATTGAGACAATAACATGGACCACACCTGGAATTGATCAAATCGGTGAATTTTGCAAAAAAAAAGCAGTTTACAATTTGCAATTTGTAACTTACTTTTCATAGAAAATAATACAAATAACACTGCAAATTAAGTAATAACTGTGTACCAGTTTGAGAGCTAGTTAGGAATCAGTACTCCAAGTACTAGTTTTATTTTCAACTAGCACTTTTTAAAAAGCATCAGCACAACACATACAAAATACTAGTATTTAAACTAAAAAACCAAACATTCGCAATTGTGTTGGAAAAAAGTAGCAAATATTCGCCATTCTTAAAATCAATTGTGGTTAAATGGAAGGTCATTAAGCAAGGACTTACTATACTACTGTAAAGGGTCTGTTACTAAGAAAAACTTTTATTTTAATCATACCAACCTTCGAGGCATCAAATTTTGGCATCATGACACAAGTTGCTCCACAATACAGAGGTGTCATGAGACAGTTGACGATTCCATGAACATGATGTAATGGAAGAACGTGTAAGATGCTATCTCTCTCCGTCCAACCCCAGGATGTAATCATTCCTTCCATACTATACTAGCAAATATTGTGACAGCTGTTTTAATTTAGACAAATTAACTAAAAAAGCTATAAAGCTACTAGTAGCTCGAATAAATTTAATAATATGATTATTGAAGCTCTTTCAACAGTGTGATAAAACAGAAGCATGCACAATAGGCCACAAACACAATTCTGATGACCACTATTATTAATAGCAATTAACATAGTAATTACTTTTACCACTGTTACCACATGTGAGCAATGCATTGAAAAGTCAAAATTATAAAGTGATGTTTCACGAATAAGTTAACCCTAACAAATCAATGTTTTCCATAAAATTTCAAACTTAACAAAACCACAATCACCTGAAGATTTGAATGAGTTAAAACGACTCCTTTTGGTGGTCCTGTAGTGCCAGAAGTATAAACAATAAGAGCTGCCCGAGACTCATAATCAAGATCAATGGCAGATTCAATACTCTTAGATGTATTGCTAAATAAGAGTTTCTTTCCTAAAGATAGCACTGGAATACCACAACTTTCGGCTATCGGCCGAACCACATCAGAAAGTTCTTCAGCTGCTATGACAAGTGATGAGTCTGAATCCTTGATAAAGTATTCAAGTTGAGGAGGTGGATGGGTGTGACACAAAGGTACAAATATTCCACCCAGCATCGAGACTGCCCATTGAGCAGCAACATATGACACATCATGCTGACATAACACAGAAACACGAGCTTCTTTTACATCATCATACACGCCTATGAGGTCTTTTATGCTTTTTGCAACATTGTAGCTATATTTAAGTAAGTCACTAAATGAATGTTTTCCATGAACATCAACTATGGAAGTCTTGTCAGCAAAATCTGTAGCTTTTGAAAATACAGGCGTAATAGATTTGGTCTTCCAAGATGAATGAAAGCAGACAGCATTGCGAATCACGTGAAGTGAAGATCTAAGAAGATTAACACTTGCCCGTAATTGATTTCTTGTGATATTTAAGCACTTCATTGTGAGTAAAACAAATCAGTAAGATTCTAATCTCTTTTCACCAAAAGTTGCATTGTGACCACACACAGTTTGCAAATCTGTCACGTCCTCATATTATTATAATCAGATCCTAAAAAATAAACAAAAATTTAAAGGGACTAACTTACTTATCTAATCATTAGTATAGAACTTTTAAAAGCATTTCCTTATGTATCTAATCTTCTACTGGTTAGTAGATACACTGATTTGGTAAAACCGCAAAATTTTGCAAAGTTACTGTACTGTTACATAATTGTGTAACATAGTTTTATAACAACCAAATATGTGTCATAAGTATCATCACAAGCTTGGCAATATATGTAAAAAATAATTATATTTATCACAAAAATTATATAAGTCACAGACTCCCACAATATATTTACACAAATTTTTAATAGGAAAAGTTTTTTCAAATGCAATACACGGGGATTTTGTGTAAAAAGGGGTTGTTATATTAGAAGATTATATTAATTCAGTCATTGGGAACGTATTCACAGATGCAGATTTTCGTCTATACTGATCCTAAGTTAAATACCTATATCTTTTAGAATGTTATATATTCTATATTCATATTCATAATTTTATATTCATGAGTTCGTTTAATTTGGCCATTTTTACATTCAATATTAGTTCTTTATTGTTTCTCTTTTTTGTCATATTAATTGCCATGTATTTTGTAGATCGAAGGTCATTGTTTTTTGAGTTTCTATCTCCCTAAAATTCTTTGCTGCTTTATTCACTGTTTCTGCAGTCCCTACTGATAGCACGTCATCCACATGTAACAGGGAGCCAATTTCTAAATCAGGGCTAAACATTGTCACTGGATGATACTGTATATCTATTATATCGTTTATAGTTATCCCACAAAATTTTGTTCATAATTTATTTTCAACGAAGTCAAATATGAAGACAATATTGGATGTTCAATCTCCATTTTGCATACATCATGCACAACAACAGAAAGAGAAGGTTGTCCAAGTACCACAGCTGAGGCTTTTGCAAGTTAGCCACCACAGTACAAATGCCGATATCTGTACATTTCCATGCATAAATCTATAAAACCCACTATAAATTCCCTACTCCAATCTAACCACTTCATCTTCATACTATCATTCATAGAAATTTCTGCAGGCATGCACTAATAAAATACAGAAGCTTTTCGTTAATAAGCAGTTCTTTTTATAGTGCCAAAATAGTGACAGACATAGTTCGGCACCTGCCATAAGCTAGGCTATTTCAGCTAAGTCACCAGGACACCTTAATTTCGGATACATTGTTCATTCAGAGAATGAAACAATTGGTGCAGTCGAAAATCAAGACCAGCTTGATGGCGTGAAACATGGCTTGTGAGCACTGACAAACTTGACACAGTGTTTCAAGTGACCATGTAGATTACAGTCACAGAAGAAAGAATGACTACGCTTAATAAAACCACTAGTAGACTAGCAATAAGCGGTCTTAATAAACCACGGTTTTATTATGTGGGGGGATGTTACATAAATTTGACAAAGTACAGCATATAAATAACTTTACCTTAATGAATACTATATAACAATAAAATATGGGTCAGTCAGTCTGCACCCATACACACAGTCTTGCAATAGCGATTCAAGTTCAAATGCACTTTTGCAGCTGTACATGCAGAGCAGTTATGACAAAACAATCAACTTTATTTTTCAGTGTGACTTTGACTAAAAAGAGGTGAATCTAGGAAACAGGATTTAAATTTCAACTGTGTACTTTAAAAAGTAGGCAAACTACCAAAAACACATTTTATATTTAATTTTGCTATTGCTTTTGTGACTTTTGTCACCAATTACTGAAAAATGTTGTTTTATTAAATGGCACACTAGTTTTATTAAAAGAATTTTCTTAATGACTACAAGTTCGAGAAGCATTCAAACAATACTATTTATAAATAAAGCAAATGTTAGAATCTATATGATTAAATAATGTTTATCAGAGTTTACAGAGAAAAAGTCTTAGCATTACACCCTTCATTTGTCAGACCTATTCTGAAACATGATTTTCCAGTCAGGTGCCATTACTGTGCTAAGATATAAATGGATTACAAAAGTACAAAATTAGTGCTTTGTTAAGAGGATTGTTCATAAGTACATGTAAGACCATTATTAGCAGAAAGAAGGCAAGCAGTAGATGATTTAATGGAGCTACATTGAGCAGATTTTCTGCCAGACATAGGTGCAGACCAGGTTAATGGGTGTCTTTGCAAGGCTCAGGAAAGGAAAAGACTGAAAAAAAAGAAGCAGAAAATCATAGAGTATGATAAGTCCACACTACATGCATTGTAAAGCACTGTAATGGATACCATCCAACCGTCTTTCTTTTGCTTAAAAGGGAATAGCAAGTGAAGCTAGTGTCTATCAATGTGAATGGTACTACATGTAAACTGATAAAAAAGGTCGCAATAATAGAAAGTGGGATTTATAGCCCTCTTGAACTAATACGATCTGATCTGTTAGAAACTAAGATTACTTACCAAATTATCTTGCCTGGCTGTCACTTAATACAAAGTAAAGCTGGTAATGAAGCCAGAAAGGCAGAGTAATATATTTGTGAATTGACAGACTGCAGACGAAATATGATTCAAGCTGAAGTATAATCCTGGTATGTTATTTAGGGCCATCTATTATACCCCCAACCGATTCACCAAATTTTTTTAAAAAATCTTTCAGCACTGTGCAAGCCAGATGCAAAACAAAATGCTAATGTTGAGATTTCATTTTCTAGATTGTGTAATCTAAACAATTTTGCAGATATACCAGTAGTGATTTACTCTGAAAATCCTGACTACAGAAACAAACAGGCAAGGAACAGAAATGAATCTGATGTGCCGAGATTTGAACTTGTATTCTTTGAATCATTTTATATCAAGCAATATAGAGACTTTTGACATAATATACAGTTTATTCAATTCAATTTATTTTTCTCTTTTACACGATATAATAATATACAATATTTATATGTGAATAATACTGCTATGATAATTGAGATAGGGTGGCAAAAGACCAAGAGGTTACCTAGCTGCCACCCCTATTTACGCAACATTAATTAACATGGTTAATTATGTGACACTAGTTGCAGCTTTGTGCGAGACTTATTTAGAGGGAAACAGTGCATCAAAATGTCAAAATAAAAATAGTAATAATATCCATGCATCAAAATAGCAAAAAAACATATTGTGTCAATAATCAATAAAAGTTGCAGTAACATATGTAATGCCAACATATGTAACATAATTCAATCTGGAAAAAATTAATTACATTATAAAATCACATGCAAATTATAATCAAACAAATATTTGGTTTGAACAGTGATAATAATAACAAAATACATTAGGAAAAAATAAAAATAATTACATATAAAACAAAACCACATGCAGTAATCAAACGAAAAATGAAATTAAAATTACTAAAATGTGAACGAAGATATCAAAATAAACCATGCATCTAAATAATAAAATATGAGTCTATGTAGAAATGGAACACCATAGTACCTTGAGCAGCAGAATTATCACTATCAGATAGTTTAGTTTTGTAAGGCAATGTGCATTCCATCACATCACGTTGCAGTTGCTGTAACAATTAAAACCGCTTGCATCACACTAGATAACCTAGTGGATGCGGCAACAGTTTTACTTTACTTTAAGACTGTTTTAGGGTACAAATGAAAATAATAACTGTAAAAATTGAACTCTTTGCCAATGACAGATGAGTTGCTATATGACTGTAAAGTAGAAAACTTCATTGCAAAGTTTGGTGGGATATTGTATGAAACATGCATACAATCTGAAATTTACTTACAATACATGCATAAATCAGACAGGTAATTTCACAGTATGATAGCTCCGTCTGATAGGTGGCGCCATCTAGTTTGAAATAAGGTTAGTAAACAATTTAGGAAAGCTATTATATATAGAAGGGACAGCTAAAGTACATCAGAGTTTTTCTGATAAAAGTTATTGATAAAGTCTTTGAAGTTTTGATCAATGCTCTACTTTGGACAGCTTCGAACTGGGTCCATCATAATTATATGTTCTAAGACTATTGCAAATGCTGCTTTCACACTCCAAGTGCCACATACAAAAGTTGATGAGTTTGCAGTAGAGAACTTTGAAATTCCTCCTTATTAATGCATTGTTTCACTTAGCACTAAAAGCCAGCAATGGTAGGCTAATAGTGAGAGTAAAAAATATGATAATAATGCCAGCAATAAACATGAAATGATGCAAAAGAAAAATCATAAATCGCTATAATGCAAAAATGTAAAGTCAGAATGAGTAAAGTTGGTACGATCAATTTTTACTAGCATCAACTATGATCGGGATTCGTGGACGTGGTACAGCACTGTCAGTCAGTACCTTTCTGCTGGTAGCAGTCGTGGAAGACAACAAATTTTTCTTTGCGCGATGCACGAAGATTTGTCGTATTATCGACATGAAACACAAAAAATTTAACGTGTTAGATTTGTGTTAACCTTTGTGTGTCAAATTCATTTGGCAATGTAAGTATATTAGCAATTTTCCCATGCTTAAGTCTAGTGCTATTGCCAATTAGTTTTTGATCTCAAGTTATAAATACCACAAGTTCTGACTGGCAGAAGTATTGAAAGGTACATACACGAGAAATAATAACTGGGTGATGCGTGTTATGCCTCGACTGCTGGTGCATATTATTAGTGTCTGGCGTAATCGATTACCTGAGTTTATATCATATTTTGAACACGAAAAAAATAAACATTCAAAACACAAAGCTGATGCAACACTGCTTCCAGTGAGTTTGAGCACTTGCCCAGAGCTTAGATTTGTACAGCCACTTTTGCTGTGAAACAAGTGCCAGTGGGCCGATCTTAGGAAATATCTATAATTGTTTTCTTAACAATAAGATCCAACAATAAATAATTAAAATTATAAGATATAATTTTTAAAGGTGACACAGTATTATAACAATAACATAGACTTACTAGGCAGCTATCTGATATTTTGTAATCTGTTACAAAGTGAAAACAGTACAGACCTGTGCTGTGAGTTATTCTTTATTGTAGTCTGTCCATCTTTGGTTTGGTATGTCTGTTACCTATAGCACAAAATAATTAAGAGCTCTGCTAGTATCAGTCAGTTGAGTCATTAACACACTTTAATACCCTAAGCTACACTAAGGTTTAATGCATGCTAGTGTCAGTCAGTGGCACTGCTTTGAACAAGCAAGAGCTAATATCTGAAACACTTTCTGACTTTCACATATACTTTGAAAAAAAACCAACAAAAATTTTCAGCCGAAAACCTATTGCCATGCATACTGGGATGAAGAGCTGAGAATGTGTGAGAGCTTTTGCTCGGTATCTAATACAGGTATATAATGTTCAATGCTTAGGTCTGAATTAGGCCAAAAATGCCTGTGTGGTGCTAACAGCGGTGGCTTAGGTAGCTTCTGAAAGTAAATCCAATAATGGAGGTTGCTCGGTATATAGTATTCAGCTTTCCAAATTATGTGGGCTGTTGCAGCTTGTTCGATGACCCTGTGACCTTGGATGCCACCCATCTCGGACACCGCCTACCTTGGGTGGCACCTCTGATGATGATGAACAAAACTGATACTATTAACCTGGCCCGTCACTCAAGTTAACGTTAGCAAAGCTATTAGTAACAGAATGTTAGAGTTTAGATTAAGGAGTTTATTTGGCTTGGCAGGTATGAATGCAATTTATTGTCTGTTGAAAGCCTGACTTTCAATGTTAGAGTAAGCGGAAATTGATTGGTAATGTCAATGTGCAGTAATTAAGCACATTATGAAAAAATGCTTTTTTAATGTTATCCCATAATAAGCACTAAGCATTCAGTCATCTAACAGATTTTCAATGAAGCAAGGTACAATATTGCACTTGCACAAGTATATCTTATACCGTGAAACTCTCACGAGTTATCATTGGCATATTTTCGCTTTTTGTCGAATAAGAAGCATCATAGTAGAAATTTGAGTACAACTTTTCAAAGATTGTGCCTGCTCAATGAATTGTGTGTGGAATGACTGAGCTTGGGATCAAAGATATCCTTCTAAGATGAAGATAATCTTAGATCATCTTAAGATGAACTGTCAGATGTATTTTAGCCTCTTGAGAGGTACGTACAACCTCCCTTTATATGAGGTAAACAGCCACGGTTATGTATGATACCAGCCAGAACACATATTGAACTTATAGCAGCTATCACACCACTCATATAACACATGCGTGTCTATCCTAAAAATTCCACTTAGGTATGAATGCCCCTTTAATGTCAAGAAAATGGAAACTTGTGGTTATTTTAGTCTTTGCCTGGCCACAAGGTGGGCTATTTGCTTGTCTGCTTTTTAGCATTACTTACAAAATTAAATTTGTTTTGAGCAGTTAATTGCCTGCTAACAATTATCTTGGTCAGTCTTTTAATGGTGATACAAATGTTTCATTGTAATCATAGAGGGCCAGTCTTTTAATGGCGATACATATGTGTCATTGTAATCATAGAGAGTACAATTTAGCACAGGTTGGATTACAACTAATGACTTATGACAAAAAAGAGCATTTGAAACTAAGCTTGTTTAATAGTGGTGCAATTGTTTAATTTAATGCTGATAAGATTGTTGAGATTTATAAATGACATTGTTGTGAGGTTTTGCTTATTTGAAGTAAATAGGTAAATATTAGTACTCATTTAAGCATATAAAAGTGTAAATATCCCATCCTAAAACTAATTTGATTTTTAAATGAAAAAACTCAAAATTGAGTTTCATTTTAGCACATTTAAGGTTTTTTACACAAATAGCTATTTTGTGAATACAGTATATTTATTAATATATTTTACATTAGTATGGTAGCATTAGATTAGCTTTTGTTGCATGATATAGTGCCTCGTTTTACATTTCGCAGGCTTCTTGCAAAATGGACAAAGATCTTTTCGACTCAGAGACTGAGACATCGTTGGCTGCTGTCGACACAGACAGTGATGATGAATTACCTGTTCTTGATATAAAACATACGCCAGACAATAAAATTGTTTTCGAAAATCAACTAGTTTGGGTAAAGTTTAAAGGATGGCCGCATTGGCCTGGTGTTGTGAAAAAGGCATTCAGGAAGCGATATTCGATCATTTTTTTCGAGGGATCTACACTAACAAAGAAACCACGAAGATTCAATGTGTCTTCGAAAAATGTATTTTCATTTGGTTGCGAATCACACCAAAAATTTATAACTGATGGTGAGGCATCGGGACATGCTGAACATTTCAAGAGATCCTATCAGCAAGCAAAAACATTTCTGTTTCTGCAGGATGACATGTCAGTGGAGCAGTTTTTAACACTAAATGAGCATGAAAATAGTTACATGTTAAAAGCAAGTTCGACTTCAAGAGATAGAAGTGGCGGTCCAGACCTGACACAACTGAAAAATAAAGGTGATCTAAACATCACAAGTCAAGAGAAACGAGTGGCAAATAACGAGTTACCTTCAACTAGTAATGTATCTGATGAACTAAGTCGGTCAGAGGACACAGATGAATCTCCACCACCTGTATCTAGGCAGCAAAGAATCTCTAATAACAAAATTTTGCGGTGCATTAGATCAAAGCAGACTAAAACTCATCTCATTCAAATTGCCAAAGGTAAAAAGTACTCGGAGCGCCATTGTAACTTTTACAGCACAAAAGCCAGTGTCAGGAATAGTCTAAAAAGAGCTTCTGGGTTTGGTGAACTTGCAGATGAAAAGCAGCAAGAGGAACTTGTTGCACTTTTAATCAGTTACCACAAAGAGTTGTTTGGAGAAACTCTCGTCGCTGCAGTTGACTACGTATTTGACGTGTGGTTGCCAGAAGCTATGATATATGCAATTGGTAAAGTAAAGAAACTCTCCCCGGATGAAGCACAGAAGGAATATTTAAAAGTGGAAAACTGGCAGTTTTGATCAAATGTAAAGTGCCTGATATGCAACTTTATTGGGATCGAATGACCAATTCACTTTTTTGAGAATTTAGAATTTCTTTGGCTACACCTACTTTATAAACTGATAACTTATTATGCCGCCAGGCTTTCTGTCCAGCTTTTTGTGAACACTGCGGGATACTATGGATACTAATAAATTGCTGTGCACTATTTTATTAGTTTTTCAAGTTATTCTGTGATTTTTTTATATTTTCAAGTGCACTTATACAGAAGTTCACATGAAAAGAACGACCTATAAAGAGAAATGCTTACAGTCTGCATTCTTCTAGCTATTTCAGAACAAGCTATATTGATTTTTGACAAGTAAAGAATATGGCAAAATTCTGGAGTTCAGTTCGTTCATGACTGATAACTTGTATTAGCCAACCATTTACAAAGGAGATTTTCATTTTGATCATAAACAGTAAAGACAGAGCTTGCTTTTCACAAGTTACTCTTTGCAGCTGAAAGAGACTTTATCAGCTAAAGTTTGGAAGCTAAAGTTTCTGGTTGAAGGAGTATATACATACATGTCCAAACATAGCTAAGACACCTTTGGCTGATAATTATTTCTCCTTAGAGGATTATTCTTAAAGGAGAGATTTGAGAGCTACTATTGAATGCTGACATTGGCTAGTAGTGTGTGTACTTTTTTCATCTTGTCAATATTCATTAGTAGGGTACATACATGTATTTTCAATGTGGAGAAAACTGCTTGTCCACAGAGGAGCAGTTAATTATATGTACGTTATCAGCACATTTTTTTGAGTCTGTAAAGATATGACCTCATATTCGTGTGATTACAGGAGTGTACTATAATCATATTACTCAGGGTTATCAAATGGTTACCTTGGAAGCTTTTTATAATTTGATTACCATTTATTTTAGTATGTACAATAATACGTTCCCACTTAAAACTTTTGCCACATACTGTATGCCTAGTTGAAAACTATTTTCATTTAAGTGTGACACATAGTACTACATAAACATTTGCACTTTTTTGCAGTTGTGTATTCTAGCAATGTACCGAAGGCTTATTATTGATGTAGATAGCTTTAGAATATGGTATATTTTGATTTTCTATTCAAGACTTCAAGTTGATATGGAAGCTCCGTTTCTGACCCAAGTTGGTAACAACCAGCACCGAAGGGGAAGTGATGGAGCTCTTGAAGGCTTGTACATGAAATGCTTGAACATAACGTTATCAGACACTTTTAGTTCAGGGCTGTCAGAATCTGTTAATTAAACAAACTTCTGCATTTGTGACTGCATCCGAGCCAAGCCTTCTGCATAAGAAATTGTTTGATTTTGCTAAATTTTTGAAATTATTTGTCATTATAGCTATTGACTAGATGTCTTTTGCTATTGTTGTAGCATGGCATTTGAAATATAATAATAAATTTTATACACTTACTGAAAATAGTGTTTGTTTTTATCTAACATATGCATAATTTTTTTATGTTGCAAGACTTGCTTCGATTGCTTGTGAACAGTTCAAATATGTACTTGCAGTTCTGTAGAGAATAAAACTTTTGCAACTTCAGTGAGAATAATATTTGGTTTTCAAGGCAGATTATCTACACCTGCCTTTCCATAGTTGCTTTAAGTGATCTTTATATTACTTTTCGACTAACTGAAACAAAACAGCTTGAAAGTCATGGGGAATGATGAAAGTTGCTATGAGTAAATTCCATTTGTGAGTATTTTGCTGAAAATCATAGAAGTTTATAATTTGGTGCAGTTTTTATGCTAAAAGCCTATGTAGACTGACTGGTTTAACTTTTCTTTGTGTGCAGGCATTGTGCAAATTGCTGTTTTGAAATCCTGTCTTGCGAGAGTAGAGGTAAGTGTGATTTGATCATCTGGACAAGCTATCCAGGCAGATTAGAATTATTAGTTAATTGCTGCTTACATTTTTTGTTTCTCGTTTCTTTGTTTATGTGCATGCTTTACAAGAGTGTTTTAGTTTATACTAAAATAATTTGACCTTATATGATTAATCTTTTTTAGAATTAATACTGGATATTCTCTAGCTCATGTTCACATTCTAATTGTCTTAGTTATGCATCGTGCTACAAGAACTGCAGGAAGATGACAAACAGCAACGGATTCTTTATTATTGCAGAGTTATATCTGTTATCCGATGTGCAAGTTCTAGAGCATCCACCAACTCCAGTAGAATTTCTTAGAAACTTTGTCAATAAAAATATTCCTGTAAAAATCCGGAATGTGATAAATGATTGGCCAGCTTTAGGAAAGTGGACTACAGATTATTTTCGGTGAGTTTTTATGGTAATGCATAAGTGGTAACAGCTAGTTACCAGACTACTCTACTGGGCCATTACACTTCATCTTGCTATGTTCAAAGTTAAATTGATTATTTATTGTGCTAGTACATTGTAATGTTCTAGATTAATTTTTAAAATGTTGGCTTTTTGCCCTGCATCACAAACACTGTTTCTACTAGGGGTGTTCGAGGAGCAATGGTTCGGAATCAGGGCTCAGGATGTTAACTGAGTTCAAGATCAGCATCTTTGAGCATGGGCACCGCCAGAGTTTAAAAAATTTGGCGCACTACAACTAGGGGGTCAGCGCTTCCTCAGCTGGGTCCTGAGGTCACCAACACATTTTCCTATATTTAAGAACATTTTGGAGGCCTGAAATGAGATTTAAATTCTGGCACATAGACTTCTTCAAACGTGAAAAATCCTGCTTTACTCAATTTTTTTATTTACATTTACCTAGGTAATATTCATTGTATTCTATTGTAATAGTCATATATCTTAAAAGTAAGTTCGTAATACACTACTGCAGATGACCCAATTACTTAAGCTTAATTTATTTAGCATCAAGATTATCTACCCAGCAAAAGGTGGACAGTCAAACATAAAACTGATTTAAGGCTGTTAAGTTTACAGCCCACCCACTGTTCATACAAAATGTAATAAGTTTATGTGCTAGCTTTTCCCAACGAACACAGCTAAACGGCAGAACACCCTCACATGCATTTCACTGCATTTTAGACCATTTTGCGGTTGCTAGAAGCTATTTCCTCAGGGAAGTTCACTAGTTTAAAACTCTTTATTGCCCAAACAAACGAGGGTTGATGTGTTTCTTGATTTACTGCTAAAAAAATTGTGTGTGTGTGTGTGTGTGTGTATGTGTGTGCGTGGGTGTGTGTGTATGCTATTGTTGTTTAACTACGTTATATATATAACATACAACATGACATCGCCCAAAACACATGTTTACGGTGAAAACATGTAAGATAGGGCAAGTGTATTCCCTCATTTCCCCTCGATGCCTGCATAACCAAAACTGCACTGAGTCTGTATACTGTGCTGTGCTAATCTCTTTGTTATGAATTTAAATATTTTTTGAAAAGTATAATAATGCATACTGACTAAATAGCATTAAGTGCCTTTGAGAATTTTAGATAGGAAAGATACTAGTAGCAGTGAGTCAAGAATCACAAAATATTTTTTGTAAGTTAGTGTGATTCTTTTATATGTTTTCTAACAATCATTCTTCAAACAGATATGTCTGAGTAAACGGTTTCTAAATTTACTTGTTTTAGGAACTATTGTTAGTACAATAGAATTGTGTTAAGAGCTTTTCAATTGTTCAAGTGTTTCTCTTGAGTGATGCAGTAGTTGTCCCTAGAATTTCACAGATTTCCAAAATTTACAATTTTGTTTTTTCCATTAAATTTATATGGTTATAGATTGATGTTTACAGTTATAGTGTTCCCCTGTAGGAGGAAGATTAGAGAGCACTTGCTCCTTTTTTCTCCTTACAGCAACTATCTCATTTGTGTATTATTGTATTGTTGCATTTGTTGTTGTAAAATAAATTTATTCTATTCCATGTTTTTCGTAAATTGTTTCAACAATATTGGTAAATCACATACTGCCAGAATAACATAGTCACTCTTACAGATGGCTGAACACAGTCTCACTGTAATGTGCTGCAAAAAGATAATCATGCTAGGATTTTAAAATAATAGCAAGACGTTTTATATTAAATAGCTGTTGACAATCATGCAAATGCAGCAGTAGTTTATAAAATCTCAGTACAGAATATATTAACTTGACAAATGGCTCATTTTTCTCTACATTCCTAAAAATCTGAAGTACACATTCCTTTTTGAAATACTATAAACTTAAGTTTGGGATTGGGATGGGACTGAATGTTTGAGAATAGAGCTGATTAACTGCTTAATTAAGTAGGACAGGTGTGCTAACACGGCATTTCCAAGGCCCGAGTCTGTGTTCAGTTTTAGTTCACTGATATGTCTAAACAAAGTCCTACTGTGCTTAATGTTAATAGTAAAAGTAAATGTTAGCAAGATGGCTAACCTAAGATTTGTTCGATTAATTGGAACTATTATTAGAAAGAAGACAAACATATTTGCAAAAATATATCAGTACAATTATGTTTGTTGCTTAGTTAAATAGTTCCATCTCATACCTCACTAAATTTCTTAATTGTTACATCGTAATTGGTTACCTAAATCATTCTAGCCGATAGCTCACTAACTTTCTTTTGCTGACTCATAAAAGAATTATAGAATTGGTAATTAAACTGAAATCTCAACCATCTACGCTTGCATACCATTCATAATAGTAGCCTGTTCTACAGTCCGATCTTCAAAGCTAATGTCAATACTTTGTTGGACCATGGTGAATGTATTTCAGTTTTTATAATTGTAAACTAAGACAACATTACAGATCGCATGCGATAGTAAATTCGAGCAAGTGCACACCCATTACTGTCTGGTCATTATTACCATTAAAAAGTACCTGCAGTACATACTCCTTTTTGTTTTTACTGTATAAGTAGATAGGAGAGTGAAATGGGAAAAAAGCTGTCTTCTGTCACTTAAATGACAATCATTTTTGTAGGTTATTTACTTAACCTTGGTAATGTAAGTCAAGTTTACGGTCGCATAAGTTAGGTTGACTATGACTCATGTTAAGTTAGGTTGACTATGACTTATGTTTGGTTAAAGCAAAACCGGACCCAATCTTAAATTGTAGGTCAAAACAATCTACTCTTTAAAAGGGAACACACTATTTTTTTCAAAAATGACTTATGTGAAAGAATTATTACCACAGAAATACAATTTTGCATTTGCGCCACTAGTTCTTCGCTGTTACATGCATTTTGCCGTTTGCTAGCTAGGCAGGCACTAGTGCCTGCATTTTGGAAACGCAGTATACAAAAACAGGTACTGTACCTCTCAGTTCAAATGTCGAACTACATACATTCGACAGCTCACACGCGAGCACTGCGGTAAATTTGAATTTTTATCTTAAAACATGCCTAGTTTTAGTACAACACACTGAATATCTTACAGTACCACTGTACTTCAATTTTCGCTTTTGCAAACAGGTGCAACACACTCGTAGAATATTTTTACTGTTGAAAATTATGTTAGTTTGTGATGTCATCAATAGTTGGGCTCGCCCGCCATTAATTAAATTTTTAATCTATTATTTAATTATCAGAAACGCTTTTGCAGTATTAATTGTGTTAAAATGTATACTTTTTATCGGACTTGAAAATGGGGGTAGTATATGAAAAATCATCCTGTCTTCCTTTTAACTGCACATAACAACTGCTTGAAATACTCTAACAGTGATGTCTGATGATGTAAATGTGACTGCTTTTCAAACAATTTGGATTTGTTGCTGATTAAGCAACAACTAAAATCATAGGAGTAAAGCATCACTTGTGTGAGATGCCATAAATTTTCTTTTCTAAATTTCTAAATGCCTGGTAGATATACTAATTTTTTTCATTTTTCAAACGTTACCATGATTTATGAATTTCGGCAACAGTGCAAATTAATAGTGAAATGGTGCAATCCTATTATAGATACTAAATGTTTTGGCAGTAGGTCTGTAGACATTAGACGAATGATACGCAAGAGAAATAAACCAAAAGAAGATTTTACGGTATTTTTTTGCCACTTATCGATCTTTTATTCATGTATATACAACTATGATGTATCCATTGCTGCTACAGACTCTTCTGTATGTTTCCCCTTCAACTTATCGGCTTGGCGAGCACGAGCTTTGCGTTCAATGATTTTCTTTCTATCCTTGTCCATTTTTAGTTTAACAATAACCACTTTTGAAGGATGGATGCCAACATGTACTGATGCACCATTGGCTTTGTCACGCTGTATACGCTCTATATGTATAACAAACTTCTTCCTGTAGACTTGCACAACTTTACCAACTTGTTGCCCTTTGTAGTGTCCTCGAGTCACCTAAAAATAAAAAAATTATCTTCTGTAGGCCTGTATTTTTAACAAAGAATAAATAAACTATAAAACCATGCATGTTGCTCTTCAGTTTTCAATAGAGAGGGACCCAGTCTAGCACTAAAAACCTTCAAACCTTCAAGTAACAGAAGCCTAATTCAGTTCTTATAGTTATAGTTGTAAGCTAGAGTACTAAGCTGTCCCTAGTTCCCCGTTAAATGCCTAAAATAAACGACATTCTCAACGCGTTTAGTGAGAAAGTTGAACAGACCAACAGCACGACCTATGTATTGAATCTTACCTGAACTTCATCATCTTTTCTTATCGGCATACTACGAATACTGTGTTTCATGCGTAGCTCTTTTGATAAAGGAGCACTCATGAGCTTTCTTCGTATATGAGAAGGGGCCGTAAAATGCCTCTTTCTATTTTTTCGGCGAGATGATGACACGAACTTGTTAAACTTCATCTTAACTGGCCACAATATACAACTGAAAAGGCCTGCAGTAATGGCAGAAAGGATGTTTGCTTGTGCTGCCATCTGCGGGAAAATTTTTAGTGAATCAAGGCAGATGATGATTTTCGCGGTTTCCCAGTGAACTTTGTTTAGCCTTATTTACGAATGATCTACATACTAGTTGGGAGCAACTGGATTACCATTCAAAATAATGCCAATTTATGAATTAATTTGCGTAGAATTTTGGGGTACATGAAAGAAACCACTGTTAAGATTCATTATCAAAATTCTATTATGTAATCCACTAAAGTTTGCCTTTAATTAGTGTTAATTAACAGTTTAATTAATATGATTGAATACATTAATAAAATCTATGCCAAAATGTCTATTATCATTAGGATACATGAATTAAAGATTAAAGGAAAAAAGGACCCAATTCTAAACTGTAGCTCAAAACAATCTGCCAAATAAAATATTGAAAGGAATATTTTCATACTGTTTTTGAATTAATGACTTACGTGGAAAAATTATTACTACAGATATGTAATTTCATGTTCGCGGAACTAGTTCTTCACTGTTATATGCATTTGGCTTTTTGCTAGTTAGGTGCAGTAGTCTTTATCCTGGAAATGTGTTGCACAAAAGGCAGGTGCTACATCACTAGGTTCAGAAATGTTTAGTTGTGACGTACTGCACACGTTGGAGAGCTTATGAGTGAGCACAGCGTAAAGTTAAAATTTGAGTTTGAAACTTAAAATTTGACGAGTTTTTGAATATCACACTGAATGTTGTACAGTAGCACTGTACTTCAACTTTTACAAAGACGTGCAACACGCTTATGGAATGTTTGTGTTTTTGGAAATTATGTTCAGTTATTATATCATTACTAGTTGGGCTCACCCACCATTAATTAAATTTATAACATATTATTTGATTGTCAGAAATGCTTTGGCATCATTAGAGGTAATAAAATATACAATATATAAGTATACGTGTAATAATTTATACTTTGTACCTTACTTCAAAATAGGGTAGGATATGGAAAATCATCCTGTTCTTTCCTTTAAGTATCAATTCCTGAACAGCCGAGGTGCCCTTTTAGCATAACACTGTAGTTTTATTTATTTTTCATAATTTGTAGGTAAACTTCCTGATGCAGTTAATTTCTGGATGGGTGAAGCAAAAGCTGTTAGTTCATGTAAGTTTTGTATTATTTACGAGCCCTGTCAAAAAACGAAGTTTTATAAAACCAGTAATAAAGCTGCTCCATGCAACCAATATGGTTAAAAGTTATGTTGCGTCATGACTTTTTCAACTTAGTGGATCTGCTTAAAAGACACTGAAAGAATAATTGCTAAGTAAAGCCCAATGCGTAATTACTTTAGTTTTGCTTGTAAAACACTAACAACTTCTTTTTTTCAATGCCTGAACCAAAATAACTAATAATCATTTTCTTAAATTTCATTTATTATCTGCAATACGTATTTTAAATTTTCATTTAATTTAAATTATTATTATTCTTAGTGCATAAAGATCCATATGAGAATTTATACTGCGTAGTATCTGGAGAAAAAACTTTTATTTTGATACCACCAACAGATAGACCATATATACCGTACAGTAAGTATTATTCTTTAACAGTCTGATGTTTGCAGTACTTTCTCTAGAAGACCATCTGTGCTTACTCTATCCACAAGTTGTTACCTGTGTGCTAGTTTTTCTATTTGTTGTAGAGTTATCGCGATAAAGGCATAAAATCAAAATTTAGGTTGTACAAAGTTTTCTTGGCTTTAAACAACTTAAAAACCACTTTATGACCTTTAACATATGGGAAGTATTAACCTATGCAAATGACATACCAATTAATTTCACCACACTCTTGTCTTATTGATAGTGGTCATTCAAGATTTTTTGCTAGAAATATAGATTACTGATAATGCTATAGAGCTTTGCCACTAAATATGCATCGATATCATTTAAAAGGTTTTTTTATCTTATTATATTATTAGAACTTGATTAGTTGGCTACAATTCTTTTTCTTCATTTTTGAAGGAGAATATAAAACTGCCACATTTCAACAGGATAAAAATACACAGGAATGGAATATCATAGATGAATCCATAGAAGATAATAAAGTATGTATTTAAAACAGGTCTTTTTATTGAAATTTATGTGTAACCACCATTTTGCAAAATACCATTGTGAATAATTGTTAAAAATTTAGTTAGGTATTAGGTACTGAAAAAAGCTGCGAATTGTGACTGATGATTATATTACAGTATATTAATGACAGAGCATCTACTTCATTTCGTTGATGTAATAATAATATAGTGCTGTAATTATAGTGATGCAAGGCTGACAAATTTACATGCTAATGACTACTACTAATTATTCAACTTCAGGTACGGTGGATACCCATTGATCCCTTGCAACCAGATTTGGATACTTACCCAGAATTTGCTAAGGCAAAGCCAATAATTGTTACGGTCAGAGCAGGTGAAATGTTATATTTACCTTCCTTATGGTTTCATCACGTTATGCAGTCGCAGGGATGTATTGCTGGTAAGTTCATAATTTAGTGTTTAATCTTAACTTGACATATGGTACTGTACTGCTGTATTTATGGCTCACCTCTGTACAATACTTCGTCACGAAGGTTTGGTGTTTAAAATATTTGAATACTATTATCTAATAATCCATTGCATAATTTTTTTGGTTCTTGTTAACCCTATACAGTGAGCTGCATTTATACTTACTAAAATACACTGTCTGTGTTCGTCTCAAATGTTGTAATTAAGTGTATGTGTAAGTCGTTAATTGGGGCCATTCATGCTAATATTGTCTTTTAAGTGACTGCCGTAAACAAACATTGTTTATAAGATAGTAAAAAGTAAATGTTTCTTGTTTGTGCTGCATCTGCATACCCATGCAGAGCTAGTTTAAATATACTGTAATTTTGACATCGTTTGTGAAGTTTATTTTGTTATTCTGCTAAGATTTTGTTAATTTTAGTGTATTCTAATGTATAAGTATTGTTACAGTCTAAGCAAAACATTTTGCTATACTCAGGGTATAGTTTCCCTTTTGTTTATTTATTTTTTCAGTGAATTACTGGTATGACATGGAGTATGATATCAAGTACAGCTACTACACATTTTTAGATGCTTTATCGCAAGCTTTATGTAATTGTTCACATACCTGTAATCAATAAAGAAGTCAAATAGAAAAGTCATAATTAAACTATAATGAATTGAAGTGTATATGATTACTATTGCTGTTGAATAATTTCTTTTCACATTGGTTTAGGTTGTAAGTTTTTTTATGATTATTCATATAACTTGTTTGCCTTTTTTTTAAAAAAAAATGAATGTTTGTTTGTTTAGATAAAATAAAGTATTTTGGAGGAATTTTTAAACTTTTTGTTTGTTAATACTAATTATTTGTAGCATTAATTTAGATGTCTTAAATAATAAAAAACTTGACATACATGGTTTGATACATATGAGTCAAACTTGCGCAAATTTATGTCAACTCATTACAGTTGTGTTTGTGTAAGTATTATCTCAAAGCTTTTCTAATGTCAAGATGTGATAAATAATCTTTAATATTAGTTTTCTTATCTGTAAAATCAATAAAAAGGCTACAAATGAGCCTGCCATGATTATTGAATGTGATATAGAAGATACTGCACATTTGTTACAAACCTACACCTTGTTATGAATTATCAGTTTTATATCGTGCAAAACGGTATGTATACGGACTGGAGTGTTAGTCTCTTCACAAGATTATACATTACCAATAGCAGCTGATAATTTAGCTTAGCTGTTTCTTGTTAATGTGCGAGCAGAAAGTTTGGAATAACTCTTTTTCAATATGTGGGTTTATCGATGTTTGTTGCTTTCCAGCATCATATTGTGCTGTTCAGCATTTACTAGGAATGGTAAGTTTGCAAGTTTTTTCTGTTTTTGCTAGTACATGTAGTATCTGTGTCTTATAACTGAAATCAAACCTGAAATATAATATAAGTTCCAATTAAAAATTAGTGTAGCTTTGATTGATTAACTTTTTCTTCATCATTTTGCTATCAGGCCAAACATTTAGGTAAAATCTATAAAAATTTGTCTGACTAAAATTTGTGTGATGTTTTGTTTTCTAAGTTTTTTCTGTTCTCAACTATTAAAAAAATTGAATTTATGTATACAATAGCCTTACATTGTACATAAACAATTTATTAGTTGTTTTATTTCTTTAGGAGTTACAGCATGTAACGGAGGTGATATCCTTACACAGAGCCCAGGAAATGTTACATCGCCCATGTACCCAGGTCATTATGATAATAACCTGAACTGTGAATGGATACTACAAGCCGACACCTTCCAGGTGTGATTTTGAGTCATTTGCCACTTACAACTTGCCTGGTATTCTGTATAACAAAGCTACTTTTTGAAATAGGATTAGTTCTTTAATTGAACATAAACTTGTTAGCGACTCTTAAAACAATTAGTAAAATGCTGACTATTAAAGATGTCCAGAGCCTGCTTTATTATGAACATGCAACGTTAAGTCTGTTCAAGATTCACGTAAATTTTAGTAGTCACCCTTCGGGTACTGTTTTAAGTTTCCAATGCTCAGCATAGACTGGTTCTAAATTAAATTTTAACTTTTGTTGCAACCTTCGCGTAGTTAGCAATATAGTTTTATTGAAAGATGTGTGTGCTTACATCTTCACTTGCCACCATGTGTGTGCTTACACCTTCACATCTGAACAGCTTATGTCACTAAAATTAATAACATTTTTTGAAATCAGTTAGGGCTAAAACATTTCATTGCCTGTCAATACAATTTAATGTGTGCCTACAGCACAAAATGTAATTTGCTGAAGTGATTCTATATAAAAAATAGCTGTACAAACGCCTTCGGTTAAGTAAATATGTGCTTAGTTACGATATTTTATTAGAAGCTGTAAACAAGTAAACAATGTGTTTTTATATTTTTGCTTAGGTGGTTTATATAGAGTGGAAAAGTTTCAGCATTGAAATGGGTGATAATTGTCAATATGACAAGGTAGAGGTTTTCGACAGTACCAGTTTAGTTGGCAGATTTTGTGGAACACAACTTCCTGACAGGTTTATGTCAACAACCAACAATGTTAAAGTAATGTTTCATACTGATTTTTCTGGTACAGCTGCTGGCTGGCTCTTTACCTATGCTTTCTATGATATGGGTAAGGATGATTAAATATATGAATATGTAAGATTCTAATATCACATGCACAACACAGTTGATAAGTAACTTAAAAATTGAGTCACTGATGGTGTTATTGTGATTTGTTTAACACTGGTTTTCTTGTTCTGAGGGAAGTCTTTGGCATTGATATTTTAAATTAACATTATATGGCTTCACTGAAACGATTGGCAAAGTGAGGAAATATTTACTGCATGTTGCATGTCACTAATTGTCAGAATTGTTGGTAATGAAAAGCACCTTAGCACCTTATTTTAATAAAATATTTTTTGCATTTAGATCGCCTTTTGATGTAAAATTTTTTATTAAAGCACATTTAGCACATTGCTTATCAACAATTCGTACTAATCATTGCCTATGCACTGGTTAACTTTGGTTGTTAATTGCAGCTCCGATTATGACCACGCCTCCCCCAGATCCGAACGCCTGGCTAGGATGTTACGGAATGCCTTACAAACTAACGTCAAGTACTGGAAGCATCACCTCTCCATGGTATCCACAAAGTTATCACCACAATGCGAATTGCAGCTGGATCATACAGGCATCTTTTGGGAAGGTTGGTTCTAGGTTTTTCGGGGCAAATTCATTTGTCAGCCTTTTAAAATACTATACTGGATGCCCGTCTCATGGTTTCCTGTTTTTAAAATAATAGGTGCTGTCAGATGTCCTGAAACTAGTATCATATTCTGTATCAATAGCAACTAAATGTCTGAAAGATCTACTGTTTCATCACAGTAGTAGTCAGTTTCTCGTCTCTACTTAACGGTCACTTTTAAAATGTAAAGGGCATAGGTAGGGCTGAGCCGGGTTAGTAACTGGATGAGTGTCTGCTAGAAAAAATGCTTGTGAGTGGTTTTATCTGCTAACTGACTGTAGCTTTTTCTCTCAATGAAGGAGGTGCTCATTCAAACATGTCTCATCTCAGAGGAATATCTTTGAAAATGAGCCTGATTTCAACTTACATGGATATCCTTGATAATGTGCTTAGTTGTCTTGCAGCCACTTTTTTTTTTGTATACAATGTACTTGGCTAAAAAATATACAATGCTAATTTCTGCATGCTGAGTTGCTTAACTTTTGTTAACTATAGCAACGCTCTGAAAATTTCAGGCATGTTTGCTTGTAATTACAGTAAGTAATTGTTAAAATTGTCTGCACTAAGGAGCAGCATTGGTTGATGGAATTTGGCACAGAAGCTCAGATGGCTCCATTGCAATACAATTGCAATCCAGCTATGCAAAGCCTAGTGTTGGTGAAAGCCAACTAATATAAGAATTTTATTTCCTTTTCAAGAAATATTGTTTGTAATAATTCTTTGAAATTGTAGACATGCAAATAGCATTAATGATTTTTGTGCATTCTCTTGTACAATGAAAGGGGAAAGAGTGATTAGTTCAAAATTTGAAAAAAAATTCTTGTTAACCAAGTTTATTCTTGATTAGCAACATCCTTTTTTTGTAGCAAAATGTGATGCTGTACTAGTCATTTACCCCTTGATCTATTGTGATTCTTTTGAGTTTAGGCCATAAGTTGCACATTTTTGTGTGTGCTTGCAGAGATTTTTGCTCAATCTTGAAAAATTCAAATTTAAACACAAGTTAAATTCAAAGAATATTTTGTGTTTATAAAGCCAATGAACCATACTTGACATTGAATTACACTTACAGAACACTCATTTGACATCATTTAGTCATTATTCTTTAAAGGTTTGAGTGAACATAAAATTTGCATCTTTATTTCCTTAGTCAGTTGAAGTCAGTTTTGCATCATTGGATATTGAATATCAACTTTCATGTAATTATGACTGGTTGTCAATACATGATGGTGGTGACAGAAATGCACCAATGCTCCGGAGAATCTGTGGCACGATCATACCACCTCCTATCACCTCTTCTAGTACTGATATGTTTCTTAATTTTGTCTCGGATCAGAGCATATCACGAGGTGGTTTTATCCTAAACTGGAGATTTGTTGATAGAGTAGGCAAGTAAAATTATTGCTTATTATAAACAAAACTTTTGGTTGATTGTAGTTCCCACATATTTGTTGAATCTCTACATTCAGTAAAACGTTGTTGTTTTAATAATCAACTTGTAACTGTATTAAGTTAAACGTAGTAAGGTGCAATTTTTAACACACACATCAGCAAAGAATGTGGCTGAAGCTAACACAAACAATCCTAATGAATGTCATAAAGTCAAAAAGTTAATTAAAAGCTTTGATTATGGTCAGCTGTGTGTTGCTGGCACTAATATCATTAAACTTGTCGAGCTATATTACTGTGACTGCTGGCATTTGATTTTATGTTAGATATGCTTCTTTACTGACGGTTAATTACGTAAACAAAGCCGAGCATTTTTTAGCTTGTAGTAAAACACACTACCGATTTGGCACTTTTTAAATGAAAACTGTTAGTGCTAATATTTAATACCTGCCTACTTTTTTCTTATAGGTTGGTTTTTAGTGGTGTCAGCATGTGATAATATTTTATCTTGCATATATGGGGTGGTGCAGAAAAAATGTGCTGAAGTTTTGACTACAATAATATTGGAAGTGAGAGCCCCACATTAACGTTTTGCTATGTTAAAAAATTAAATGCTCGAATAATGTCACCTATAATCATTAGTTGCATTGATGTACAAAGCATTCAGTACATGGCAGCAAAGCCATAACAAATCAATGAGGTTACGCCATTGTCTTCATCATAGAAGATAAAGCGCATATAAAGATTTGTTGCAAAGAAAAATATGAGACTTAATTTTCTGGATTATGGTATTTGGAATTCTTTTAAAGAAAAATTACACAATGGCACAGAGACGTTTGATGGAAATTTGCAAAGGAACTAAGAGCAAAAGTTGTTGAGTCCTGGCATCTAATGTCTTTTAAAGAAGTGAGAAACTATGTCACCTGTTGGAAAGGACTCCTTCACCTAGTTTGCAGTGAAATTGGTAGACCCATAGAGCACCTACTGCAATTTTTAACAATGGTGATACAAAATTTTTTGCATTATCTATTTTTTTTAATTGTCGATTAAAAACTTCTGTACCTTTGGACAAATCTAATGGAGCGACCTAAAATTTTTGGTGTTTATACACAAAAGTATTAACATCAATGTAGTAAATTTCAAAAGGTTCTGTTATTTTCTTCTTATGATATCGTAATCAGGTCTTCGGCACATTTTTTACGTCACCTGATATAATCTTTAAGGGGCTTAACTATTGATGAGATTTTTATTGTTTAAAATTTTGTGTTTTTATTCAAACATTCAAAAAAATGTAAAATTTTGCAGCACCTACTGAGGATCCATACTACTGTGCACCAGAAGCTTTTCCTTGTTTGACTGAAGGTTGCATTCGACAAGATTTATACTGTAATGGAGAATCAAACTGTGAAGATGGCAGTGATGAAGACTGGTGTGGTAAGACCTTTTGAAAGTTAACTATGATGATTATTAACAGTGCCATGCCTCGGCCCATCTTCATTGCTGGAGGTCACATTCAGTGTCTCATCTCAGAGAATTATCTTTGATGCAGAGCTTGGTTCTCATTCTACCATAACTTTCAATATAATAAGTAGGCCATTTTATTGAGCCCTAGGTACTGCAGTGCACTAAACTGTTTAAAAAAGTCAATACTCTTGACTGTTTTCATTGGCCCTATCTTGAGATGCGAGATTGTTTTGTTTTGTGAAATCGGCTGAAGTATTACAACACTCAGTTTCTGAAGAAAGAATGAAGACTGTCTTCAGCCTTCATTTTCCCAGTGATGGATCTCCCTATATTATGTATTACAACACTCAGTTTCTGAAGAAAGAATGAAGACGGTCTTCAGCCTTTATTTTCCCCAGTGATGGATCTCCCTATATTATCAATAGTGTACTTCTACTGCTTTCCCCTTTTGCAGTTCAGATCGCACTTCTGTAGGGTGTCACAAGAGTCTGGTCAATTTAGCTTATTGCTGTTGTTGAGAATGGTTCTTGGCAGTTTCTTGAATGCTGTTTCAAACATTAACATATCGAATTTCGTATTTAAAATGCCATGTTTTTACCAACTGACAGTCAATTCACATTAAATTTTGCTATTATGACTGGCTAGACATGAGACTGGTAATATTTTCATTAAACTGGTTCAAATTGCTCTCTGATCTCAAACATTTTTCTAATGTGAACTTTATGTTAGTATTTGACCAGTAGTAAAATGAGCTCTTAATGTATTATTTTAGTTATTGCAAATTAAAAATTCCTGAACATTAAAGCTATCAAAGAACTTAAAAATAAATTTCATGGAAACTATAGTTTTAAGAAAATGAGACCCTCTTCTCTATGCAGTAATCTAAATACATGATTCTGATTACTTGTAGTGGTAAATAAAGAATGTGGTGTGCAAGATATTTTACCTGATCTTTTAAGTGGCAGCCCCAAAAATCGGATTGTGGGTGGCGAGGGTGTAAAGGCCAATAGTTGGCCGTGGATGGTTGACATAAGACGTGATACTCAAACTCGATTATGCGGTGGAGTGTTAATACACCGCCAATATGTCTTGACCTCAGCACGATGTTTGGAGTTTCAGTAAGTGTATCTAAAATGTTATGTGTCTAATAATGTTAACTGCATCATATGTGCTAGTAGAATAGTGTCAGATATGATTGCTCATTCTGCATTTCGATATTTTTGCTTCAACTCGTTGTTTCAGTTCACTATGTAAAGATAAGTGATCATAATGAGTTTTTTCTTTTGTTATTAATTTATTATACGTTATTTTACTATTAGTGCACCTCTTGAAATTGTAATTATGGTGCGTACATAATATATTTTGGAGATTGCAGATGGCCTGTTCTTCCAAAATCACGTTAACGTGTTGCTAATATTAGCTACTGTAAGCTTATCTAGCAAAGAATAGCGAGTTGAGCAGTGAAATGCTTTTATGTAATTCCAAAAAGTAAGGCAATTTTCCCCCCAAGGTTAATAATTGTTTATTTTTCAGTTAATGGGAATTATTATTAACCAGTAATTATTAATCTTTTTTCATTATGTTTGTGAATGGCAAAACTAAAGACAGTCTCAAGCAATCATTTATTTATTTCAATTTATTTTTAGGTAATTGAAATAATAACATTTTTTATGTTTTGCTAATGTTTTTTATCTGTGCTGCCTGTACATTTTATTAAATTATAATTATTGTTATTGTTATCAATTGTCTGGCACAAGCATGTTATGTGGTTCGTGCACATATTTTAATTTCTTATTTGTGTTCTAACATGTTTCGACAACATGTCTGCTGAATTTTTACATTTTTTAATAGAACATTGATCATATTTTCTTTTACAGTAATAACCCTACATCAATTCTGTTCATTCTGGGCAAGCATTATCAGTACTTAGTAGGTGCTACTGAGCAAACGATTTCTGGGCAAATCTTTTACCTGCACGAGCTTTACAATTCATTCACTCGTAATAATGACATTGCTTTAGTAAAACTCGCTACCCCAGCAACTATCAATAGATATGTGAAACCAATATGTTTGCCAAGACAAGATCAGCAACTATTTGAAGGAATGACTAGTTATGTGGTAGGATGGGGACAAACCGAAGGTATGTTTTCTTATTTTATTACAATTTTAATTTCAAGAACATTATTAAAAATGAAATAAAACCACAACTATTGAATTTTGAAACCAAACTTGTTTAATCGGTGCTGTGTAGCTATTTTTATTTCCAGTAATTTCTCCAAAAGTACTTATTAATTTTCAGTGCTTGAACCTTGTATCAAGTGCATGTATAACTCTGTGCTAAAGCAAAAAAAATTGGTGCTGAATCAATTTCTGATTAAGGAATGTCATTTTTTATTATTAATGTGTTTTATTTTATTCATTGATACAGCAAGAACAAGTTTGACAGGTTTCAATTTCTTGTTTTAACTGAGATTTTTAAGTAAAACGTGGTTGGTTGTTTTTGAATTTGTAGTTTACTTGCATTCATAGGTACTGGTACTGATGCTGTATTGAAGCAAGCTCAAGTGAATGTGATAACACGGCAAACGTGCAACCAAGCGGAATTTTATAGCGGTGCTGTTACAGCTAGTCAGTTTTGCGCAGGATCTGAGGACGGGACAAATGGACCATGTTATGTAGGTTAAACTAAGCATTTATTTTGTAGTAATTCAGCGAATTACTGAGGCCACAGTATTTCATTTAAAAGGTTACTGTATTACGTTTTAAAATCAAATCCTTTTGGATAATTTTTGTCTTCTCCATTAATTGCACGGTTCAACACTCTTTAGTATCAGTGATTTATTCAACCGTATGAAACATGCTATCTAGCTTTAAAGATGTATAAGTGTAAGTCACAGTGTTTTGCTACTGAGTTTTGAACTACTGAGTTTTGGACAATTTAGAAAAAATTGTGGCTCTACGTTGAGGATGACCTAGTTAGCTATTTCTTTCATTGTTAATTTTAATCACTTAAAGTCAGCATAAGGTTTCTTAAAATTTAAACTGTATGACTACAAATTATTTTTTCTTTCTCACAATTGCCTGCAAACAGGCTTCTATGCATTTTCAAGAATTAATCCCTAAACCTCTAACCTCTATTTCAAGATACCACTGTTCACTTTACATTATAGTTGCTGAATTGCTATTTTCTGATCAGTTTCATGTGGTTGCACATTTCCGGGATATTACTTGAGAGTAATAGTCCAGTCACTCAGTAATAAATTTCTGCTTGATCACATAACTATCTAGTACTGCTATAAAAAGTTAGCATGTACTTTTGTTTCTGTCCATTTTTACATTATAATATACACTTTCGGTTTTTGTCACTCCTGAATGACAACTACTTATCATATCATTTTACTGTCACAAGTGAAAGGTATTCAGCTTGCATGACAAAGCTACTGCGCAAAAGCGACTGGCATTCAGCGACTGTTGTACTTTGCTGGAGAGCAAAGCTAACTGGACCATCTGTATGGCACCTAGGTAGCCGAAAAATCACCAAGATCACACTTTCTTTCTACAGTATTAAGTATAGCTGGAAAATAATATTCTAGAATTTTCTTTTTCAGGGCGATGAAGGAGGTCCATTAATGCAACACTATGGAGGAAATTGGCATTTGGGTGGTATAGTTTCTAGAGGCACCACATGTAATCAATATGATAAACCATTTATCTACACTAAAGTATCACTTTTTATTGACTGGATAGAAAGCAAACTAGAAAACGAAGGTGACATCTAACATCTAAAATTTCATACCACCGTTACACGTAACAGTTACCTTTGAGACATTTAGTTTTGGATTTTGCAGAGACCTAAGGAACTAGTGTAATGCATATATATAGAGAAATCAACTAATATGACCTCCACAGCAATCATTTAATATTTTAAGTATACTGTTTTTAACAAAACATGACTGCAATAACTAGTTAGTTTAGTAACTGATTTAGTAGCTGACTTAATAACTATTTAGTTTTTTGCCACCACTGACGCTGCAGTTGCTGTGTAAGATTTGCAACAAAAATTGATAATTTTGAAAGGGAAAATAAAACTGATCTGTTACAATACAGTTTAGTGATATCTGGTTTATGTGTTGTGCACACGTATATATATATATATATATACAGATTATTAAATTCGACTTCTATGTTCATGATGACTGTTTTTCATTCAGCATTAAAATTAAAATAGCATTAGGCTGTTAAATTAAATTTCAGTGTTATTATTTTACTACTAGTTTGTTAATGGCATAAGAGATTTTTTACTATTTGAGCTTTTACTTGCTTTGCATTTAACACTGGATAGTAAAAAGTAGAAAATCCAGCTTGCATTTTTCCACTGATTAAGAAATGGAATTGGATGGGGCTTCCAATCAGCACCATTTTCCATCATACAAAATGTATAATGATAAGCAATAAAAAATTATATATATTATTATATTGCATTGTATACTAAAGTTTCATCACATACATAACATATCGAACATAATTACATTATTATTTTAGAACTGTCATCATTTATGTAGTTGTTACATCACATGTTTATTTCATTAATATTATATGTTACATTCATTATCTTAAAATAAGTACAAGATTTTATTTAAATAAAAGAAATATTCAAACCTCCTAATTACAACATGGATCCCATTTTATGTCTCTTTATATCATGTACAGCAAATTTCCCAACAATTTGATAGGGTGCAATCTTACCTTGATATGGTGTCTCAATCAAACCAAGCTCCTTAGTCACTAAAAATACTTGCTTTTTTGTAACTTCTGTAAATACGTCATCGATACATACTATAAAAGAAATGCTTCTTCTAGGATTTGTAGTCACAGCATGACCGATTTGTCGAAAAAGATGATTTGATGCTTCGTGTACAGTTTTAGCATAAATGTCTATTTTGTATCGCATTTTTAAAGAGTCATACAAATCATACTTTGTACCAAAACTTACAGAAAGATATTTTCCTTGACTGTCGAGTTCAGCTAGCATGTGAGGATTTTCATTTTCCATGATAATGTCATAGTTTTCTGGAATCGTTTTATAGGTCATGAGGTCAATGGTTACACGATCTTCATGAAACAGTCGTCGGCTTATTTCAGCACTTGACAGCACACAACGTTTTTGTTCGTCAGTTAGAACGCTGATGGCTCGTTGTAGTTCTTTTTCATGAGTTCTTGCGTAAGATGCAATCTGTGGCACCAAATTGTCAGATGAAATAAAACCATAAGATGCTCTTGGCTGAAATAATGCAAAAACATACATGGCAACAGTCGTAGCTAATAAACAAAAGATATACTATTGCCACAACTTTATATTTTATTCTAATATACTTAAAGTTATAGATCGCCATAACAGCAATAATTTTTCTTTTCTATTTTCTCACAGCTACTCTTGCCTTTACGGAGCTATCAAGCTGTTGTACAAGTCATGCAAGTGTACTTTATTGCTCGACAGCAGCATGTAGAGAGAACAGCCTTCAGTGAAGAGGCGTCCAAATTCCCAAGTTTACTATGACTGTTTGACCTTAGATCTCCATGATTTTAGCAGCTCTAGGCCTCTATATAAACAAACCCACCAGGTCTGCTAGTGATAGTCATATTATTATCACCCTTAGTAATAGCCTCAACCTCTCCCCCATTTATGGTAGGTATTGAAAACCAGAAGATGAATAGTTTTGCAAGCCTTGGTGATAGACCACAATAACAACATAATAGTTGTGAACACTATGTTGTGACTTTGACCTCTGATATGATTAATCATTCACCACTGTATTCATATCAGAGGACCTTAAATTGAATAGCTTTACCCCATTTCTCACTACCAGTATCCAGTTGATATGCACATGGATAATGAAAAGGTAGGAATAGAATATCATTACCATGCCTACTTAGACTGCTGGCTGCCCCTAGCATTTGTCTCTTAATTGTATTGGATAAATTCAAAGATTCAAAGCCAAAATCTTTACTTCATACTTGCGAATTATACAATCAGTTGCCTAAGTTGAAAAATCAAAAATTGGTTACCTTAATTGCAATTATTGTACTACCAATAAAATGTGCAGGTGGCAAAGTTCTTCCTTCTGTTAGTCTAGGCCACACAAATTCAACTGCATCTTTATGGCTGAATTTAGACAGCGCTTCTTTGTACATTGGCGGAACTGCATGTCCTACAAAGTTCTTTCCACGAAAGTTGTAATGAGTTCTTCCAAATCGTCCATGCAAGGAACGTTCATTGTCGATGATACTCACCATCATAAATGATACCTAAGCAAAAAATCAGCACTGTCTAGCAACACCGGCTGCACATAGTATTAATGAGCTCTAGATCTTATAATGTTTTTCGTGCGGTAAAGATGTGTAACATGTATTTGGGGTACAATTATGAAAGAAATAATGATGGGTTGCTAGAGATCTTTTAGGTAATGTTTGGGGAGTACATTTGTTAGTTATATTATTGTTTCTTGTCACAAACAGGAAAGGGAAGTTTCCTTTTTAAACTTTCATTCAAGGCCAGTAAAGTAAACAGTAGAACAATCTTTTCTTGAACGAGGCAATAAGCAGCGATTCAGTACTCACTCCGGCTGATATATAGCAAAAGTTTTACAGCAATTAATGCTCAAAATCTGTTTTTGCCCATCCTTTAAATTTTCCTTTCACTGATGTTCAGTATATGCAACTGCAAGCAGGCATGAACCATTTGTTCCATTTTTTAGAATTCTGTTATTGTATGCTTTAGCTTGATACTGTCCTCACCTGAGATAAGTGAGTATAAATTTACCAATTCATTATTTAAATGTAACAAAGGAAATGTGAAAGCGTAAAATGTATCTGCATACTATTTGACCATCATCTGTAGTAACAAGGTAGGGTACGTTGTAAGGACGACTCATCATATGCCGGAAGGTTGCTTGACAGGACAAATGATCTTTGCCATTGTAGACATTCCTGTCCATGTCATATACAGCTTGCCAATCGTCAGGTGTAGCCCGTCTTGTCCTGCAAAAGACAAGCTCTATTTTCCACATATAAATCATAATACTCAGTTATCCAATCCTGTATCTCATGTTCCCGCTGTTTATTTACCGTTTAATCACAATTTACTAGCTTTATGAGACATGGCATTTTGAAATGCAGCAGTGGAAATCTGCATTTACTGCAAAATAGAGTTATTGCAATGATTAATGTATATACCTCAAAGTGGTATATACATGTATGATTAATAAACATGCCTTATGTCTCATGTATGACTAGGGAGTTCATAATTATGGATACGGTTCAATTATCCAAGAATATCAGTTATTTGAATGTGTTCTAGTCTGTTGGCTCAGGTCGGTTTAGTAGTGTCCGGCTAAAATACAATATTAGCTAAAATCTTTAACCATGATTCCTACTTTTTATTAACTGAAGTTACACAGTTGATAATGTTATTATTGTTACTGTAAACAATAAATCACAATCTGAACGTATAGCAGCAACAAGCCCAGCTAAAACCTAAACTTAAACAATCTTCTGAAAATGACCATTGTGTAGGAGATCAACTGTGGTTAGTTAAACTTCAAAGTATCTCATAAAACATACTCGTATACAGTTACAGTTTAAGATGTCCAATAAGTGAATTAGGTCTTTTCAATGATATCAGATTCGTCCATACACAATGCATTATAGTAATCGTGATTTTTAGAGATTTACCTGAAACTGCGAGTATCGCGATTAGACATTGCAGTTCTACAAAGATTGTAAATCGTCTGTAGCTTCAAAATTTGCTTTGCCATGAGCGCACGTAAGGATTGGCTATTACAATAATCACCTTATGAACTACATAAAAAGAATGCTTCCACCATTTCGACGTCATTATTTTCTATAGATACCAAGCTCTCCTAAAAATGGTCGATCTGCGAGCAAGTAGACTTTATAATGTTTTGCAGCAGTAAAAGAGTAAAGCCTAACTGATAATAAAAATTGCCATGGCATTTCTGTTGCGACTGGTACAAGGTTAGCCGGTTTACATGTAACTACGCATACCCGAATGATCACATGGTCTAAATATCTGTCCAGTACTGTCGTCTTTTGACTGATCAAACATGCTTTTAGGTGATGGCATCACGCATAAATTAGCTAACGCGATCATCAGTCTTCTTTGTGGAAAACCGTTATTACATGTATAATTATTCTGACTATACGGACTTTAGCGCACTGTTGCAGTTACGTGGCCAAGGACTGTATGGTGAAAACGCCACAACGTAATATATAGGGTGTGATTTTTGAATCGCATCAGTAAATTTAAAATAAGGTTATACGATTTTCCTTGCGTTCACTAGCGCTAGATGTTGCTACCGTGGCGGGTTTGGCCGAGGGCGCACAAAGAACTTTCAAGAGGGGCGCAGTTAATGCATACGTTTAGCATGGGCTTGCCACTCTTTCGTTATTGATAATTATTTGCTGAAAGGAACCGCCCATAAGGCACACGAAGGTGACCGCAACGTATCACATGGGATGATACAGACAACTAATGGCCTTATGTTATTTATCATAAACATTTGTTGAGCTGTGTTTAAATTGAAAACGACTGAATTGGTTGTATATTATGAACTTAAATTTTGTGTACATGTAATACTATTGTGTACAATGGCTGATATAATTATGTATTATGTAGCAAAGTTGTGAATCGCGATGAGCTCCCATGAAAAAAAATTAAAAGGACAGCGGATTTGCTACTGCTACAATACACAGTTTCTGAAACATTTGTTAGATTTCAACAAGCGGATCTAACAATTATCAACATATACAGATAGATAATCATCGATTGATCATCACGAGAGAATCACGAAGTGTTGGAAAACTTCTAACGTCCTAATATGCCACGTGGAACACCCACAACGGCTTACAGGACCCTCACAAGGACTTTTTCTAAAAGCTTCACATGCCCTCTCATCACTGTACTAAACGTGCTAAACCGCCAAACTGTCGTACAGCCAAACCAGCCAAAACTAACTGACTAGTTTAACTAGCTAACTAATTAACTAGCTTACTAACAAACCAACAAACTAACTAACTAAATCATAGTTAGTTACATAGTTAGTCAGTGAGTCAAATAGTCAGTCATTGTGTGCGCGCATGCATGTGTTTAGTGTGAGTGTAGGTAAAAATGGTACGGTGGCACAGAAAAAAATGACACTGTAAAAATGGCACACTTAGTAAAATATGTGTTTAGGGTTAGAGTTACAGTAGGGGATCATTATTTTAAGTTATTTTTACCTCTACCAAGGAAGTTATGCTTCAACACAGTTTGTTGGTTTGTCTGCTAGTTTGGTTATTTTTTTCTGTTATGGCAGTAAGGCCATTACGCAAAAACTGTCTAACAGATTTCCAAGAAACTTTGTGAAGAAAGGCTGGTGTAGGATGCAAAATGGGAATCTTTTCGCCGGTTCTTTTTTCACAGTACTTGACCGAACACCACGTACAAAAAAACATTGGCGAAGCGTTTCGTGGATGTCGCAGTGGGAGTGTTTAGTACTTCTTTTTTGTTATTTCCACGTGGACAAACAAGTACGAGTTGGTTCCAGTTCCTATTCGAAAAATTCTCTTGTAAACTCGTGTCATACGTAAATTTGTCAGTCTATTACCATCGCCAAAATTGATGATTAAAAAGGTAGATAAGCACTATGTGGAACTATGTGCATTATTGATTATAAATCTATTTAATGAACAAATATTTTGAGAGTCTACTGTTAGTCTATATAATAACAATGCAGGTACATTTTTGTATGTTTGCATGTTTATCTTTTTGTTAAATCTTTTTCATCAAAAGAATCAGACGAATAAGTTCGGCTTTGGCAGAGATCTGCTTCCTGCTGAGCACATTCTAGTTTTACTATAGAAATCACTTGCTTCAAAATAAAATACGTGTCATTTTCCTACTTTTCCATTTGTGCCATTTTACCTACTGTTTCATTCCCATTTGTGTCATTTTTTCCTGTGCTATTTCTACCTGTGCCGTTTTTCCCTGTCATTTTTATCATGGTTTAAAAACGGTTTACTTACAAACGCTTATATGTAAAAGACACGGTTTCGAGCAATTTTACAATTTTCTGAAACATGTAGTCCACTATATTTGACGGGTCCGATTTATAATTTTTGTGCCGATAGTGTATTTTTAATGTAACAGACAGTTTAATTTGTTTAAATGTAGTTACATATAACACTCTTTAGAGTGTAACTTTATGTGTTTTAATACGTCGAGGTTTAAATTAGTTTCTGTAACTATTAGTTTTAATTGTAACTTACATTGTAATTGTATCTAATAACGTGCACTTCTTAGTGCATAATTTGCCTGATGTAACTGAAAAATTTTCGAACGTTTAATTTTTATCGTAATTTATTCTATTTATTTAAAGGTATATTATAACGTGCAATTCTAGTGTGTAATTTACTTACTTAAATTCAACTATACTAACTACTTGGATCATTATGAAAACATTGTTCACGTGCAATTTGAATGTATCTACGTAAAAAATTCCTCTAGCTATCTTTTTCAGTTGAAATACTGTGCCGTCTAGTATATAGCCAACTGCTATGTTGCACAGTCTCTGCACGACAGTCTCTGGGGTTGTAAATACTGTACACAGTAAGGTTACAAAGTCTACAACCGTTTTCTTATCTTATTTCAACACCATGTTATTTGGAGGCGCTGCCGCTTACTGCTTTTGTGATGCACTATTGTTAAATGCAAACTAAATATATAGTTTTCTGCTTTGTTAATTTTATGAACATACACATTACTACTAAAAGTGGAGAACCAGAAAGTACAGAATCAATTGACTGGCTTTAAATTTTGTATCTCTGTATCTCCGTAGATGTTCCAGTAAGTGTCTCAAAACTTTTAGAGCGCTGAAACACCCACAAAGGCTTACACGGCTTATATGAGACTTACATCACACGCATTCTCGTCACTACACTACAGTCACTATTCAAGCCTACCAAATCCGCCAAATAAGCCATACCGCCAAACCTGACAAATCTACGATACCGTCAAACCTACCAAATCTGCCAAATGTGTCATACCATTCCAAACCTGACAAACCCGCCAAACCTGACGAACCTGCCACACCGCCAGATCCGTCGAATCTACTATACCGACGAATCTGCCTGTACCACTAAACTGTCAAAGCCACTTCTCCAATTAACTGACTGACTGACTACCTTAGATAGTAAACTAACTAATTTTCTTATAAAAAAGGCGCCCTTGAATAAGAGTTAATATTTGTAGGAAAGTTATAGGCCCTACGTATGAAAAGCATCACCGTAGTGCATTATAGAGAAAAATACAGTTATTTTCGACATTAGATTTTAACATTACAACATAACAGTTTAATCTTGCACCTATTATTTAATGACTAACTATAATTTCCTAACTCTCACAATATTTTTTAATCATGGCTTCACTAAATTAACATGTGCAGTAATAAGTGATAAGTAAATTAACAATTAAGATAAGTAAACCAACTTTGCACTTTCTGGCTCTTCGCCCCAATTTTATATTTTTTTGTGAGTTGCTTTTAAAATTAATGTACATACGTGTACATTAGCAATTTAGTAAACTATGACAAAATTTCATTTCAAAAATATCTAGTGCAACACAAAAAACAGCAATAACAGAAATGTTCGTCACAAAAAATCTATTCTCATCAAAACTGAGCGTTAGTACAACTAGCGGAGCAGTTTGACTAGTGTTGTATCACAGTACTGTTGCGTGGTAAAAATGCCGCAGGAAAAAATATCACAGGGAAAATGGCACAAATGGAGAAGTAGGTAAAATTGGCACAAATGGAAAAGTAGGAAAAAATGGCACATACATTATCTTAATGCGATTGATTTCTATAATAAAACTAATTTGCGCACAGTAGGAAGCTGATATCTGCCAAAGTCGAACAATCCTAAACTTATTCGTCTGATTCTTTTGATTAACAAAAATAACACAAAGATAAACAAGAAAATGCACAAAAATGTGCCTGGTATCATATAGACTAGGAAAAGACTCACAAAATATTTGTTCATTAAATAGATTTATAATCAATAACGCACGAATGTCCCACATAGTGTTTATCTACCGTTTTAACCATCAATTTTGGCAATGGTAATAGACTGACAAATATACGTACCAAGTCATCTTACGAGGTTATACACAATAATAAGCAAAGTTAAAGATAGCCATTTTTCCGCCCACCGTAAGAACAGTCTATGTCAGATAGTCTTCAACTCCTGTTCATGGATAAATTTAACGTTTTGAAGAATTTATCAGAAAATAACTTGGATAGATCTATACTAATTGCAATTATAACGAGGAAAGGCCTTACTTATTTTTTGCAGGCGGCTTATTGTCATATTTTTAAAGAAGAAACGTTGTAACAGTTTTTGGTTTGTGGAGTTGTATAAAAATTTGGGTTTAGGTAGGTTTCCCACAAAAAGAGTTTCCCAGAAAACTTTTTCCCCCAGTAAATATCTTTCTTAGAATTGGTATTTCCCAGAAATATTTTTAACAGAAAAATCGCGATCTGCTTTTCAGTTGCAAGATCTGCTATTTTTAGTAGGGTAAAATCTTCGATTTTTTTTCAAATTCAATGTTGATAAATAAGTTTTAGACCTAATTTTGTTTTAGAGGTCAATCTTGTTTTAATTTTTTGAGATAATGTTTTACTTTGTAACAAATTTTAGCGTTAAATTAGAACCAATTTGCATCTTTTGCCACATATTTGCCTCAAATTTAATTGAATTTCAAAAGATTTGAAATAAAGTTTAATAAACAATCTTGAAAATAAACATCGAGCCTTATGTAGGAGTCTAAATTTGCCCAATAAATTGCTCCTTCACAAGATTTTTTTACAGGTTCTTGTATGGCAGGCCAGGTTTCTAGTTCGGTTTTAAAATAATCCTGTCAGATGAAATATTGAAGAAGCAGAGGTGTCCTCCCTTAATCAGCAAATTAATTCGGCATAGCAATGAAAGGGCATGCCCAAAGTATGATTCCATAAGCAGTCACCCAACTAATCAGTTGTCAGGCTCGACATTGCTTCACTTCGGTAGCCAATCACGCGCAGTGATTACTCACTATAGCTTATATGCCAAGATCAACATGATTCGCTATGTAATCGTTCTGACGTTACAAATTTATTTTCTTGATATAAGCAATCGCCTGAAGCAATTAAGCAATTTATTCTATCATATAATCGGTATTAATCAACACACGTTGTTTAAACGTGGGAAATTTTTTGTCAAGGAAAAATTTTTTCTGGCAATTTTTTTTTCTGTGAAGCGAGTCTACCCCAAAATTTCGTGTATGTCTTTTTGATATAAGGAAATCTTAATGCAGAGATTTATGACATTTTTACTAAAAAAGTAACATTAGTACCTAATATCGCTTTTGTACTTTCGCATTAAGGTTATCAACTAATAATAGAATAAACACGCAATTATTAAGTTTTTGCAATTAAATCTACCGAATGTGGGAACGTTTAGCGAAAAAGTTTGATTTTTGAAAACGAAGTTACATAATTTAACAATTATCTGTCATGACCTTGGCATCCATTATTCCCTTAAGTATTTGTTGAATTTTGTCTAATAAGGATGTACTGCCTGAGTACCCTAAAGCAGGTCCTTTCTAGACAAAGTTAAAGCAGGTCCGGACGTTAGTTGACCTCACTAATATGTGAACACAAAAATATTCAGTTTCTACCTGTGAGAGCTCTACGCTCGGTTATTTTTGAAAACAATCTTATTAGTCAGATGGCAGAATTAGCCTAGTTTACGGGTCATACGGTCAATATGAATCAAACGCTCTGTTTAAGACAGTTTAACTTCTGCATGAAAGTAGACACAAAAGCTTACAATTCATTGACATCAGTTGCTGCGGCCAGAACGCATTATGTTTTGAACCGTGCTTTACCAGCGTTATTTTAGGGCGTAAATAATAACACGGTTAAGATCTGAATAACTTCTTGGTTCTGTTCTTAAAGCGTGCGTATGTTCTGTTTATTTTCGAATAGGCTTGCGAACTTGCTTCAAGTGTTATTGTTACAGTTTTAGCCTGCTTTTCATTACTATTACGTTTATTTTAGCAGGGACCAAAAAGTAGCACAAGAAGATGTTATTTGCTGAATAAGAGCGCACGAGGTTATACCGTCTGCTTACAGAACGCTTTTTCTGAATCATACAACTGTGTATTATGTGATCTGTGTAAATGCCTGTATTCCATTGCACAAGACGAACTGCAATGAGTGACTGAATAGGCCTAATTGGTCGCCATAATATCTCTACAGTGATCAGAATAAACCTAATTATTAGCAGACAAATGCATATGATCGCTGCAAATAGTATTATATTGATCAATTACCGATCATAGTTATTATAGCTATCCGGCGGGTGTAAGTTGCGGTTCTTTCATGCGGGAAGTAAACAAGAAAATGACGTACATAAAAGATTATGGTGAAAAATATTAATATTTCGTTGTTAAATTTATAATCACGCTTAGCAGTTTCTGTTCGCGTTTACGTTTAAAATTATTTGAAACTAACTCTACATTTTTGGATGCATAGAATATTCATTCTGTGATATACCTAACGCAAGACCTACATCTGTCATAACAGAGCAACCATATCTAGTCCACAGGGAACCCAGCGTGAGCAAAAGCTGCAAGACACAGAAAAATATTAGTATATGCCTTACTTTTATTGTGCTTATATAATTATATTAACGCAAGCCACACCATCCAGGACAACTTAAAAACATGTTTATATGCTGTGGTGTCGTTCAAAGTGCTCGCGGGGATACAAAATTACATACAAATTGGAGCAGAAAGCTGTAAAGATAATGTGCACGTCTATATAAACTACTGACTTATTTTATGAGGTCATTGGTTTTATGACACTTAAAGAGTATATGGCACGCAAATCAATGTGTATATGTACATACATTAGCTGTATAATCATTATAATCGTAACGGAAAAATCGGAGTGAGTCTTTCGCAAAGCACTGTAGAAATTTTTGCAGCAATTAACTCCTGTGACGGTTAGAGTGTCACACTAATTGAGAATACATGACATTCACTGGAAGACAGTAGTGCGACGGCAAGCAGTATTTCTGAAGTTCATGTAGAAGAGGATGTCCGTTCTTGTTATGTGTAGTGGCACGTGCTGACAGTGATGCGCTAAAGCTTATAGTAGACCAGACAAGTAGTGCGCATTTTAAAACGGCTCAATTTCAATTTTGTCGTTGGATACAGTTACTAGGTGTCCAATGTTAGGTGTCATAGGAAAATTGAATGCAGAAGAACAATTTGGAAAATAACTGCAAGATTAAAAAGAAATGTCGGAACTGTATAGATGTTTTCATTGCGCAGAGCTAAGAACTGAAACACACAACTGAAACACGTTTCTTCAATGCTTGCAAATTCAGTATAATTCCTCGCTGCTCAGGATCTCATTATCCGCCACCTCAGTACTAGTAGCCTCAGCACCTCTCAACAAGGAATATCAAAGCTACGCGCTTGTCCACGTAGTGTTTACAAAGTCAAGCAAAAGCAAAATGACATCTTGTGACACTGAAAAATCTGAAGTAGTGGTAGCTGACAATGTTAAGCCAGAAGTGTTAGTTACAGACGATTTGCAAACCATTAAAAATATTGTTAAAAGATTAAGTTTACAGGTGAATGAAAACACTAAACCACTAGAGCTTATAAATAATAAAAACGGGGTAGTTCATAACCGCAAAGAAGATAAAAACAAAACAAAGATTATAACCTCGGGCGGAAATATGCAGATGGACAAGATATTAACTACTCTCAGGAAAGAATTAGTAAGCATAAAAAATTATTTTGTTTGAACAATATCAACTCATGAAGAATCAAATTTTTGTACGTTGTGTACAACAATTTTAACAACACTTGTGTACAACCCTTTTTCTTTCTAAGTCACTGTCCTTCAAAGTATCCTCGTGTTAACATCACTTCTTTTGCAGTTGGAGTAGTCGTTCTAGTTTATTAATGAATGGCTCTTCACGTGCGAAAAGCTAAAGTTGATGACTGTTACACTATTCACTGTAAGTTTCTCGTCATCGTCGTTCATATAAGCTTATAACGTCATTGTTATGTTTTGACTGCTGTTTTCGATCATTTTTCACCGTCATTCACGGGTTTGAGCTAGCATTCGTGTCGTTGTCAATTAAATGCGATGTTTTCAATACAAGGTGGCTATACTGACAATGCTTATTAAATCACGAGTCAAGAATCAGCTTTGACAATATACTAGTTTTGTTGTCAGTTTTTTGCTTTTACAGATGGAATTAAAAGCTCAGGATCAGTTAATAGCCGCACAGTTTATCAAGATCAGAAAAGAAATTCAACAACTGAAACTGCAACAAAGCAGTGTCATCTATGAAGAGATTTTAGAAGATGCCACTGATCAGATAGAAGCTGAAGAAATGAAGGAGCATCTTTGTGATCTGCCAGTCAAACTTAGGAATAAAAATCCTCTCACGCAAATTGGAGTGACTAGAATGAATATTGAAAGAAGACGATTTTCTACTTCTTAATATAATTTTGTCTTAAGTACATTGATAATTTTCAATAGTAATAGAACTAGTCCCGAAGTGAAATGGTAAAATTTCATTTCTGTTTAAGTTCCCTGTATCATTTTTGTTTTTACACAATTTCTACATCATTTAACAGCAAAAATAATCTGTGTTAGTTACCATAAAGTGACATTTATGCAGGCCTACATATATTTTTTAAATTTAACTGTTTTACTAGTTTTTTTTAGAAATCATTATAAATTCCAAGCCATATAAATGAAGAATGGCTACAACAGCTGGCTTTGACAATTTGTACAGGTTTTCATTAAATTGACAATTTATTATTAAATTTCTGATAAGTATTATATGGACAATAAGAAAGTAGTCGAAAAGGGAAATAAGACAGCCAGGAGACCTTAGTATTTAATTAAAACAATTTATTTTTTCAGCAAGGTGAAATATTTTGATCAGTTCACAAAATGAAAATAGAATAACTTTCGAACAAGATTTGCTCTAATTACGATATTCATGACATGTTAAATTTTTGCTGAATTATTTACCAGGAAACTGTAGTTTCTGGTTGACAAGTTAATGATTGCTTCATAAGTTCTTTTAAATAATTACATTGCAGACACTTTCTCATTGGTAATTGCTATCACATAGCCTTAAGCTTTATAATTTAATTATAAGCATAAACAACAACAAATTATTTACACAGAAAAATTATATGTCCAACTAATTATTGAAAGCATTGTTCGTCACCCAAAGTAAAACCATTGCTTCTAAAATCTCAATTTACATAAATTAATAAAGACTAAGTTACCAAAATAAAGGTTCGCTAAAATTTAAGCAATCAAAAAATTATATGCTAAAATATACATGGCAAAACAAATTATAATAGTATAATTAATTATACACTTTAAAATGGGAAAGGTATACTTAAAAACAAAATATTTGGCATAACAATGCAAGACATTTTCGTGATTGTTCGAAATGTAATAACATATGCATAAATAATAGTCACAATTATGATACAAAAAAATTAAAATTTGGCTTTAAATTATGTAAGTAGATAACCTAATACACTGTACATCACCAACACACATAAATAATCAGTTTTCTTTGTGGTTATAACAGTCTAAATGGGCTAAAATAATGTTCCTTAGCTAAAATAATTACCCTTTATCACCAGATAATAATAATTTCATACAGATATCAACAGTCTCTCATAAATTGTTTATCTCTGAAAGAGTGCACATAAACTGAAAATAAAAATCAGAAGTATCAAGAGAATACCAAACAAAAAGTATCTTTCAATAGCATCAAATTTACTTCATAAATTTAATTTTTCTGGATGGTGTTTTCAAGTTTTCTTTGAGATCACATTGGCCATTCCGGTTTCTGTAATTTGTCACAAGAAGACAACACAAATTATTCCTTAGAAACCATTTTAGTTTAAAAAAAATAAATAACATTATATTTTACTAATGTCTAAGAGGACCTTAGCTGCCACTAATAACCACAAACTTGACGAAATTTATAACCAAATTGCAAAATAAAATTGCAAAAAAAATTATTAGACCCACTAACATTCCTTTTTAAAAGCTGATACTTCTATTTCACCTAAGCTTGCTGACTTTACAGAGTTTACAGACATTGTACATTAACACTGCACATATAACAACCACTACTGTTAATGAAAGAGCCGCTTGATATATATTTTCAATGCAAACGTTTAACACAATCACTATTATGTACATTAATGTAGTCTAAACTTTTTGTTGCACTCACACTTACGCAAAAATCACATTTAACACAATAACAAATTAATACTTTCATTATTATCAGAAGTGTCATTAAGCCTTGGTGAGGTAACATAATCTGGAGTTGTTGTTATTTAATAATAATTCAGAAACTTTACACATAAATTAGCCATTTGAAAGAATTCCATAAATGGAAATCTTACATATGCAAATCAAGAAAAAATACATCTGGTGATTTCACAGCTCCCTGACACGAAAAACTATTTATTTAATAACTCCCTAATGACAGGGCCTTTAAATTAATAATACAACTAACTACATTCTAATTTATGTATATAATGAGGTGAATGACTGGATAATTTTCTACTGATGGCTATATTTTTTGGCAGAACTTGCAGCGGTAGCTTTCATAAATGCAGGTGAACCTACATCTTGTGTTCCGCTGCCAATACGAAGAGTTTTCTGTGCAGGTGACAAGGCGGCTGCTGAGTGACCTTTTCGTTTCTGTAGCACCAGCTTGTCATGTCGGACAAACAATCCATGCTTGGGCTTACAAGTAAAATACCTGCGACCCTTCACCATGCCATTGTTTTTACCTGAAAGTGAAATCATGTAAAAATTGACAATCCTAAAAAAGTTCAAACTATGCAAGTGGCAAAACACGAGGCTAATTCTGCTAATAAGTTATCTAAAAAGTGTGTTTAGCCGATGCATGCTTCAATCTTGAAACCCTTTTTGGCAAAATCTTTGATAGCCTATAAATAGATGCATGTCTCAGCAAAATTAAAATTACACACATGTGCATACACATGCACGGACGCAAGCACACACACAGGGCCGTTGCCGAACTACCTCCCATCCTGTGCGAGGCCAGCTACTTGCATCCCACTCATGTTGACTTCTATTTTTAATCAAAAACATATTTGTATAGAAAAATAAAACCACAAAATCTGAAATTCTTAAATTTATTTTAATTTTCAAAACTAGCTTTGTAAGATGTTAACATAGCCAATCTTACAGGTGAGGTGTAGCAGTCGCTTTGTACATCCTTGCTATCTTACAATTGGGGCAAATAGGCTTTCACTTAAAAAATGACATTACACTGCTTGCAATGTAATGCAAATGGAAATTACAAAAAAATACTGTTCTAAGTTTGAGCTATAACTAAAAGTTAGATGTATAAAACACAAGATAAAATTTGAAACACTACTTTGGCAAATATTTTATTACAATGATAAAAAAGACAAAAAGATAACAACATTAAAAATGTCATATGGTAGTTTCCATTTCACTCAGTTTGGTTGCTTTTATGATAAAGTTTAGGGCCAATTTAACCACATCAAGGAATTGTTGTATTTTTGTTTTACTGTGCTTTTCTCAAAAGAACAGTTTGCATAAAATGATTCAGTTTTGCACCCTCTGAGGTCTATGCCCCAAGCAGTCGACTAGTTTGCTTAGTGATAGCACCAGCACCACAAATGCACACACAATTAAAATGCTACCATTAAGACTGCTAACAATGCTGTGTGGGGGATGTTTCGGCAAAATGTTTGATCTAAAAGTTACCAGCTGCTTTGTCTAATTCCACTCCCACCCAGGTACCAGAAGCAAAGTCTGCTGTACCAACATATCTGACAAAACCATATAAATTATATGGAGAGACACACACAGCGACGCCAGGAGATATCCAAGAGGGAAGTGGATCGGTGGCACGGTGAATGTCCGCTCGACTTCCGAAAGAACAAGTGCTGCCCTCTTCACTATCTATATTACACAAACATAATATAGACAATTAGATAATCTCTAACAACGGCAGTGCAACACATCAAAGAAAATCTTTTTTATAAAGAAAATCTTTCAGGAACTAACAATTTTTAAATCAATATTCAAGATCATTTTTCTATAAGTGACTAACAAACAAGTGGCAAAGAAAATTAATAATTACCAGATAATCTCTCATCATCCGCACAACTGGAACTAAATGAGTCCGACTTAGGCCTCTGCTCATCGATGTTTAGCTGCTTGCTTATATGTGTAAGTTCAGGATGGAAGCCACCTTTTTCTGCTGGTTCTAATGATATGCTAGCATTTGTTGTGGTTAGATCTATTAATGGTTCTTGATCTGGCATTATGTCTTTATCACCTCTGTTGTTTTTGCTTTCAGGTGACAAATTGCTGGTATTTGACGATAATATGTCAGACTGTTCTAATTCAAAATTCTGTTCTGGGCCATTATCAAACAATAAAAGAATGTTAGAATTTTTATCGTTTTCCAGATTATCCCTGTCATTTCTTGTTGAATCTAGCTGGGAATGTTGTACATTATTTATTAGTACATTGTCCTTAGTGACATTTGTTCTAGAGTCACTGTTTTCACTAAATTCAATGGATGCAGCATGCCTACCATTGTTTTTCAAAACACTGCTTTGCGAAAGCAAATTCTCTGATAAAATAGCTCCGGATAGTGGACATCGAAAGACACCTGTGTCAATAGTATGTTGTACGCTTTCTTCTTCGACTTTCACATTATTAACATTATCATTGGAAATAGGTGAAGATATTGGTTCTAAAGGGGCAGCGATATTATCTGGAATGTCACCAAAGTCCAAAAGGCTTTGGTCCTTTAACGAATCTTCCATAGCACACATTTCTCGATTTTCCTCATCCAAATCCTCGATCAACGTGCTACTATCTTCTTTTACGTCTCTCATGTTTTCATCACCACTCTCGCAGTTCTCTTGATCCTCGTCGAAATTGTCGAGAGTGTTATCCCGAAGCCGGATGCTGTCGATATCAGGAGTTTCATCAATGCTAATGCTGTGTAAGCTCATGGAATCTTCAGACGAAAGAGTATGAGAAAAACCTTGCGAACCATATCCGCTAGATGTTACGCTTGGAGGAAGGTTCTTTGTATCTGTCAAACTGTCGATTGTTGCCGACCGTGGAAGTTCGTCATACATGGCAGATTTGTGGATGTTGTCAAAAGTTCCCATTCGACTGAAACCTTCTTTTGTGTTCGGCCGACTATCATACGAGACAAAATTTACATAGTCTTCACTTGGAGAAAAAGCATCACCATTTTCTAAAAGCATGTTCTTTGTAGAATTGTCCAAATTATTTCCAAAAATCTGAAAATAAAGACAACATTGTTTAGCAAATGATTTTTTTTTCAATTTTAAACTATTATGAGTCACTGACTACACATAAAATGCAAAAAGCCGTATTTACATTTTCTTTGTCATATTTTTCCAACAAAGTTGGCTGTGCTCGGTGCTGCTGCTCCTCCAAAAGGGTGGAAAGATGAGTTACAGCTTTTCCAGTTTGTGGACTTGCTCCTGATTTTGGCATAATACCTAAACAGACATCAGACACTTATAACTATAGTCAGAATGCTGAATTTTGAAGCAATGCTTTGTGAAGGCCTATTACAAAATAGCTAAAATATTTTCCAAAAAATAATAAGAATGTTGCACAATTAATAATTTTCTGTTATATTATAACAAGCCAAGAAATCATAAATACTATATATAGTAAGCTATTACAATAACAATGTTTACCAAAAACTTAACTATGAAAACTGATTTTATTTAAACAAACTCAAGAAAGGAAATTTAAATACATTTATTACATTTATTTATTTAAATACAAATAAGTTATTTTATAACATGTATATTTCAGATTTAAGCAATATATGCAAATGACACACACATTCACCATTCACAACAAAAAGATGGTTTATTATAGTAATGGAGATCTATAGTAAGTCTGCAGGAAGCGATCACTGTTTTCTGCCAAGCAAAAACTTGGTAATATTAAGTAGCCAAGCAAATATAGAAGTACCAGTCAAATTAAAAAGACAAAAAAACTGATGTCATTGTTAAATGAAGTCAAAATATTGCCAGCAGAATTTGTCAAAGCATTCCAGAAAACATATCAATTTTATTCTTACTTCCTTGAAAACACTATCTAGTTAAAACACTAGAAAAGCAATCACATTTGACAGACTTTGATTCAGTAACAGCATTTCCCAAAGTGAGTTTCTGGCTATGGATATTTACGCCTGGCAATTGTCACCCTTCTATCAGGGATCTCAAATCTGCATTACATGTATTCTGAGCTCAACATTTCACCATTATGAAGTTTGGTAGCAGAAAACTTTAACTGCTTGTAACAGGAAACATGACAAATGATGCTTGAGACTACTAGTACATTCAGTATGTTAATCAAAATATCATGCTCAGTTTTTGTAAGAACTATAGCAGTATCTTACAGGTGTGAAAATGTTTGAAATACTGATGGCTTAGTGCTAGGCGGTTCATTGAAAGTCACAGATCTGTGTACTGCAAGTGCAAAAATTGACAACGAATGAACACCCACATTTTTAGAGATTAGGGTAATGCATATGACTAACAGTAAACAAAACCAAATTGTAAAGCGTTATGATTTATTGAAATGATGCATTCTGTTGCATGAATCAAAATATGTGTTTGTTGAAGACGAGAAAAGTAGCCCTGCTGCATGCACAGTAAACTACAATTAAAACTCAAGCTAATGGTTGCAATTAGTCTAAAAAATGAATTACATTAACAGCAACCATGCAACATATACACTTGGAAGAAAAAATTAACCGATAAATGTTGAAGAGTTGTCATCAGCAGGAGCAGATTTGGACTTAGCGCTCACGTACGTTTGTGGGCGAAGATTCAGAAAAGTAGGTCGTGCTGCATGAAAAATAATTCATAAAAAAATTTAGAGAAATAGTTTAATTAATGCAAAATGCACTGAAAGACTCAGAGAGAGTTTGTAAGCACTATGTACACATCCTGTTATAATGCTTTATTTTCCTTCATTGACTGCTACTTGTAAAGGTTCTCTCAATTAGTGCAGCAAAATAATTAAAGTATTGCAAATAACATGAAAAAGGCTTCTATCTGCACTTACCAAGACTGCTAAATGGAGTTTTCAAATCTTTGTTCGGCGCACGGTCACCTTTATTACGTAATGTGTCTGAAAGTGATTTGCGTCTGAACTCTTTTTCCCAGGACGTGACATACTGGTGTGACGGAATGGAAAAATCAGGCGACATGCGTGACACATCGGTTACACTTTCTGCTCGACACTGTGCAAGTAAACACATAAACATTTATAAGCTTGTTCCACAGTGAAAAACACTACATGAAAATTATGTGAAGAAAACATATGGCAATTTGCACAAACTTTCTGCACTTTTCCTTCTGATGTAATTGTATTTGTATATGCAACAGAGTAATAACTTCGTTAACTACACTAAAATGCTCTGAATTTGACAAAATGCAATAAATTAAAAATCACTTAATGCAGGTTTTACACACTGCTTGTAAATACTAATCTAATACGTAAATAATGTGCATGAGATGTGTATAAAATCAGCAGTGAACTTAACAATGAAATTAATCTAAAATCAAATTGGGGAGATTGAGAAATATAAAAACAAACACGAAAAAATGTTACTCCACTCAGATTTGAATCACTTACAAGTCCCAGTTTAATTAGAAATGAAGTAACATTTTTTGTGTTGATTTTGTACTTCCGTTTAACTTTTAGGAGTCAGTTAAAGTTTTTGGTATACTCAGTTAGAATGCAAGAACATTAGTATCTTTAACAATCCTAAAAATGAATTTAGCAACTTAAAAATGGAATTGAAACATTTATTTTATGCAAATAAAACTAGCCGACTCAATAAATGTTAAAAAAGTTTTTGTTGAAAAGGCACAATGGATGATTTTGAGCTAAGTAGTCTGTAATAACTGCCACTGAAAATAATTTTAAAATGTGTTGCACAAAAGTGGATATTTAAACTAGCAATTCTATTTTGGATTGTCATGCTATGAAACTATTTATAATCATCAGGCATGATTTTGCAATCTTTCAACAATATTGAAAAATATGTCAGAAAAATAAAATGGCTGGTAACATGCACAAGTTAAAAAAGCAAAAGTATTAATTTAAATGTTGCTGCTTGCAATATAATACCTCTGTTTCTAATTTAGCAACTGGACTAGGTTGAGTAAGACTACCGAGCAAACCAAATTTCTGCAAGAGAGTACAATAGGTTATCAACGCAACATGCTTTACATTAGCAGTTCATTTGCATTGTCACGACCATGCTATTCACATCAATTACAAAAATCATTGCTAAACAGTACTAAAAAACTTTACTACTAACATATTGTCAGTCTTACTGCAATAGTTCAGCAATCATATATAGAAGCCGATAAAGTTTTCCACATGCAGCGCCTTATAAAATAAGTCATGCCTCAACAACGGTCTCTGTAAATGCAAGCAGGGAGCGCAGACTATTCCCAGGTCATGCACAGAGCTCCACTTAGTAAAGACTGATATAAAGTGCTTTATAAGGTTAATGGATATCAAGAGCTTACGTTGGAAATGTTAGGCACACTGGCTGTTTTACGAATGGTTTTCCCACTCGCAGCAAGAAGTTCTTTCACTTCTACTTCCTGCAAGAGAAATATAAGATACAATTATACAAAGCAAGTAGTTACTGAACATGTATAACTATGTGTTTGATTTCTTTTGCCAACTAGATTAGGTAGGACTTGCAATGATATTTGGCATGGCAAACTAGTTACCATTCCATTTTTACACTCACAATTTCAGTAAGCGTACAGATAAGTACATCAAAACAATAGAAAATGATTTGGTTTTGTTACCTGTCTTAATCTGTCAAGAGTTAGAATACTTTCTACAGCAGACACTCCATGTATGTAGCGTTCTATATAAGACTGACCATCTTGTTCTTGGTCAGCATTTGCACCTGATGCTGCTGCCATTAGTGCTAAAGTTTCTCTATCTTCGATGTCCTCAGAAGCCTGAAAGTGTTAACTTTATAAAGTGAATCAAAACTAAGACAGAAATGCAGCTAGCAACACACTTGGTAAAGCAAATGCAACAATCACTCAGTTTCAGTTCTAGGACTGAAATTTCATGAAGATAGTGATGCCCACAATAATAATAATGAAAATAATAGTAATAATACTGCTGACAATATAGTTCGAAAAATGGAATCGAATAAGTTACTCAAATAAGTGTTCCTAGGCGTACATGTAAACCTTCGTTTACAATACCGATATTCAATCAACGCCGTTGTTAAAGGCCATTATTTTCAATTACCTAGATAAAATAGTCTCACCTTGGGAATGTTTGAGACGACTTCATACATGACGCTAGCTGTATGTTGAGTTTCCCATTGCATGCCAATCCGCTTGAAAATCTTTTCAGTAAAGCTCTGCTTTTTGTAAACATTAATACAAATTCGCTTGCGAAGAATTAGTTCCAAGTAAGCCGGATGACTGAGCTGAACAGTTGCTCTTAAAATAAGGTACACACGTTCATTGGCAGGGGTCACACGGTTCAGAAATGGTGAGTCATGGATAGAAGAGTCCCATGATGCAAGTGCACATACCTGTAGAAAGTAATAAGTAGACTTTAATTTGTTTTGCCTGAATTCTTAATAATATGAAAACGTCTGATAATTTGTGACTTCAAAGTTATTATCACTTCTGGTGTGTATGTATCATCAAAGCCAAAAGCAAAAATTAGTTCTGACAATATCAATAATACAATACTATATAATCACATATTTAGAAATAACCAGCACCTATCTAGCATGTAATGCAAAATAAAAAATTATATATAGAAGAAGTTAATATTTAATGTTAATCTACAGAATGCTAGTTACCTCCATTGGCGCTGTATCATGTGAGGGCGTCCAACCTCCATTATCGGATAGGTCATGTTCACTATATTTTACAATAGGTAGGGAAAAAAACTTAGTTCCATGTTCTTTGGGAAGAATAGAATTAATACCAGCCCCTTGTAGACCATCATAATTGGAAGTACTCATGTCATCAGCTACAGTAACACACAATAAAATAGCGACAATATGAAGAATAATCATTTTTTCTTATTTCATGTTACTTAGTAAATACATTAGTTTTTTTTAATAGTGAAGGTAAAATGAAATGTAACGATGTTTTGCCAACAAAGGCAGAATGCTATGGCTTCAGTCATAAGGCATGATTCTGGAGATTTCAACCGTAAAAAATGCTTACAAGTAAGATAAACAATTCTTTGTGAGCTTTAGAAGGCTGACAGACATCTACGTGCAACAACCAACAAAAATTGTCAGCGAAATTGAACACTAAAATTCCAACTGATGTATGAATGTTACACGACCGATCTCATAGGATTGGAAGTGATGCACCTATAACTCTTATATGCAGTAACAGTTTTTCTGAAAACTGGGGCAAGGTTAACAAGTCGATCGATCAAATGGCCAAATAAAACTGGTCAGTAGAGTTGGAAGACTTAAATCATCAGATATTCCTTTTGTAAATGAACAACCAACATTGATGGTAAGTGGTTTAGGGCTCAACCTCGTCAACTCGCAGCTGACCTACTAGCAGTCCTGATACAAACAAGGTAAAATTTCTTGCTTCCTAGTAATAAACTTTACTGAACATATGAACAAAAATTTGTATAATAAAAATATACTAACCATTTAGATCAAGGAAAATGACAGGTGTATGTTCCTCCATACCAGCAGGCATTGGGGTCCCATCAGCAGGCTCGCCGGGAATACCCGATCCCGCAGCCGGAACTAAAACAGCGTTTCGTTCTTCCGTTAAGCAAACCCACTGATCTATTAAACTCTGCTCTCTTTCTATATCAGAGTCATTCTTATCTGTAATGCGAATATAAACCATCAATTTGGCCGGGGTCTGATACGGGATACTTGCTCATCAAACATCTGGTCCTACAATGTGTCATTGCTTCAGCACACCAATGACCGCTATCTCTCTGCCAGTTTACAAATGTTGATGAGTAACGATTTTGGCTCAGTCAGTTTGGCTTTTGGGAGCAGGACAGTGATTTAGGCTTCTTACATACAGAACTTCCTTACAAGAAAACTGCTTCCTTGTAAACAGTAGAGTAGAAATAGCTAAATGATTACAGAATGGGTTTAATTAATAAGTTAATTGACATTCTCCTTTGTCAGTAAATGGATTGGTGACCCTCCTGGAAACTGTCTCTAGGAAGTTTCAGTGGCCACAGAAAGTCCACCTTCCACTGCTTTGTGAAAATGCTTAAGACATTTCAGTTTGTTCAATATCTCATATTAAAGATAACGAGAGAAATTTCTGTACACACGCATGCACATATGCACGCATGCGCAACACGCACGCACGCACGTACACACACACACACACACACTAAAAATGAATTCGCACAATCTTTCTGCTATTTGCAACATATCAGTTTTCACTGAGTGATACCTTTTTTATTTATAATTTTCTGTATTTGTTCATCGAGGTACTCTCGTCGCTTATACAAAGCATCCGACCATTTTTCTCTGAGAAGGTTCAAATCTTCTTCTTGGTAAGAATCTAAACCTTTCTGCAACTTTGATCGAGCGCAAACGCTGCCTATAGATATGGAAGTGATGGATTCACAAATTAGAGGGAGAGTTCCAGAGTTTCTCACAGGTTTTACTTGAACAAGAATTCTTCTGGAATGACCCTGTAAAAACAAGAATGTGAGCTATCAAACTCATACTGAAAATAAAGAAAACAAATAACTTAGTTCAAAACATAGTACATAAAACAATGATAACCCCAAATGTGGTTTTCATGAAATAGTAACAGCTAAACTGTGTAATGTGCAAAGTCTCAGTCATAGTGAAAGTTTGAATAATTATAGTTAGACTCAAGGTTAATAGAATCAGTTGCCTAATTGAATCAAAAATTTCTGGAATGGGCCATTCCTATTCAAATGTATATATAAACTGTTGATAATTGATACTAAAATAACTCCGCATAATTGACTCGTTATTTTTCCTTCACGTACTAAATGCAACACACTTGTGTGAGCTTAAAGAGCTTTTACTGCTTTTATGTCATAAGCTTTGTTTATAAGCAGGTACAGTACGTTTATCATATGTTAACCTAGCAGTTTTAGTTGGAATCTGTCACCCACTTATCCACTGCAATTAACCTTGTTTCTGGAAGCTAAACATTTAATCACTTGCCCAGTCGTTTGCTTTTGAAGCTCCTGTTGCTATTCACAGGGAAAACAAGGTCTTTACCAACTGCAGTCAAAGCACTAGGCGACTAGGTGTTTTATGTGAATATGTGCAGCATACAACAACAGACTTTCAACATTTTTATCATCACGAGAATTTCATAACCAATTTTTTTGTGAAGAAATGAAGCAACCGACCTTGCATGTAATTTTTAGTCATAATAATCAGATTTGTGCAATTTTTTTATTTTTTTTATTAATTCACTTAAATAAATTAGCATTCTTAAATAATTGCACATAGGAATTTTGACATTAATTCATTTCTAAAATTCATTTAAAGCTTTTGCAATGCATACTAAACAGATGAGTGATGACTCATATTTCTATGGTAGTAATAGGCTACACCCCTCGGCTAATTGAATCAGTTGGTTATTTGGGTCAAAACTCTTTCCATCCCAATGTGAGTTTATTAAGCGGTGCCTGTATATATAACGAGCTTTAATTATTGCATGAATTCACATGGGTACAATTGCTTTATCAATCTCATTTTTGTAGTGTACAAACACTGCTTTGCCCACGGAATCAATTGCCGATATCAGTAAAACAACACACAGCCATACACTTATATCATCATGAAAAATTTTGTATTGCAGCAGAGGTTGTTAACAATTACAATTTGATATTGCCATAACTTATAATTAATACAGGATTAAAAACACTCTTTACAAAAAGAGAGTTTGAGCATTAATCGGTACTTTAATCTTAATTTTGCAAACTATAAACAATTTACAATCATACCTGTCTGAGCTGAAATACACCACCGGTAAATATCTCTGGTTTTGGTACTAATTCAACAGGTGCATATTCACCTTGATCATTCAACTCGTGAATTTCTACTCGAAGTTCCAATCGTCTTTTTACTTCTCGCCACCTGCAGGAAACAAATACAAATCACTCTTTAATTTGCCAGTATCAACGATAAACCCAGATTTGGGTCTGTGGAAAGAAAATGCCCATGTATTCTGTACTAAAAATTACATACCTGTCAGACAAAGACCGGGTCTTGGCATTAATACTGTCCATCATATCCAGACCACCAAGCACTGATGTGCCAAAACCAGTGCTACGGTGTCCCCAAACTTCAATAGAAAGTGCACCATCCATACAATGCTCTATAAATTCATCAGTCACAGGGACTACTATTTCCTATGAAAAAAGATACATTACAGACTAGTAAAATTGTTACAGGAAGATAAATCATATTCCATTTAACATTTTAATAGTTTTTTTACAATGACAAATCTGCTTGCAATGAAATTTTGGTGATGGAATGAATTTCCACAATTTCCAAATGCTAACTTCCCACTAAGGAATCACATAATCTTTGTTTGTACAAGTTTTTGATTTCCCATTGCTATACCAATCTTAGTAAGTTACACTAAAAGAAAGCTGACTGAATTCAATAAAAACTTGATTAAACTTTACTCGAAATCATATCAGATTATATCACTTTAAAATTTCAAAGATAAAAGAAAAACAGATTTTTTTTGAATAACAGATGCACAAGCATGTATACAGAAAGTAACAGCTTACGTTTTCGTGATTGAAATGGAATGTAGCTCCTCGTTTTGGCGTTTCTATCTGTATGAGGCCTTCAGGGTTGATGTCAGGTGCGACCACAATTGCCTCGCTTTGACCCCAGAAATTGTATTGACAAAAGACAAAATTCGATAAATGTGGTGGCAATCGTAAAGCCTCCTTAATCACAACCTAAAACAGACCATGAATTTAGTGCACAAACATCAAAAAAGAGACAACACATTTGACATTTCGTTTTTACCAAAAAATAAGCAAAAAACCAAACTCTTGCACTGTGGTCTTCAAAAATTTGAATTGTAAGGCATACTTTAACTGTGATTTGTTGACTAGCTGTGGTGTCATCATCCATAGCACTGCGACTCAGATCACTCTCATCTAGTTCCGCATCACCAATTCTGTCACAGCCTAGGGTTCCGGATACTCGCGACAATTCCACATGCAAACGACCTGCAACCTACACAATTGTGAAAAAAGGATGATTTATTTGCTATACATGCTAACTGCTTTGTACTTGTCAGTAAAAAATAAAAAAGGAAATTAGTGATTGCTTTGCTTTAAAACTAAAAGTGTTTAACAATTTTACCAGTTAAAATGTTTGGTTTATGATTAATTGAAATTAAATTAAAGATATATAAAAACTAAAATGCTCATTTTTATAAGCTAATCAAATTAGACCAGTTGCAAAACATTGCAAGTTGTCTAGATACACTCTTACACAGTTTTAAGACTGCAAATTTAAATATTACTGATCCATATACAATCTGTATTCGCAAAATTACTACAATTGTTTTATTGACATTATAGTTGGTGAATTTCTAGAAAAATGAAGTGAAAACTATTTTAAACCTCTGAATTTCAACACCAGGGTTTCTATCAACAAGTCTCATTATAATATGAAACTTACATCTCCCTGTTGGCTAATTATAGGAACTTGATAATCTAATTTAGCATCATGAAATAGAACTTCAAGGAAGACATTAGCAACACCAATAAGATTATGGTTCTCTTGTGACTCGTAGAAAGGATCATATCCTCTAGAAGGTTCCTCTTCCTACAAAAGTAAATTAGTACAAAGTACAGCAGACAGCAAAAACATTTCAATAAATATGCACCTTGAAGTAAAACACTTATGTTACTAGAGAAAACAAAGTGTATAAAAACAAAATACCACTTTAAAAAACTGTTGCACAGTATTTAATCATCAATATCTTAATTTTGAGCTGATTAGTTAATGATGCAAAGAAACCACATTTTACATTTTTGAAATCAAATTTGACAAAAATGAAGGAAATGTGAAGTCTCGCTATCAAATTTTTCGGAATTTCTTTCTTTCAGTCTTGTTTGGCTTCATTAATTGTAGGTTTACACTATAATGCACAGTATTTTTTTAACAAAAAGCAAGAAAGCAAGCACTGCTTAAACGAGATATGCCTATCTGGTGTTTTGCAGCGGAACTATTTTTTTAAACAAATGTGCACAGCAGGCTTTGTCATTTAAAGCAGTCACAAGTAAATAATTTTTTTTGAAGTATTGAGACTGATTGTTGGAAGATAGCATTTACAGTAATTAACACTCCTACACTAATTTGTATTTTTTTCTAGGTTCAGTCACTTCAGTGTAAAAGAAAAGCTCAGTACCAGATAATGGCTAGCACAAGGATACACAGAGTAAAAGACTAACAACCAATTTATCGCACGTCAGTCATTATAGTTCTTGCATTAGATGAGAACATCCATCGGTTATATATCATAGTTATGTCAGTTTATTTATGCTAAAAAGCCATAACTAGGAAAAGCTCCCAAGTATTACATTTAAAATACCTTACCTTTGTGTATCCGCAATCCTCTTTTCTCTCTTCGTACATTTCTCGCATGTCAATGATCCGATTTTCCAGTTTCTCCAAACTCCACACTTGTTTTCCCTTTCCTTTTCTTTTGACGAGAATAGCTGGTTCACTAACAAATGCTCCTCTCTGAAATGTAATGAAAATTATACACTTTCTTGCAATGGGTTAAAATGGGTTATAAGCTAAATTTGTATAAAATAATAATAACAAAGCAAATTTTTAATTATGTAACAACTCTTAGTAATGTTAAGACCAGCGTTATATCAAAAGTAATATAAAATACTTGAACAACAAAACACTTTACAGTCCTAAGTAATTACGTGACCGTTACAGTGTACAACATTATTAATGGTGGAATGCAAGTGTGACTTGTGTAATAGTTACATTACCTTATGTATATAATTGTTTGACTTATATGGGTAAAAACAATTTTTAGGTATTTTTTATATTACTAATTTAAATTGTCTTATTCATATGACCTAAAAAACATCAAATTTGGCGCAAAACTTTAAATATATAGAGAAAAATACAAATTCATAGTGATAGTTATCTGTTTAATAGAATGTATTGTGCAGCAACTTGGGAGATGATACCTTTCTATTAGGGCTCAAATTAGCAGCAGGAATTTGTAAAGTGACATTGAATTCTGTCTGTTTTCCCAGTTCCTCAGCCAGGTAATTTGCTTCCCTGACAACTGCATTTGCTCGTACAACTTCTTCTCGTAGTTTTGCTAAACTTTGTTTGAACATCTTATCTCTGTAGAAAAAAACTTGCTGAATGTTGCAACTGTGATTAGACAACTCCAAAGTGCAAAAACAAACCATTTATTACCTTGCAAAGCACAAAAACTATGACACATAATAATCACAGTACATCAACACATGAATACTTTCATACTGCTAATGTACAAAATTAAAATGTTGAGTATCAGAACAGGTATACTAACTTTTCTTCTGCTATTAGTCGAAATCGTGCATTTAAGTTACTATGAGAAGTGAATTTCATGGGCTGTAAATCAGAAAGAGAGCCGTATGGTATGCTAGGAGTTGAACAAGGAGAAATCTCTCGCTTCAGCCTCTCCAGTTCTTCTTCGTACATTTTCCGTTGCTTCTCTAGTGCTCCTGTAAGAGAGATTGATTGTGCAGTGAGTTTCAAATTAATGAATAAGCTTCAACAAATTTCCTACAGAGCAAATGCAATAATGATTTTTAAACAAAAGCAATTAGAAACAGTGCAAATACTACTACTACTAATAATAATAATTTATTTTTTACAAGCAATACACTGCATCACATCACTCATTACAATGTAATAAATGCTAAAAATGAAGATGTAAATTTAAAAGGATTTATAGATTAGCTGCCCACTGGAAGATTCTTTAGATAGGTTGGAAAATATATATTATAGCAAGCCGGTATAATGAAAATTAAGAGATCTAGCTAGATTACTTAAATGATCTAGTACTGATAATTAAAAATTTAAGTGTACAGGTAGGTGCACAAAACTATGCAAAATAATAATAATAATACATTAACAACAATATAATAATAACAAAATAATAAAAATCAAATAAAACATTTTGGAAAATTTAGTTACATTTTTTAAATGATTGATTTTCATAACTCGTGTTTGCTCTAGATGTTATACTTATATTTTCATACTTATAATTTTATGTGAATAACTGCCTGGAAAATTAATACTGTTTAGTAAATTACTGTGGCCTTTTAAATTTTAAATTATTTTTTACCATTGTAGACACATGTACACAGTAATTCAATTTTTAACTGTAACATGTTGTTTTAATAAATTTAATCACTTACTTACAATACATAATAAAAACAAGGATAAGACAAATCCAGTACAAACAGTTACTACAAAGTATACAAAATTCTGAATAGGTATGCCTTTAGCCAGTTCACTGATTTGCTATCACGTCTACAAATGTAGTGCGGATATAGAGAAGGCTCTATCCCCAATTAGTCTTGTTCAACTTTCCCACTGGCACTGATAACTGGTATTTATTTGTTGAATGGAAATCTCGACTTGAACTGGCATGTAGTAACTAATAAGTTCTGAAATATATTGTGGTCCTAAGTGGGTTAATGGCTTAAAGGGTCAGCAGGAGGATTTTAAAATTTATATGCTGTTCCGTGGGTAGCGAATGTACTACAAGCAGTACCAGTTTGACGTGATTGAATTTTCTAGTTTTTGATAACAAACGAGCAACAGCATTTGCTCTGCTTGAAGTTCGTCTAACTGTTCCTTCAGAATTCAGACTGTAGCAGTTAATCAAGTTGTGAGGTTACAATGGCATGATCAACTTTACTGTAGTCGGCATAATTAGGAAACTTCGAATATACCCATCCTATCTAGAGGAAAATAGGCTTACAGCAAACTTCATTCATCCGCATGGTATTTGTTCCAAAACTGTCAAAAATGAAGCCAAGATTTTTAACGGAATTTGATGGTAATCATTAAACTCCTTCAAACCTGAAGCCTTCGAGTACTTGAACATCGGAGTTCCATCATGATTAAAAATGGATCACCTCCATTTTGCTATCACTGAGAATCAGAAGATGTCTTTATTCAAGTATGTATTTCATTTACAGTGGTGTCAAATTAGATATTGGATCAATACACTTATGGCAGGCTATATAAAGTTGTGTATTTTGCAAACTAATGATTTTTTCATATTTGGAAATTAAAAACATGTAATAGCGCCAAATCAATATTAGGTAGATTGTTCCCCACAGTACTATTCAATAGCTTTATAAAAATTGAATTTATGTTGAAACTGAAACTGGTAAACAGAGGCAAAAACTTGCTTTATTTCTACAATTCCTATAACAAAAATAAGCACAAAATATTTCTTTGTCACAATTTTCATTGTTTTTCACAGTTTCACACAGATATGATCAATTCTATGCATTTGCTTAACAATTTTGTTTATAACAGAAACGCGCACCAAATTAATACAGACCACTGATTACAAAAGAATTTTATGGCATTTTAGGAGTCTAACATTTTGAATTGTACAGACTACATTAAAGAATGTAAATTAAACAGTAGCCAAAAAGTGATTTTTAAAGGTATTTTTGAACCATTTTTTTACCTTGCTTGTCTTCTTCATGTTGTCGCTCCAATGCTGACATAGCTGCCTGGATTGGATCGTTGGACATCTCTTTCATCATTAATTCCTCTCGAGCAAATTCATAATCAATAGGTCGTTCCGGTTGGTCGGGCGATTGTACCTGGAGGCCTGCCATACCTAGTAAAAAAGTAATTGATCACTTTCAGAGAACATTTTTTTTGTCTTTAGTAAAGCTTGGAAAAATTGTCAATGTCTTTGCATCAAAATATTTCCATTTGCATTTTTTTCCATTTTTCACACAAATTTGGTTTGTTACTTTGTACTCACTAGGAGTCTTAGCAATAGCTCGTGGACAGTTGATGCGGAAAAAATGATTATTGCCCCACAGTACGCGGTCGCCATGACGAAGCAAAGTCCTGTCATTTATCAAAGAGCCATTTACACAAGTCCTGCAACAAACAGGTAAATTGTCACGTATTACAATCGTTGCTGGTGGAAAGGGAGAATGTCAAAGAATAGGCTATAATAATAGTCATAAGCAACACTTCAAGGCACAAGAGCGTAAAATCAACACGTAATTCTCTACAAAAAATTAATAGTAAATGAACGTATAAGCTACTATTATTACCAGTTGTAAATCTAGTAATTTTGATAGCTCTTTTTGTTAGTATTTTCTGTCCATTGAACTTTTTATTTACAGTTCACTTGTTTTCTCAGCAACGAAATGGAATCTATGGAAAACAAATCACGCTAATATTTCACTGGCAACAAGACAACTTAACGACATCTGACTCCGGTGTCGACTTTATACGACAGCAGAAACAACTGCAATTCTTGGTGAAGCAGTTTGTGTTTGCTTGGTAGAGCCAAGGAAGAAAATTTAAAAAACACTGAGTAACAACAATATTGCTGTAGAAGTTAAAAGACAGTTTTTATTGGCTGTATGTACTGCACGTAGGTTCCTTGCAGTTATGCAGCATAAATTCATTACTATATTGTACATACCTTGCACCTTCTAATGGTGCCATGTACACGTCACCTTGTACAATTTCCACAATGCAATGTTCAGGCATAATTCCTAATCCACTTAACTGAATGTCTTGCTCCACTGGTGCATCAGGTCTCCCAACCAAAGTGTGGTCCTACAATAAAGTTAATACAAATAAAAATTACTTAAACGTTATTGTCCTTCTATTCCTTTGGTGGCAAAACTGCATAAAAAGAGCTTTGGTTTGCACAATCAGCAAATTTTACAACATAAGTGTTTCAAATCAATCAAAACGATAGGAGAAAATTCATTGCACTGTATTGATAGTAAGAAGCAACAGTCCTTCAAGAAAATGACTGGAAATTTATTGCTTTCAGTGTCATCTGATTCCAGATAGTGAAAAGTGTGAAAATTTACAGCGTTTCAGGTCTTTAAACAAACCTTTAAATTTTATGTTGAATCAACAATGCCTCTATTCAATGCGCTACTGAGAGCTCCCCAGCTACAATAATTAATCAAAACTAATTATTATTCCACTCTGACGATAAGTTCGGTTAAGAAAGATGACATAAGCACAGCATCACTAAACTATTGTTCAATATGTAACCAAAATTAACAAACATTCTCAGTGGCAGTGCAAAAAAAAGGTTGATGAAGATTTAGTTGAGTTAAATGTCGCTAACATGAATAGTTTCGGTCAATTCTATTGAAAGTCCACTGATAACTAATTAATCCCAAGTGCTCCTACTGTAAAATATGTAATGTGGCACTTAAATGTGGCTGTAACGGTAGCAGCTTACGCCTTAGTGGCAACCCCCCATTATAATTTTGACATTAATATAGGTGTTATTGTAAGGAAATAAATGTATTGTAATGAATGTCGAAATAAATGATAATGAATGAATGAATGAATGACTGTTCTTAACGATTTATTTAAAAAGCAGTATAAACTATGAGACATCTGTACATCCATGTAACCAGTCACAATTTAGATTATTCCCCGACTAAGTGGGTAAACTAGGAAACCTCTGACAAAATAAAAACCCGAAGAGCAAGTTTAAGTGTTATTTATTACCCAGTGATGTCCATAAATTACCTACAGAAGCTAAAACTAGAGAAAATGCCAAAACATATATAAAAGCTCGAAAAAGAATGTTTGACACGAAATTCTGTTTCGAAAGAAAAGCGATTTTAATCTTTGATAAACTTTTTTGCTATCTGCCTCTAGACCAGGGAGTGCATTCTGATACATTGAATAGTTCTAAGAAACACGTTTAACCTCTTGTGCAACTAAAGGCTTAATACAGATGGTTTCTCCACTCACAGTCCATCAAACATGCATAATAAATGAAGAAGCTTACTCCACTAAATTAGACATATGCTTGAGAGAAAATGTTCACTAATCAATGTTGCATTATACGTCAAGAAATGTGGCATGAAGGCTCATGGTGAGCTTTGAAATAGGAATTACAAAAAAACATAGCAGACGCAAATGTGAAATAATGCTTTAGGTATGAAATCCATTACTTTACTTTTCCAATATACACATGCAAAGCGCACCTCTTTAATGAAATTTCTGACCAGCAAAAAGATTCATTTCATAATGTTGCTAAAGCAGAAAGCACTCAACACAGAAAAATCAATAGCAAAAGCAAGGTAATAACTATAAAACCAATATTATTCTAGAAGCAGCAATTAGCGATTCCAATTTCCAAAATCTCAGTTTTGTGAGAAAACAAAATGCGTAACTACAATTTCTTCAGAAACGATTGATTTTCTTACCGTAATAGTGTTTACGTCTGTAGGATGGAAGTGTATTTCGGACTGGTTGTAGCTGCAAATTCAGCTAACAGGACAAAGCTTTTAAAGCAAAAGTCAAGTCTCTCAGGAAGTTGAGGTTATTTTAGTATTTGAGAAAAACATCAGAAAGTAATAAAATTGTGATAAGTACGTCATGTAATTAGTAAAATCAATTTAAAGTCGCAATCACTGCAAGCTTGGGCGCGCTTATTTAAAGAAATGGAGTCATTCGGTTACTGTACAATATAAACACTTATCACACCAGGTGCTTGAGTGAACTTCTTTTGCAGCTACAGTTACTATTACATGTAACACCCTACAAACAATAACAAAAAGTTAAACGAGAGACTATTAATACCATTTTTTCCCATTTGATGAATCCTGTGGCCCAGTATGTTATGAAAACCAGTTATTGAGGATTGTATAATAAAGCCCAACTAGGCTAGTTTATGCAGAAAAGTGACAGAATAATTATTTTAACAAGCTAAAATTGAACTCTATAAGCTAAGCACCCAACCGGCACCTTCTGCATGGTCGCAGCCTTGCAGAATTCCATGCTTTTCTGTAATTACATTGTGTAGTACTTACACATTTTGAAGTATAATCCTGCAAACTAAAGCTATGTAAGCAAATTGATCCAACGACTAATTTTTGCATAAACACAACAATTAATCACAAAGAATTAGTCAGCTAGAATAGCAAGATTGCAGAAGCTTCGTAGTGCATGCCTTCGTGCTGTCTACCAGCTTATGTCATTTTTTCAAATATGCCCGCAACGAAGTTCGTATGGCGGATGATACGAATGATTTAAATTTTCTGCATTTTTAAGCAAGACAACACGCATATATTATGTGGTAATTTCAAAATTTTTATGTGTATATTAAAATACAATGAATATTGTTCGAGGGCTCGTTCTTCTTTTAAAAGTAAAACATGGTAATTGAAAATGAAGCTGTCATAAAGTTCATCAAATGAAACAAAAGTTGAACAATAAAGACAGTATGGGCTTATACCTGAAAATGTGTAAAAATCGTGTTATAAGGAAAAATTTATCCGAAGCAATTTTTTAGAAATTTTGAAAACATCACAAATTCCCAATAAAAGTGTATTATTTCTCAATATGCTAAGCAGCTAATATGATATTATGCTTCAGGGCTTTAGTAGACATACCTTAAAAGTGTTAAAATTAACACCTTGATAATGCAGATACTATCAGAGATATTCTTTCTGGATTAGTCAAGAACTAGGGATATGGTTGGTTTAGAATCTTTTCTTAAACAATGAATATCGCACACGGAACATATCAATTTAAAATGTATTGCTGAAGATGTTGCTAGCACACTTCAAAGCTAGGCTTGGCTTTTTTGGAAATAATTTTCAACATCTAAAATAAAGTGATATTCAAAAAGTTTGAAACGCCTTGTTTCAGAATAGTTTATTATGAGAAACACTTTAGAAGCTTCTAGATATCTTACTGGACATTAGGCAAAAATTGTGCTTAGCTTGCTTCAGAGCATATACTAGACCAAGTTTTTTTAGAAGCCCCTTGTTTGTAAAATTGCCGCCTCTCGTTGAGGGCCCTGTGTCTAAGTGGAGTAAGCTGCAAATCTTTTAGTGAATATACTGTCAGAAACTCTTTGTTTTCCAATTTGCAATTAGGTGTAACCTATGCTGCTAGAACTACTTTATTCCCAGTACTTGCCGAAGGATGCCATTTATCCCAGGCAGGTAATTGATTTAAAGCAATCTGAATCTGGTCCTATATCAATCAATGAGGTGGCTAACAAAGTTTGGAGCTCATTTCCCAGTTCAGCAGCTTGTTCTCGCTGCAGAGAAAATTGGTAATACAGGGAACAATGATCAAATCGCATGTCTGTCTATGAAAGTGAAAGTTCAAACTTTTTTGTTAGTTTTGTCCTTTAAAACTTGTGGTGGAACGAAAATTTACAGAAAATTTTAGAAAAGCGGATGAAACTAAAAAATAAAGAACTACATGCTCTATAAAGTACGCATCAGTTTTCATTGCACAAAATCAGCCAATAAAGCATGCGCTTTGGATATTATAACACACTGTGATATTATAGCAAACTGCACGCTTTCAGCAGTGAAGATGAAATGAAACCAGAAATCACTAAAATTTGCTCTAAAAATTATTAAATGCAAAAGAAGTAACAATATAACAGTCTAGTATTGAGCTACAAGAAATTTCGTTGGATACATTCTAGGCCACTTGTTAACTAAAAATGTCACTTACACTGTACATATAAGGGTTTATCCAAAATTAAACTAGTTAAAATGATCTTGTGCACCAAATGTATTTTTGCTTTGCCATGTAAAGGATTCCTTACAACTGGACAGATATGATATTCTTTCCCAACTACAAACATACTGTTATACTGTTCATCAACAAGACAGTTGTCGGCTAAAAAGACAAAAAGGCTAAAAAAAGGTGATGCTAATTGTATTTTGTTTGTTGAGTAGTGACGTCCCAAGAGGCAATCAAACAAATCACATTGGACATGTGACATGGAGGAGTGTGAAGCCAGTTTTACAGTCAGAATACTAAATAGCTTTTCACACTAGTCAGTGGTAATGCAATCATCTTCACGTTCACAGAAATCTTCCCTACAGAGATGAAGACGGCCAGAAGACAAGTCGCAAAAAACACTTTTAAGCTTTTGTTTTTAAAATTTACTTCATTCTGAATGCTGAAGCGTAGATGCCACTTACAGTGACTTTGTACAATGAAACAAGATGTCTGATAACAAATTTCTAAACGAACAGCCAAATTTCTGAAGAAAATACGTGTCTAATATGAAAGTGGTTAGAATGAATGCATTCCTTATCGGGTCAAACAGTAACTTGGATGAAATTCATCCATTAGGTAATGAAGACTGTATCATCTACAGTAAGCACTAAAAGGAAAGACTAGGGCAAGCGTTCAATTATATTATATCACAAAGGTCAACAGCAGCAGCAGTGATCAAGAGGAAACATAACTGAATCAATTTACATTCAGCAGCTGAGTGAACATCTACATTGATTAATGATCTACCAATATAAAACGTCTTGGCTCCATGGATATTGATTCCATTTCATAAAGAAATCTGCGGGCCATAAAGTGTTCCATGGAGAAATCTCAAGCATTCATGCAACAAGATGAGAAACCCAAGGCAGTTTAGGGTAAACGAACCAGGATTGATGCAAAATGGCACATGCGTTATGCAATAAAATTAAATTCATCATGACGTACATTAAGCTACGTACCAGGTCCAATGTTTTTTGAAGAAACAGAAGTGTTCACTTTGTGGGAAAACGATAGGGAGTCAGTATTAGTTATTTGGCATTAAATTCACAACTCTGCAGAATAAGCACAGATATAGTTCACTAAAAGCACGAGATTCTGATATTTAAAATACAACAAATAGTGCTACTGATACATAATGCTGCTTTGGCAGAAGTCTGAAATCCAGACCTACAGAAAAATGTATTTTGGGTCATGATAACGTCCAATTAAGTAGAGTACATAAAAATTACATTAGAATCATTAAAACACAAAGACGGTATTGTAGAAACCATAAGTCATACACTGTTTTGCTACTATAGCCAAAATCAAGGAGAGATGTTCATCAATGCAAGTATGACAATAGCCAAAATTAAGAAAGTTTTTGATAATTTCAAATTATTAGCAATAGGTAATTCGATAAGGAAAACAAAAACTTCGGTTTCATACTGACATTTAAGCATTCGAATTAATTTGAAGCTGTCCAAGCAAAGGGAAAATTAACCAGCTCAGAATGACAGTAATAAAATGCAATGTAAAGCAATAAATGCTTTTGATGGGAAGCTGAAACGAGCCCAGAAACGCAATTAGAGCAACAGAGTAAGGCACACTCTGACGCAAGACAATATCAGCTAGCAGTGAACTGAAGTTTAGAATTGCTTACGAAGTTGGTAATTTTAACTGGAATGAAAATGTCACATGGAGGCACTGTAAAAGTCATGTGAATGGGAAAAACTGTAAAAAGCACCGTGACTGAACAATTACGATCCACAGTGCTGCTTTACACAGTACAGGTAGATAGCCACAGCCACGTAGGTACCTTGTAAGTACACACAAAAATCTAACAAAAGCAAATATCTTGTGCCCAAATGTGTAATAATCATAGCACAGGAGTATCTTATGTGTTATGTTAAAAGCATTCAACTTTACATGCTGAAGATGGCTAACCCTCATTATGGTATGAAGCTACAGTATAAGAGTGTCCTATTTCAACAGCAACAGCTATGATACTTCTGCCAAAAAAGGCATATCAAAGTACTGACAATATTACTTTGGTATTACTTCATCTTGTCTAATGCAAACTTGTATTATTTTTTGTTTGTAGGCCGTAATAAATTTAAACTGGTTTTATTAACATTTATTCTTGCTAGTATATAAGCTCTACCTATTGTTAGGAGACCAATGAAACTAAACAGGGCAGAAGCTGACTTCCCATCACAAAAGACGGTCATTTTGCATCACATGGTACTATCTTAAATCAAAACAATGATATCGAAGTCCATTCAGTATGTTTATATGTACAATCAATTCTTGTGGAAAGTGCTTGTCACTGCTGAAATTATACCATCAGCAGATGCAGATTTAATATTGTGATATATGCAAATTCATTAATTTTTGTCATGTCACTTGTGGCACTCCTTATTGTTTATTATCTTTTTAATGATTATTTGCTACCTACAACGGTTACTTAATTATTGATATTTTTGAATTTTTCATCAATCAAATTTTTGCCAATCAAATTTTCCATTGAGAAGGACTTCACTGTATGATGCTCGTAATCTGTTTGCCAGTCTATCTGCATGATTCACTTATCATGGAATTTTTTCAGTGTCTATAATTATTATCAAGCATTTTTGTATTTTAGTGAAATATATTATTATACTAAACATTATACAGAATTATAGCGAACAAAGACCAAAGCTTAATTTGGACAAAGAACCAACACGGAAGAAAATCTTGAAATCTGTTTAGCAATTTTAGAAAAAACTGGCATAGGTCTCCCTCCTCTGCATCTTTTGCTCTTGAATTGGAGAACTTGCACAGAATTAATCGATCATTTAGCATCACTGCCACGGAACATGCAAATTCAGATCAGAAAATGCCGGCACAAAGAAACATGTTTACTCAATTCCTTAGCCTGCAGCTTAACACAATAAAGTTTACACAAGAGACAAAGCGGAAAGATACACACAAATTTCCCCAGAGGCATGAAGCCAGGCAATAAACTGCAAACAAGTTGAATCCCAGTACATTTCATTAAGGCTGCCATATTTGACCCGTATTTGTGAGAGGACATAAGATAGTTGGTTACTAACCTCTTTGCATAAAAGATTAGACAGTTGTGACAAAGAAGGTACAGATGTAAATCCAGCTATGTCTGTAGATTGTTAATTAGCTGCAAGTGAAAATATCAATGCAGTACCATCAATACCAAATTAAGTTTAGCAAAATATAAATTAAGCAACAACCCACGTAGACCAACAAGACCATGTAGATGTGAAGTCATCATTGAACGAAGGTTCAATAATAAGCTAGGAAAGTGAAAGTGAATAAGTCAACAAAGTGAAATGATCAGGCAAGGCAAAAACAAAGTGATTTCTTTGCATGTGTGAGAGATTGATCAAACCATTCAAAATCATGGAATCTTTTTGCACTGTGCTGATTTCACTTTGTGCTGTTGTTCTTGTTGTTGATGTAAAAGCTAAAATAACTTCAACACTGATGGTTCACTTTAAAACAATTGCATGGTTATGGGTCTTGTGAAAACGAATATTTTGTAGGACAAATCATTACCAGAAGATATTTTATCAAAGTAATTTTCATATTTTTTATTTGTTTTTGTGCAAAATCAATTCAGACCAAATTTGTACAATATAACACTTGCGCTAAGGAGTTAACCAGACAAAAAAAATTATGATGGTAGGTTAATGTGTTACAGTCACACACATGCACACACACACACACACACAAAGGTCAAGGGTCATAAAAGTTACAATGGAAAAGATGCTTAAAATGGCAAATATACCAGTGTAGGTAAATTTCCTTGTTAACTGATAACTTCAGAAGAAAGACACATTAGGGACATTACAGCATATCACAGATTTGTTGGCATTATAGTCATCAACTTAAAGGTATATTAGCTTTGGTCCTAACAGGTATCATTGCAATGTATTAATGAAGTCATGGCCCAATATTTCAAATACGTACAAAATCATGATGAAACTTAGTGGCTATCCAATATTAAAGGTCCTTATTACAAATATACAGAGAACAGAAAAATCTTGGCTCAGTTTTTCATTAAAAAAAATTTACAGTGTGATTTAGTCTGACAAAAGCAAAATAAATATAAAATTTCACAAATTATCAGCGGTAATGAACAGAGCTTCAAGCTTCCTACTTTGTCAGCCTAAAAATTAGTGAAGACTTCAAAAGCATTACCAGTTTTTAGACCATTTAAATTTTATTCCTGAATCCCTCACTAATTTTTGCACCAAATGAAAGCCACGCAGTGACTTGGTTTATTTCTGCATAAGGTAATGCAGAAACACTGACTCAGAGCCTAACTTATGGAAAAAAATGTTACATGTTAAGACCGGAAAAGACTACATTAAAATGTATTATTCAGTAATGCATAATTAGGCAACTTGTAAAACTGAATGTTCTAGAAATCAAGGTTTAGTTTAGAGACAGATTCAACCCAGTGAAAGAAGAGGATAGAGGCCTAGTCCATCGTCTGTTTTGTCCTATTCTATTAAGTCCTATATGGCTATGCTCTAATCTAGGTCTATTTACAGAGAACATTTTCGTGGGAATGTAATTTTACATTTTTGGCCAGTTTCTGAAAGTTGGTAACTGTTGGAAGCCATGTAAACTAATTTCTAGGTGTCAACAACAGCTGCAAGCAAATCAACTACATTTTCATTACACACAATAAATAACCATTTTACTATGTCTGCTTGGAAATTACTTGTGAAAAATGACCAGAAAACGATGTCTTTTGACGAATGCTACTGCAAAGAAAAACGAAAAACATCTGAAACTTGAATGAAGCCGAATGAAAAACCAGTTATAAGAACAGAAAAAGGAAATTATGAGAAAAACGACTGGCATTCAATTTATAAAAGTCAAACAGTTTTGCTGTGCTTATATGATCTATAGCATGTAGAGAAACAGGAAGCAAACGTTTTGACTTGTCCTTGTAATGGTTGATGAATTGTTGGACAAAATGCCACACGTAATGACTGTGAATAACTTTGTTACACATCGCAAAGAAGATATACGGGAACGACATCAATTTTCTACTCCATTACTAGACCCGAAAACAACTTACGAACAGAAAAACACTAATAGCAAATAGACAGCTTTTACAAAATGGATAGTCTGCTGCCTAAATCGCTAACATAAATATCTGTCAATAACACCCCAGTTGTAGAATCGTCGGAAAGGAAATTTGAGCAAAAACATGCTTTCATAACAAAGTAGAGTTGTTTGTTATTTTGGAATGTTCGTTATTGGTTTTATCTACATACGGTAAGCTATTTAACTTGATTATTTACTTCCACGTACGTTTGTGGTTTTTATATATTGCCATTTATTGCTGAATTAACTTAGGGTTTATTTTAGCCAGAACAAATAGGTTTGTCACCTGATTGACAAAGTGTGCATAATTGTTTATTATTAGGGCTCATTATAATGAACACGCTTCATAGCTGTTCTAGATGTGGTCAAGGTGTCTGTTTATACAGATTTTTCTTTTTTCAAAGTTGTTTATTGTTAAAACATGAGAACTCGCATCCACAGAATTAGATAGTTAACTTGCATTTCAAAACTATGAACTTAGTAACAGGAACACTTCTGCCACACCTTATTCTTCTAGTTGAGTTTATTTTAATTTTTTAATTTTTGGAACATTCATATTTAAAGCAATATTTTTCCATTTGTCCTTGGAAAGTTCTATATAGAGTGTAAGGAAGATGCTGGAAGAAACTGCCTTGTTAACTCATATAATAATGCACATGAATCAGAAGAAACTCCCGAGCTTACAATTTCTGTCAAGCAAGCTAGACATGGGCTGCAATAAACTTGATTGAATTAAACGGTTTGAATGTCAGAAAGAATCTAATTTATGGTGTTCCGGTCTATCGTAATCAAACCCTACAGAAATTCCTCTTGTACAAACAGTAGGAAATCAGTAAGCCGAGCAGGAAACGAAATGAACAAAATAAAGTTAAGGAGACATGGCACTGAGACGGTTCGTTTGATGTGACGGTAATGAGAATAATATGATGATCTTCCCAGATTTGCCAGTGTTTATGTGCATTGAATTATGCGATTCAGATCAGATATCAGATAAATAATAAATCGGAATAATTTTTGAATTCCTTATCTAAACATCGGTGAGACATGTTCAGTACTTGATCTTAGAAAGTTATCCTATACATTTAGCAGGTTTCGTTTTCGTATCTCCACAACTACCTAGACGCTACATTAACTAAGCCCTGTCATTGAGAGCTGAGTTCCAATTTGCAATGCTGAACTGTATAAGAAACACTGTTTCCAGTATGCTATGTAGCAAAATTAATTGGAGTGGGTAATTTAGAATTACCACACCATATTTCATTTAAAACCCTAATTAATGTTTAAAACTATTACCACTGCGTTTGAGTTCACACACAAAAATCTTGTTAAGTATTATTTTGTAAAAACTGCTGCCCATTTATTTTTGTTTTGTTTTGAAATACAGTATGTGAAATAATTCAATTGGCATAAGTGACACCATAAGCAGATTAATCAGATCCTATCTCAAAACATGCAACAATTTACACAAGGACGATTTTTTGAGGGACTATTGCATATAGAATCTGATGCTAAGTAAAGCAAATGTTTCTCAGTGAAATTATTCATGGGAAAAGACATTAGTTGTAGGAGATTAGTTTACCTTAAGATAGTACACAAGTAGTTCATTGAGTGAAGGATCAGCATTCAAGTTAACAAGGAAGTATTTATTAGTTTCCACTTTAATGCCTGACGTCTGTACAGAGATGCCCATCTTCTCTAGTGCTTGCTGCCGCTCCTAAAAAACAAGAAACATGGATAAAATGTGGATCATTCACAACATTGTAAATAATTTTATCAATGTCTTACCGACACCTTTCAAGTGGGGGAGGCACATATCAATCCAACTTTCTTGTAGCATATTTCTTAAATTATGAAGAGATTGTAATTTAAAATTTTAAATAATTACATGAGAATTTGAAAAAAACTGACCCTAAACCGCAGTAAAGATCAGTTTTCACATGTGCAGTTTGGCTACAATTTAGAAGTCGAAACATAGGTTTTAAGAGAAGAAAGAGAAGTAAGATTTATGCAAATCCAAGTTGGCAACCAAAATGGTGAATGATTGTAGATTTAAAATACTGTACCATTAAGACAAGTGATCGTAAAACACACCTACAATCTACTATCCCTTTGGTCCCAAAATATAAAATTGAGGTTCTCAACATCATTCTGTAGCTTGTACCAGCGATATTACGGTGGTATTTTTATGGTTGTTGTTGCTGTGTTTTGTTAAGTTTTATGATGAAACGTTATTTCAACTGACACTGAGAACTCCAAAGTAGTATAACAAGTTCTGTTGCATTGCAAAGTTTTGGGATTTACATTTTACAATATACATAGAGTCAACATTCAAAATGGACTGCCACCTACCAAAAGAGCCCTGCTAGAATATGAGATCTGGTTATTTTGACAAAAGAATATTGTACATTCAACAAAATAATAAAGTCATTCAATATAGTCTATGCTCGTAAGCGCGTGAAAGCTTAGGCGTTCAACAAATGCTTACAAAACATGGAGAGAAAATGGAAATTAGATTATTGATTGGGAAATGTTTCAGTGTTGCAATGAATTCAAAAACAGCCTCAATTACGGCTTTACCAGAACAGTTTCAAAATAAGTGACATGCAGTAGCACTACAATTCAACATGAGGGAATTAAAAAAGCAGCAGTACCCACTGTTAAATCATAGCTCGTGTATACATATTTGAAATACAGATATTGATTGTTTTGTTTTTATATATTTTAAATATTTTAAAATAATTTGCATTAAAAAACCTAATACATTAGAAGGATAATGTCATTAGCCTTGCACGGCTAATAATGTCATTAGCCTTGATGTTAAATGCCATGCGTACTTAGATGGGCAAGGACGCCTGTTTTTCTTAAATGTGTTGCATAAAAATAGGTGTAGTATTTAGATGAATTATGGCAATACGTAACCCAATCTTGATGTTACGACAAGTTCGTGATCACACGTGAATCCAGCAAGTACTTAAATTTGAAATTACAAACTTAAAATTTGAGGAGATTTGTATTCGTAAACGAAATCCCAATAAACAAAGACAATGTTGCTCGACAGGAATTAAACAAAAATAAACAAATAAACAAATAAACAAAAACAAACAAATAAGCAACAAGCAAATAAAGCGCCTGCAGGCAGGCAATTTTTCTTGCACAAGATAATCCCCCATTACTCATACCCACATTATCAAGGAATAGTAATTTTTTATTAGAGAAAAGGAAGCTTACACAGTACACACACATTGATTTAGTAAATACTCTAGAAGTGCTTCAGTCCTCCTGTTGTAGCTTAGGAACTAATCTTGCTCTATTATACAACAAGGCAGCCACATTCCTACAATGCCTGAATTAAGTGGAGAGCAAAACTAATAGTAATTAATAATACAACAATTAAAATGGTAAGTGGTGGTGCTTTGACCTCTCTAGTCTCCCAAATCAGCAAACACCCACACACAGAAATACAGACTGTTACCTGACATAAGATGATTAATTATTCTTCCCCTTCATAATATTCCATATTTTTTGCCTAATTAGCAGATTACACAAAAACAAAATTTTGACCTGCACGTTTAACTGAATATTGAAAGCCTGATGCTAGATAGATTATGGAATTTATGGCTAACTTAATTAATCATATAGTAATTTTGTTTTGCAGGACATCTGCTTCCGCTACATAGGGAATTTAGTTTATAGACTTCACGTGTTTTAAAGGACTGGCAGGAAAACTACAAAGTGCAAAACCTATCTTATATCACCGTAATTCTGTAGTCAGATAAAAAAGTAAATGCGTTTCCACAATCCAGCTTTTTTGGCAGATTTACAGGTTTACTGCGAAGCGATTAGAGCATCTAAAGCTGGCTAACAGTACACGATAGCGGAGAATAACATTATCCAATTGCTCGTTTTATTGGTTCTAATCCCACAGCTAGTCTGACAAGCAGGTCTGGATAGTTTGACAACAAACAATCCAGTTAATTCCACGACTATCGACATAATCCTATGACTATGCCGTCATTTAGCTCAGTTAAACACTGCCAAATTTTTGTAGCTTCCGCTACATAGGGAATTTAGTTTATAGACTTCACGTGTTTTAAAGGACTGGCAGGAAAACTACAAAGTGCAAAACCTATCTTATATCACCGTAATTCTGTAGTCAGATAAAAAAGTAAATGCGTTTCCACAATCCAGCTTTTTTGGCAGATTTACAGGTTTACTGCGAAGCGATTAGAGCATCTAAAGCTGGCTAACAGTACACGATAGCGGAGAATAACATTATCCAATTGCTCGTTTTATTGGTTCTAATCCCACAGCTAGTCTGACAAGCAGGTCTGGATAGTTTGACAACAAACAATCCAGTTAATTCCACGACTATCGACATAATCCTATGACTATGCCGTCATTTAGCTCAGTTAAACACTGCCAAATTTTTGTGCACTTCTGTTCTACAAACAGAACGTTTGTGTTAGTCTCTAAAACTAGCAGTTTGCATAAAGCACATGTTAGCTTGCTGTGTCTTACTACAACAAAGCACAGCTCACAGCTACTTGTCATTCCAAGACAGTCCACCGCTCTCCAGGAAAATTACTTTCTACAAGAACGTTATAGCAATCAATGACAAAGTTCGATAAAGTTGGTATCAAAACCTAGCATTACAATTGCAAATGGTAGATCAATATCTGCAAAGAGCCAGCACAGCCAGTGAACACCAAAATCATGAGCCAAGATGTGGAAGAAATACGAAGAGATGGTTAGAAACATTAAGAGATACCAAGCAGTAAATCCCTTGAGGCAGATTTGCAGAACAGGCTTCATATAATGACATTTTTTTCTGGTCTTCTTAGTTCATTAGGCTGTTAGTCTACAGATTTTCCTTGACCGTTAGTAGAAAACTAAGATGAAATTCTGTCACTATAAGGTCTATATTTCACAATAATAATGGTAATAGATAATTTTTTCAGTGATGATGCTGATAAATTTGTGAAAATCACCGTGGGAAACAAGTAATTTGTGCATATACATGTAGTAGCCAGTGCATGCAATTGCTATTTTCCGTAACTCCTTTTAAATCTAAGGCAATTGTAAATGAAGTTTGTTATGGTACTTTTGTACCTAATCATGTCCAGCTACGCGTAAAAAGTAGTCCATATATTTTAGTCACTAACACGATTTTTAAATCGATTTGTAAAGCAAACAGGTACTGTCTAAACCAGGTAAAACACAATCAGCCAAATGTGTGTAAACCTAGATTTATTTCTGAAACAGACCAGGCCGGTGGATGGCTCTGCTATTTGTGGTTCAAGTGCTAATAGTCTGGGAGCTATGCTAGGAGGTGAGACTGCACACTACACTCCGCCACCAATTTTTTTCTAACATCTTGGTGCCAGTGAGTAGAAAAAACATGTTAACATTGGATCTACTCAATTGTGATGTGCCAAAATTGTGGAAAATAATACGGTTGCCAATATTGTAATAAACGTGCTCATTTTGCCTAAACGAAGCCATGCAGAGTATAAAAATGTATTACAACCTCATAATAAATGCACAGTCAAAGTCTCCAAAAATCATGTTTTCAAGGTCACAAAATGTCACAAAAACCAAGATGCCTGCCAACATTTGATAAACATACTTATTTTTGACAAATTAGTAAATTTGACAATTTCGTAAAAATGCTGGCAACCATCTTGGTTTTCGTGAGTTTGAGACACAAGACCGCTATGTCCTGTGAATTTGATTCTGTAGGGTAATGAATATACACACGTCAAGTGCATAAAACCTACAATTTATGAGCAGCCTATCTTCTGATTTATTTTGTACACAACATCAGTGAATAGGGTGCTGTCTGATTTCAGCTAATGAGCAAGTTAATAAATCGCATCCTTCCTCCTCTCAACCATTCTGCTAATTTAGCTGGCAACCCCAGTGCTCTTATACAAATACAGTGAAGCCAAACAGTTGTTAACTCAATGAATAGATAGTTTAACACTACATCAAATGGTTTCTTAAATATATGCAATCACAGCCCATACTGTGGAATTTCTTGGGTTAAGAGTTTCACACTATAAAAAAGTGAGAAAACATCTGCAAAAACTGATACAAAAAAGCAAATATGGTCACTTTTTCGAACTCTAAACTCTTCAACCAACAAAAAAAGACACATGTATAGTTTATAGAAATTTCTATTAAAAACATTATTTGAAGTAAAAAAATGTCAGCATTCTGACTCTAGCGGCCTGAGGCTCCAGAACATCCCTGATAATGATCATACACACCAGAAAATTGACTGTAAGAGAAAATGAGTAGAAGAAATATATTGCATTGTGCCTCTCATTTTTTATCATGTCATAATAATAGGTAAAATACACTCAAATGAACACTATCGTTTTCAAAAACAGTTGTTAGTAAACTTAATCAGTTTAAAATTTTTTTTAAAATTATTATTGAATTTTGAACGTAAAATTTTTTAAATTCAATTTTGTAAAATTAATCTAATTGAAAAACTGTTAATCTTTTCTAATATTAGTGAGCTGTATTCAAGTAAAATGGTCTTACTGGTTAACTTTTACTCCGTTTGGCTTCATGAAACGTATTGACAAATTTGTTAAAATAAACAGTAAATTACTGCACTGCTGCAAGAATAAATCAGCTGCTATTACTTCACCCCAAGAAGTAAGCAAACACCACTTTGACCAGATGTTCAATAACCAATTCTCACTAATGAATAATTAATCATTCGACACACTTGCCCTCTAGTTCCACAGGAAACTGAAACAAACAGCCCAGCCTACTGCCTACACACAAACGCTCGCAAAATTTAAATCTTTGGCTTCCTACGCAAGGGAAGCCACCAGTCCAACAGAGATGGATGCCACTGAGTCAGATTTCCAATAAACAATCAATCACAGTATCCACTTTGTATGGCTCAGAAGATATCGCTCTTAGTGTAATGAGTGTGTTCACCTACAATGATGCTGCCCATAGGGTGAACCAAGTACTAAGTTTCTTACAAAATCCTTCTTTATCAACGACTGTTCACTGATTTTAGATTCTAACTGTACGGTGAAAAAGTAAAAATTGCTGATAAAGAGAAAGACGATGATGCAAAGGAAAATGTTGCTCCTGCAACTGTATGATGTTAGTGTCAATAATGGCAAAGATGATGCTTCTGCTAATACTTATAAAAATAGAACAACGATGATGACAAATAATGATAATAATTGATAGAATGGCAAGGATTGTGATGACGGTAGTAAGAAGTATAATTTACTCACTACGACAACACTGAAAATCTAAACAACTGGTCTTTGCAAAGACTAGGTAACTATAGTAAAACAACTAATTCTGCTACAAAAACCTGTAATAAAAAAAATTAACAGAGATTTTTCTTATGGTTTTTAAGTGTTACCCTGCCCCTACATGCCACTCATCTCTTTACGTCACAGCTATCAGGATGACAAAAACTCAATTTATAATCGTTCAGAAGACATTTATGCTAATGAGTGCAGTAGCTATGCAGCAGAACAAGAGACTAACCCAATCAAGGCTTCAGCGCACGAAAAGGCTGTCATCATATCTACCGTAGACAGAATTCTGATGTTAAATTTGCATGCCTTTGATGTCAGAGGTTTCTGTAAATTTCTAAAAGTCTCCAATAGCATCCAATATTATGCTGAATTGGTTAAAACTTGACATTCAATACAAAGTGAAGGACAGCACCAAATTACAAGCTGAAAAGGAAATATTAGGCAACCAGTTTTGCATAAGGATAGTTGTGTTCCAACTGTGATGCAGTTTGCAACCAGAAAAACGTCATTTAGTGTTTTCAATTTCTAAATGTGTAAGGAGATTCTCTAAAAAGTTTCTATTTTCAAAAAGGCAAATTGTAATTAGTATGAATTAGTGCATTTCTGTGTTTTAGATCATACGAGTAGTTTACGTGCAGTGTTACAAATTTTTGAAAATTTTGCTGCCAAAATAATGTTGCTGGCTGATTAAGGTGATATTTTGCTATAGCTTTGATAGTTCTGCTATATTTTGCGAAAATTTTGGTTTGTAACATTTCTGGGAAAAATACTGAAGATTCGTATGAGTGTTACTGCATCCTTTCTGTCAAAGTTAAAGTGAAGGCCGAGTAGAAAACTTTAGATTTGTTTGTGAAGTAGCCAGTAACAGCACTTAGGGATGTGCTTCATAGTGCATAAATTCAGTTCCAGAAAATTAGTACTATTTTATTATTTTTAATACTAGTGTATAATTACACAGAAAAAGGTGAAGAAATGAAAGTCATAGTTTACATATCTCTGACAAAAGCTGTCTTCATCACACCAGATTTTGTGAATATTCAACTACCCTTGCATTTTTAAATGTTGAAACATGGCCAATCCCAAGCATTAACCAAAGTAAACGCAGTGCCAGTTATTGCTGAGTAACCGACCCACAGGATACTGGATTGATTTAAGCAAATTTCCCATTTAAAACTATGCAAAACTTTCAGACATTTTCAAAAGAAATCTTCAGATTTCATTATTTTACAAAAAAACAAAACAAACAAAAGTTAATTAACCTTTTGTGAAATCAGTTCAGTTTTAAAGTGCTGCATGTGCAACAAAGTTAATGTCCACCATTGTTCTCTTGCTTTTCTGCAAACTCATCAAGAGAATGTGTTTACGTTATTGGCGGTTTACGAGAATGATAGATTTTCGTATTTATGGTCACCATTTCGAAAGTGGTACATATAAATCAAATTTTGATTATTTATTGCTCGACTAACTCTACTTTAGTTAGAAACTATTAAAGAAACGGAGTGCACTAAACTTACTGTCTACCTGCCACGACAGCCGTAATTTATAGCTACAGCGTAATGACTCTCAGCTCTTTACTGGTCAAGGTCATTGCAACTACATGGACTCTTGATAATGGTGTCACTTCCTATAACACTGGCATGACATGGCAGGGCCATGTAAAACACAGAAATCGATATATTTATCATGTTTATTTAAGATTACTTTCCAGAACATAAGGCACTTAGAATGGATAACGATCTATAACTGTTTTACAGAGTAGCATGGTCACCACAGATAGCAAACTCAGAAAGTATGAAATCTAGTAAATCATTGATCAACAGCAGAATATATATATATATATATATATATGTATATATATATATATACGCTTCTCTCTCTCTCTCTCTCTCTCTCTCTCTCTCTCTCTCTCTCTCTCTCTCTCTCTCTCTCTCTCTCTCCCCCCTCCCCCCGACTGACTAGCAAAATCCTGGTTTATATACCCTTTGATCCATGCTGGCGATTAACTAGCGGCTGTACATGCACGCACACATGCACAAAACATATTTATGATTTATTGGGTACAAAAGACAAACACTTACAAAAAATTTCACATTAGAAAAAGACATATATGTTACAGATCTAAAGGATTAAAATCAAACAAAAAAAAAAGAAAATTGAATTAAAATTTATGTTTTCTCCAATTTACAAATGTACAGTAACCACTACCAGACTGCAAGGGTGCAATAGTTGAATAGTATACAGGTAAATAAGTGAAAAGGAGAGAGGATAGCGAGCCGACCATAAGGTCATCCATCCTTTTAATATGTTGAAATTAAATGATCACAGGCAGCACTAGTGAGTAATGAGGTACAGACAAAAATTAATTTAACCAGCCTGATTTCCTAAATTAGTACTTTCTAAAAAACTGAGGTAACTAATATATAATGTTATGTATATTTGCAGTTAGATTGATAAAAGAATGTTTGATTTAAAAATATTATAATTCATTATGTTACAGTGACAGCAAAAAGAACCAATCATAACTTAAGCAATGATATGCAATCCCTAGTAATCTTCTACAAATTATCAAAACAAAAATAAGATATAAATGACAATATTAATGAGTTTAATGCTATGTGTAAATTATTTATAAAAAATAATCAGAATTTAAGAGGAACTGTTTTTTACTATTAAGAAGGTATTTTTCAAGTACTTTTTTCTACATTCATATACACATACACATACATATGCATACACATACATATACATATAGTTGCAATGACTTTGACCAGTAAAGAGATGGGAGTCATCACTCTGCGGCTACAAACAATAAATAACAATTGCACACTGTAAAGTTCAATCCACAAGGAAAAGTTATTAACACAAAACAATTGGGACAAAAAAAACTGAGTGCATTAAACTTACTGTCTACCTGCCACGACAGCCATTATTTATAGTCACAGTGTAATGACTCCCAGCTCTTATTGGTCAAAGTCATTGCAACTATATGGACTCTTGATAAAGCTGTCACTTCCTCTAGTACTGGCATGTCACAACAGGGCCATGCAAAACACTGAAATCGATATTTTAAGGCAAACTGGTAACCAAAATCAATTGTAATTGTAACTAGACAGCCAATTCTACATATTATCATTAGATACACTTATGAAACCTAACAATTACTCGATTAAGCGACTTATATCTTACGTGTGTGCAATTGCAGAGGCTGAAATATTTAGACATCGATAGATAGGCAATTGGCTTCAGCTTTATTTGAAATCCACTTTGTTTGTCCTGATAACGTAAGCCCTGATTTTGGCTCAGGGCGAGGTATACTTATCACATAGTTCAGAATCACTGAAGAAATACTGATGTGACGCAAACAGTAAAAGAAATTGCAAGACTGTTAACAAAGGACATGCTAAACATGGGCAAGTTTCATTTTTTCAGTGTTAATGTCGGTTTCTACAGCAACGGTGACTTTTTTATGTTATAAATAAAGACACTGTCCACAGTTTTACACAATTTTAGGCAAATGTGAAACAAACCTGAGTTGCCCTTTATATGCCTCAAAAAAAGCCTTTCCTGACTATGTAAAGCAATTTTTTGCCACAAGATTTTAAGTATTTATAGTAGCTCTGCATATCAGTCTATTAAACCCAGGTCTCATCTGTGAAGCAGCATGTGGCAAAAACCCAAGTCTGTGTGGTTAATCGTGCAGACGAATTGCTTATTGTAGCAAAAGAGTTAAACAAGATTAACGAGCTGAAAGTTTATTGATCATATTTTACAACTTGTCTTTCAGGCATGAAAGAAAATAATACATCTACCAAGGAAGCTAGTGTGAATTTCTGAATGATTTACTAACACAAATTTTTGAAAAAAAATATTTGCATGTTAGCTAATAGCTCCCACATCATAAAGTACTAATTTTTCAATTAAAAAAACAAATTTTAAACCTATACAAGGTACTATTAATAAAATACTTAGGCCTCATACCTAATATTCGACATGCAAGGTGCCACCTATTAAAAACAAAACTGAGAAAATGATGAAAATAGAAACAGACATTCTTTAGCTTTTCACTTTTTTAAAAATGTGGTGTTTTTTTTCCTTTTTAATTGTACAACGACGCTGGATTATTACTAGTGACGTTGTTATGTTTAAAAATCTATCATTTGAAATTGAGTTTAAACTAAACCTTTAAGCTGTTCAACAAAATGTGGAAAACATAGCAATATGCTCTTCTCAATTGGAAAAAGTCCAGCTATTCACATTATACAACATACATATGGTTTTAATCAAAAACGGTCAGCTAAGTATATTAAAATAACACAGGAATATGAAATTTTTATAAATGGAGCCATCTAATTAATTTAGGCACTATTGGTCTGGGCAAAAAAGTCTCCTCACTAATGGAAAATAAGGAACAAATTTTTATGAAAAGATTCGAAAATCAGCTCTTTCAAAACTTATTGCGTGAAGAATACTGCCACTCAAACACACATCAGCTTCTCACTGATAACCCCCAAATCATTTCTATGATTAGCAGCAAGATAATCTAAATTCATAGGTTCAGCCTTAATATTCTAATAACTAGGTGGTAAGATCATCTACAATTACAGTATTAGGTTCTGAATCTCTACAGAACAACAATATCACCAATCAATACAAAGAATGCTTCAACAGGCAAGTAGATTATGTAGGTTCTGATTTTGCAGGTGTAATTGTAATTTTCAAAAGAAACATTTAAATTAAGTTAATTCTTATAAAAACATTAAGCAAGACATCAACTAATTTGGTCAAAATAAATTAAAGCTCACATAACTAAAAATTCAATTTATGAGAAACAAAGGGGCACACAAACGTTCAAAAACACACTTTACTTACCCGATGAACTCGCTCTGTTTGCTCCAGCTTGTCCTCCCAAGTTCGACTCAGCTCAGTGACAAGTTTTTCGGATTCCAGTAATCTCTCCTTTAAGTCGTCTGCTTGCTATTAAAATAAAGTTATGATACAAGTCATTAATCCCAAAAACTATTAATAGTAAAGAACACTCAGCTGAGGACTAGACACAACTATTGTTCTTCACGCATGAAGCCTTGACAAGTAGTCTTGGCTGCTGTCTTTGGTAGCTTTTTAGCGCCATCTATTGGCTGGCTTCTCACACATGAGTACAAGGAATAAACGTCTGGCAGAAATTATGCAAACAGATTCATTGGCCACTGCAAGCATATTTTGTACACATTAACAAAGTGCCCATTAGGATTGGTAAATTCAACATTATGCTGTTTGCTAATATAGTGCAAATAAAAAACATACATTTAGTAAAGCTTCCACATATACTACTAGTGCCATCTTTTGCAGCAGCCACATAAACATGTACAAAGTATGCATGTTTATATAAGATAGAAAGGTAAGGTACCAATACTCAAAGAAAACAGGGTAACTTTTCAGACTATCGTACTTTTTTACCTTACCATTTAAAATGTGAATTTTATGAACAAGCACAAATATGAATCACAAAACGACAATTTTTTTAAGTTCAAAATTTTAAATTTCATCACTGAAATAAGGTGTGATTTCACAAGATTGATGTCACAACTTGATTCGTGCTCTACTGATTGCAACCAGGGCGTACTGTTGTGCAGCACACATTGCCAAGAAGCAGGTGTTGTTGCCCATCTAAGTATTTTGACCAACAGTGTACAACAACGAAAATATATCAAAATTAGGTTTCTGCAGTAATAATTATTTAACGTAAATTATTCTTAAAAAGTCAATATTTTCCTTTCCATTAATTTAGATCATAGATTGTCTTGATCCATGGTTCATACTATTCATAAAGGAATATACTATTTTCCTTTAAAAATGATACCAAACATGTAAGAAAAATATTAACTAAAACCAGTTTACGAAATAAAAAAGTGATTCAAATCCATATTCTACAATCATGCAATCACATTTCTGGATTGGCTGCCTGTTGTCCTCTCACTTTATTACATTGCACACTCACAGCAGCTAGTGCTACCAAATTGCCTTAGCTCATAGTTACAAAAGCAATGTATCTCAGGTACATAGCTATCAGACTAGTGTTGTCAAACAAACTGATACACATTGGTACCATTGGTAATGAATGGGCTTTGGATTCATTTACTGGTCTAGAACCTTTAACAGAACTTCTTAAAGGCATTTAAGATATTAAAATATTAATTGGCATGGCTTATCTACCTACTATGGATTCATGATTAAATTGTTTCCATCTTGTTTTAGTGAACTTTCTCGCTTCATGGACAACACTATTGATTTATTAGAAGACACAGTTTGCAAAAAAAAACAGCTCACCATGGATTCATTCAACTGTGCTCGCAACAGCTCCACTTCTTCTCGTAATTCTCGAATAATTTTTGCATTCGGATCTTCATTAACAACAGCATGATTGACGATGCGTTTTGCCCTGTCGGCATAGCGAAGAGTCGACAAAGTTTCCTCATAGTTATCGGCAGATGGACTGATTGTTGCAACCATTACAGTTTTACTGTTGCCTCCAAGGTTGTCCTAAGCAACAACATCATTTCACTAGATCAAATGGCTTTCAGGTTCCAAAATGTCCAAGTCATATTTCAAGATAAACACTTTAGCTAAGTGGCTTATGAATGTACAGCATACTTATTTTTTAATTTTTAAACCTGTACAAGGGAACCAAAGATAAACTGATTTCAAAGTAACAGGATAGACAATTTTTTATTGTGTTTTGTTACTTGCAAATGGATAAATCGTACTGTTACAATTCAGTAAATAGAAGATGATTGCTATTTGTGTTTAGCATTTAAGCACTAGACAAAATTATCAGCAAACTGTACAAATTGGTTGTCTATACTACAATAAGCTAGAACTGACAGATTAATTGATTAAGTATTGTACACAAAAAGGAAATCTTACCTTCAACAGCCATGTTAGTACAGAATCCCTGTATGGGACAAACTTATTCTTTAGTTTACCATGTCCAGATGACTGGTCGGCTAATGCTGAGATCACTAATCCTAATGTTGTTAGAGACCTAGAAAGTACACAATTTAAGGAATTTAAGGAAACAGTTCTCTCATTGACAGCGAACTGTGTTAAATAAATGTATTGAAAATATATGCTCGGGGAAATTACAACTTTTCACACTGATTTCACTTCTGATGATAAAAAGTCAAGTTTATGCATTATGTGTTAAACTTCACACAACATGAGGTGGCTTATGAAGAGTTATCATATTAAGAAGTTAAACAGAAGAAAATGAATAGATGTGTGGATGATCAGATGTATGTGGGGGTTAACTTCACCACTTGCGTTTGGAACACGAAATACACAAATGACTGCTACACAATACATGAATAGAAAGAATGAAATTTTAAGCATTTTTAATAATACAGAAACAAAAAGATCAAAAATTTAAAAAAATGACAACAATATACTAAAAATACAACAACGTGATACAACAGTGACAAAAACTTACAACAGTGTGCCAAATAGTTGATAATAATTAAACTTAGAACATTTAGTGGCCATACAAGGCCATAGATCACTAGGTGGATGCGCACAAAATGTATTATTTAAAACAAGGCACTTTAAAGAATGCAGCTAACTTTCAACAAATGCTAATGTAATAACTATTATAAGGAAAAAAATTTTCAAACTATTTCCTTGCAGGCATGTTTGATGTTCTGTTTATTAGATTTTTTCAGGCCAGTTACTCAATCAGTAAAAGATTGTTAAACCTAAATATCCACTAAGCTCACTAATAGTGTTAAAAGGCATAGAAATTTTTTCCATGAAAAAATATGATAAAGCAGAATTTGCCCACTTTGTAATTCACAGAATAATAAATTAATAATTGCCTGGTCATCATTTTACAGACAATTGCAAAAATAAACAAAACAGTGTAAATAAAAAATAGAAAAGAAGTGACCAATTTAGCTGTCATAATCAGAGGTCTACTTTTGCTAATATATTAACACAATGTCATTCTTGGCACACAAGAAACACGAGAAAGATCTTAATTTTGTTTATCATAGTAAATAAAGTACATGTTACACAAAGTAGGGGTAGCTGCATGTTGATGTTGCAAAAGTAGATGCACATTAAAGGCAGATGAGAAAAAAGTCCCAAATACTGTTCACGACCCTCCACTGCCAATATATGAGATCACTTTCATAAAGCTGGGCTAAAGCGAAAAGGGTTAAGAAACAATTGGTGGCATGACAACGCTAGATGCCAGCCAAAGAAGACTTAACAGAAAGTGTTTACAGCTGACAAAGAGCAAATACAGCCAAGTCCTAAAATGACCAAGGACTGAAGTTCAAAATTAGTCTTGTTAACAATATATTTTTTTATCGCAAAACAATTCTAAGCAAAATACGGTCAACATTTGCATTAGTGGACGAAAATAAGGTGATGAAAAGATATGTATATTGCAAATTAAACATATCTTGGGTACTTAAAAAGTAACTGTTCTACACAAAAATGTATTAATATGGTGCTACAAAAAATAAGAACTTAGCAATTATATTGCTAAGCGCAATGCGTTAATTACAGAACTTACTTATTTATGTTGCTGCCTTCTTTCAAGCGTTCACCAATTGCACCAGATTTCTGTGCTCGTTCACTACCAGCAAGATCTACTAAGCTAACTTTACTAACTTTCTCTCCAGATACCTAGGAGAAAGGAAAGAACTTCAGCCAATGATAATGTTGCATGTACACGTGCTGTCAGGTAATGTAATATTTATCAGCAACAATTTAGCAAGGTTAACAAATTTTTAACACCAAGTTAATTTGTTTTAAAGGTTTTAAACAAAAACCTTTGTTTAAATAGCTCCATTTCAGGAACACGCACAGAAAAAGGAAGTCAAATTTCAGATAAATTTACCTAGATACAAACCAGAAGGATTATGATAAAAATAATAATCCCTACAGAAACAGTTACGGTACAAAAGTTAAAACTGTACAAACGAAACCTATTAAAATTAATAATAAAAGCACTGTTTTACAATTTGTAACCTTGGTTTTGATTCAAAGCAACATTTGGATCATTGCAAAAAGGCAAATTGGCCAACAATTCTTCCAAAATACCTGATTTGGTGTTTATTGTTATTTCTATTCATGCACTACTTTTCTTTGTGTTATTTATTGGCTTAGGCAATATGTATTTGAATACTAAAAAGTGTCGGCATAGAATGAAGCATGACACAAATTAGCTGTTCATTCTGTGTGCGCCAGGTTGCGCTAGTTGCTGTATCTGACTGATTGCATCCACACAAGGGATCAATAATAACCTCTTAACATCCACTATTTGTGCACAGGCAGCAGCCAAACAGCTGAGATGTCTATCACTAGTAAGCTTTGACTGTATGTCGCCGGGGGAATTTGCATTTATGAAGACTAAAATCCTTTAAAAACCCGATTATGCGAGCAAATGTTCTGCAGGAGAAGAAGCTAAACAAGATAAACGGGAAGTGATACGAATTTGAACAGCAGATTAGCTCGTCGCGCGATTATGATTGATTTTTACACAAATATTTCTCACAGATATCGTTAATTAATAAGTGAAGCGCAAGCAGCAAATATTAATTAGTGTGAACGAACAGTTCCATCCCAATTGCCATTAATATTTAAGCAACCACAGCTGACAACACGAATGCATTAGTGTATTGTGAAGATGAAATCATGAACTATTTCTAATGAATTAAAGTTTTAGGCTTTGAAATGCTGGTTAATACAACATTTATATGCATTAAACGATTTGAAGGTTACTAAGCCTCTGCACCACAAACACATAACTATATGGAAAATACTAATACTCACATTTTTAAATAACAAAAATCAAATTTTTCCCACAGGCAACCACAAAGAGGTCTATTGTTTATAAAGAAGAAATAAATAACTACATTCTAGAAGCATAAGTATTGTAAATATTGGCAATTCGAAAATTTTGTTATCAGAAGATCAGGTCAAAGTGACCAACAAGTTAGGATTTTCATTAGTCTTTGTATGTGTCAAACTGACCACGAAGTCAGGATTTTTAATAGTCTTTGTATGCAGGTCTCTCATAACAGATTTGCATTATATTTAAAGAAAGTCGTGTAGTTTGTTCGGTGATTCGGTTCTAATTTCTTCATTAGAACTTCACCAAGTTCATTATGGAATTCAGAGTTAAATTCACGTATTGTATGAATCACTTCATATTTCGCCATATGATAAGAGTCCATTGTGTTTGTAAAAGGAATTTTCGTGTTCATTAGCAAATCTGTTTAGAAATGATGAGAATAATAGCTCATCAATAATCAAAGACTTGTTCTATTGAAATTTAACTTCATTTCGGTTTCCTAGTTTCAATCCATTTGGCTATCGGTGTAATATACTGTAACTTACCCCAGACTGTGGATCGACTAATGTCTGAGTAACTTTGATATTAAAAACAGCGTGAGATCGGCTACTTTCACTATTCATGTTAGTAGCAGCAACTGTGCGTGACTTGTTACCTTCTGACATTAAACTGTCAATATCCTGCAAAGACAATGACACATGAATAATAATTAGTTTACAAAATGGAAAATGCTAAATATACTTAAAAAAAACAAGGCAAATGCTATACAATAAAATAACAGTTTATATAAATATCAACATTTTTAAAAACACAGTATTTGTAAACATTTATTAAAACCAGTAGCTAATATCAATTCTGGTCCATTTGGGTTTGTCTGAAATCACGTGTATGTCCGTTGTAGTCATTAAAGTCTAATAGAATCAACTTCCTAGACTCTTTGCATAGGCAGCCAGCATGATTATTCAATTTGGCATTTCTCTGAAAGTTCTTATTGATTAAGAAGGACCATGATTTTATTCTACTAAAGTGACTAATGTAGGCTACTACCTATATTGTTAAAAATGAGGATAACAATTACCTCATCCTTAAAGAAATGCATACGAGAAAGACAAATGTATATCAAAAATTGTAAGAACAGCTGAAAAACATCAGCTTTTCTAGGTTTTTTAGAACCCACCCAGGGCTGTAGCAAAAGCACATTGTTATCGGTGTTCATATATCCAAGCTTTGGTGAAACTTTTATAACATTTGGTTAGAAAAAAGTATATGAGAACATAATATTTAAATGTGCTAACATGGCCTAGATTGCACCAGCACCTCATGTACATAATAATTAAATGTGCAAATGGTTTGAATTGCCTTAACAATATCTCTTAAGCATCTAACAAAAACGTAACATCTAACATGTAACATCTAACATCTAACAGTCACCCCCAGATTACATTGCTACACCAATCAATATGAAAACAAAAAAATGGTTTCATGTATTAAGAGACCTGTCATACAATTTTACGTATTCGTGGAAACAGGAATTAACTGTGCCTGTGGCTTTTAGGAAACTGAAATCAATTGGCAACTGAGGAATCCAGCAGTCACCTCAGTTAATGTCCTTCGTTAGAGAAGTGCTGTAGACGTTTATAGCACTTCCATGAAGTTCTGCACAATTCTGAAGGTGAACTTTGTGGATACCCGCTGTAAAATAGTGTCACTATTTTAAGCTGTCACTGTCACAGTATATACCTCATGTATATACTGAAATGATTCTTGAATTGTCCACTGATCAACCATCACAATAATAATTATTATACTTTTTTAAACAATTTTAGTTTAAATATGTGTGTTTTAACATTTAACAAAATGTTACTTTAATGTAGTTTTAAATAACTTATATACACTGCAACATGCTGTTACGGATTTATTAAATTGCTTATGACACATGTAAACTTATGTAATTGTTCTACGTATTTGTATTATTATGTAATAGCATAAGTCGATTCCTGTATTTAATCTTTTCTTGTGTTTATTAATGTACAGTGTTTTATTACAGTTGTAATTATTTTGCAAATAAGCTGGTTTTCAATTTAATAGCTCTGTAATATCACATTGATGATCTTTTAAACTGCCATTCTTAGATTCAAGTCTGTTTAAAGGAAAATAATACTAGAATTTTAGTCCACAGCTCAATGTCATATATTGGCTAAAATACTAAAAAAACAAAAAAAAACAATATTGTTTTCAACAATGACATACATTAAAACATCAGTAATTAAGAATTATAATTTTGTTAGTTTTCATTGCTGCACTCTCATAGCCATATGTACTTAGATGGACAACAGAGTAAACTTTTCTTCAACAGGATCAACATCATCCAGTCATGATGTCAGGGTAACCTTGTTGGTCTAGCAGTGAACACAAAACTGAAAGCTTAAAACAATTTGCCCAGTTTTTGTTTCACATTGTCATTGTCACATATACAGCAAGGTGTATTTTAATTTTCTTTTCAGATACACGTAAGGGTGTTATAAGCTAAATGTAACTATTATTAAGAAGTATTTTGTACATTATTTAGGAAACGAAACATTTATTTTAAGGCAATTGGCCAAATTATACAAAGTGCAGTCTTTAAATAGTTTGAAATTAAATCAAATAATATCTTTTGCTAATGTTTGTTAGATTGGTGGATGTCCCTGGTTAAAAAAGGCTTTAAGAAAAGTAATGAACACTGAGCACTGGAAGTAAGATGTGAGGAAAAGGTGTCTGAATCAAGGCAGCTGGATCATAGCAGTGACTTAGTTGATGAAATGCAGGTGTTAACGATATTTAAAAGTTAATTTTGCTATTTCATATAATGACAGTTTACCATGACAGTTCTAAAGTTGGGTAGCGGTATAAAAAATGATCAATCAGTACTATTGTACTATTTAACATGTTAACCAGAAGACAGCACCAGTACACTACAGCTGCTTTAAATAAATTTCTCACATTTAATAAGCATAAAGCCGATATGGTCGACTTTGCAGTAGACAACCTCAGATAGACCTTTGTGCATCTGTCACTATGCAGACTTTACAAATCTAACAAATCGATTATCTGCTGCTTGAATGTAGCTCGTCTCTCAACAGCCGTGGAAACTTGAGAGCGCAAACCAACTTATGAAATTATTTTCCAATTCGTGCCGAAATTATGTCATTCAGCCTGATGCTTTGTCAATGTAAGAACAGCAAAGATAATCATCCACCGAAGGCGTTCTGGTCAATTAAACAAAAACTTGGAATATAACAACCAACAGACTGTGTTTGATCAATCAAATACGCAGAACAGAAAAAAGATTTTGCTAAATAATTAGCTTGGCATTTATTGCATAGCTTTTGTCTATTATTGGACACTGAAGTCATAAAACTTAGTGGCATTTTTGATAACACTGGCAGGATATGCTTACTATTTCTGATTTTAACTTTTCAATTAAACCATTTATTATAATCATCAATCTGCGCATAATGTGAGCCATGCAAAAAAAGCTAGGCAGGCATACAGATACATTCCACATTCATTTTCAAGACTGTGTTTTCATCATATCTGCACATAAATACTACTGAAGTTCCATACATTACTTGTCTAAAAGCAACGTAAAGGCTGTCTAATTTTAGCTCGTCAGCAGGAAACAAATAGTTTTGACAGCAGTATTGATTATTGAACGCGAATCTGAAACAGCCTCAAAAGAAAAATCGTTGACAAGGGAAAGAAAGTGGCAAATTGTTATTAGAAATCAATGTACAAACGATTTTCTCTTGTTTCGTTAAAAAGACGGAGTTATGACAAGATAAAAGCAACTTTTATGTATTGAACGGGGTCATATGGCAAACTTTATGATTCACTAGAGTTTTAGTCTCCTATAAAGAAACATGGCATTATTTGTAATACCGCTTTTAAGGGTTGATCACATGAATCTGGCTCGGCCAGCAGCATAAACACGAACTCTTACGTAGGAATGCGAATGTCAGCCTAGCAGTACACAATCAATCAGAGCACCTACAATGATGCTAGCGACATATCACCACATTTGAATACACTGAAAAGTGGAAGAGCTGATTCATTTGACTGACAAGCCTTTGCACCATTATGACGGCTATACAAGGCCAAGACATACATGAAGAGAAATGTCAGTTTTTACAGTAATTAATCTAACAGCTAATTAACTGAAGACAGAAGGTGCTGACAAATTGGGGTCAACCACTTGAAAACAGAACTTAGCAAAGCACAGGACAAAAAAATGCATCAATGTTATGGTGTTTTTTACAATTATGTACGTAAAACCAACTCCTACACGTCACAACAACAAGTATGAAAAGTATAAGATGAGTTTCAGAAAATCTCTTTAACTGCACGATTACAAAAAACAGAAAATAAGAGTCGAGACGACCAACTTTAGAATAAAAAGAAGCAGAAAAAGGAATGCTTATACAAAATAAGAAAGAAAATATGCAAAAACGAAAAGCAGTACAATAGAGAAAAGAAGTGAAAAGATAGTGAGACAAAGACAAGAAATAACAAATAACAATGTGTAACTGACAGACTTTTTAGCACCATGTTTCAATGTTGCAGAAATACGTAAAACCTACATAAGTCATCTGAATGTCATAGGCAACTTAAGGACAATAAATAAAGCCAAGCTAAACTGGAATCTCATTAATATCTTATCAAGCACAAAATCCGACTATTTTCTGAAAACGTATCGAAGCTCTATAGCACACTCCACGCTGCAATTTACAGCCGTGGATAAAAATCCATTTTTACGCTGTCAGAAATTTTCAGAAATTTTGCAAAGTAGATGAATAAAAGAGAAAATGGTCGTGGCAATTAATCAAGTGTCTTTGCCGTGTACACACACAGAATCACAGATACAGATGACGCATGGTGGTTTAACATTTAAGTTACAGGTATTATCTATGGAAATGGTTTTTAGTGGATGAAAAATGACTCACCACCCATCGAAAAATAGTCAAACACAGCATAATAAGTCATGAAGTAGGTTTTCGGATCATATTTTCACAATGAAAAAATTGATTATTTGTTTAGCTATTTTGATATTTTGTGACATTTTCTTTAAGTAAAATAAGTATAAAAATTATCAAAAATGCATTGTGCTGCTAAATCTGTGGCTGCTTTGTAAATGTTTAAATTTGCACAACAGAGAGAGCACGAAAGTAAAACAGGAACTATTTCAATGACGAAATTGTTGATCTTCTTTGCTGAAACTGCATAAAAATTATTAAATTTTTTTAGACTAAATATCTAAAATAAAATTTATTTTTATTTGAAATGAAGCATATAAATATTCTTATGTAAATGTGTAAACATGTAAATACGTACATATAGTAATAGTAAAAAAGGTTTAGAATAAATTATACAAGTTAAGTTGTTAACACTAAAACATTAAAAAATGCAAAGAAAATGGCTATTATGACTAACATTTTCAGCAGCAGTATTCTTAGGAAATCTGCCCAGAAACAATTTTCACAGTGAACAAATTGCCTTGTGAATCCATAAAAATAATTCATCATCACCAATTTTCGTTAGTGCGCTCGTATGTCATCGTTTTTTAATTTTTTTTCAAATATGGAAACTGTTTTTGTTCAAGTTTATCGCTTAGTGCGAAATGTGTAATCTTGTGAGATAATTTTAACTGGTAAGTAACTTCAGTTTTTGCTGTGATAAAGGCAGCAGCAACAGTAGAGGAAACATTTATTCTCCCAGGAATACCCACATCAACTCTAACAAAATGAGACTTCACAAGATTATCTAACAAGATTTCTTGACAATTTACCTATTCTTTCAAGCAAGTTAGTGAATTAAAAAGTTATAGCAAAACATCTGCCTGTCAGACATTTAGGTCTTTAGGTTCTTCTAGTCCTGGTTGAAAGTGATTGGTCGTAGATAATACATCAAATACAGAACTTTGACTGGTGCCCTTCCAGTTTATTCACTCCCAAACGGCACAAGCACAATGCACATAGCAGTTGAATGAGCAACTGTGGCTAGTTACATCCTTATCCAAAACTCAATCACATTGACAATTGCTCAGAAATATTTTGCAACACAAAAATAAATAGCAATAAGCTCAACCGTGATTTATGGTGCATTTGCTTAGAAGATTGATCATACTTACCTGAAAACTAGATACAGCTAAAGTTGAAAGCCCATCCACATAAGGTCCTAATATGTTGTGTTCTCGTACACGCAAGTTCTGCTTTGTACTGCAAAAAGGAACAAAAGGGTAATGATTAAATAAAATACTAGCATAGCATGAGCGTAAATGCGATTTTTATGAATAAAAACAGTTTATTTCTTATGAACCTCAATGCTACAATATCTCACAAATATATTTTTTCTTACATAGAATACCTACATAAAAAAGAACGATTTACAATTTTTTAAACAGGCTGTCTATAACAGGGTGAAGAACCAAAACCTATTGGACAGTCATGCAAACAGGTCTTGAAAAATGCATGTAAATAGTCTAAATACACTACACTATGTTATATTCAAAACATAAGTTACCATATGGTAATTACACCAGAAGACTTGATTGCTTGAAACTACAGTCTCTATAACCAGGCGTTTCATTTTTGACATGAAAATTATTTTCAAGACTTACTGATTAAAATTTTATTGTTTTTTTTTCACATAATAGGTGCCTAGTCAGGGTTTAAGAGGCCATCCTTCCAAATTGGGTAAGAACTATTGTCGTATTGATGTTTTCAAATATACACGTGGAAGAGTTTGCCATTATACTAACAACTTAGACTGTATTTCTTTTAAATTACCCAATTTTGATTTTAATGCTTTTTAAAAGAAATGACTGATTAATGTGGAAAACTGAAAGTGCATTCGTGCCTGGTGGCAGTTTGCCTTTCTGGAACATTAGCTAATTACTTTTAGCTGTTTTACTAACTTATAGATGTGCAAGTACATTTGCATTTTTCTAATGACCCAATTACATTACATTACATATAATTGCATTCAACATGAAACTGTTGAAATTGAAACCTATACACCATTGATGCACTCTCAAAAGCTAGATCTTCAGTGGTACAATAAATGGATTTTAAGCATATATTGTACTTTGAGTATCTAATAAATAATAATTCGGTAATAATAATAATAATAATAATAATAAATCTTCCTAAACTATTAAAAGAAAACTATGCATTAGACAGAAACTAATAAATCTGCCCCAGTTTACTTTTCAGTAAAATATTATAAGTGTCAAGTACTGCTAACTACCACAGGTCTAATTACCTCAAGCATACGACGTAGTCATTAAGATATACTGATTACTTTAATTAATTATTCATTGATTAGAAGTGCTGAATAAAAACGGGCATAAATCTTTAAGAAACGCTAACCACTGTTCCCAAGTCAGGATTGTTTATGACTCAGACGCTTGTCTGTAATTTCATTAAGTCACAGCCATTAGTAGTTTTAATGCGGCACTCAATCATTAGGCCCAAAGTTAAATCAATGGGAAATTTCATTAACGATCACTTGGAGCACCTGCGACAAGTTAACTCTTTTGCTCATCCCTGTCCAGGCGTAAAATGCTAAGATTGTCAACATCAGGACAAATGAAAGCCAATGATTAAAAATAATTGGATCTTTGCGAGCACGAGAGCTGAGTAGTCGGTGCAACTGATAAGAAAAGCAATACTAGCAGAAATGATTCAAGAATCGATAATAGGATCTGGCCGACAAAATCTAAAGAAACGCTATAGTAAGTTTAATTAGACTAATTAATTAGTTTACTTATAGTAAGACTAATTTAATTAGAGCATTACTTTACATTCTATTTATTTTATTTTACATTCTAAATAATCAGACTGGCAAAAATTCAAAAATGCACTGCACGAAAGAGCTTTAATTAAAAGCCAAGTTACGTATATGGCCTTAAATTGACTGGTTAATCACAATGGAAAAACTTTGAATTTGCAATCAGATCATTTGCTCTGGTGTAAAAACCATAATTATGTACATGGAAGTTGTCGCAGTTACTAATCACAGAAAACAACAAAACAAGTTTCATTTTTCCAAAAAATACCTGTAAGCTTTAACAAGAATAAATACAATAATTATACATTTAATAAAATTTTCAAGAAGTCTACTTTGCATTTTAAAGAACCTTATATAACGACAAAAAAGTTTCGCAATGCCAACAGGGAGTTTGTTTAAATTAGAAAAAACAAAAATAATCATCCAAAAAGTACAAAAGAATATCAGTTATGCATAAGTAAACAGATATCCTGTTTACAGACTTCCTTACCCTTTTGGGTCTAGAAGATCCCGAACCTTTTCGTTATATATCTCTAAATATGAAACCTCAACTTTATAACAGAGGTTCTCATCTGTACAGAAGGCGATCCTGTCAAAAAGGACATCACAGAGCCGTGGAATGATTCCTTTGTTTTCTTCGGCACCCATCATTGTGTATGATTTACCCGAGCCTGAAATACGTAACGTTTCTAATGAAAATACAAAACTGATTCAAATTTCTTAATAGAATGTGAAAGATGACACACATTTTCCTAATGAAGAAACAACTTGGATCAATTATGCATCAGCTTTGAATCATGCTGTATTTCTTTGTCGATGAGGCAGAGTGAACAACAGAGTGGTTCAATTAGAGGGCTTACGCTTACTGCTGATGTTGCCAGAAACATCAGTACCCTGCCTGCTCAAAAAATATATGAATTACATTAACTTGCAGAAAGTTTCAAGCAGTGTCAGATCCCAAAAGCTCTGCTCAGTATATTTACATATTTGCAATGATCCTCATAGTGTAGTGCATTAATTATTTTAGACGATTATGTTTATTAGTTATGTATTGCAGAATTGTACTACGAATACACAGCTGGGTCTGAAATGGTATTAGCCATGCAATTTTTTGTTCATCTAAAATCTGCTGCTGCTGCCTCTCGTAATTTTACTCTAAACATTCTTAGACACAGGATACTGTTCATAAACCTAGGTTCCTTGGGTCTCATGTGTGGTGGTGTTCATTACCAGAAAATTGTTTCCTTGTAAACTACAACCTCAGGAAGAAACCTCAACCTCCTATCACTAGCAAATTAATTAGAAAATCTATTTTTCTGGATTGTATTTTTGTATTTTTACTTTGCAACTATAGCCACTTAGTAGTTTGACTAATCACTGGCAATTTTTGAGTGATCTGTGATAAGGTGTGTGTACAAAAAATTATACTGCAAAAAACAGATGTTTTGATGTTTGTTTGTAGTATTATTTGGTGGAGTCTTGCACTTTCAGAAATTGTACATGAAATGTTTTTAATATACATTTTTGTTTCTTTCAGGAATTTGAGCATGTTTTGCTAATTGGATCGTTTAACCACAACAGCATAGTTATTATAACCAGTTATATTTTGAAAATCTTTAACAATTTAAACTTCATATAGGTATAATTCTACAATTTCATTGCCAGCCCATTCATTGATGTCTTTTTGTTTAGCCACTTTGAATAATTCTAAATGTCTTCAGAGCTTAATATGCACATGTAACATAACATTCATTGGTGGCCTAGTGGGGGCCTTTCGGCACCAGCAATACTTGTACTGTGAAAGGACTAATGATGTTTATAGCATAACCCTCCTAGTGAAGTGGCAGACTTATTGGCGAACCAATGATATCAGTGAAACCCCATATGAGACTACACGACTGTATTCATAAAAAAAGACTTAGTTGCAATGTTGCCTACATTGCATGGTTTTATTCTTACCTCTCCTTGATCTTGAATTGAGACTGAATATGATGTATGCAAAACAGATGTAAATTTAGCTGTATTAAATTACGTGAGCAACTTTAAAAATTCTTTGTTCATTTGTAATAACTCCCAAGACAATGAAGTTAGAAAGAAACCTTTTGGTTGTAAATTAACTACTCGAGCCCTAATTTAATTCCTGGTGGAAACCTACCTATTTCCTGAACATGAAAAGCTTTAATGTTTAATGAATTCATCGGATTCCTTCAAAAACCTGACCTCCTATCGTTTATACAACAAGGCTTCTGACAGTCGCCAACTTGCATTGTACAGTAGCAGAAAGGTTTCACCGCCAATGTTTTGACATCCATTAAGCATAATTTCCAAAATTACGGGTATTTCCTAAATTGCCCGAAAGTGGTTAAGGCAAAAAAAGGCAGCCATTTTATAAAGCTGAAAAGTAGGCATGAAATCAATCGATTACAAGCTCACACTGGATGAAACATGATGTTTTGCAGAATGATTCAATGTAATTTAAACAGCTGTAAGCTCATTTTAATAGTAAGAGGGTGACCTGTGCTAGGGACAAATTATTTTCAAATGTCATTTTAGTCAGTGAGTAAGTACGTTCAAGTTTTGGATAGATTACTGTCATCACTTATTGCCAGTTAGTAAATGGAAATTATTATCATCTAAAATTTATCTTACATACCATGAAAAACTCTTGAAAATTTGAAAAGTTTAGTTAACTGGTGACTGTCTTATAGGCCTGTAACGAGTAGCAACATTACCAGATGTTTGTTGTAAAAGCAAGAAGAAAAAACAAATAATATGTTAAATCAAGGAAAAAACTAGCGACACCTTTTAAGATGGCAAACGTATGTAAAACGTGTGTCAGGAGTTGAGAGAGAAGTTTTTTCACAGAATCGAGAAAAGCATGAAAACAGCCTCAGATTTATCAGTGTGATGGAAGCGTGGCTTCTACAGTTTTTAAGTCTAAAACACACAGAGAAGACCTTTTAACCTTCAAAGAGGAAATTATGCACATAATTTACATAAACATGGACATTGTAGATATTCTAATGCCATTTTTACATTAGCCAAGGTGAGCTCAGAACAAACATATTTGCAATATTTCATAAACATTTCTAATTTACACTAATAAATCTCACCGCAATGGATTAACTGTGACTGGTGAGATTAATCAGTGACAAAATCAGCCAGTAACATATCAGGGAGCGATGAAAAATAGTATGACAACAGAACACATTCCTTAAGAATAAGACTAAGCCCATCAGGTATTCTAGTCATGCAGAGTTGAATCAGTCCGCTCGAAAGTTAATATGGTGTGACGGACTAAAATGAAGCATGTGTTCTGACAAAGATAGCAAACCAGAAGCAAAGCAAATAGAAAACACACAGTAATGATAAACTTCAAAGTGAAGCCTGTCAATAGGGTAAATAATCCAAATCCAATAATTTACTAAGTCTGAAATTTCTAGCTCTAAACACTAACCAACCTACCAGAATATTAGCGAATGAAACATTGTTAAAGATAATCAAGCACTGAGAGCATGTGAGTGTGCAAAAAGAAAGCTTTCTTGTAGGAATAGAGTATGCATATATCTTCTGCCCAAAGAAACAGGTTTGTGTATAAAAATAATATTTGCAATAACAAGTGGCTGACTAAAAATATCCAATCGTATGATTAATAAACCATGTGGCACCCACTGACTTGTACCACCAGCTTTCCTGATTAAAAGTTTAGGATTTTTTATCTGCTATGTGATGAACAACAGTTTGATTACAAGTCCCCCTCCCGTCACATTATTAAACACTTCTTTGTTCTCCTTTCAATCTTCCTACGGCCATTAATCATTCTGTCCATCTCCAACAAAGTAGTTATTTCCCATTCACCCAAGCTGTTTTACAGTAAAAGTCTTAAAGGATGAAATATCTTTAGACAAAGCGAGATAGGCAAGCACCTGCTAAAGCCATCATCATGATTAAAAAGGTTTTTCTAATGTCCCTGTGCACTACATTTTCCTTAACTGGTTTCTACAAAAACAGCAGCTCTACAATTATTCCACAAGGTTGTAGGCTCATTTATCACGTGTTGTGTTATAATAAAATTATATAAACAGTCCTCTACAAGGATTGATTTTAGCATTTTAGCAGAATTTAAACTTTTTTGCATTGCTGTTTCAATTTTCGCCAAGACATACTTGAAAAACGTTTAAAACGCCTTAGTGAGTTTTGACTTTCGAGACCAAATTTTGTGCTTAGAATAGGACAAACTTGCTGGTTTATTAATTAAATCATCAATTTAATTTGAAAATTTGTATTGTTGTTTGTTTGTGTTTTGTTAAATGTCTACTGTTTGTTTGTATTGTTTGCTAAGTGAAATAAATAAATTCTAAATTCTAAAGAAAGATTAATAATCTCTTATTATTTGGAAGAAAAGTATAAGAATTGGTGATGTTAGAGCTCTACTACTTTAATTGTTTACCTGTTTGTCCATAAGCGAATATACATGCATTGTAACCTTCCAGAGCATTTTCCAAGACATCTTGGCCTAACTTTTCAAACACGTCCTCTTGTCCTATGAAAAATAAACAATGTCAGTTGTAGCCAACCAAGACATTCTAAGTTTAATTCTAAGCTAAACAAAAAATAGAATGCTTGTACCTTCATGATAACATAGCTGCATATTATGCAAGTTGTGTTTTCCTCGTTGAATTTTCTGCAGCGGAAATCCACACATTATGCAGGAACACTATCAAAGAAGGTTTTTAATTCGAAAGAGCTCAATGAACGTACAACAGAAATCTGAGAAATCTTCAATTTAGTAGCGAATTAACTTTCTACACGACCTTAACTTAAAATGCAATGTATGCCGTCAATCCTTAAATATCAGTCGCAGCAGACAGTGAACTAAATCTTGCAAAATTTAGCGATGTAAGTAATGTAAAAAAACAGAAAATATTTGTTTATAATATTCACCCGAAAATTTCGCCGAATCATTGGCATCTATGGACCAGAAGCAATGATCAAAAGCAAATGTCTTTGGTGACTTGCGGCTGCTATAAATACAAAATCAGATTAATTCACATTGTGAAGAGTGACATTTTAATGAAACCCTAACAAAAACTAATATGGCTAGCGGTGCCTGATACCGATTGTTGTACACATCCAAGTTGGAGTGATTGTTCCCATTCAACAAAAATAGAACTAGACAAACAATATACCATTGGTTAAAGCTTTGCTAAAAAAATGTTGCTACCAAATTTAAATGTCAAAAGTGGTAGTACGCAACAGTAGGGCATTTACCAACGAACGATTACTAATTAATGCCGTCTTTGGGGTAAAAAGTATACTAGTTTCTTTGCAAATGTTTCTCTAGCACTATAGTGAAGTTCCACATCCCGATTTTACTCATATTTTGACCACTCAAGGTAGTTAGAGAAAAGATGACAAAATGCTAATTTGTAGGTCATTTTCTCCATCTCCCAGCACAATAAAGGCTGTATTTCTTTTACTCATTACATCTACATTGTATTTAATAAATAAGGCAAAAAGGCAAGACAAGATAAAACAGCAAAACGAGTCTTCGTACTCAATGCCAAACATGTCTAACATCCATGTACTATGTACACAGCCTTGACTCCAAGTTAATTAAGTTAATTTACAGACAGCTAGTAATTTCATCTCGCTGGGGGAAAAATCGACAGTTACGTCACAATTCTACGAGGCTTCGTTAGCACACAGTACTCAGTGATTACTATTAAATCAGGGGTTCAAGCAAGTTAATCGATGGAAATTATTTGACTATCTCGTAGGAAGAAATCTAAGGAAGAAGTCATATTTTGAAGGGGCCTTGATTGATTCCAACCGAAACAGAAACCACCAAACTGAAATACTTGACACTTAAATTTCCAAGAAACGACATTTTTTATACCTAACGTTGATACCATAAAGACGACTAAATACCATTTTTAGCTACTCAGGCAGTCAGGTCTGGGTCATCGTGGTGAAAGCGGCAGCAAGCATTTTAGGTTTTTTCGTATGAAATCTTCAAACAAAACTGGCTGCTTTTAAAAAATGCCACCGCCTTCGGCGAGAATCAGCAGCCCCAAAAAATCTTTCGGTAATAACTTACTTAAAGAATCATTTATTTAAGTCTAAAGCTGTCCACGAAAATGAACTTAAATGAGCACAATCACGCTTTCCTGTACGCTGACGTGCCATCAAATCAGCAGCAATACAGATAATTTCATCATTGCATAATGTCGCCGTTGGAAAACGCGTAATGTCATACTATAAATTTAGGAATGATTAAGAACAAAAAATACTGCTGCCGTACATCACAGGAAAATTGCGAAAATGACCTTTCGCCAAAGTTACACACCATTAATTGTATGCCGGGTTTTGGAAACGGCAGAATTTAATGAACGCCTGATTCAGGAATAAATACTAAACAAGTTTAAGCAGCACCCGCCACTTCTTCCGGAATGGTCAAACAATTATAGTTATGTATGGTAAATTAATCAATTTAAGATAGGGGAGAGAGAGAGAGAGAGAGAGAGAGAGAGAGAGAGAGAGAGAGAGAGAGTGCCGGAGGGAGATGGAGAGAGAGAGAGGGGGAGCACTACGACAAGGCACTTGTCGCGGCAGTGCAATCATCCTGATGCAGTCTATAACTTGATTAGTTAATGCCACTACAAGTTCCCGCCCAGAGAATAATTAATTTGGCTCAGTTTGCTGCGTTATCACAGCAATACATTGGAATTACAGGCAGTAATTTTACTCGCTGGGACAAGCAATATATACAGTATTAACAGTAATCAGTGCTAAACAAGTTTAAGCTACAAATAGGTGGCTCTTATTAAACTGCGGTGACGAGTTTTAACACATCGTTTTGAATTAACGGGATTCCACAGGCTACAAATCTTGGGGCCCATTTTAATTCGTGCACGTAACTGAAGATAGAAAACCTATAACGCGGAATCTGATTACTTTTTCCCGAAATGGTCAGAACTGTTTCCAAATTATACAACCAGCGCGCAAGTGTACCAGTTCTATAAACCGGATAATAAAACTGCGCGAAACATTAGTCCTTGCTGTACAAATTAATAAGCGAATGGTTGAGCTATACTTAATATACTTATTCCCATTTTCTAACTAAAACCATTAATGAAATGGAATGAACTGAACTGCGTGAAGAAGGCAGATAATGCTATTACGCTAAAAAAGACAATGAGTGGATGAAGTAGATCATGGCTAAGGTCTCACCTACTACACCATTAGGAAAAGCACACAAAGCACTAGCTTAATGAATGAGTAACTAAGTGAATTGCGGCCATTTGGTGGGTGAATAATATTGCGTTATAGAAGCTATAACAGGATTCAATACCCGTTAATAATGCATAAAAGAGCAAAAATGGTCCGCTATAAAATTGTTAATGAGCAAATTGGTTTCTGAGCTAAAAAAGAATCGTGTATCCTGTTACCTCAGGGCATAGGCCTCAGAAGATTATACATCCTAGATGACACTCAAAAAATAATGATATAAAGGATAATATATGAAGAAACATTGAGTTAGATAAATAAAGTATTTTGGAAGAGCCAAAGGTTGGATGCGTGTAAAGACAAATTGTTGTGCCAATTTATTTGCTCAGATTTGCACATGCAACAAGGCGGTATAGTGAAATCGGTAACGCGGCTGTTTTTGTCTAGGACGCCGTGAGTTCGGTACCACAGCCGGGTGATATAAAAAACTTTAAAAATGGTACCTGCTGTTATCCTGCCAGGCGAGTGGTCTTATACTATATTATTTTATTATTATATTATATTATAGTTAGTCTTTGGTGTAAATTGGCAACAGTATCGAAGATGATTAAACTCGCAACATCCAAGGTGAGAAAGACTTCAGACAAGATAAAACAGCAACAACCCTGTCCGAATGACACGATATCTTTGTTGTACAGTAAAAGTCTAAAAGTAGGCAAATCTAACACACACTGTATCTTCGGCATTCTAGCGTTAAGCAGTCCCTAAAATACCGTTTTATCAATTTCAACGAAACTAAAACTTGAGAAGCCAAAGGCCAAAACACTTCGCGCAGTTTTGTAGATCGCGATTTTAGAGGCAAGAATGAATGTCTTATGTTCTCTTGCACAGGCACTCTCATTACGGCAGTTCGTCAAACAAACGATTGAACACCTACGCAAAATCATCCAGAACGTCCGTTAGTGGATTTAAGATCAAGATAAATAGAATTTACTTCCATAACTGCAACCACACAGCAACAATACAATACTAAATAGATAAATACACAATATATTAAACAGATCGAATACTGTTAAATCAAAGACAAAAATTTAAAGTAAATAAAGCAGTGATATGAGGTAGGAATTGGTAAATATGATGATGCCTGTCGTACATATAATAGCAATCATACAGATACGTACACGAGAGGAGGGAAGCGAGTGAATTGAATATTTCAATAATTAATTTCTGACGCATATTGTTAAAAAAATACATTTTTTACGAGTCTTTCACCAGGGGTTTTCACATTCTGCATGGTTGTTTAGTTCGTTTAGTTGGTTAGACGTGAATCATTTCCCCAAGTCTTTCTGTTACTACAATTAAATCGCAACAGAACTCTTTGTAAGACCATTTTCCACAAATAAGTCGGCCCTAATCAGACATTTTAGATTGATTTGACTTTTCAATTTGAAAATACCAAATTTTGCAAATTTACCACGCATGTATGCCGTGTTCATTGACTGACGCAGGCTTGTGAATCCAAGAAGAACAAATTTCCAGTGAAACAAAATCCGTTAAAAGGGTATAAATGATCTGTTCCGTTTAGAATGAATCAGGAGAATGTTAAAAATTGCATCATGGCTGCAAGGTAGCAACAGCAAATATGGGGAATGTTAATGCCAGCGTAAACAAGGTAATGAGCGAGCAAATTTTAAATTGTAGCACAAAAAAAATTTCCACTAAAATGATGAAAAAAGAAACAGGCAGAACCATTTTAGTGAAATGTTTTCTAATGTTCGGTCGTGCTTAGCGACCGAAATTCAGGAAAGTCGAGTATAGCTAGTAAATGGATGGGCGTCCATCAGGAAAACTAGTTCTGGGCGGTTTCACGTGTTGACACGTGTGATTACATACATTAAATGAGACAGCATGCCTACGTCGTTTCCATCCTAGCGAAATGCTATCCTAGTCATCATTTGCCCACATATTAATTAGGTTCCGCCTCAACGAAACCTAGATTAAGTATACCTTTTCAATCAGTCATTATGGAGGATACAAAACTATATAGAAAAAAGTTTACCGCGGTTCCTCTAATTTGAGATTCTTTTCAAGATTCTTCAGCCGGTATTGAGACGTAGCATTTAGTCAAAACTTTGAAAACAAGCTTCCATCAAGTATTAAACAGTTTTTAAGGAGATAAATTTAATTAGGAATGTATTGTACCAAACTACTAGAAGTTGAAATGCAAAAACTGTACATGCAAACTTTTTAGGCAGTTTTAAAGATGACAACCACGGAAGTCAGGCATGGAGTCAAATGCCAGGTTGCCTGGAATCTGCTCAGCAAAGTAAACAGTTTCCAAAAGGAATTCTAAGGACAAGCTGTAGACAGACAAACATTAATGAAAGTGATCCAATCGATAAGAATCATCAGACTCTGGTTTCAACATAAGTAAACACATGCGGCAGACAGTGATGTTAGAATGCCTGTCAACCATGGACGCTATTTAGCTAGGAATCAGTAGTCTTGGAATTGGTGGTTATTGCTTTTCTGCTGTCATACAGTACTGCATAAAAGCTAAACTACACAGAGAAAAACCAACAAGTTGGGTGGCTTTACTAAAGTTTATGAACCGCCTTGATGCAAAACTGCATTTGTAGCAGTAGCTGAAGTTGACGAGTTCATGTATACACCAAACCAAAAACGACTTATTTTGCGTTACTTGTTTTCCAGATATCTGTCTGGCCAAATGTGTTAATCCAAAATTCTAAGAATTGTTACAGAGGTTCAGCGTTTTCTTTAACAAACTGCGCGTGCTTCATAGCAAGAAATTTGGCACATGTATATGATCATCCTCTATCATCATGCATTCAACGGAAATTCGAAAACTCTCTGAAAAGATGCTAAATCTGCTAAAAAGGATTTTACTTAGAATGCATGGTAATTGCCACAAAGTGCAAAGTCATTTGTTGGGGCAAATGCTGGATCAATCCACTACACTTGTTTCAAGCTGTTTGTGCATTTTTGGTAAAATGTCGTTTTAATTGAAATTAATGCCGAATGGGTCGATCATCAGAAAGGTCAAAAACAGGGGGGGAGGGGAGGTGACCGATCAATTACGGATTGAAAAATTCGGCCAAGCAATCTTTTAAATTAGAATAACGTGATCTACATATATGTATATATATATATATATATATATATATACATATATATATATATATATATATATATATATATATATGTATATATCACATTACTGTAGGGTCGAGCCAAATGTAGGATACTGTAGGTTTGAAGAAAATTTCGTCGATGAATAATTGTCCGTCAGCTGCACCATGCTTTGGCAAGTTTTTAACATGCGTTTTCCAATATCTTTACTGCAAGCCATTAAGATTACTGGTTGCTCTGTTGTGATTTTAAATTAAACATTCTATTTTAGTATTTTAGTAAAAACAAAAGATGCGTTTAAATGCACGAGCCGCATCTCCTTGGCGTTTGAAGTGCCTTATCAAAAGACAAAAGTCTTCTCAGTTTCTTTATGTTTTCAAGCAAATTTGCAAAGTCAACAGTGAAACATGTGAGTTGGGAGGAGACAATTTCCGCAATAAACGTTTGCCTGTTCAAGCGGCACATGTTATACTGACATCAGTGGGAATCACAGAAGAAAAATAGAATGCAGGAATGCAACTGTGAAACCTTTTGGTGATTATTAGCTATACAATGCAACAGTGTCTCCTTTTCTATCCAGAACCCATGAAATCTATTGCCCAACATTATTATAAGCCAACAAAAAAAGATGGATTGAAGCACGCCAGTATCAAAGTCAAAAGATCAGCGGTATAAATGCAATTAATTTGTACACTGCATACGCACATTCAACTGAAGAATTAAACCAATTGGTCCACAGCCTTTTCTAAAAATTTAAAGATAACAAGAAGTTGTCACTTTGTGGTATGTACCGCAAAAAACATGGTAAAAAGCCCATGACTTATTAGGAAAAATTCTACTCAGACGAAAATTTTTTTAAATTTAGAAATTTAAATTAGAAGTAAAAAAAGAGATGAGTCTGAGCCTTGAACCACAGCAGCAACATGGTATTAAATCAGGATTGGCATCACAGCAGCGCCAGAAATTGCAAATTGATACAGATATAATCTTACTGCAGAAACGGTGTTTCCGGAAGCCCTTTAGAAAAAGAAAAGCGAAAGCGATGTTTTAGGAAGCCATTTGGAATGAGCAAACAAAGACCTCCCTCCCCCAAGACAGAGCAAACTTACTCAGCAAACACAACATTCTAATTAAACAATATCCCCATTATGTGCAATGAATGAAAGAGGTGGATTCTAGAACATATGAAGGGTTTTATATTGAACGGTATCATGTAGCTCTGCTGTATTTGAACATTCTTGTTTAAATATGCACGCTTAGATACACAGAATTTGCATTAATTTTTTTCAAAAATGTGCTGTGTAAACAAATATTTGTAACGTTCATACAATGTTTGCCAAATTTATATACAGTTGGTGGGTGACTTAACTATTCCAACAGTCTATATATTGTTATTATCATAGTTAATAAAGAATTTTAATTTTAAGCACGAATACTTTTGCGTCAAAAAGAAGCATCAACGACAAATAATGTCGTTTGAAAAATATAATATTTGTAGGCGCAATACAAGATAGCAAAAAGAGAACAAGACTGGCAGCACTACAGGACAAAAAAGATCAACCAGTGTCATGATGTTAGCTCTGTCTAATAAACTTGGAAAATACTTATAGACATCAGAGCATTCAATAAAAAAGTCACTGAACTGAATCTGGGATTTTCAAATTAATTGAACAATAGGTGGCACAGTACTTTGTCGCTGCTCAATCATCATTTCTGTGAGTAGAAAATTGCTGACAATCATTAGAACTGACAGCAGGCAGCCACCCACAAAATATGATAATAAGTATGAAACCAGTTAATCGAATCACATCCAGCAACTCATAGATAGGCAGATACCCAGTACACACGTATAGCAAGTTCTTACTTCTGGCTTCTCTTTCTGATGAACGCTAGAACACGTCCAGTATCAAAACACATGTTATGTGAGATAAAATAGAATGAAAAGCTCTGTGCTAGTACAGCATGATGTATAAACTTTTCAATATGTTGCATTCCCGCGGACGTTATTGCGCAATAACAACGCAAAATCCTTCTCCCACTTTTGTACCCATATTATCAAAAGTTAGTCAACGTTCAACGTCAAGGTACTTCGTAGTCCGGCAGCAAGTACTTTGCAGCGAGCTTCCCATATAATAAATCACATTATATAGGTTGACTGGCGTGCATCGGTGGCCTTGAATAACACAAAATTAAAACATTCGGATTTAATGCACAGTGACCTGACGTAAGACGCTACCAACATTCAAAATCAACTAATGAAAAAAGATTTCCAGATTTAAACTTTAAAGTCAAGTGTTCGTAATGTAACCCTCCCCACTGGTAGTACAAATGCGCCAAGTTTAGTTGTTTCTCGCTTGCTTGTTTAGTTGTTCTATGTTAGGTTGCTTCCTAGCGTATAAATTTGGAAGAATGTCTTTATAATTTCGTTGCAACTTTATGAAAAGCACAGTCGATCGGTGACTATACCACCACTACAAATAACAATTACATAATTGTAGTAATAATCTGTGATGCAAAACCAAGAGAATTACTAGCTAAACTTAATTTGAAAAAGCTAAAATGGAATAATCAAACATCCTGATTCTAAGCCTAATGACTATTTCTTCATACCCAGTGAACGGACTTGTTGAATATCGCTTTTGTTGGTTTGATTTTTTCGTTTCACGAAGGGTTAACAGTTTTCCAATCTCCTACAGTTAATCCTCTGGGCACACAACATCACACTGGATAGTATTCTTTATCACGCCGATTTCATTTCTAAAATGCTAAAGTCCACATACTTGTCAGTGTAGGCAACCAAACGGTTTCTAAAACAAACACCCTGTGTGCTTTGTATTCTGACCGTGGGCATTTCGGCAGATGATGTGGCTCAGATAACTTTCATGTTGACCAAACACTATCGATCCTAACAAATTATATATGAAAACTGGAAATCTGAAACTCAAAAATGAAACTATCATCCTTTAAATTAGTAGCTGAATGCACAAACTGCAAGAAAAAATCAGCAAGGCGAAAGCACAAGCTAGAGTGAATCTGAGTTTCATTCACCTGAACGACATCCTCACTAGCTTCGAACTATATTTGTATTGTCTAGCAATCGCAGTAGTGGACTAATGGCTTCCGCTAATTTCAGCAAGATTTTAGAGCCGTAAAGCTTACGTATTGTAAGGTGGTCGTAATCTACATTTTCTCAATTCAATTGTATTACTACGACAATAGTAATCTTATAACTCTGAAATGATTCTTAATAAGAAGAAATTAATTTCTTTATTGTAGGCAGTGTTACATTACGTATACGGTAATAATGTTATAATGTATTTTAACTTTTTAAGATAATGCACAGTTTGGTTAAACATATATTACTCGACTACTGTTTATAGTGGTAGTATCTCCAAAATATCACGGCTGTTGACAGTACATTACACACACAGCACGTTTGCACACAAGCTACAAATCAATATTTTCTAAAACTATAAAGTATAGGAAAAGCAAGCAGAATCTCACATTCTCTCTGTTTGTACAAATATTCGCACTTCATTCGCTGAATATATGACACCTTTTAGCCGCAGCGTTTTCTAAAAACATTTTGATGGATACAGCCATATAAATCAAAGCTCTGAGTGCAACAGAGATGTTTAAGTGAAGGAAAATTCTAAAGAGCAAAACAATATTTCTTTTAGCAATGTTGTCATATCGGTACTATTAGAGCTAAAGCCGGAAACTACTAGGAGGAAGAAAATGATTGAAGAAAGTGAGAAGGAAGAAAGAAACAGAAGGGAGAGAGAACGGACGTTTGAGCAGAAAAATAAATGTCTGGGAATACTGGAAGAAAAGGAGCTCAAATAGAAGTAGGATAGAGAGAGAAAGAGCGAAGGCAGAGACGAGTTGGAGAAGAAAGCAGCGAATTTTTCAAGAGAATTTTACAGATAGGGCAAAAAAGACAGACTAAATTCAACTAATTTGTATCTTTACGTTACATTTTACTTGCCCAACCTGCTGATACAAATTCAAATCAAATAACATTTATTTAGTATAATCAGTCTAGTGTGCTCAAATTTTGCAGTATACTGTAGTGGCATAGGAAATAGCAGTTTTTAGTTTTAGCGTTTTAGTTAGCAATCTTCAGAGACATCCGTACTTTCGAAAAAAACTTTTGAATGAAGTCACGGCGTGAATAAAAATCTCCTATTCTACTTACCTCTCTTTAGTTTGTAAAAACTCGGCAACAACCGGCCTTGGTTCAAACTAAGCCATTCTCGGTGCATTTATGCCTACTCACGTTATAGGAGGTGGTGGTTTACAGTTTTAGGTAGCATGCACAAGCCGTTGACTAAGCAAAAGTTGAACACAACTCTCAGTTTGCGTTGAATGTGATGCTAGGCCTCTATAGCTGCCAATGTCGTCTATGGAAGACTATAGCACCTCGAGTGACCATTTGTCTTAGACGAGTCAAGAGTGTACACCCAGCATATTTAACAGGACAGAACCGAAGTGGAATGCCTAAAAACACTTCTGGAAGTGGGACAAATGTGACCAACTAGTGAAGCAATTTTGACTACTAGTAGGGGCAGACGCCCTACCAGTTTTACAGTTAAAAAACCTCTGGCAGAAAGAAAAAAGGCGAGAAAGAAATAGGAGTGAAGTTATAAACGAGAAATGTAATGCATGTGCAACAGTAGCAGCTACTAGCAGCCAGCATATGAAAGCTACTGTGAGTAGTAGATTGTCAGAGCAATTTCCGACAGGCCCCAAGGAATTATCATTAATATTAGTCAAACCAGCGATGCCACGTTAGCAGGAATATAACAGCAATATACAGTTACATGCAAATAATTCAATACAAATAATACCTCCCAGATACAAAGTTCCTTGATAGAGGCTTTAAAAACTCCCAAATTTTAATCAGGATCTGGAAAGACTCAGATAGGATTTTGCAGTAAATTAGCTCTGAGAAAATTTCAGAAAGCATGATGTAGATTTTGCATCAATTGCCAAGAAAGGGCTCAATGTAAATGTAAAATAGTCAATGTAAACCTCTATGAATTTTCCCATTGGTTCAACAGAAAGTTGAAAGTTCAACAGCCTTCAAAGTACATTCAACACTTTAGTTTTGAAGTTTAGTCACGGTCTTTTCCAATTCGACATTTGTATATTCTATGATATGACAGCACATTAGCACTTGAATTTCTTTTTAAACTTCCCGGTATATCAGCACTCGAAGTCTCCCGCATAGTAAGCAAGAACTCTGGTTGTTTTTCTAGTTATTTCACCGAGCAGATGACAAAACAAAGTTTTTGAAACTGTCCTTTGATAAAGCATGTTTTTCATAGACTTTCTGGCGTAAGATGTTAGTGCACAAACAGCATATCACATATTCATTTTAACTTTAATACGGCTGTAAGCAAAAATATGTTCAATGTAATCTTAAGACTTCTCGCTTTAAAAAACACTTGGTCCAGTTGGTCGTCTAAATTTCAAAAGCAGTTTTACCACCTGAATAGTCAGCAAATTGGTGCGAGTTAAAAATGAATACTTATTTCTCAATGAGTAAAGCAATGATAAAGTTGAGTTAGAATATTCTAGGTACAACCAATAAATTTGTTAACATAAACATACAATATTAATCCTCTCTCATAAAAACACGCAGAAAAGTTTTACGATAATATTCTGTTTGGAGATTTATTCTCCTAAGTTCTCGTGCGTTCTCCTAAAATACAGAAATTTAGGTTAATTAATAAATTACAGACTATAACCACTGATATTTAACTGGAATTATCAAATCGAAGAATCGTTTTGGACAATCTAAATTACTCTAATTCCGTGGTCTTATTATTATCTTTAAGATGTTGGTTCTTCTGGGTCTATGGAGTGATTATTTATCAGCCTAGAAGCCTAATGTGTGAACTTTTGCCCTCTACTGCAGGCTTCGCAATGAAGCCATCAAACATTACCCAAGTCGTGACGCTACTACAATGAACTGAAATTAAAACTACAAATGTCTGATTAGTTGAGCGTGCAGTCAGTGGTAACCTAATTAAAGCACAGATCTATGCAGCTTCTAGGGTGTAGGATCTACAGGGTCAATTAGGCAGCATTGTAAGTAGATAATTATTAGGTGGCACAAATTTTGTAAATTTATCTGTATCTAAGGTTCGGCAAATACGCCGCTTTCAGATTTTGGGTGTTCCGAGTCAGAAAGCATAGATTTTCAGACTTTCACTGTTGTGAAATGTGGATTATCAAATCCACTGTCAGCCTAACACTGGGATTTTACTTATCCTTTAGACAAAGCTACAGCTTAGCAAGATAAGTCAGGTCGTCAGGGCATACAGTTATTCTAAATACGCCTATTCACGTTTTATGACTAAGACAGTTAGGCTTAAATATCTTCAGTTAATAGGTACAATTTTACACATGTACTACGGCATTTCATACATTACGGATCTATATAGTACATAGAATTCTACTTCTAAGATAAGTTCATTGTAGTAATACTCAGTTAACAATGGCTTTGCAAGAACTTTAAAAATGTCATCTTTCATGAAACATGTTTGCAATGCCCTTCTTTGAAACCATCTTTGAAAGAATTAATGAACAACTTCCCTCAAAAGCTGTTATTCTCATCGTTATTATTTATGAATAAGTGAAGATTCAGAAAATGCTTTAATAAAGTTTTTTCTTCAGTTTACGATATCGCAGCGCCTTCTATTTCTGCTGAAGCTGATGACCTATGTCCAACCACAAGGTTTTTAAACATAACCCACTGCTCCTTATTTCAAGAGAAATTCTTATGCATTCATATCGCCCATTTATTCACAAGATTCTGTCTCAAGTTTAAGATGCTCCTACTATTTACGTTAATTCTAGCTAAGGTTTAACCAGTTCAAAATTTTCACATGTTCGCCATCCGCACAGCTTCATTACAAGAAAATCTCATCTAAAGTTCTTACCAGAAGAGTCCTTGAAATTTGCCCGAGCAAATCACAATCGGTAAGGAAGGTGGCTGAATCCTGTCTACACTTACGGGCTTCAGTTGAGGGCTGAGTAAACAGTAATAACCGTCTTTAACAAAAGAGATGAATACAAGCAAGAAAGCTAACGAGATTTGTCTAAAAACAGGAAGCTAATGGGATGAACAACCACGCCGTAAGACGTGAAAGCCTGGAACTACAAAGCAAAGCAGCAAGGAAAGCAAAAGTATACACGGTCAAACGATAGTGGGTTAACTATATTTCACAAAAATTGTAATCCACTAAATATTCATTTATTAAATGCAATTTATTATAGATATTTAGAAGACACGTATTTCTTTATTGTTATATACGTCCAAAAACAATATTTTTTTATAAAATATCAGACGTTTTCATTTTTAGTCAGCGCTGCGCTGCATGAAATGTGCAAAGTAAGCAAATGACTCTACCCAACTGTAAATATTGCAAGTTTTATAAATTTAGACTTGGAAATATGTCGAAATGCAAACAAAAAAAACGAACTGGAACGCATTCTGCAAAATGTAGCACATAAAATTATAGACCGGTGGCTTATTATAAAGTCCATGGTGTGATACGTGTGTGTGATGGCAATGTGTGGGTAGCATGGTGTGGAGTTTTGTACGTGGTGCTACTGGTGTGGTGCAGGTCATGTGGTGTGGTGAGCGTGATGTGGGTTAACCATCACGCGAAGATTAAAGTGAGGAAACCTTTCGAGTTCTCAGTGTGTAGCATCAACAAAGTAACTAAATACCAAACATCCATGCAACGCTTGATACGTGCCCTTAGCACCGCATTAGCAAGTGTCACACTAACCAAGGAAGTAACCTTGTCTTCAAATGTGTAAGACTTAATCAGCTTTACGAAGTTTAATAATGGGTGCTTTAATTGCAAAATACATATTGCATTCTTAGTAACACATCTTCAGTGCTAAAAGAACAGTCTTGACAGACACATGTGCTGTTTTGCAACTTGGCATCAAATTTTTGCCCAGAAAGTTGAAGAGAAGACTAACAAAAGTCAATTTAATGCCACGAATTAAATGCCTGCCTTTAACCAGTCACATTTAGCTGCTTTAATCGATCAATATGTTAAAAACATATCTTAATACATAGCTTTAATACATCTATTTAGAAGAAAATCGTACTTCACAAAACTTATTATTATGTAGATGTCAATAACTGTAATCCAAATTTACCGTAGATTTATTTCTAGATTTATACTACGCATGAGTGCCTTAATAAGTCATTCTGCAGCTTATTACTATGTGCACTATACGTACAGTACCTATTGTATGTTATATGTAAGTACCTAATACATAGTTGAAAGCAACGGTACATGTATTCCTTTTTGCCAAACAAACAAACACCCCCTAGCATAAGTACATAACCAATGTAAACATTTAATATGGGCACGTACGGATTATCCGTTATTTCATCCAAAATGTACAGCAACGGATTGCCCACTGTAAATTTTATTTATACATATAGATTCGATAAAACGTTATATAAACTAATGAGAAATCCCTACCATGCTGAAAATATAGTGTCAGAACAATCGAGCACTTCTACAGTACTCAGTGTACAGGACAGTCAGAGCTCCAGTGAGGAAATGGGAACACTAATTTGGTCAATAATTTTAATAAAAATAAAATTGAAGTTCGGTTGTTCCAAGTTAATTGTCAATCACATGTTAATATCCAATTCATTAAATTCCCTTCAAAATCTTATTCCACATTTAAAAATAATTTCTTATCTTAAAGCATTATAATCGCACACCAGTACTGCTTTGAGGCCAGATCCAATCATATGAGCTGATAATGACAATATAGTGAAAAATAACCACACTAGAAAAAGTAATAATGAGAGACCCAAGAAGCCACCCTCCATAGCACGAAACCCAAAACAGAGATTTCCTGATTGTTAATGGTGATAACCATAACCGATGGCTGTTTTTTTTTGTGCAGACAGCACGGATTTAACATAGAACTTACTAATGTAGGTGTAGAATCTAGTCCGCTGTCAGGTTATAAACTTCTAAGCTCATATTTAAATGTACAAACTTCCTCCCTTAATAAAAGAAAGATGCAGAGCACTATTTCCTGAAGGTAAAGCTGCTCAGAACTAGCTTTCTTATCAGTCAGCCACTCATCCATTTATTAACCAGGCCAGTATAGAACCTAATTCTGTAGCGCAGCACACAAAGTGAGATACATGTATCATCAATTCAACTACATGTATTGTTCTTGACAGCCTAGAGCCCTAGACATAGAGTAACGTGGGGAATGTTTTTGGCAAAGAAGCTGTGACACTGATTATATTAACGCATGTTTTACATAGTTTGTTACCGAATTTTGTAGAACCAGGGTCCTTCATTTTGGCACCTGTTAATAGCTGTGTCAATTTTTAGCAGTTTTTTACTGCCTTCTATGTATAATATATAGTACTATATGTATAAAATATATACATGGTTACAAAGGTTTTAGACATACAGGTTTTAGACGCAGGCTATTTCGATACAATTTTTGGAGACACATTATTTTGACACATAGGTCATTTGGACATCAGCTAACTCAGACAAAGAATATTTGGTCACTAGATATTTTGGGCATGTAGGTCGTTTGGACAAAAAGAGTTTGGGCACAAAGGGTATTTGGATACATAGGCCATTTAGACATTAGGAGTTTAGGACACATAGACACTAGGAGTTTAGGACACATAGGATATTTGAACATATACCCTATTTGGACACTAAGTTAAAGTCATTTGCATTGCATGATTTTGAGCATGAATGTGCTTTTGATAAGGTTATTATGGCACGTAGGTAATTTGAACATACATAAGTTGTTTTGAAATTCGAAACATATGTAATATGGACACAGCTGATTTTGGCATACAGATCAATTATAAGAAAAAAAACAGAATCATTTTTTTCGCAAAATTCAAGGAGTTTTTGATGTTTCATAACGAATGATATATTATCTGTTTGGAATAAGATTCTTTTTCTAGTCACCTCGAATCCAACTCCCCCACAGTAACTGCAGATTAGAGTCTAGAAATAACATAAATATCAGGGTGTTTTCACAAATTAACAGTATGGGGATATCTGCATTTTGCAGTAAGACTGTGAGTCACATTCAGATGCAACTGGTATGGTATGGTGATTGTGACAGATATAGCATGATTTGCACAGTCTCTGTAGTTTAAATAAATTTCAGCATTCTCGCCATAATTACTGTTGCCATATGCTCATATCTGCAAGCGTAACTTCTCTGAACACAATGTGCACAGCTACTCTTCAGAGAATGGATCAGCCCATGATCACTAATCTATCATGATACAATAAATAGCCCATGTCAATATCTCTGTAATAAATACTCTCATTACTAAATACCTGTGGGTGCATGTGACAGGAACAAAGTCCATTAGCACTCGCAGTAGTTTTTGTATTGTTTTACAGGTTATTTGTTTTGAATTTGTTACACATCAATATCTGTGTAGAGTAAATAGCTTCAGTGAACAAAGCTTCGATGCTTTGTTGGTCATGAAATGTATATAGTAAAAATGAAAATGTGGCATAAACTGTATTGTTATAGTTAAACACATTTGGCTTAAATACAAAATATCATTGAGGCTACCTCCAATGAGGATTTTGGAACGTTCGACAGCAAATAATAAGCTACACACATCTAACTATCTACTTCTAGTATCCTAGCATCTGAAGTGTGTATGTAGGGTGCAAATTTAATGATGGTCCTATAAGAAATTTCTGTAAATCTGCCCGAGAATAGGCAGAAATTGTCTGTACATAGATCCATATGGGCAGGAAACTAAACTTGCCATGTTTGCTAATTCACCGTATTACCTGGATGTCTGTCAATATACATAATTAGCGATACCACTTTTTAAGTACACAAAATTGTAATGTTTACAGTGTATTTTAAATTAATCTTGTTGTCAAAGAAGAACACAAAATCACAAAAAGTTTTTTCCATGAGGACGTCGCCGGTCTAATGCTAGATTGTGAACACTCCGTTTGCTAAAAGGCACAAATATGGAAGAAAAAGATTGAAATCCAAATCATTTAACTTGTATGATGTACATATACGATGTCAGTATTTCCATTTTTGACGAAATTCGAGATTGATTTTTGCTTTTAAAAGCTCTACTCAGTCTACTGCCATTGGACACAATTCTCAGCCACATAGCATATGTACCGACAACATAACAGCCGAAAAATAAAAAGTGTCATTTCGGAGTTTTTATGAAAATGACTTGAACGAGGAGTTTACTGTTAAGTACAGATTAGGCAGAAACAACCTAAGTACGTGTACAAGAAAAAATATGCTATGTAGTGTTGTCAAATTGCAGTACCAAATTAATGTAATATAGGATTCTCTACAGCTAGATTTTTTAGATGCTCGTCCCCATTGCCAGTAGAAATAAAATTCCCATCCTGCTATGTTACCAAGGGAACACTGTATTCAAATCACCTATGTCCAAATAACCTATGTGCCCAAAATACCTTGTGTCAAAATTACCTGTGTCCAAAGTACCTAATGTCTAAGTGACCTCTGTGTCCCGTATTCAAATATCTGTGCAAATTGTACGCAGAACATAAATCACATAAATATGATATATATATACACATAAATCACAGAACATTTCACTTTGTAACTGCTCAAGATCAGGCGAATTTTGATTTTTTATAGCAGACTGTTATATAGTTCTGACACGGTTAAGGCCGAGGAACATACCTTTCACTTGACTTAGAACCAGCAGCTCCAGTGCATGGATTATGTAGAATTGTTTGCTGCAAGTCATCATCCACAGCCATATCTACTATGCATTTTGTGCCCAGATCCAATTCTAAACAAGAATGGTGTGTCATTAATTTCTGGCCAAAAACAATTATCTATCAATTTGTTCTTTTTAAAAACAAACAGTATTACTGTTAGTCAGGGTCAGGTAACTATGGAGGCAGTTAGAAAGTTAACTTGTAATACATGTATCTATACTCCTAACGCCTAAGCAATTTTCACAAGATTCATTCTCTACAAAAAGTATGATTAAATTCTAATAACTGTGTCCAGCATGGTAATTGGAAAAATGACAGCAATGAGTCATTCTTAGTAAATGTTACAATTCTTGCGTGTCCGGTTACTACTGTGTATACATTGCAGTTTCATGCTGCTTTGTTGTGCAAGACTGCAGCAGTGATTCTTCATCCAAGAAAAATTGTAATTGTTTTTGTCCTTTTCCTTGTTGTTTTATCAGGGAGTGACGTGTTAAAATGTATTTTAAATTTATAAATAGACAAACAAATTCACCAGAGTCAGCAAATACTGCTATTTTGTCAGCTATGTTTCCAAAATTACAGTGACACTATAATTTGTCCTTAGCATTCAGTGTCTCCTATAATACCTCACAAAAATCAAAATGCCTATTTTGAAGACTAGATGACAGCGATTTTCGATCCCAGGTGTTCTTGCAACCATAGCTGCCTAAGAAGTTTTAGTGAGTAACAATAACAATGCTTCATCTTGTCAAAAAAACTTTTTCAGAAGATTATCTGGTGTAGTATTAAATACATCAGAGTACATCTATACATTTCCCTTACCAAAATCATCTGAAGGATGCGTAAAAGATTAAGCCGAAACTAGTTTTCGTGCAAGTGGTACAAGCAAAACTCTATCCAAATTCCAATATCTCAAATGCAATTCTGTTCAGTTTTCTGAGGATTACCTTCCTCAAAAAAAAGTTGGTAGAATTACCTGTGATGTGTGCAAAAAGTCATGGCATAACATTAGTGCTTGTATTTTTTACCAGGATTTATTCAAGTACCAAAAATACAACCAAGAATGATTTTGTATGTGCTTTTAATGTGTTCTTGGTGGAAAGTGGTTCACAAGGAACTGGAAACGCAATGAGCACCATGAGTACTTTTTTATTACTTCCTGAAAATTCTTAAGAAAAACAATCAATTGGTAAGTAATATACTTGGAAATGCACAATGACGCTCAGCAAAAATGTAATTGTTATGTGACTTATGTATCGTGAAAATACAATGCAATATGTCCATAGCTCCTCAAATTAATTACTTGAGACAACCACAAGTAATGCATACATGTGATTTCTTAAAATGTATGCCCTTATCACTTTAAAACAGTTCCGTAGCTAAAATGTTGAAAAATCTAGAGTTTTTTGTGATGATCGGTCTGTACAATGATGTGGGATTTTCTTTAATTGGTCATGGCATATGACATTATACTATTTTATACAGTTTAAAGTCAATATTTAACTATGAAGTTTAAAAACTAATTTATCACAAATTTTCAGCCAAGATATTGTCCAAATTTTTTTGCTAATGCTTTCGAAGGAATCCTATTTCGAAGCTCAAGAAAGTCCATTTTAATAATTAGAGATCAAAAGTCAATGGGACAGTCAGTTTTACAATAATGTGAAATTGTGGATTTTTTCCTAACTAAATTATCAGTAGCTCATCATAAAACTTTTACCTCGCCTACTGAATGGCCGAACACGCACAGCTACTTTTACTTTGCTTGACGACATCTTGCTTGGTTCAGCAAAGAAAAATTCGGCGTCAAATCTTGAAATCAGTTAACATAGTCAATCAATTCTGCGAGCAGGCAAAGTGTAATCCTACAACCGTCAAATTCGAAAACGGTCACCTTAATGAGGTTCAACCAAACAGGATAAAAAAGCGCACAAATTAGTTAAAAATGGAGACCATATATATATCATTATTAATGAATAGCAATACAAACAACGATAAAGAATGTTTATCCACAAAAATTATTAGTCACTCCGCACTATACACAGCTCCAGTGTCAGTCACTCGCCATGCCACAAAAATTAGTTAGCATGACGTCATTGTCGCAATATTAGATTGTGCCACCCTGCGGAATAAAACTTCACTACATCTAACGTACATGTCGTACAAGTAATAAAGAAAGCAGAGGAAGGTTAGCACTCCCGTTGATAAGGACGGAATAGAGCACTTGTTTTCTAACACACATACAGTTAAGGCCTGCTGCTTACTTTGCAGCACTTCACCATATTTTTTAATATTACGAAAAGAAGACAGAGGGAATTAGGAGGATAGTGCTGATGAAGGAAGTTACTTGTGACTCGCACATGGACAGAATCTTAGAGCCTATCTGGATCAAATAGCGTGGACCGTGAAAACAATGTAGCCTATAAGCAAGCTGGAGAAGCGCGTTACGACACAAGCTCAAGGTTCTAGGCGACAGTTGCTCTTTGTTTTGCAATCAAAGTGATTCAATAACACAACAAAGAAAATGAGGTGTCTGACTCGATAACTTATTTTCATTCCCATTAACCTATACATGGCAACTAAAAATTAATTATAATGTTATTTATATTTTGTTTTTAATTCATTACAGTTATACTGTACTAATATTTTTTACTAACAGGTGAAACAAAGCACGAATTCTAATTCTAAAAATTTTATTAAAAGAGCAGTCTAGAACAAGTGAGTTTCAGTACTTACTTAACTGGTATTAAAAACCAGGCCAATTCTTTGGCCCAAACAGTTAGTCTTAAAAGTGAAACTTGGAAAACATAACACATGGTGTATACTGTATAGGCATGTAGCCAGCTACAAAACAATAGCCGAAATAATAGATGCCAGTGCTTAAAGTTTCTTGTACTATTTGTCCAAATAATTTTGTTTACTGGTGTTGTTATTGGGAAAATTCTCAAAACAATTTGTGACAGAGATCTAGTTTTGCTAGTGCAGCTTGAGAAGTGGCAAACAAATTTTAACAGGAGCAGAGAAATCATGTATGATAATGTTTACGTTTTTGCCATGATATTGTAGGAATTAGCTGAAAAAACTATTCCCTGCAGCACGTAAGCAATTTCTCTTTTGCAGACGATTCACTCTGTATTTGCCAGTCATTGGTAAGACATTACAAAGTGAATACAGGAATATAAGAGATAAAACACTTACTCATATCAGCATTATTTGCTTGGTACCAATGCGTATTATTCGTGCACAACTAATTAAATATGACAACAAGCCATTTAAAAATGTGCTTCACGAACTTTTATGCATCGTATAAATTACTTTTTAATACAAATTATTTAGTAGCATCTTATTTTCACTCTAGCATAAAATTCAATTTACAGTATTGTCACATACAGATGTTTTAAAATAATTATGTATAACACTTTCTCCTTGACAATTTTCAGGTATTATCCATTGCAAAGTTTATCAAACATTGCAATTTATCATCTCTGTAGCTCTGTTTTTTTCATCGCTATAACAATAAGCTATAATTATAACTAACCACCCAGTTCACAAATTATAAATATTTATATAAATTAATTTTCTAAAGTAATTTCAAGACGTCAATTGCGATATAAATTATCTCTTAAGCAACTGTAATGTTTTAAATGCCAAATTCCATCTTGCAGATTAATTCTGACAAATAGCATATGAACTTGTTTACAGTGATACACCTAATGGGTGGCTGTTCCAATAACTTTTCAATTCTTTCGCCACCTATTCACCAACCAACATTATAATTTTATTTTTCTATGTAAATCATCTTATTTAATTATGTTATTGTTACTTGTATTCGTAAAAGGTGATAAATTATTTACTTATTAAGCTTTCCCAAGTAATGCATCATACTCTAGCGCCATCTAGTGCCGGTATAAATAAAATAAATACAATAAACAATATGCAAAAACAAATTTTACATGAGCAGGCCAAATTTCAATAAAAACACAATTATTTATTTTGCGTTGTTATCATTCCTCGTTGACTAAAAGCAAATAACAGTATCTGGCATAAATAAACTGCAATGAAAAGTGCTATCGCTAAAATACTATCTGTTTTATAGCACTACACTCAAAAAAATATTAAAGCTGCAAAACGTATGCATATTACACAATGTTCACTTTACAAGAACCATTTAACATTATAGTACATGTATAAACTTCATACAACATTTTAATTTTTTCACAACCATTACGCTTAAAAACCAAAATAACTAATTTCTAAAGATGTTCACGAAGTTTTTAACGGAGCAATAATACACTATTCACAAGTACCTAATTTCCAAAAATACTGAAGTAAAATTAGCCAGAGATTATTAGACAACTAGATTAACTTGCATTCCAACCATGTTCAAACTTCACATTATTACAATAATATGAAAAAAGTAATTTGTAGACTACTTTACGTACCAACTATGCCAATTCTATGCAAATCATTCCATTTATCAAATATAGAAGGTTCAATTTTAGTCAAACTAGAGGCTTCAAACTAAGCATTGCACAGGGTTAAAATTGTATTTTTATCAGGTACAATATTTTGCATATAACTTACAGCCCGTAGACACAGTAAAGTGAGACAGACATCAAAGCTGGCTGTGATATGAGCGTAACAAACAAATCACAGCCACTTCAATGGGTGCAACACTCCTCTTTATTAGTGAATGTGGATTTGTCTAAAAAGTCTATCAGCAGCTGATAACAGCAGCAATTTTCTAAAACACTGCAGTTGACAATTTTTACTCCTGATGACTACCGAAATTTGGCAGTATGTTTAGCTTAATCATTAGTAGCACCAGCAAAGAAAAAGTTTCTGAAAGTTTAATATTTTGTGCTTTATCCAAAGGGAAACATTCAGTTTAAAGTTATGAAAGCTTGTAATAAGCCTCATAAGATGCAAATAATGAACATAACACTTTTACACCTGCTTTTTCAACCACACGTGCAGCACTGCACCTTAGCTTTAGTTTTCAAGTCTGCTTTTGCAAACACACATGGCTCTGCATCATAGTTTTAGCTGTAACCAAGTTAACTTTTTAGCATAATCTGCAAAAAATTGCAAAAATTACATATGCGATGAAAAAATGCAGAAAGAAAACAATTCAATCATGTTGTTCATTTGCGCAGTTTGGCGTAAACAACAAAAATAGAATCTTCAATTTGAATGTTTAAAGCAATGCAGCCTCAAAATTCTCAAAATATTTTTCGCTAATATAGTATAATAACACTGACTCCCTTTAATGCTGCAAAGCCTGTCACTTTACGGTCAAGCTTTTTTCTCCCAACTAAACATGTATACTTCTAATTGTTTAGAGAATATGGCTACCTAACTACACTTCAGTTTGACATTATTGCTAGCGAACAATTTGTTTTCTCTATGACAGTGGACACGCACACACTATTTCAGCAGTGTCTAGTATGAAACCTCAAACAAATGTCTATCTAAGCTTAGCAATCAAGCTTTGCTGGCAGTAAATATGCTAGAAATTAACTGATTTTAAATAGACTAAATTAAAATATCCATAATAAAAGGAAAAAGTTGCTTCCTTCAAGGAGTCGTAGAAGAAAATTAACATTTTTCTACTCTTCAAAGCTGGCTGTGATATGACTTTAAACAACAAACCATCAGCCACTTTGAGAGCAGTACAATGTGAAAATATAATATTGTTTTTTCTTTAGGTTCCTTATGTATGCATATAAGCAACGCTCGAGATTTTTAGAACGAGCATACGCCAGCTCCATCCTCTGTTGTAAAAGTTGGACTCCAAAATTCCATGATCTGAAAAGAAAAAATAAACTAACTAAATATTATACTGACTGAGTAGGCCGGTAAACGAAACTTGCGATGTTTACTACATTTCCGTATTAATGGAACTTTGTATCTTTCCCCGAATCGACGAAAGCTATGCCATGTTTACCAAAGTTATGTTTATGTACATTGTAGTTTAATTTAATCTAATTGCCTAAAAAGCATCTAAACACCAGATTATGAAAAGCTTTTATTCGACTGTTATTACTAGGTCGTTGCTATGTTAATGACATTCTCTATGGCATGCGCTAGTTCGAATGATTCCGCTTACTCGTACACAAAATAAACTATTCGCAAATATATAAAAAATAGACAAAATACTAACGTATTTGACTAAAATGTATGCAGTTAATATTTCGATATTTTTTACACAGATTGTTTTCTTAAAAGGTCTGTTGTAGTCACTGCTTATGATGCAGTTGCACGCAATTATTTATCAGCCATGAAGCATGTGCGTACTAACCACCGTACTTTACAACAATAAAGCTTATACCGACAGCATAACTGCTGAGAACTAAAAATAGTGTCGTATGGGATATTTTAAAAAATGACTTAAATGATGTTACTGTTAAATACAGATAAGGCAGAACAAGTAGGCGTATAAGAAAAAATAGGCTAGAAAGGCTATGTAATGTTGTCAAATTACTATAGAAAATTAATGTTCTACAGGATTCTTTTTTTGCTGTCGGTCACCATTTCTAGTAGAAAAATTGCTAAATTTGCACCACAAAAACACCAACAGCTACTCTGTTCACAAAATGCCAAAACTAAACAATCACTACACTCCTGCAAGCTGCAAGACCTTTACCTCGACATTTAAATAAGCATATAACAAATGAAATACAACTTTGTTATTTTTATACAAATAAAATGCCAGAATTTTTTTTATACATACTCAGTCCACTGGAATTCACATTCAACAATATTGTCTACTAAATATAGATTGTTGAGTAGAAAGCAACACCAACCTCATTTTTAAGGCAAACCTTAAAACACTGAAGGCACGATGTCTCAGGCACAATAGGATGCATATTGGTAGGAAAATGGCTAGAAGCAGAATGAAAGATTCAATCCTAAAGCAGTTTTTCCAGGCATTAATTTACTTTGATTGCCGAGTTCCTTACACCATCAAGTTACTCAACTACACCTCTTGCCCCTATTATTTACAGCCAAAAATGTTTATAGAGAAATAAACAACTAAATTAAGAAGTGGAACAGTTTTAAGCAAAGAAAGCAGTACTAACCAATAACCATGGTGATAAGTTAGCAACACATTTACATTATTCATTTTCAAATCAATAATTAGTCGACTATAAGTGAACATGAATTATTAAAAAGACTAAGACGACAGAACTATGCATTTACACCTATTTGCACTAACAATAATAGATATTGGGATCATGGCTTTTTCCAAAGGCAAATTTAAAAGTATGCCTAAAAGCTAACAAAAAGTGGTTTCATGGTACTTCAAATATATGAACGTGAAATTTGCCGATGATGCAACAGTTTCTTGAGATGTGAGAGTTACATCAATTGTGAACTACACATCATACCAAGCATCATTTTGTTACAGATGTTGTACCTGAACTAGGACCACTTATCAAAGTTGGCTTACATTAGTCGTAAACTACAATTCATACCAAACATTTTGTTACAGATGTTGTACCTGAAGGAGGATCACTTATCAAAGCTGGCTGTGATATGCCAGATGTCACCACATCACAAGCACTTTGACTAGCATTCCTGCAGTCATTTCTTTTTCTCCTTTTACCCGCTTCCACTTCTTTTTTCTGCTCTTCCCTGATGTCATCCATGTCAACACAGATTCATCAAAGCTGGCTGTGATATGACTAACTCAACATTTCACAGCCACTTTGACGCAAATGTGTAATGACGTTCATGTATCTACAACAGTTGGTTTGCTCAAATGGATTCATCCGTTTGGCCTACCTTCAAGTGCATACGTCGCTCCAGAGCAGCAGATTTACTTTGCTGGACTGATTCATCCATCCGTCAAGTGCACATGTGGCTCCAGAACATAAGATCTACATTACAGGACTAAATCCACTGATTAAGCTTGGTGGTTACCTTAACGACAGCAATGCAATGAATGTACAACAGATGCATTATTTCCGTTAGTCAAATCTTTACAATCCTACAAGAATCACAAGTTAGCACCAATGTCTTTATCAGCAGCTCACTATCGAAGTAACAGAAATCCATGTTTTTGAAAGACATGTTAGTGAGATGGTTTGTACAAGGTACATCTCACTACCCATGTCTTTCAGAGCATGCAATTCAATGCTTCAATGCTCGTGTTATCTACTGTGAACGTAAATTAGCGAGATGGTTTGTAATGAATCTCGCAATCCACATCCTTCCACAGCATGCAATGTAGGGATATTCTACAGGGCAAAGACTTTCTATTAAGCAAACATAAGTTTTTCAGCAAAAGTAAGTAGCTGAAAATGCACAAAAGCTGCCACATCTACATAATGCTGTTTAAAGAACCCTCCAGTTTAGACAAAAAAGCATCCGTATTTGCAATAGTTAAGCAATCCAGCAAACCTTTGTTATAAGAGCATATTAGACAACAACAAACTGCGTAATACACGAGTCTAGATACAGCATTTTAACGTTAAAAAAACTAAATGTTTGCGTAAAAACTACATTTACATGATAGTCACACCACAGTTAATAGTTTTCCTAACATCATCAAAGATTTGCAAAGCAGTAACTACAAAGTTTGACGTATAAAATGGCAAAGAAAATCACCCTTATTTAACAGTACTATAGCCGAGTAGTTTAATACTGGGACAATATTACAGTATTAAACTCCTCGGCTATAGTATATAAGACTTGATCGATTGCTTGTGGAACGTAAATAGCCTAACCGAAAATTGGAGCTGTTGAAAACAATGGGAATCGGGGATTGAATTAGGTTTTAGTGTGATCGGGCCATCACTGCTGGTATCGGTATTGTTTTGCTTCAGTTGAAACCTAATGAAAATGCTAGCTTAGATGTAATGAGAAAAAATTCAATTTAATCTACACAAGTAATTCTTAATTATTTAACATACCAAGCCATAAATTTGAGCAGGCACAAGAGAAGAATGGGCAGCTTTACAGTGGTTACAACTGGTATGAACAAGACATCATCATCTAATTTTTGGCAAGAACACCTGCTAAATCTTCTCTTTCTCCTAGATTGCAGCGCATGTTAATGCACAAATGAGATGATGCCAAGTGAGTGAAGGAAAACTGTCCTCCCACCTTCCCATGCAGTATTAAAAACCTATTTTAAGCACGGAAAAATGGCAAAATTAGTACCTTTTTAATTACAAAGTATTCCTTCGCATTCCTTCCTGTACAATTACCTCCAAATTGAAATTATACTTACGTCAAAGCTTTATATTACAATCTCAAGTTGCAAGACATTAACTTCAATGCAGCTGCGAAAGTGACTGCCGTTTAGCAGGTGACAGACTAGAACATATCTTTGACTCATACTTTGCACACGACTGATGCAAGAAAGCCCAAACACAGAGATTTATGACTGAGTCGCCTAACACAATACCTGCAGAATCCAACCAGCCGTATAGTCTAAGCCCATTGAATGCAACAAGCAAGCTTTATCCACACACGTGCCAACCACAAAGCACGCCAGGTGTCCGCCTAAATCCAGAATAAAGTAGAAAAATTTAATAATGTATCTTTATTATTTAAATACACAACCAGACACAGCGAGGTCATTTAAAAACTCATTTGAATGTCTGCTTCGCCAAAATTCTTTTGCGAAAGCAAGTATAAAAGTGGGATCAGAAAGCTGGAAATGATAAGTGTGAATGAATAATAATATATATATTTAATAAATAGGATAGCTAACTGACTAGTGAAAAATATTAACGATCGATTGTAATCGGTCAATGCAAATGGAAGCGTTTCTTATAAAAAGCCAATTAATACCATTATTAATTTACCATCAAAAAATATGTGGAAAAGTGCAATAAACTCGATTCGTAAAAAATTTCACCACTATACAAAAATTACAATTTGAATTTCAGCTTTCTAACATAGCTGTGAAAAAATAGATATTCGTCAATTGGCCTACAAAAGAAAATATTTCGCTGCTAACCATTTGGTACATACATTTTAGCAGTTACCAAAGCCATTTTAAATTGTTTGCCAATTAATGTTTACTTCCACAGTTTTCTGACTTGCCAAACAGTAAATTCAAATTTGCCAACAAGACAATTAACAGTAAGTTCAATACGGTAATGTATTTTGCTATTTAAAATGTAGCATTAAATCTTAAAAACACTGTGTTAAAGTTATTTGAATAAACAATAAAAAACACTGTGTTAAAACTATTTGAACATGACTGCATTGATATGAGCATTAGAATTACATTTTTTGGAATGCACAAAACTATTTTACCAATTTGCAATTTTGCACAACTAACTTTCAAGTTCTCTATGTCATATACTCAAATAATCACTAATTTGCTACTAGTAAAAATAACTTTAGAGCAGCGAGACAAAGTCCCTCTTAAAAATCAACAATAATTAATATCACATTGCACAGGTTACATAACACATCAATTAATTCAGTCATTGTCCAGTAGGCAGCTGGTGCCTTTTTAAATTCGTCTCCAAGATTTAGGCTAACGCAAGTTTACCTTTACCAAATTTTGCTATTAATGTCTGATGTACAAATACAGTTTTTAATTCAAGAGAAATTTAAAGTAATACTGTTCACAGCAAGGGCATGTTTAGTGTTCTGAAATGCCACACTTTGAAATCAAGATGAACAAATGCAGGGTGCTGCCAGGTTCACAGAAAGTTCAGTCATAACACATTACAGAATTAGCAATAAGGTTCAAGCAGTGATTCACACATAGGGCCTCTTTCAAAACTAATCAGGTACAGTATATGGAAAACCTTTAATGGGTACACACTTCAGGAACAAATGATGAAACAAAGTTTGAAACATAAAAAAATCGACCTAGAATATGAAGCAAATGTTTTTACAACCAGTATGTTAGCTAGTACTGTACTTAGGTGGCTTGTCAAGACGTAAATTAAATGATCAATGACATTAATGCAAATGATAGTACTCATATTCATTGGGCAATGAACTTTCAAAGTTTAAAATGCTAACTTTTGCAAATTTATGTCTGATAACGAACAAGTTAAAGGCCACCACCAACTGTCTACTGTTTTAGCTTGCAACAATTTAAGTTGCTTTATCCAAATTGTATTCTGTTCAGTTATTTTACTTCACACAATTCTAACGAACAGGCAGAGGCGAAAATTTGTCTTTAGTCTGAAAATTGTTGACCAAGGTTAATTGTAACGTTTTGCATAATTTTTGTTACAACAACATTTGTCAACAAGTGCAAATAAAAACAAAAATTACAATTATGCTCTCATGTTTTCACTTCAGTGTATTTATTTAACCGCGAACTTAAAAAATAGGAACATTGAAATATACTGCTAAAACATCTTTCCATTACTGGCACTGTTTGATTACCTAATATTAAAGCTGTAATCTGTAAAATATTTAAAATACGTATTGAATCTTAGCTCATTTAGGACCAATTTGAATGCCATTACTTCTACAAACACTCTGACCCATAATAAGAGCAATTCCCTTCATTGCCAAAATCATTGGCCAAAGGTGAACTAAATTGACTAGCTACACATTAGGCTATTATCACAACAGTAAACAGTTATGTTAAAATAAACTGCAATAATCCTACTTACTGAAATAACAAAAAAAAACAAAGATTACTAACATGAAATGCAATTCTCTCTCCCCCTCTCTCTTCTCTCACCGTTTCAATTTCTATTATCTATCTCTATCTGCCATTCCTGCTATAATAAATTTTCGAATAAATCGTTTGCTAATAAGTAACAAATGCAAACCTTCTTTCAAAATTCAATAAGCAGCGCATTGCATTCAGCATAAGAAATGATATAAAAAATGAAATGTAAGATTTGTTGTGGCAACACAATGGCCTGTAATTTAAGAGAAAGGCTATATTTGTTTAGTAAGAAACTAGACTTAACTAACTTACAAAAACACATTACTGAGATCACCAAAAAATGTTGACGCAAAACAAATTTTAATTTTTGGCAAGCTAACGTTTTATATTATTTACAGTATTAAAAACAAGAACAAATGTAAAATTTTAAAAACACCAGGCACGAAATGCGCGAAACAAGAATCATAAATTTAAAGGTACATAATTATTATCTACATTGAATGTCTTCGATACGGTAATACGAATCATCATACTAACACATGTACTAAGAATTCTTATTTAAAATACGCTTGTGTAAATAGCACGTAAAACTTTTACTTTCTCGCGCTCAAACAATAGTCAGTCACCTCACACACAACGTGTTGCACGTCGTGGCAACTATAACGCACAGTAATTTCAAAAGCAACGCTAACGCCCGCAGTGACATTTATCATTGCAATCGACTACTAACACTACACAAACTTGTACGATAGTCATAACATAATCTTTATATCAACTCAATGTTTGTTATCAAAAGATACGTGAAAGCATTTCTCTGCCTCCTCGCACACACACAGCCTGGACAAGATGGCGACCGAGCAATGGCGGGTTGAATGACCCGAGATGATTCCACTACACTCACTGCTAATAATTGATCTGCTGCCGCCGCTGTTTTCCCGCACTCACAGGTCCTGCTGTATGTATGCATGTTTGCCAGGCAAAGTAGTAGCACATTTACATACTCGCACAATAATAACTTATTCGACGCCTCGCACTACGTACAGCAAGCATGCCACATATACACAGTGCATTACTCACAGATATGCAAACGAAGCGTGGAAGAATTTTATGAATCAGTTTTTCCGCAGGAGGTGCTTCACCTAATCTGAGTAACGCCAGTAGCGGGAAAATGGCTGGCAGCATACAGCACGTGGCTTGCCAGCTGCTTATTTAAGAGCTATTTTCAGATACAGCTCCACAACGTACATGTGTTGTGCCCGACCCATAGAGTAGAAGTTATTCCACATAGGAGTTAAGTGTGAAAGATTGCCAAACAGTTAAAATTACCATTTTATTTCAGTGGTCAAAAACGTTTAAATATCATTATTTGCCCTAAGCCGTGATTTTGCCATATTTTAATTAAGACGCATCTAACTGTACAATTTTAAATCTAAATTCGTTACTTAATATTTGTTACAAATCTAAACCTCAAATATACACCCAATATGAACATTTATTTATCGATGGCTAAATTGAATAGAAAAAACTATTAACAGCACACACAAAAGAACACACATGCTCTTAACAGAAGCAGTTTCTTATTCTTTCATATGCTATGTTCGGGTACAATACGCATAATTGGATACGCATTCTGCTGATTGCAATTTATTAGGATAATTTATATGCACTTTGCAAACGGGCCACATACTCTATTTGCTCAGTCACACTAAAAATTTAAGTTTTGATTCATTATTCAGTAAAAATAGAAATTTAAAAAAGTACAGTGAAACACATCTAATATTCAGGCCATAGCTCAAAATTTTGATTTTGAAGCAACCGATGCACTAAAATCGCATCAACCAGTAATGACAAGCATGCAAAGATACTCCAAACTGAAACAGAGCTGTAGCAGCCATAAATTATGATTCCCAAAATAACAAAATGCTGTAGATATATCTACATAACAGTTATGGTATATATACATCTGCCTGTCCACATGCCAGGTAAGAAATGTTGCTCAATTAGAGTAAGTCGAGATGTGTTGGCACCAACTGACAAATCTTATCTTAAATACTATTTTGATACCTGTTTTGTACTCTGTGGTATGCTCTTAATCATCATCATCGTCGTCTTTGTTGTCGTCATCATCTTCATCATCGCCAACACCACAATCACCACCACCTCCACCACCATCATCATAGTATGCATACACACATAGTATGCATAGTTACACACAAATTTGGGTATATAGTTAAGAATATTATTAAAGGTGTGCCCAAATAATTTACATTTAACTAACTCACAATTACAGATATTGATTACTATTAGTCTTAATCTCAAGATTATGGTTAATTACGAAATAAACTCTGACTAGTTGAATATTGAAAAAGTCGGGAGTCAGGACTGCTAGACTACCATGCCCCAGGTATCACGACAGACATTAATTCAATCCTTTATCTAGCTATAATAATCAAATTAAGACCTGTTATGATCACTGGGGCATAGCAGTCAAGTGGTCATGACACACACCTTGTAACTGAGAGGTCCCAGGTTCATATCCAGATTGCATATTTTCTCAAATTTCCTTTTTCCAAACAAGTTAGGTTCCAAAAAAATGAATAATATCTGCAACACTATTTTCTGAAACTGTACAGTGCTGCTACTGCTGTTGTGTGACAACAGAAAATCTAGGCATACCATCTCGATAAATGCAGCGATATTTTACCATATCAGTTTCAAATGAAGAAATTAAAAGCTGAATCAAATTCAAAAAAAATTTCTAGGCAATAATCTATTGTTTGTAGGGCTGCAACAAATATGCTGTAAGAAATAATTTTTCTAAACAAGAATTTTATAAGCATGCGGATTGACAAATGTACATATAAAAACTATTGAAAATAAATCTTACCTTCCTGATAAAGGGATCCCAACAGGAATGGTAACAATCTTCCTCATTAAGTGATCACCGTTCACACCTGAAGGAGGAGACTTACATTAAACTACCCTATTTTACAAAGTGGCCCGCATCTGCTGCATGCAAGCCTGCCATTTTAAGTGAAATTTCCAGTTTAGCAGTTTCTGATAAAAGCTCAAAAGATTTGACAACTTTGCCGAGACCATAAAATTAGCGTCAGCTCAACACAGCTGCAGACAAGCTAACAAACAATGATATCAAGATTACGATCAAATTTGACGTAGGAGCCAGTAGGCCCTTGAGCAAGAAATGTTTTTTTTTGTGTTTTGTGAAAAATTCACATTTATAACCCTTTGAATAAATTGCAATACAGGTGGGACATTTCTTGAAAAAAATCCAGTAAAACGGTTGAAAACTCCATTTTAGTGGCATAAAATACCCAAAGCCATTTCATAAATTTTCCAGCAATAACAAAAGACTCATTGTCAGTCCTTCACTCTCAAGCAAAAGCATAAAAATTACAGATTTTGAAAAACTGTCACAATGCTCCATAGGAGTTCTTGCTTTAGAAAACAAAACATCTGCAGAACTGCGGGCATTTTTGCCAACCAGGTTGCTAAGCAAAAGTTTAATACTTGGATACTTTTTACTAACTGATTTTACTTGTAGAAAACCAATGTTTTTGGACAGAAAATGCTTTTCACGAAAAACGTTCCAGCAACTACCAAATAACCTGGGAGTGACTGAAAATAATTAGTCTGTGACTATTTGACTATTTAAGAACTGCATCAAAAATAAATGTTAATATATGTTAACACACACACGCACGCACACACACATACATATAGATGCCATAGCCAAAGCTTGTGCTTGCACAGAGCTTAGATGTCTATAACAGATATTTTTTTTAAATTAATGCTACACAACAAAATTATGATCTACGCTTAGAAATTCAAATTATGTACCATGAACAATTACTAAACTAAACATGAACAATCTGATTTCAAAGAACTTCCAGAAGACAAATTCCAAAAATTCTCAAAAAAAACTCCAGAAAACAATTATTTATCCTAAATATACTGGAATATTTTTGAGAGCTTTCATAAAAAAAAAGACGTAAAAAGATAAGCCAGATAACGTAAATTTTAGAGTTCAACTCAAGCTAGTTCTTTTGATAAATTAAAAATTTCACATTTAAAAAACAGCTACCATTTTTATCAGGAAATGCATTTAACACGTCGAAGTGCATGAATTAATTTTAAAACTAAACAAAGCACAAAACTGAACTGCAGTATGGATACATTACACATACACTTCATGCTGCTGGGGGACACGGAGGTATCAAAATATCCCAGCCATCTAATCTCTTTTATGTGTGTAGTTTTCTATCAAAAGACAAATTTATTTTTCTACTGCTTATACTAATACCTTTGGAGATCTAATGAAGCCATAACGCAGACGTACACACAAAGACAACTTTGCACTCCATAAATGTAATTGAGTTTGACTACCTGCAGAGATGTAAATTAGCAGTACCTAAAAATGTCTACAAATATACATAAGGACATGATAAAAGTGCTGTTAAAAAATCACTTACAGCACATTGTATAGCATGCCAATAATTATTTTACACGGACCTGTAAATTAGTAACATGTGGTTTCACGTAATAGTTTGTTAACTATAGCTGCAAAACATATCAAAGCAATTTTACACAGCAAAATAACTATTTCCGGTTCTACAACAGCTCTAACAGTTACCATGATTATAATGAAAAAATAAAAACAGGGCCACTAGCTGACAAAACAGAAAAGCACAAGTTAAATGCACAATACAGGGTAGTATAATATAATTCAGTTGTTACCAGATTACCCACTTTACTTATAAATTTATGTTTTGGAAATTTAGATTACTCACCTGGCATGTTATTTTTGTATCAAATCTTGCCTACATACATATCTCAGCACATCTATAAGTATTGTGTCACTAAGCACATTATAAACCGGCCACAAGACATTATCGAAAATTGTTATTTTCTGCCAATTCTGTAAAACTTTTCCTCGGTACTAGGTAGGGGTGCTCGTAATTGTCGATGTAATTATTAGTATTAAACGAGATAAGAAAACAACGAAATTACTTTTGTTCTTCCTCTCACGTCCATAATTTTAGCTTTAATCTATTAAAATATTTTGATGAATGTAACATGATATTCACCTCGGTAAGTTCACATTATGAAGAATTTCCAATCAACAACCTTTCTGGATACATACTTTTGGCCTGTTACTATGAACGCAAATTTCGGCTTCAACCATAGCTCTTCAGGTGTTGTCATTTTACTGTCAGTGAGGATTTATTCTAGTGACATCTAACAGACGCTAACTTTTCATTTTTCGCTAGACTAAATATTTATCCAAATATTTCTTAAGAGGGTTTTCAACAAACACGTAAGTTGCAGATTTCAACAGCACTGATTATTTACTAATAATTGCAAAGCGTTTGCTAAGCTGTATTGGACATTTCGGGGAAAATTTTACGAGTTTTTTGCGCGGTATTAAGTACTGTTCAGTTGAGAAACTGAAACTGTTGGCAGATAACTAGATCGAGTCTGGTCTAGTTAACTCTACTGAATTTTTAATAATCCATTTTATAACAACCCCGGTCTAAAAATAGTAGTGGCCATGGTAGGAATTCGGTTTTTTCTCTAAATCAATTATTCAGACTATTTACCGATTACAGAATCGATTAGAAATCGACTTTTCAATAGACTTATAGATCTAGTTAACCGAACATGGTTTCCATACACGTTCAAGTCAAGTTCACATGAAAAACACTGTGGAAAACTTTTTTATAATATTAGTGAATTTAATTTAGTACCAAATTAATAACAGACACTTTTGGGCAAAGGTGAAAATTGTCACCACTGTCTACTTTTCTTGCTACAAGACAATTAGGTTATGAATTAGAACAGCCTGCAAAAACTGTTTTCAAAAATGGCTGTGTTTCCGTTTAGTTTGCCGTAAACTGTCATAAAGGTTCCTTAAAAGGGTCATGCATTATAAATCTTTGTGCAGCACTTAATTGATTTTATTATTTTATAATCGATTCTAGAAACTGGTAGCTTTCGGAGACAATTTAATCGATGTTTCGATCAACAGCCCACATGTTGCAGCATTACCGCCAAACTGGGAAGCTTTTAGGCTAATGTCATTTTAGGTTACCCCCCCCCCCCCTAATATGGCATTCAAAATAGCACTTCTTAGGACATTTTGTTAAATATAGTTGTCTGATTTCTACTATAACAATCAGAAAGCAGAGGTGTGCGGATAGGATTTGTGGTCATGTGGTTGTGTAATCCGCACTAATTTTGTGGTTTTGCGGAATGCAGACTTTTAATGACTAATTAATGCTGACTAAATTTGCGGATTTTACGCAAAATTGCAGCATGCAAAAGCCATGTAAGGAAAAATTTCCAATTGTTTGCACGAAAAGTTTGCCCAATTTCAGTACAGCCTTTTTTGTTTTGTCATGGCAATTATGGTTTCTAGTGTGGTGTGATGGATATGATATGGTGGGGTGATGTATATGTACATCGTGTGGGGTGAATTGACGTTGAGAGTTAACAAACAAACGAGGGTGATTTATTACTGATTAGTGATTATAACTCCCAGATTCATACAAAAGTGTTTAACACATAGCAAGTCTAGTTTGTCTACATTTTTGCGGATACGCGGATGTTCAAATCTCACATAAATCTTACAGATTTTGCCTTTGTTGATAAACAAGAAAGTGATTACTGCGTATCTCAGCCAGAATGGTCCCATGAAGATTTTAGGCTAATGTGAATTAAGTCACAACTCCCTCCCAACATGTCATCCTAGATAGATAGATAGGTGATACCTATTATATACCACCACCTTTTCCCACCAGAAATGGAAATAGGTATCTAAAAAAATTTGCTTGTCCCAATTTTTTCAATGGGTAGAGAATGCTATAACAACACTGACGTCATAGAGCAATTTGACCACATTATCAGGGAAGGTCTATCACAAAAATCCCAATTATTGCTATCCACCCAACCCCCATGTCAATTCGATGCCCGTCTGCCAATTATTCCCAATCCCAAACTTTTATAAGTTATTATAGCATGATGATACTACATTCCTTGCTTAAAACTACAGTTTCATTTGCTTGCTTGTTATGATTTTAGGTTTATACCTGTTCAGTTTGACAGTCTTTTGCTTGTGGGCTTGTTCTCAGCTTAATTTGTCACTAGAGGTTCTTCAGTTAACTTTAAGACAATTTAATTAGATAATGGCTGATTCGCTAATCTATGATGATCAAAATGTACACTGTAGTCAATTTTTATCGCACAGCCAGTTGCTGTGGCTTGTGCTATTGCTTCGATGTAAACAGTGAGCATGTCGTCTTTCATGTTTTACGAATAAGAAATTTGTTTTGTTTTTGCAATATAAAGTGGAGAATTTTGACTAAACACACTTAAAGGTAATTCAGGAATACAACCAAAAGCGAAATTTAGCGTTAGTTATATTGGATCTACTGTTTGAAAAAGTTGGTCAGTTAAGTGGGTCCCGACGTATTTACAATTCCTACGGTACGATTTTAGAAAATCAGGGCCCGATCGCAGATTGTATGATAGGGATCAGCTATCCCTGAACATTACATAGCATATTTTTCTGCTAATCTATTCTTAACAGTAAATTATTCACTCAAGTCATTTTCATAAAATTCCCAAACAACACTTATTTTTCAATTGTTATGTCTGTATACACGTGCTACGTGGCTGTGCTGCTAACTTAATGATAGCTTTGCGAAATCAGCCCCAGATTAATTTGAACTACATTGTAAATGTAAACACTATAATTTTGTTTATGCAGGGCACTGGATGTTTGGTAACTGTGCACATTGACTCGGTAACTGTGTACATATAGTTGCATTCTTAATCTACCACCTGATCCTTCAATTATGTGTAAGAGCACTATGGTTTCAATTGTGCCAACACTCCCCTCTGGCACTTTGGTTACATCCTACATAACCTCTGCCCAATCTGGGCTTCCCTGTTGTAAGCTAGCTGTAACATTACCACCTTAAGCTGATAAGTCTGTTACTATGAACCTTCTTTACTGTTTTCAATTAAAGAGTTTATTTTGCTTAAATCTGTGCAGTTTGATGTTTTCAGTCAGTGATTTCACATATGCTCTCCATTGAAATAACTCTTATTCTTCTGTCTCATATCTGAAAGTTTAAACACCCCAGTGATTTGATGACAAACTTCCAATTATCAGTAGCCATTGAGATTTCCTGATGTTATAATCATTATTTTAGTCTTCCTGTCATACTGGTGTGATCAGTGTTTGGAACACCTATGTCTTTTTTGTCTACTTTAATTAATCTACGTATACTTTTTTCAGCATTTTCATGTATCTATATCTACATTAATTACTTTAGCAAAGAAAACTAAAATCCTCCATACAATTCATACTTGCCAAGTTGAGGTCATGTTACTCATATCAGCATGGGTGCACGGATCGAAATTTCATTAGTCTAAACAATTTTTTTAAACTTGGGAGTCACCGAATAACTTAACTGTCTTCAATGATCAGTGGTGCTACCGAACTGAATCCCGAATATAATGTCAAACTAAATTGGAATGCAGAACCACACTTTTTACCAAAACTGAACCCGAATTTTCTTGTATTGTTGTAATTCCAACTAAAGAATTATGAACTCTGTGCTGTGTTTTTTTGCTTTTTTTAGTGGTGGCTGGTGACCTCTGTAAAATGTTGTGTGCGTTTTTATTTAATGGCTACGTAGTAAAGTACTGAGTAATGTAAAAGCAGCCCTAGTTTTTTTCAAATCTGCTCAAATTAATTTGTAAAATCAGTATTCAAAACTGCAAAAGTATAAAGTTTATTTTGCGTTACTGGACATCAATTATTGAACGCAACTATTGTTGACTTACCCTGTACGAATCCACAATAGAGAGTTGTTTGGTACGGTGCATAGTAACTTACGATGACAAACATGACTTTCGTTAGGTAAGTTTCGCCACTCTACGCGCTTCATACTGTAACTCAAACAAATGGCAGGTACACCTTTGGGCAGCTATGGTTTAATGGTTCTGAATTAAATTTAATCTATTTGAAGCAAGCACTAACAAACTTGAAATTCAAAAGTTTCTCATCTTCTCGCGTAAAGTTAGAAATCTCTGATGGATTTGGTTGATGGCTGAATACGCGCAAAGCAATTTTTGGCGGCAGGTTTGCCCTTCGCTCTGACATCTAGTGGTGAATTAAACAACAACTGTTTAAGATATAGCCCGATCACAACGACCAACTCTTAAAAGGAAGCTTGGTTTTCATAATTTTGTAATGATCATCGTAAATCAGTACTTTACAGCTGCAATGAATGATAGTATTTACTAAAGCATCTTTAGCGGGGTGTCAATTCATTGCTTTACAGTTTGCAGTAAAAAAATGCGTTCAACTGTGCCTTATTTGTTCACATCCGTGACTATAAGTTTACTAAAAATTACTTAGGGCTCACAATTCACGTCACTAGCACAATAAAAATTTAATGATAATAAAATGTCGCTGGCTCGTAATATTGAGCTTGATAACTCTTTTCACATTGGTTCTATATGAAGCTACTCTTGATTAAACAATGCCAAGTTGCTCATTCGATGATTTATCAGAAGCCAAGACCATTTTGAAGGATCTGAACAATTACGATCGCAGTTAAAACGAGATCAAATTGCTTTGGATGCAGAAAAGAAAAGAAACGAAGATAAAGTTATGTGGCAAAGGTAAAAAAGAAAATGCGAATTGTCAAAAACATTTGTGGTAAAAAGTTGTGTTTTGCATGGTGTAAGATAATGTCAGCACTGTAAAAACTGTAAAAGCATCTTGTCTCAAGCTGAGTATTGCTGTTTAGCAAAGTGAAAGTTTGAACAGATGAATACTAATGTGATACATGAATGACAGCTAGATAATTAATTATGTTATTAAAACCAACTATTATAAATAAAACTCGCGAAAAACTAATTTTCTGGACGCACACTCTACCACTGGCATCTGGGAAATCTAACGAAATCGTAACATTAGCTCATAGTCATGACCGGGGACAGGACATTTGGGCACTGCATGGTTCACTTGGTGTCGAGACATTATGGCGCCGATGCACGGAAACAACGTGACTCAATCATGGAAGAAATACATTATTTCTGTGCTGTGCTAAAAATCGCACTGACGCTGTCTAAGTAGTACGCTTCTGTGGGGAATCCTCATCCATTGCCCGATTAGTGATTGTCATATACAGTAATTTACAAATACGCTATTATTTTCGTACGATCGTGTAATTTAATTGGGAACAATTAGTTATAACTCACATAGCGCGTGTAAAACACTGCTGCTGAGCACATAAGATTATCATGCACTTTGCAACAGATACAACAAAAATCTTTATAAATAATTGGTTTATTGTTGATCTCGCTATTCACTTAATTAACCCACGAAATGATCTAGTTGACTGTTTTCATTTTGCAACTATTGAACTAAACAAAATATTCTAGGTGAGTTTCTTGTAAAGCCACTAACAGTTCAATGAATATAGTATTGTGAATATAATTATGATGCTGGTTAAATTGCTGTACTAATTGTATTGACACTAAATTTCGGTGGGAATAGATTTTTTGTGACGCACATTTCTGTTATTTATTTTTTTGGGAGGAGTTTCTTGAAATAAAATGCTGTCGCATACTGATAAAATGCTATGTAAACTTGCGGCGTCTTCTTTTGCTTCGTTCATTTTAAAAGCTACACATAATACGTTATAAGCGGTTTAAATTTAATTGTTAATTCGTAATCTACTGCAAATAAATTATATTTAATTTAGCGAAACCACGATTTTTAAAAAAATATTGTGGGAGTTAGGAAAATATGGAGTCATTAAAAATTTAATAAACAAAAAAATTTACGTAAAACATTAAATTTTTTGGTGCCCTAATGCCTCGTGCACAAATGTAACGTGTTCAAATAGCTGTACCCAAATTCAACATACCCTCATCCCTGGCCTCGATCAATGAGAGTAAGCGGTATATTATTATTTTGGGAATTATCAAGTTGAAGTTGATGGTTGTGGTTGTGGTTGTGGTGCTGGTGGTAAAAACATCGGCAACTGAATGTATAAATGATAGTAATAATATTAATGGCACAAACGTGTTGTGAGATTTTCACAAATGATTATAGATAACTAACACTTCACTTTACTATATAGGATAGGCAGCGCAACATCTGGCAAATAACACTTCTAAATTTTTAGGTGTGATTTGACCACATACCAACCTCCCACACCTATCTTCCTGCAATATCAAACCTACAACCTCCCAGATGTAAGAATAATCGTTAAAGCTATACCCAACGCCTGGATCGCCTGTACTATCATCTACAGATGTCAGTACTAACTAGCCGATGATAGATCACAATAATAGTCGCGGACACTAGACATAAAAAATTGGTGCTATCAATACGAAGCAAGTTAAAATGGCTGTAAGCGTGTCTGGATATTGTGCTTATTACTCCTAGGACAACGTAATACAAGCAAGAAAATTCGAATAGCCCTAATGGCCCCTGTTTTTATTGGTCCTTCGTTTTGGAAAGTATGAATAGTAAATACAGCTACAGAAACTTGTAGGCCCTAATTCCAGTAATTAATAAGAGCCGAAATGACTCATGAAAACCTCATGTTAGAGCATTATCGCAGCCGCAAATATTATGCTTTGTGCTCCCAAGATCAATACTTGTCGTTTAACGATCAGCGGATTCTCCGATGCTGCCATATTCAGCTGTGCAGCCATCTAGGGTAAGCACAATCTACTGCTGTGTGAGCAAGCTTCTGTGCAATTTATTAGCAAAGCGTGATTATTATGATATCATCAGTGTGTTTGAATTTCTTTCTGCAGTGTAGAATTTTGTAGAAATGTGTAATTAACCAAACTTGACATAATTTTGTTTGGATATTATTAAAGAAAAGTGCTGTTATCCAATATTACGAGTAACATGGTCCCTTTCTAGCCAAATTACTGTAGTATTAACATTTTAACTTACATGGTTTCCATTAAAAGATACGTGCAACGAATATTAGCCATCGTAAATGGCATGCAATGGTAGTCGTGTTTTAATTGGTAGGTTATCTTTTCAGTATTTGTTATAGGCCTCTTATAATCTCACCTTAACTTTAATAGGCTATTAATGATGATACATTGGCCAAAATCTGAAGAACCAACGTAGTGCCTGATACACTTGTGCCAAAAATGTCCCAGACGACATTTCCCACACCAGCGCAAAAAACAAGTATAAGTGACAAAAATGATAGTGATTGGAACTACACAGGACCAAAAGGTAATTTTAATACTCTCGCAATTGCCCATATTTTAACAGATTTTTACGCATACACATGCTGAACTACTGAACTTATTGTGTTTGGTATTTGTGAAAGATAGACCATTGTTAAATAAATATTGGCTTTCCTCTTTTATAATGCTCTATGGGAATGTTACAATTTCTCTTTATTTAACTGCATAGCAGTTAATTAATACTTTTGTATAAAGAACTTCTAATTTACGTTAATATGCCGTGCAGCTTGCACTATGCAGTGTATAATGTATATATTGATACTGCTGCCATTGATTTAACCCGAAACCAAAGGCATTAGGAAATAAGGTTGTAACTTACCAAATGGACTCGTAATTAACATTATTTTTTCTTACTGCAGATACAACAATGTGGCCTCTGCATTTTCCATGTGCATCTGGAAGTCGACAGTCTCCTGTTAATTTAATTTCAAGAAATGCTGTTTATGATCAGACGTTGGGTGACACTCCACTGAACATTCGTTATCAGAACCACAACTGGTCTCTAAGTAATATGGGAAACATGCTTCGCTCTTTCTTGATTAACGACACAGGTGATAATTTCTCATCTACACCAGCATAGGTTTCATTGTCTGTAATCAATAAAACGACTGGTAGTGCTGTAAACCTTAGGCATAAACATGTAATATTATAGTTCAGAAACAAGCCAAGGAAGAACATTCTACTGCAACAGAATCGTAATCTCATTAATACTTACTTTCTACTAATAAATAATAAGTCTATTTTAATTTGTAATAAAGTAAAGCGATCATAGATCAGCAGAATTTTTTGCCTCTGAGCAACAAGGCTTTTCATTATGCATACTTGCAATGTGATGATAATCCTATTCAAATGCAGGGTTAGGTCCCCGTGAATAAAAAATGGTAATTTTTCACTTATTATTTGTTTGAAATTGTTTAAAGGTCAACAGACGAGGCCAATGGGTTTTCGCTCAATTATTACAAGATACTATAAGGCGTAGGTCTACATTTACCTAATTTCATGGAATTTTTAGCGCATTTTCTTGTTGATTGGTTGTTGACCGTGCTATATAACCACACTGCATGGAATTTTTTCACTGAGCCACTCATACATTCTCTCACTATATGTGTTCTTGTGGGGAAAACCAATGCAAAATATCCGTCCGCCGCTAATTGCTTTTTTCTCCAAAATAGAGTTATAGAGAAAAATTATGTTAATTATTATTCCGATTGTTAATTGCACGCATGCAGAGAGTTATTTTGGAGGAGGGATGCCAAATTCGTCAGATGCAAAATCAGGTATGAATTGATTAATAAACTATAACAAAAAATGAGAAAATATTATTAATTTGTTTTGGAAACAGTCACTAGTGGTTTTCTAATAAGGCCAAAAATTTGTGTACAATATTAGGATTATTGAATCAACTTTAATTAAGAACTTTTCACATGCACCAATCGACTGTTTATAAACGGCGATTTCCACCTTAAGGGTGTTATTTCACCCCGCTAATTAACTTTGTAAAGTTTTAAGCCATTTTTCGTTCACTAATTTACAACAGAATGTTTTATCCCAATTTGATCTCTTTGGTAATCCACTGCAAACAGTTTTGTTGTAGTTTTCTCATGTTCAGCTATCCTAAAAGCACTATTTTTATATGACCACGCGCCTTTCTGTCTCTCTCTTTCTCTCTCTCTCTCTCTCTCTCTCTCTCTCTCTCTCTCTCTCTCTCTCTCTCTCTCTCTCTCTCTCTCTCTCTCTCTCTCTCTCTCTCTCTCTCTCTCTCTTTCTCTCTCTCTCTCTCTGTCTCCATTATTTTTTCTCTCTAGGGAAGAAGAAAGTTATTACTACTATTAACGTACCTTGTTTTCTTGTTTAACCACAAAATGCTAGTTATGCATGTGATACACATAGCGGAGTCATTATACAGTGGACTCTCGTTATAAGAATCACCTCGGGAGAAGGCAAAGTGATTCTTATAACGAGCGATTCTTATAACGAGCATGACCCAGAATTGCTTTAAAAAATTTTATGCACGTAAAAATTATTTATTTCCCGAAATTACGCTAGAAACGACATGAAACAGCATAATGTTTTTCTGGACTAAAAAGAACCTAAAAATTGCTAGACTAATGTTTTTATTTCATGGTTGGGTAAATATTTCATGATGCCAGAATTGCCTTAAAATTTTTTTAATGCACATAATTTTTGTCATAAAACAAACAAATTTGAAATCTCTGTGGTGTCCGCCACGCCCACTGCGCAGAACCATGTAAGCAGGGCATGAGAGACAATGGAGTTGGCGCCAAAATTGATTCTACTATCGAAAGAAGGGTGATTCTTATACGAGCAGATTTTCACTAGGAAAATACAGATTCAATTCGGGAAACGCGATTTTGATTCTTATATCGAGCTGATTCTTATACGTGTGATTCTTGTAACGAGAGTCCACTGTAATTCTATTCACAACTAATTCGTAATTAATTATAATATACAATTATGAGACACTTTGCTGACATTTCACAGTACCGGACTCCATATTTCTAATACATGTACCAAAAAATAACTGAACAATCTAAACCGTTCTAAACCTATTCGAAACATCCGTGACTACCAAACAAGGCTGTAATGCAAATTGATAATTGCACAATCATTAAATCATATCTATATCCCTCCAATTTTGCGTTTGCTGTAGGCTGGAGCAATTTTATGAAATATATTTTTATTATGCTTCTTTTATGAGCAAATTGAACCTACTACCCGCAACATCTAAAACATGAAAATTCTCCTTCAAAAATGTAAACTTATAGCTGCGATTTTGTCCAACAAATAGTGCACCATTAGATTATAAATGCTCATTAATTCTAAACTGAAGTTGTTTTGTGGTCTACTCTATGTAAAAAGTTGTCACATCCATGACAGACATGGTTATTTATGACACAAGACGAACTACGTTTAGAATCGAGACTATCTTCCCTTATCGCAAGAGGTAAAGTGAATAAATGCTAGTGAATAGAACATGCACAGGTACGTGCCTATGTTCGGTAGTAAATTACTCCTCTTAGCAAAGCATCACATTCAGTGCAAAATCTAACATAATTTTTGTACCACTCAACATCGTATGTAAGTAGCCAAGTAAAATATTCTACTACAAATAGCTTAAGCTGTCGGGCAAGCGTTGTACTGGAGGGTGAAAGTAAAAAAATTACTGATGTTGCTGTTAAAGTTGGTTTGAGTCACGCTGGATTAGAAAAATTGTAACTAGTCACTTAGAATCAGCTTACTACCGTTTGTAAACCAAGTGTCTAGTGACTTTGACGTCACCAATTGTGTAATTCTAATATGAGTAAGTCATATCGAAATACGCACAGGCGTACCCGCGCGTCTTATATTTGCCAGCACTCATTTACTTTTCATAACTTTACGGGTGAGAGAAGATAACCTTGATTAAAAGCTTGGTCGGTCCCATGTCATTGCAGACCACAAGTCCAAGTCAGTTTAGAATTAATGAGCATGTGAAACCTAACAGTGCATCGTTTGTTGAAAGTAGTCGCAGTTGTAAATGTTAGCTTAAACAGGTGCGATTTTTTGCAGTTATAAGTGGAGGTCCGCTCCCTGCAGATCATACATTTGAGTTAGCTGAGATACAGTTCCATTGGGGCAGAAACAGTTCTAGAGGGTCAGAACATACGGTTAACAATAAAGCGTTTCCAATGGAGGTACTGGTAATATCTGTTTGTCCATTTATCTATCCGCCTACCTGCCTGTCTGTGCATCTGTTTATTCATCGGCTACTTGTTTGTCCGTTGGTCCATCCGTTCATTCATCATTCAGTCATCCATCCGTCCGTCCGTCCGTCCGTCCGTCTGTCTGCCCATCTGCTTATCAAGGCTGATTGTTGTTGTTGGTGTTGTTGTTGCTGATGCTGCTACTATTACTGCTAATAATAATAATAATAATAATAATAATAATAATAATAATAATAATAATAATAATAATAATAATAATAATAATAATAATAATAATAATAATAATAATAATAATAATAATAATAATAATAATAATAACAATAACAATAACAATAACAATAACAATAATAATAATAATAATAATAATAATAACACGGACAGTCTAATGGATGCATTCCAACAGATATTATAAATAATTATTTGTTACTGCGCTGTTTTTATTGTTATGAATGTAAATTGATATTACAATATCGTGTGCGTATTATTGTTTTCACAGATTTTTTCTATTTTCTAGTTGCACCTGGTTCACTGGAATACAACTTTATATAGAAATTTGAGCGCAGCTACTGGACGCAAATTTGGGATTGCAATCATCGCATTATTCGTCCAGGTGCGTGTATTGTACATTATTGAATATGCCTGCAAAATGAAACGCAAAACTGAGAAAATAAAGATGGCAACCCTTATAAAGTATGGTTTGTGAGATACGAACCAGCCTAAATGAATTCAGATCTAAAAAATCGGCGAATGGCTGTGTTTACCGGTTTCTCGAGATTCATTAAATAATTTTCAAAAATTCCATGACTAACAAAACAAGGAGAAAAAGTCGCTCGCAGATAAAATTAGATTAATGTGCAAAATCGGATGATAATGACGAGAACAAGCTTTACCATACCTTTTCATCAGAAAAAGGCACAAACGGGAAGCGAAGTACACAAAACTGAATAACTGTAATCAATAATTTTATTTCTTTCAGAGCCTAAGTTAACGCATATAAAATATCGCGTTTGGTCACGAAATGGCCATTTAAAGATTGGTTTTGTTCTTGAAAATCCAGTCTTGGTTTCATCCATGGATTTTCCCATAAGCGGCATCCTTATGAGATTCTCATTCCCATAAACAACCCTGTTGATAATAAAGAAATAAATTTTTCGACTGTATCTGTAAGAAATATGCCTTTTTATATACGTAAGCGTTGATTGTTGTTTTAAATTTAGGAAGGATTAGATCACGACGAACTTCATCTTTACATAGAAAATCTTCACGAAGTTCAGTACAAAGTAGGTTAGTTTTTGTATTTAGTATGAGCATTTAATAAGACAAGGATGTTATGAAATAAGTTCAGCAAAGCGAAAATAGTAACACCTGCAGACCAATACCTAGCAACCATATGTTGTTACTACTCTCCTATAACTAAACTGAAAAAAACGGAAAACTTAACCAAATCATAAATAAATCTGAAAATCGTCAGTAATGCGACAAAAAGAATAGTAAATTCAAAGTGCAAATAATATTAAATATATACTTGTACTTAAACGTAGATTTGTAGATTCTAATGTCCTCCGATTATCAGCGTGCTCATTTTTTAGCATTTTTCTCTACGTGTTCCCTGCATTTCATCCAAGTTTAAATGTCCAAGTTTTTTTAAAATATATTTTATTGTTCAGTATGCTGATATTTTAAATAAAAGAAGGGCGTTATACAAATAATTTTTTCAATCATTCATTCATTCAAGTTTGTTCCGTTTGTGGTTTACATTAAGCATCGGTGACACCTTTAGTGCTGACCTAACCAGCAGAGCATATTTTAATTATAAGTCGTAGGCACTTGGAAAAACTATTATACAAATATGATAAAAACATTGAATCAAATACACAAAGTTTTGTTTGCAGTGTAACAAACACACAGAAGACTTTGTTCACACTAATGTGTGCGTATTCGTGAATTTTTAGGATAGAAGACATGTGATCTCCTCATTTGATCCAAATTGTCTGCTTCCAGGTCAGTTACATTACCTGTATGCTGAAAATTTGCCTAATGGCTATTGATAAATTAGTGAAATTAGTCAAACAATTTGCCCACTGCTAGCGGTGAAGTGGTTTAGGCTTAGTAATCTTGATCTTCCAATTTTAGTATTCCAAGTCAAACAGGAGTGACATCAGATTTCATGACGTTTTTACTCCTTGTTATTATCACTGTTTTATAGATCCAAGTTTACGTGACTATTGGACATACGAGGGGTCGTTAACAACGCCACCTTGTGCTGAAAATGTTATATGGATTCTCTTTCGATACCCATTAATGCTGTCTCATAAACAGGTAGGTTTCTAAAGCAAGTTGTTTTTAGGTTGCTATTATAAAAATAACAAGTTTCTACGTGAAAGCGAAATGAAAAGTACTTCTGTAGGTATTAAAATACATTTGAATAATGTTTCACTTGTATGTCTGTAGTATGTTATCTGGATGTGACATTTAATTAAGTGTCTGTCAAAAATTGTGGCATCAAATTTAGTTTCAAATTTCACATACATGGATAACGTTGATAGATTTTGTATTGGCCGAAGATATATAGCTTTTCTTTTTCTTGGTAGCCTATAACGTAAATTTTGATAGCAACGTTGAATTTAAAAATATTATTAGAAGCAGCTTCTAGAAACTAAACATTATACACAGCTTGTCCGGACTGAAAACATTATTCTATACTATGTTTGTGGCTAAAACAAAAAACGAACGACCGGGTCGAAGCTGTTGCTTACAAAAGTGCACATGCAGAAAGTATCCCGTCCAAGATTATTCATATTCACAAGAAGTTCGAAATACGCATTATACTTATTGTCTTCACAATAGGCGTAAAAGCTACAAAGGCTACAAAGCGTAAAGCCAACAAAGAGCGAGACCGAAATGAAAATGGCTAGATTCTGCATCCATCATGAAGTGACTCAGACCGATGTCGATTCGGACTAAAAGTTTGTCAGTGCAAACCTGATATTTCTAAGAATCAAATGTTAATTGTTGATTGATCTTTATCATCAACTTTGCACACAACTAATTTAATTTCCTTTTTTTATTTTTAGATGGAAGAATTTCGACGGTTGTTCACGTACCCCAAAGGTTCTACGCCGCCTGCTGGCGTGGAACCAAACCTTGTTGATAATTTCAGGCCAGTACAGCCACTGAACGGCAGGACTATCAGAGCATCCTTTCCAATTTAAACTATTTTACAGGGACTATTTTACAAGAGTTCTGAATTTGTATTTTCATAACAAATTTTCGTTATAAAATTTATACCTTTACATTGCAATGATAGTGTGTATGCATTGATGCAAATATTAGAGTTAGAATAAGTCATTAATGTTCTCATTAGTTTTTTTCCATTAGTTTGCCATGCATTATTGTATTAGGAGTTTTATTTTTGAAATTTATAAATATTTATTATCTGTGTAGTCTGCACAGGTTAATTTTTTTCCGTTGTGTTCGTGTCAGTTGCATACTCAAAAAAATCAACGAAGCTTTTACATATTTAAATTTATTTAGCTGTCTGCCTGCAATAATTCTGTTTAAATAAATATATAAAATATACGTAATTTGAAAAGAAGCTGTGTAAAAAAGCCATCCTTTCTACAAATATTTTTTTTCTAAAACTTCTACAGATTCCGTTTAAAAAATCATTTACTACTATAATTACTTAATAAAGTTATGTTTCTCACATTACTCAGGTTTGTTCTACAATAAATCTGTTCGTTTTTTAATTCAATAAAAATTCACTTGAAAATATACGATCAATAACCACGTCACTTGATTTCGCGCTCTTGTGCTACTAGAAGTTCAAAGTCTGACAAAGAGCAACGCTTCTTCTACACTTGAAACCCACGGGAACGCATCGTCGACTAGAAATTTTCGTAAAAGTGCAGAAAGTTTGGAAGCTGTCTTGTTTGGTTTACAGCTGCACATGCGTCACCTATGGAGTTCGTTAAAGCCGGCGGCCCACAGCTAAATACACCTACTTTGCTCATCTAAAGGAATAATAAAAACTGTATGAATGTACAATTAAACAAGAGTGTTTTTAAAATCATTAACTGCCGACAAAATTCAATTTCACCTTATAAGTTCAGGCAAATCATACTGATAATTTAACCTACTGGAGCAATTAATACAAGTAGAAAATCAGGCAACAATCAATCTACTATTTTCAGGATTTGCCTACTTTTCATTTTGGCTTATAGAATTATGTCTACGACGCTTGAAGTTTGAAATTTGTTCAGAACAATAAGCATCAGTGGCAACATGCACTGTAACAACAGCGATGCTTCGTTAAATTTATTGATCCCACTAATATCACCTTTTGGCAACTAACAAATCTCACCAGCACTCGTGCCACGGCTTTCAACAACTTTTCACGTACTCAAGTATACACTTACCCTGGGGTGTTTTGAACGGACGTATCTAAAAATTTGCTGAAAATCTGGACGACCAAAATGATTCTTTGCTCTAAGTCCAGTAAATATACTCCTTTTGAAGTATTTTTGGAAATGTTTTTCACAAATATACTGAAAAAAGTAAGAGCACATATGAAAAACTTGGATGCGACTGTACAGGCTATACTTGAGAATTATGCCACGCCAAAGCAGTTTTAAAAAACTATGACATTTCTAGAAAAATGAAAACAATCTGTAAATTCAAGTAAAGCATAAGAATTCGGTAGCCATTAGTAACTACTTAATAAAATAGACAATCATAAATAACTTACCAGCATCATTGTTCTAAGGTCAAATGTGTCAAAATATTGAGTTACAAAGATATGAACATCAATCACTCCCATGACGTCACGTTCCTCTGCATTACGCAATACGTCAACAAACCACTCCCAGCTCCTGTGCGTTGGACATACCCACAAGAAATACACCTACAACAATATGCGTTATTTAGTTGTCCATGCATACTCAATATACCTTCTCATACTAAGGACTGCAAATGTCATTTTGAACAAGCTTTTCTTACAGTACATTATACGCAATGTTTATACATAAATACGCATCAGACATGCAGAATAATGATAGATACTGTTGCGTCGGTTTAGATAATTACATTTTCTAAGGCAACATATACCTTCCTAACATACAATAAATATGACGAATCAAATTACTTTTTTACAGTACACGCCCCTGTATCTGTTTGTAGATGTTCCATACACCAAGTCACTTAATATTGATGCATAAGGTGTGATGCCGATGCCTCCTCCTATCATTACAGCTATCTCATATTTGTACCATTCTTGGTTTCCTCCACCATAAGGACCATCAACTTGCACCTATTGGTATAAATAGATAAATCTATGCTAATTAATTGGGTAAACTGATGATCCTACACTGTGTACATTGTGTACAAAAACAACACCATATTGCACAATTTATGCAATGCTCTCGGCTCTTGTCCAGGCACTGTCACGTCGCGCATTGAAGCAACCGTTGACCTGTTGCTGCTAAGCAGATTGGAAAATACGAGATTGTTCTGCACTTAATTTCATAGTTTAAAAATGAAAAGCTGCACCAAAAATGTTGTGAGTATTGGAACTGCTTAATTTATCAGCAGAGAGTACTGCAGCAGAGAGCACAATTTTTCCGGGAGGTGGTACCGCCTTTGGTGCAAAACTTTTTATACCGTAGACGCCTACAAAACTACCAAAGGGCTCTTTGATAAATGCTGGAGACCTGATATATTCAAGACATTTCAGTCTTTAACTTGCGATGATACATTTTCAGAAAAAACACTCTATATACAGACTTAAATGTAAATTAATACATTTAAATATACATAATTACATACAATTAAATAATACATGCACGCCAAAAATGAAGATGTATGATAGATATATACGATAGAAGTAAAAAATAAAGCGCAGATAAGGAGATTATGGAGATTTTGGCTGACTGATTGCGAGCGAATATTGCTGGGAAGTTTAAGAAGAGCTGTGATAAGTTTAATCTGAAAACACCGTGCAAGTGCTGAATATTTCAAGGTCAATGGTACCACCACTTTCTTTCAACGAATTGTTGACTTAAATTATATCTTCATTGATCCTTTCACTGTAGCTCGCCCACACTGTACCTCGACACTAGGCGGAGGAGCTGCACGAGCAGCCAACGGCTAGAGGGCGGAGGGTGTCAAGTGACACAACGGCCATGTGTAGAGGAGTAAACCTTCCAAATCAGGAGTGGAGCCCCGAAGGCGGACTAGTGCAGCATGCTCACTGACTCCGGCAGCTCCCGCAGCCAACCTGGTGCCAAACGTATCGCTCCGCTTTCATTTGGACTACACAAGGGAGGAAGAGAGGGGGTTCCTGTTGTCTGGGCAACTCAGGATCTCCATACACCTTGCCCAGGCGTGCGCCCTGGAGAGGCCAGTCCAGTGACAGAAACAACACGGGAGGCTGCAGTTACGGCTGTCTAACTGCCGTTCAAGGATCGGACTGCTGAGCCACAGTCGACGCTGCAGCTCCATCAGTGTGATCAATAACTGACTCTCTTGGCGCACACTCCATTGTCTTCCGAGACAGAAGGATGCCAACAATGATCCTTTCAGTATGTCTGAGACACCATCTCATCTTGTTAGTTTTGCCATTGGCATGGTTGAAACAAGGTCGTGGGGGTTGCAATCAGACCTCCAGACTGTCCTTGATTACTATTGAATACAGCTTGACAAGAAATTTGGGATAGGCTGCTCAATTGTTTCACAAGCACCAGTTTTCATGATACCCTCCTCAAATCTAGTCAATGTCTGAGATGAATAAATCTGCGAAGACTCGAGCAAGAATATTGCACTAAGAATAGAGGGGACTTGTCGCTAGTTGTTTACAATGAATGCAACAAACCTTTGCAGCGGTTTCCATAGTTCAAAATGCAGCAGTGCTCTATAATGTGTGATGCATGAGTTCTTGATACAAATTTCAATACTAGTAACTTCTTACTGTTGAAAAGATCACATTTGCAGCAGCGGCAGATGTTGTGATGCATGTCATTTTGCGTCACGAATTTTTTAATCGCATCTTTACTATAAACTTTGACTTATTATGTACAAGAAGATAACCAAAAACCAGCACAACATAATGCCCTATCAATGGTCATCTACTACCTCACAAGTTGTAACGTCAGCGTCTTCTATAGCGAGAAGATGGTAGACTTACATGACTTACAGAAAGCTGCAGACAGGAATGTCAGTCATTTTCAAGCCTATGATAAAACCTTGACAATTTTTTCGACATATCAAAGTAGAAAAGGGCAGCACGAGCAAGTTGGCATTTTGTTTAGGGAATCTGATTGTGATGCCCTTGACAAGCTGCACTGTAAAAAACATTAAAGAATGTTTTTTGAAAGAAATTACCACCTACACAGACTATCTACAGCAGCACGTTCAACTCTCAGCTTATGGGTTTTCGAAAAGACCTTAATCATACAGAAATACGTCACTTTCACACAAGGTTGACAAACCAAGAACATATTTTATTGTCTTTGGAGAAATTAGTATCAAATTAAAATATTCAATCTTATTAACCATCCAACCATTATCACATCATCCATCCTCGAAAGCTCGAAGCGAGTAAGGATTCGTTTCCATATGTAATACTTCGTGTGGCTGTGTACTATGTAGATTTCAATGCCTTTTGCGAGAATCAATAGCAGTAGTTCGCCATTCCGGGCGATTGCCGATAGAATTGTTCATCAAGGTTCTGATGCTTCACGTGCAAAAACTTAGATCAGAAATCTTAATAGGTTCGTTTCCTGGACCTAGGCCGAGCTTCGTATGTTCGAGTTTCGATAGTAGAGCACTATCTGCTGGGTTCCATTCTATACTCCGCTCATTTCCTGCCTCTATCAAGAGATGAAGAGCCTCAGCCATGCCGACATGTTATCATAATGAGTTTCCTCATGATGACTGACTATCCATTGGAGACAAAACACGCACGTGAATTGTTTTAGCATATGCTGTATTACTCATCTACAGCCAGCAACTGCCTTGTCTTTGCTTGCAAACATTTAAAACCGAAGTATCTGACTCAGAGATGCCTAACTGTACAAGAAATTGATATCTCTTGTCAGACAGTCCGCTGGTTGTTTCTCGTATGTTGGAGGAGTAGGACTTTTGTAATAAAGTGGGCTATGTAAATAAAGTAATCTAGATATCTATGGTCTACTGCTCCACTAGCATTATCAACACGTTTGGGCCCAGGAATTAACAGATTGCAATGGCGGGATGTTATAGTTAAAAGCTGTACTCTTAATATCCATAAAGCTACGAGATGAGAATCTCTAAGTTCTCCAGAGAAGAGGAATAGCAATATAACCGATGTTTTATAGTGAAAGAAAACTCTATTGCATTTAAACGTTAAAGGTGGTTAGTAATGCGAAAACTCTTGCCTTTGCAAGGTAGTAAGTCTCTATTTGTCGCCTCTTAAAAACAGGCTGTCTAAAAGTTGTAATATTCTTGTGCTGAGCACATGGAACAGTGAGTGCAGCTATCAACCAAAAATGCAGCAGCACTGGCTGAAAATTTTATGTGTGTCAGACAGGCTAATATGACAATATTATAATTTTATTACAGACATTTTATTGTTTTACACAATCTTTATTTGTAGTATCACTTTTAAATTACTGATGTTTTATTGTATATAATGTCTATGCGAATAAAATGTTCTGGGGGGATGATTGCATGCACTGTATATAGTAGTGTATCGTTGTGAGTTTTACTAACTTTTTATGTAATGCTGTGCTTTATTTTGGGCATGTGTAGTCTAGTCAACACTATTCTGTGTTTATCAGGTTAATTTGATAAAAGTACTTTTAAAAATTGGCCTAGTAGTATACTTTTACTATACAATTTACGTTTTTCACTGTCCACCTGGGAGTTTATCCGGACGATACTTTCTTTTTGTTCTCTAATAAACAGACTGAGCGATCATTAAAATACAAATTGGCGACAGAGTGTTTATTTGCCCGAAAACTTGTTAGTTTCACAACATTAGAATAATTAAGAGAATCGCAACTTACCGTTGGATAAGGAAACCCTATCATGTTTGCTGGATCTAAGATATTTCTCAACGTCCATGTCCATCGTCCATAAGCTTTAACGTGAACACAAAGGGTATGTTCATGAGGTGCTGAAGTCAGTGTGAGGGCATGATACTCCCCGGGAGACACTGCTGGACAGCACAGCCGGACCCATTGACCAGATCTATAGAGGAAGCTAGGTGGTCGGCTGAACACTACTTTTGTGACATCTAGGAAATCAAATTGTCAAACGTTAGTGTTTAATGAATGTCAAACCAAAAAGCATGATTACAACTGCTAACTCAAAAATTTAGTTATCCTAACTTATCTGACTATCAAACAAAACAAACTATAACAAATTGACTGAGCACTACATGGAGCTGAAAACAATGAGTTTTGCTAGATTACTAACTTAGACACTACTTAGTTCAAGTAATTTAAAGTTATAGACCTAGCGAAACATTGAGTGAAGGTTTAACTTTCATAGAGGAAAAATTAATTTGGGAACTTACCCGAGGGTAATAGTTCGGCTCCAACAACTGCAAGTTCTAATTTCCTGTTTCTTACAACAATAAGTTTGTCTATTGCAAACAAAGCAATAGGCCCTGCAGTATACGTCCAGAACACAGACGGCTAAAATAATAAGGATACTAATAACATTTGATAAATTAATCATTTAACAGAAAAAATTCTTCCTTAAGCCTTAACATTTATAACTGAGCCTGCATTTGAATGGCAACAAATTTTACAACAACAGTGAGTTAGCGGGATAGGCCCATATTTATTGTTCTTTTCTTTTTTTTAATGAACGTAGTGCAATTTTTATACCGTTACTGCTTAGAAGTCCAGTTTGAATGATAACTAGCCACATTACGAAAAATATGTTCGGATTTATTAATTCGAATTTGGTTATGTTTATATTTCAAGCTCTTGCTGAATTCATTACAAATTAGCAAAAGTAAAGATGTGCGAGTAAAAGCAGAAAGTATTCTGACAAAGTAGTACAAAATTAGTACAAAATTTAGCAATTAAATAACCAATATGTGACACCATAGGGCATTTCTAATTAGTAAATAACCCAACAACACATCAAAATAGCAAAATTCAATCAAATACAAGAAGAATATTTAACAAAATTAACTGTACATTTTGTAAATTGTCAAGAAAGAAAAATTAAGTGACTATAGATGCCATCCGATTTCACAAATGTTTTACACTCTACTGTACTTTTTGTACATACCCCACTAAGTCTAGCAGATCCATGGATCACTGTCAAGATGTAGATTGGAATGTAGAGATGGTGTGTTGTCCAAAACGTTGCAAACGCTCTTAACCGAACAACTGGTGTTGCAAATATGTAGAGCGAATAACACATTATAACAAGAAGTAACCCAGTTATGCCAGGTATCGTGGCATAGAGAAAATATTGGAATGTTGGTTGGAAACCAGATCTGAAAATTAAACGGCTAGTATCAAAAATAGTAAAACGAAGAACACGACAATGACAAATTAGGATTATCTATATGTCTGTATATCGCAAATAAAAGGGAATTATTATTACATGCTAGAAATGATTTAATAATTTAATGATTTAATCTATTCCACCTAATATGAATATTACTATTGTGATAATGTTGATATCAGTTTTAAGGCGATTGCCGACATCACGAAAACATCTAGACGCTTATCTGACCGCGCGGAAAAAATTGAGGAAGCTGGGTGAAAGGGGTCGAGTCAGTTTTAGGCGATGGAGCGGGATTGTTCAAGATCTGACAGAAGTGATTGCAGCCTAACTTAACTATAAGTAGAGTTGGCCCGAACAAGTTTCTCTGCGAGCGCAAAGGTAGTATAAGCTAATGCTAAATATATCCATTCCAAAAAGGATGTCGTCAGTATTGTCATGTCGGCGTCGTTGTTGTTGTGGACACAATCAAAAATTGCTGGTCGTGGTCTATATTGTTGAACGCTGCACAGGAATAGGTGAAGCTATCTATGATAGATTCTTGTTTGTAATATAACCCAATTAAAGCATTGTGTAGTGGGATAGTCGAATGGTCAGTTCGTGCACTTGTACTGCAAGTTAAGCCTTACTGAGCCTTATCAGTAAAAGGACAGGTAACTGTGAAAGACACTGCTTGTTGGCAATTTAGCTGGTATACTCATACCAGCTACTTATCTCGTGGAGGCAGGACGTGTACGGATTTTGACGGGGTGTTTTACCTCAGGGGAGTATCATTGATAATGAGCTAGTGTCCTGTTCAGTCGCAACACTTTACGTTAAGCAGGCCTTATCGTGCAGTGTGTTAAGGAAAGACGCGTCGCAGCGTTGTGTAAATAGAAAGGCAACAAAGCATGTAGTAAATGTATTTACTTACTCAAATACTATTCCTTTGAAGAGGCAATGAAGATGCTCCACGGGTTGCGTCGAAACGTGGTAAAAATTTATCACGTGACCCACAGTATGAACAGCTGAATAAGTAAAGGTAAAATCATTCTCGATTAATACTGAAATGGTTTGTCCACTCAAATGAAGATGGTTTAGTTCAAAGGCCTAACGAGATTATGACGAGTTTCAAAACCGATGCGGCCAGTGCTTACATAAATTACAATAAGTGTACTTGGATATTAATTCCTAGTGCAGCTTTTCCCTGTTCCTTGTCTGCATTAATTTTATTTGTTTCATAACAATTGTTTTGATATATTAGTTAGACATTTATCTGGCCACCCAGTCAGCCAATAGACAGCCAGACACATACCCAGCTTGCCAACTAGCTAATTAATCTTTAATCTTTTTGAACTTGGACTTTTAGATTGAAACCATTCATTCACACGCTGTAAATTCTAGCAAGAAAGAAAGAAATGATAACACACCTGTAAAGAACCCAGCCGTACAAGCACATATCTTATGAAACATTATAGCTGAATCTAAAGGTACATATTGATTAATAACAGTGTCTCTCAAATAGGTAATAATATGGCGGCACACTGTGAGCACTATCAAAGCGTAAGTAAAGCATATGACGCCAGCAGCGCCTCTAGTGACACAGATTCCATTCCCCATCACTTTTCGCAGATCCTTGTGTTCAGAAAATATGCAGTAATCTAGACAAAAAACAATAAAACTTAATCGTTCTGAATATCATTGTTACTCAAATTTAGATATTCTCAGCCTGATTCATCTGTTTTACAAGTTGGTGTAGTTTTACGAATTAAGTTGTGGCTAAACGATTAGTTAAATATGTGAGTTAGTAGTGTCTTGATAAATTTTGATATCAAATTAACAAGGTTTTGAAATGACACTTAAACCTGCAGTATTTTTATTTTTGAATGATGGCTGGTTGGACTGATGCTGCTATAATTCGTAAAAATGGGAACTAATCTTGAAATTCGCAAAACCAGTGATGTTATTCCAAAACTGTAGATGAATAACTTTCAACGAAGATGATGATAGACCGAAGAAGAAGAAGAATGAAAATGGCAGGGCGATAATAATGATTACGGCAATAGTGACGACTGTGGCTGTTGTGGCACAGTATTGCTTTAGTGATGATTTTGGCCGTTGTGACAAATGCTGGGATGGAGTTGGCTGTAAATGGAGACAACATTGGTGGTTGTGATAGAGGTGACTCAAAGGACATGGCGGATTGCGGCTAGCTATTGCGTATGTATTATGAGAGAGCATCCAGCCACTGACGGTGTCAACTGTGCAAGTATGTAACCATGTAACGATCACGATTATTATAGTGGTAGACTGGTGGTGATGGCGATAACGAAAATGGTCATAATGATAATAATGACAGTAGGCAGTTTTGGTTCAGTACAATATAATTTCATTGAATGTTAAATTTTGTAAGATCGGCTTTAATTATTGCACTTCTAAGAAGCATTTTGAGTAGAATACATTAACAATTTTTTGAAAAGGAATCTACATAAGCTGATTTACGTAAGCCTTTTTAAAATACCGCTTAAGTGTGAAAGGCAGCTACTTACGTGTGTACCGTTCTATAAACAAGAAAGCACAGATAAGGTAAAACAATGTCAGGTAGAAAACATGCTGCCGATTGTCTTCTAAATAAGTAATAAAGCTGTTCCACTTCTGCCTTATCCACGGCTCATCTAGAGGAATTTGAAATACATCCGTTTCTACTCGAAAACTTTGGGTTCTGCAAATATCGTTTGAATTGAACTTAGTTAGCTTACATACTTCTTAGCAAGGTTTTAATAGATAATATCTGTTAGATAAACTGTTCAGTTATGTTCTATCACACTGAAGTAGAAGGGTTTGTATTAAAATGACTGTTATAATACGTGTCTATTAATAATATAGGCCTGTAATTGGATCACAACCGTTTCTTTATTTATTTATTTGCTACGACAGTGAAAATAACTTCAAAACGATGGTACCTAGTTAATAGTATTTACCTTAAATTTGATCTTTTCTGTACATAGATTTGTTTTGTGCCTGTCAACGAAATAGAAATGCATTTTTAACTGTACATGTATTAAACGACATGAAGAAAGTTTATTTTACAAATACTCTATGTTATTTCTCAGAAAGTGTAAATTCTTCTACATCCACTATGAAATATAAAAAGCTGTTTCATAAACAGCCTTAATTTTGAATGCCGTAAATCAAGTGAGAACGATTCTTAAAACGCAACTTGAGCGACGTATGACTTAGTGTGAGCGTCATGATTTACCTTTTAAATGCAGACCTATTTTTTCCAATTCCCGCTCATGCTTTTCCAAAAGAGTTCTGAATTCTTCGTAAGATAACTGCTTTTTGTTTCCTAAGTTTGTCGACCTAAGCATCATGCTAAGCAAATCGTGAGTTTGTTCCTCATCAAAATCAGACTGAGTTGTCTGTATTAACGATCTACAGCAAGGGAAAGAAGTTTATCAGCAAAATTGTATACACAATTTAAGCAAAACGTAATTTAACGCACGAGTAAGTCAGTGGCTTATAAGGCAACAATTTACTATGGCTTAATTAACTTTGTTTTTTGTCTGTGCTGCTATATTATTGTCACCGATGTATGAAAAACGTAAAACGATGGAAGCCATTGCTTACCTGATCATGTTTTCAAAATCTTTTACACTGAGATGCTCTTCTTGTGATACGTTTAAGATGTCATATAAAATTCTCATCTTGTCATTCTTCGATCCTGCAACGTTAAATCACTGATTGCTGTAGGATTGTGACTGTCTTAGATTATCCTATAGAATTATGAAGATTATCCTATAGAATTCTTAATATATGCCAGAGAACATTTCTGGATTGCTGGACATTATGAGTTAAAACAGAAGTCTAAAAAATCCATGCACTTCAACTCGAACTCATATATTCTGCACTCTAGGCAGTTATATTAATGAATTGATAAACCACCTAGAAACAGAATTCTGTGTATGCTACCATATATCGAATAACACAGATAATTAAAAGCAATGATAAACAGATCGATGAAAGAATGGACAGGCCAACAAAACAAAAAATAAGCAAATAAAAAACAACTGAATAATTAAAGTCGTTTGGAAATGATTATGCTAGCGAGCAGTTAAATTAAATTAACGAACAAATTACGAAAGGAAAACACGAAAGACGATCAGAAAAGAAGGGAAAATAAAGTATTGAGGAAAAATGTGATACATAGGCAAATAGCTAAACAGCTAAACAAATGGAAAACAAAAATCGTAAATATGTTTATTGAACAAACCTTTTGTAAACAGTCTGGCTGTGTCAAGAAAATCTTGATAACTTATGTATCCATTTTTGTCTACGTCTGCTACTGCAAACATCCGATCTACAAACAATGAGTTTGAGGCCATTCCCAGGGCTTCAGCAAACTCAGAACGAGTTAATTCTGTATTCAGCAATTCATCAGCTGCAGCTGGGTCGCGGGATTTCTGAGTTTTTGTTGCAGTTGGTATCTCGAACACCTGAGAATATAATAATTTTATGTCTTCTTTTAAGGACAATCTCATACGATCTGAAGCGAGTTGGATTTCAAATTATGGCTTAAAAGCAAATTGCAGTAATCTAGGGATTAACTGCATTCTAACAGCACATTGATTATCTATCCATTTCACTCAGTTAGTCTCCATTAATGCTGGATGGAGCCACAAAGGCAATACGTAGTTGTGATGTTAGAATTTGCAGTCCATAGTATAAAGAAGAATACGATATAATGAATATAGGTCCTGAAAAATGGAAATCTTATAATTAATTTGCTTGCATTAGGACTTTTTGTTTTTCTTGAAGCGGGTGAGGTTATTAGTGATACAGTTTTCGTCTACAGAATTCCGTAGCTAAGATGCCCAAGGGAAAACTTAATTTATGACTAATAAATTTATGATTTAATTTATTATGCATTTGGAACTGTCCAGAGTATGAGAGGGCAACATATAATATATTGCGAAAACAGCAATGGTTGTAAGAATAACATTAATTTTAGTGACGTAATTTTAAAAGTGGCTAATCGATTGAAGTGCTTTTAACAGATCAGTTATTTTGTTACGACGCATGAAAAACAGAACCTGGTTGAATTTTACCTCTTTATAAGCTTCCCTGAAGAAAGTCTCCAGTCGCCTAACTCGCTTCTCTTTTGTTTCAGCTGATTCGTGAATTTTAGTTGAACTGGTTCCAAGAACTTCCATAGACTTTCCCCGTCTTTGCAAAAAATCCTTCATGATGGAGAGAAAATCTTTCCTTTTGTTTGAAGAACTGAAAAGTAGTACCTGAAAACAGCGAAAGACAAGTACAGTAAATGTGGAATAATGTGACAGGAAATTAATTTCGTGCAATATATGTTTCAATTTCGTACATTTAGATTCATTAATTTCATTCAGAACGAAAAGCATAATTGACATACAGTACTGATATCTGAAGCTCAACCATCGTGATGAAACAGTTAATGCAGCTGCATTATAACCTGCATTAAATTTGTATAATGAAAATTTAGTTTAATAAGAAGAGCTTAATAATTGGCGCTGAACTTTCCGGTTTAATATAATATTTAAAAATATTAACCTGCAATCCTGAAAATTCAATAGCTACAAATTGTAACATGACGCCCTTACAGTATTGCATTACATTTAATTAGAAATATAGTGTAATACAGCTACCGCAAGAATAAGCAAATAATGTAAAATGATACAAAATGCAATTTTTATTTTTCACAGACCGCTTTTCCTTGAATTCATCAAGGGCCATATAAAAAGATGTAGGCCTGCATAAGCCTCCTAATCAAAGACAAATAGCTTATTTGCGCAATCGTACTTTTCTTTTCGTTTACAGTTTGCTAATGACAGCTTTCACGTTATTAAATCCATGTGCATACTTACAAGATCATGATCTTTTGGTACTCGCACAAGGGCAAGTACATCGCCCTCAACATCAAGATTTGATTCAATTACAACATTATAAACATCAGACATGTTAATTCGTCTCAGCTGATCGTGTTTCCTCGAAAGAAGCAATATGTCTTCTGCTGGTCCAAACTGAACAACGACCTTTCTGTTGCTGTAAATGTTCAGCCATTCTGTAGCTGAAATTATCAAAATTAAGTTATTAGGAATTTATGTGGTATGAAACATATTTATTACGCTCTAAGCACGATTTTAATGAGTTGATATTTTTAGCACTGCAAAGTGGCGTTTACCAGCGTCCGGATGCGGATGCGTTTTGGGAGGTGCGGAATAGATCAAATGGCTTATATTGTATTAACTTTTCCAGTATTTGTTGCAGCTATCATATTGATTTTTTTCGTGATTTTTTCCCACAGGCTTTCCGGAGGCGGAAAATGCATACGCATCCGTATCCGGATGCTGGGTAAACGTCACTTTAAAAGCTCAACAACTAAAAATATTCAGTAATAGTATAAATGGAATTGTTAGTATTATACCAAAGAGCTTTTTACAAACAAATAAATGTGCGCAATTTTTAATAACAACTGAAACAAAACTGATGTTTCTCATGGCAATTTAATAATCTAAATTAAGTTAATTAGCTAATTATTCGTTCACTATGTGTGCAAAAGTCAAAGACTGAATTCAGTTCATTAGTCACTTGAATGATATACATGCATATGCATCAGTAGCAACTAATTAACTATTCAAGCCACCAGACAGAACACGGTTAGTCAACTATAACCAGCCAGCAATTAACCAGCATCAATCAGTCAGTTAATACGACAACTACTAACAATAAGCAAGAACGAAAAGACAGATGGATGTAGTATGCACGATAGAAAAAAGAATGAACAAACAAAAATGAACGAATAAACGAACATAGTGAAAAATTCAAAAGCAACAAAACAAATAAACAAACAAACAAACACACAAACAAAAAAACAAAATACAAACAAACCTTTTATCCGCAATTGGTTCTCGTTACTTGTGTCTTTTGCAACTGGCTTCTTTTTAATTTCTTTCATCTTCTTTTTGATACGAGCCAATTTTTTCATCTTTTGTTTGACAACAAAGTAAGCAGCTAAAGCTAAAACTGCAAACCAGATATTAATATTTAGGAATATATTTAAAACTAGATTTTATGATCATTACATACCTTTTTGAATATAAAACATTGGGCATTGCATGATTATGCTGTTTAGTACAAGTACATCATTTTGTGCATAGAAAATTAGGAATATATTTTTCAAAGTTTACTCGACAAAATTTGTTTGTAATGCTGCAACATATAATGTTTGTATGGTGGGTAACGAACGATACCTATTGGAACAACAGCCAACACAATGCATGAGAATACGTAGAAGAAATCGCTTCCAGTAAAGTGGTCATATCTAGTTAGTGGCGTGCACGGTTCCATATCAGCTCCAACCAACTGCTTGGGTTGAGAACAACCTTTCTTATTACCTTTAGGAAATTGCAACAAAAATTGGTATTCAGTAAAAAATGCATATGTAGTTCCACATGCTGAAACAAAAAGATGCCATAGGTTTTCCTCTCATAATGATTCAGTGACTGCCCAAAAAAAAATTACCTTGATAATTCGAAAGAATTGTTCATTTAAAATGTGCTCGCAAAATCATTATACTGTTATTTAGAAATTATTATAGAAGTAATAAAATGGTTTCACGTACCTTCATGCCAGAAGAACACATTGTCCTGTAACCCATGGTCCTTGATGTTGGTAGCAGCTAGTATAATATCACGCAATGTGGTGTTACGTATCTGCAATATCTCTTCTTCGGTAAATAACCTGCAAACGTAGAAAACCGTCACTATTAGGTTGAAGCTGACATGGAACCGTGGCTCCAAAACTGTCACTATTTTCGCTTGCAAATTCTGTAATTACCAATTCGCTATTATTATCATTTTTACTCTCACACCAGTTGTGCAGAACGCAACAATTGTATACCTTGTACAAAAACCTAAGAATGTGTAAACTAAAAGCACTTAATTTTATGACCCTTTAAGTATGCTTATTATAGGGCCGATGTAGCCACATGCGAGATATAGGTACGGAAGAGAAACAATTTGTACTAACCTGTTCTCCCGATTTTCAAACCAAAATCGATCTCCGTTCCGAATTCGCAAAAACTGATCTTTAATTATAGCATGGAATACAGGACCGGGACCACTTCCAGTAGACTCCATCATGCCACCTACCCATAGATCTAATCTGTCTGGATTCTTATAAAGTTGCTTTAGATGCTCAAATAACTGTAACATAAAAAACAAAAAAAGGATTAAAATCGTTTTAAAATCAACGAACGCCAGAATATAGTTTTTTTTACTTTTTTGCATCCATACCAAATTAAAAAGCTGAAAGCATGAACAGAATTCAGAATCGAAGCAGGATTGTATATGATATTTTCAACTGTTCCTGTATTAAAGAAAGATCTCTGCACTGCATAAGCCAGATTTTGAAAGGAACACTGACTGATTTTTCTTAAAGTTCAATAAACTTAAAATTTCTCTTAAAAACATTGTTACAAGATATTTAAAAGTTACAATGTATTTATTCTTACAATACATATCTACAGTATTTATATATCTATAATATATATAGATATATACATTTATATGCTTTTATATCAAGTTTAGGGTAGAATTTTTGTACCTATATATACATATGCACACACATATCTCCATACACAAAATGAGACATTGCCCAAATTCACTAACCTTTGGGGAAGTAGCGTTCAGTTGTGGGTTAATTTGTGTCCAATCTGTTATTTCGGGGAGCATGAAACTTTTCCTAACTGTGTTGTAATCAGCTATACCATAATCTCTACCTCTCATGATGTTTAGTGCAGCCAGATCTCTGCGAGAGTACATCTTTGGGCCAAAGACAAAATCTAAAATGATAAAAATTGTTCAAGAACAGAACAATATATTGAAGAACATTGCAAAAAAGCAATTCTTCAACGTGGTAATTACTGTAATAGCTTCTTTCACTAGAATGCTAATGCAATATATGAAAGAATTGATGTTAATATGGAAGGTCAAGTGATGCAGTAAGAATATCTACTAAACCAACCTCTGAGATCTTCAATGAGAATATGATCTTCTTTCTCTGCAATTTGGGAAGCCATTCCCATGAGTATCTCCTCTAAACCATACATCTTAATAGTTGCCTGTCCATCTTTGTACGAATTACATAGTCTAACACCAGGGTTACCGTTAGCTGTGGTCCTGAATCTGCACTCCTCGTCCCTGCAAAAACTTACAAACTTATTTCATGCTCTATTGATTTTTTGCCATTTTTGTGAAATTTTATCTAAAAATTTAATTTCTAGTAGAGTCTAAGTAGAGTCTTTTTACCAATTTTACCAGGTTTGATTGAGGAGGATTCATTAGAAAAAGCAAATTGACTGTTTCTGCAAAAGCAATAAGTTACCAAAACGACATATATAGTTCAGTACGTTACCTCAAATAAAAGCCAGCAGGAATAATTGTGTGGCTAAAACGGAACGCTGCAGCTAAAAACAGATCTGAGATGCCTGGATGCACATCTGGATCATAACCTGTTGAGGATCGGTGTTATTGTAGCAACATATATTTGTTTAATCTCTAAATTAGCGACGCAAAGATGAATAACATTAAATAAATTTTGTATTTAACAACTAGGAAAGTTTCTAAAAAATTGTCAGTCCTGGCTGCAGGTACTATACAGTCTTGCTAAAATACATGGAACACCTTTTACAAGTTTCACATGCCTTCATAGTCTTCTGTTGGTTCATCCAGTAAGGCTGGTACGTATTCATACATGATGATATTCTGCAAAATAAAAAAGTCTCGAAAAAGAGTACTCATCATTCCAATAATTAAGCAATCCAATTTAAAAATTGGTTGTAACCACTATTTAAAAATTTGGAAATATACAGATGCATTTGTTTAAGCATCTCAACTGTACCTGCAATGTTGCTATCACCCATCTACGGGCTTTACTGAATATTTCGTCATCACTAAGGTGCGGTTGTTCTCGACCAATCCTAGCTGCTTGAACATTGTGGTAGCGGAAAAACAATATGCTGAGTGCTAACAATGCAGGATGCTGATTGGCTCTTGGGTCACCCAATCCTGCAACGTTTAAAACGCGTATCCTCTTGAAATATATAAATTCTAATGTTTTTTATTTTTGCAGTGCGTGTATGGAATGTTTTATTTCTTTTATCTTACCGCAAGTAATAACTCCTAGAACAAACTGAAAATCTTAATTTATGCATTTTAAAAGATGTTTTATACACACTCTGACCGCAGGGGAGGATTAACCATTAGGATAATGAAGCTATAGACTTGGCCGAAAATTTCAATAGACCTCGGGAATCCTGCGACCGATCACCTCTTAAACAAAGATAATGCTATTTAGGATAACAAAATTATTTATTTAAATTGAACGCGATAAACACAATTATATTTGTTTTAGTGCATTGTCAGAAAGCATTTCAGCGATTGAGCTTATATTGAACACACATATTTGATTTTTCAGCTTAAGGTCACATGTTTGGACACGGGATGCTTCACCACAAAACAGTTGGACACAGGTAGTCTTGGAACATAGGTTATTTGGCCAGCGAACACCGTTTTGCTCACCCCAGACGAAAAAGGTTGACAAACAAAATTATTCCCATTCATCGTGAATAGCGGCTAAGGCTGTTTATAAGTCTATACAAAAACTGTCGAAGAGCTCCATAAAATATTTAATATAGTTTCTGAGACATATGATGGGATATTATATTTCTAAACTAATATTTAACCAAATAGATACAGTTTAAAATAAATTTCAGATAAGCAGTTTTAGCATAATTGCGCATAATTATGCATAGTTGTGCATAATAAATATGTTTAGTCCTTCGTTTGTTGATAGCCTAAGTCATAATGAAGCTCTTAATCTGCGCCTAGTTGAGCGTTTGTTGTTTTTCTGTTTTCTTTATTTATACTGCCTTTGACAAAATGTACACTACGAATAACGCAAAAGTAAGGAAAGTGCATATATTAGATCACAGACACAAGTTTTTGCCAAGATGGTGGGCGACGATGGCTATTTTGCAGCAGCAATAAAAATGATAATAACGACACTGTTGATAAAAACGGCTAAAAACTAAAAGGACGAATCACGAATTATATGCAATTGAAAAAGAACAAAGCTGACACAAAATGAAACAGTAAAAACTAGTAAAGAAAGTAAAGTAAACTAGTAAAGTAAGTATAGTAGTAAACTAAACTTACTGTAAGTGGATGTGATGGGAACAGTAGATCCTAGATGTGGTGCATAGTGAGTGTACATGGGAAGGCCAATGTCATTATAGGCAGGATATTTCCCCTCCATTGTGGCTAGCAAGGTGCCATTCTGGAATGATCGCAGGGCTGCAACCCATGATTCTAATGTGCTATAGACGAAACTGCCATCTATCCAACTGGTTACTAAATTAATCTGAAATAATACAACTTCAAAACTATATGGAACACAATCTAAAAAATACAATAAATGTCGAATAGTTGTTGATGATATCTTTCAGTAATCTTTCTGTAAGTAATGGCTGCTGAAGAGTAAAATGCATCCTTATAAACAAAAAATTCAAGAGGAGTGTCAGTATTATTTACATTTTAATTTTTTGACAAGAATAATTATAATATTTTGTAATGGTAATACAGTAACACAGTAAGTCGTGGCCGTGCAGTCTTTTTGGAGCTTACAGGTTTAATGCTAAGAGTCTAGTTAATTGAAATAAGAAAATAAACCTGTGTTCTAGGATTATTCACTGACTCTCCTGTGCCCTTCATATACTTCGCTCTGTGGAAAGGCATAGCATGGTCCTTGTCTTCACAATCGCCGTTTTTAGAACAAAACATCATGTCTACTGGCATCATTTCTATTGGACAAGACATTTCCGTTCCCAAGAGGATTTCGTAAGCAACAATTTGACCTGAAAAATATTACTGTTACTATGCAATATAATTTAAAGTGAAAATATAAACTGACAAAAGACTACGAAAATCAGTTATAAACCATAAGGTGATCTTCATACGACAAATATAATGTAGTGCTGCAGTTATAAGCTTACAAATTATTCAGTAAACAAATTTCATTCCTGATGCAAGCAAATTATTTGAAAGTTTCTTCTCTTTTGTATTTCAGTGCTATAACTTGTTTTCTTATGGCAATATTATTCTTTCTAAACGTTTTATAGTTTACTATTCATTTTTCTTACTTGACTTCTCATCTTCTAGCGGTTTACGTGTTACATGTACAATAGTTACAAGTAATATTCAAGTCTTACATATTCCATCAATATTTTCTATTGGCACTAAATTTGTAAGAAAATTAATTATGTATTATGCCAGTATATAATGTAATTATGTGCCTACATAAAAAAGAAAAGTTTTACAAAGTAGTTATCACTGTGTTTATGCAGTCGTGAACAGCCTTGGGGAACAACATGAGAACATTCCACCAATATTTTCTATTGGCACTAAATTTGTAAAAAAATTAATTACGTATTATGTCAGTATATAATGTAATTATGTGCCTACATACAAAAAGGAAAGTTTTACAAAGTAGTTATCAGTATGTTTATGCAGTCGTGAACAGCCTTGGGGAACAACATGAGAACGTGACTTCCAATCGGTAAACTGCTTCAATAAGCAGACGTACGCTTTACCGCGTGACACTGATAGCATGGACAAGTTTAATGATATGAAACTTACTACTGAGTTAAAAACTGTTATCTTACCAAAGAATGCTAACATAGTAGTTCTGTTAAGAGCGGAGGGATATCCGTCCGGACCTTTGAATAGCAACTCGCTAACCAATCTTGGATTTGGTCTGTCTTTGGCATGCATCAGATAGACCTCATCGTCATAGGACACAGGTGTTTTTCTGATGTATTGTTGTTCTGCAAAAGATTTTAAACACTTCGTGAAGATGATTTGGTCGCACTTTTAATTTCGACATTTTTTCTAAATGACGAATGTTAAAAACACGGTTTAGTGTTACAAACGTAGTTGTAAAATGTGTAAGTCATCTTATAAAGCGAAATTAAGGGTTTGTTGTCAGATAGTAGAAAAAATATTTACCTACAGAGCCCCAGTCTGGATGAACCAAATTGTTAAACCAGCCATCGTATCTCTGTGTAGTCGATGTTATTAAACCTGTATAAAGTTTCAAAGAGGATTAATACATATTGGTAAATCAAACTTAAAAACGATTTTAGCTATATCATATCGACTAAGTCTACAGTTTGTTGCTTTATATTGTTGTTACTCTGAATTCATTGTTATCATTATTAGTAAACAAGTGACCTTTATTCATTAGTTTTGTTTAGTTTAAACTTTATTTATTTATAGCGGATTTACAAAACAGACTGCGTCTGATACAGCTATCTCCACGGTGCAAGTACTGAATGCAAAGTGCTAATAAAAGAATAGTGGGCATCACAACTAATAATTATCACACTCGATTCAATAAAACACTTGATTCAACTACCAACAGCAGATGATGATTAAACTTACATATATGATCTATGTAAACGTAATATTTTAACAATAACAGTAATAATAAAAATACATTTATAAAGTAAGTTGGCTGATTATTCATTTAACATTAAATTCTATTGTACTGTAAAGCGAAAGGTTGATTTAATAAACTGCTGTAATAAACTGTGGATAATAATGCAAGATGGGTGACCAGTTTTGAAATTTTCGAAACTGTTTCTGTATTACAGGATTATAATTTTGTAAGGATTCACGTGCTACAATCCGGTGGTCGAGTAGGTCGTCTAATAATACCGTTCTAGCTCTATGATATTTTACGCTTTCGAAAAGTGATTCACTCTTTATTCACTATTACTGACTTTAGGCAAATTTTTGCAGCGGTTTCATTACTAAAATAATTATTCACACTGCAAAACAACAAAACCAATGAGTTGCGTGCGAAAACGTCACCTGCTACTGAGTTATTTCCGCTAGCTTCAAATCTAACAGATGCTTGTCAAGGACTAGGAGTGACCCGTATAAACGCACTGTCCAACTCAATGTCAAATACTACATTGAATGTCAATTATCGCTACTTTTGTGAAAGATGCTCGTGGTACATGTTTTCTGTAGATTCGCATAACTGGGTTTACTGCGGACATTCCTAGTTATAGGACAACTGTTCATTAATCCAGTTTTTTTCTTTTATTTGAGGAAATCTTTACTAGAAACCAGTTTCGTTAAAAATTAAAATCTCACCCAATTCAAGGATCAACAGATACTTTCTATATCTAGCAAATTAGTTATACGTATTCTTTTTAACTGGATTTGTTGTCACATCTTCTCCTTTGTACTATAGCCCTTGCAATTGGCCTTGTTTGGAGCGATTTGACAAAGAAAAATGGCTACACATCAAGTTCTGTGACATGATCACCAATACTGTCAATGAAACAAGACGATCAGAAATTGGCAGTGTCAGGATCACTTGAAGCTATCGCAGTGCTAACTGCGATACAGACCACTCGCTGGTCTATAGTAAAGTGCGACTACAGACAAAGAAACTGCATACTACTAGGAAAATCGCTTAATCTCGCATAGATGGAACAGCGACACGAGACAGAAAACGAATTATGAATTTCGCTGGCCTTTTAAAAGAAGCCTTCCCAGGACCGCCCTGCAAGAATGCCAAAAAGTACAGGACGTACAAGAACTGTCCAATACATGCAACAATCACTTGCAATCACTTGCTTTACCACAAGTAAAGTGTTAACAGAGCTGCCAGGCGTGGAGCAAACGAATACCACTTCTCAGCAGTCAGATTCAATCCACAGCAGACGTGGGAAGTGTGAAAGGTACGTATGATAATATCTATCAGACTCTGGGCTCCTAAACGAAGAAGACAATTCCATTGAAATCTATTGCCGGTAAGGTGATCACTAGCCACGCAAGCAAATGGAGCGTTGAGTTGAATATTACTATGAGCTCTGTACGACACTGAATGTTATAGAGAACCTGCCTGTCTTGAAGGAACTAAACGATAAAGCTCGCTAATGAATCTAGCTGTTTTTTTTCACTTGCTTCCAATAAGCATCCTGGGAGAAACGGAATGAGCGCAGATATTTTGAAAGATGCAAAGAAGTTTTACTTGCCGAACTCTACTAGCTCTTCGGGTAGTGCTGGAAGGAGTACTCTTCATTCAGTGGTGGGTAAAAGGTGCCTCTTGAAAAGAGGATATAAATATTGTGACGCTAGACGATACGAGAACAATGAAAATAGGAACGATTGCAACGCGGTATTTCCCTGCTGAGCGTCGATGGCAAAATTTTTACCAAAGTTCTGCTGAGTAGACCGCAAGTATTCGCAAAAAGAGTACATCCCCGTCACAGTTTGGGCTCCATGCCAATAGATCAACAATCATTCTCTCTCATGGTCGTCTCGCTCAAACAACTGCAGGAAAAGTGCAAGGATAACAGTCACTCTTTATAGTTTTTGTCAACTTTACGAAAATCTTTGATCTGTTGAGAAGAGATGAGGCTTTCAAGATCTTCTCCAAGATCGGGTGCCCGCCAGTCCTTCACAGTATAATTATATCATTTCATAATGGCAAGAAAGGAGCTGTGGAATATGACGGATCGACTGCCGAGGCCTTCAAACCCTTGAGTGGAGTTGAAGCAGGGCTGCGTGATGACCCCATTGGAACACTCATTGGAATCTTCTTTTCCATGCTAATGGAATGTGCTTTTGGATCAGCGATGGAAGAGATATATCTTCCGATCAAATCGGACGGGAAGCTCTTTAATTTATGCCATGTGAGAGCAAAAACTAAATTATAAGTTAAGTGTCTCTGAGAGTTGTTATTTGCAAATGACACACCGATAATGCGCACACAGTGTGGGACCTTCAAAAATGATTGACATATTTATCAAACGCTGTTATAAGTTCTGTCTGACTATAAACTTGAAGAACTACTTTGGCTCTCAGTATTTGGGCTCCAGCATTTCAAACACGATTAGGCTCGATGCGTGAGTTGATATGCGAATTGGTCGAGCTGCCACAACGACGTTCAGATTATCGAAGCGGATGTAGAGAAATAAGCGGCTGACCACACACACTAAAACACAGGTGTTTCAGGCACGCACATTGTTATACGGTAACGTGTCCTGGGCGGTAAACAGGAAAGAAAGCTTAACGCATTTCATACGCGCTGTTTGAGACAAATCCTAAAACTCGAAACAAAATTTGGGAAGACAAAATCCCAAACGTTTACTTTCTCAAAAGCTTTGGTACAGTTACCATGTACGCCAACCTACACCATCGCCGAGTGGAAGATAGAAGGGTCACCAAGGATATCTTGTATAGAGAGGTCACACGCGTACCTGGAGATGGCCAAAGTCACGGCTACAACGATGTCTGCAAAATTAAGAGACATGAAGGAGGTGAGCACTGATTTGAAGGACAGACTGGATACATGCAGAGTGAACTGGATTGGTCAAGGTTGAGCGTTTGATATCTACCACAAAGAAAAAATGGACGAAGATTTACCATAGTCATTTTATGACTGACTGACGCCATCTATTACTACTACAATAATCTTAGTTAAATATATTATAATTGCAACTTTTATGAATGGGCTCCGAGCATTTACTGAAACATTAATAGTTATTAATAGTTTATTAGTTGACTCGGAACAAAAAATCCATTCTAATAAGGGTCCACCCATAAGAAATCAGTAGCCTTTTGTGTACCAAGAAATGAAAATAATAATTATTGACATAAAATGTGCTCTGGGAAATCCCAGAAATATCTGGATTTTCCCAATTCCTAATACCTACATGAAAGTTCTTGTGAAACTGGTTTACGTTTTGTTCGCATTAGTTTTTCAGGTTTTAATGTTTTCAGCTAAGGTTCTAAAACATTATTAACGTCTGCAATTTATAATGTGTTTTGCGAATCTTAAAAATGTATTTTGTCAAACCTCCTTGTTTTAAATTTGATATTACGTCAATTAGATTATGTCACATTGATGCTATAAGTTGTAAGAATATTAACTGACAAGGAAAATCGCTTATTACCAATACATTAGAAATAATTTTTTGTTAGCATAACGGCAATTGTCCTAATTTTGTTAATTAACGAACTTGAATAATATATATATATATTTTTCACGATGATTTATATGGTATATAATTTATACATATACATATATATATAGAAAACATATATATATTTAGAAAACTATAAACGGAGTGTTATCTTATAATCATTTCCTTCTCTGTGTTACTGCATTTGAATTTGATTTTGATGACTTACTTTTAATACAGATATCATAGAAATATCTAAAAAGTCCGGTATAAATGCGTTTTTTTTCTTCAACTTACCTGATGCTGAATAGGTCAAAAGCACTAAGCCGAATATTAACTTCATTCTACCCATCACTATCATTTGATTCTTTAATTTTAAACGAAAGTGAGACGCACATTAGTCGCTGTAATAATATATTATGTAATCCACTGGAAATTAAACTTCTACACCACCAAACGTTTGTTCACATAATGGCTAGTGCGTCGTTTTCTTGTGCTTTTTAATGAAATTGACCTTCGCTCATGCATTATGAAAACATCAATTGACTACAGTATAGTTTTCGTTCTGATCTCTTCCACAGATGATGTACATGTATCACACATCAGTGATTAACAACTGTGTTTAGGCGTCCTTAGTAGGGCAATGGAGGTGGCAGAGAAAACGAATGTGTTCCTCTGCTTGGAGCTAAAATTACATTTTCAATAGAAAGTATGAAATATTTTAATTAAGTCTAGTGATATTTCTTTTTGGGAAAAAGAACGCCCGTTTAATTTGTTGAAAAATAAGCAAAAATCCGTAATATATACGGAAATCATAAATTAGATGTCAGTTTTTATTTAAACCGTGTAAAAATATACCAGTTTGTACACACAACTGACTTGAAATTGCAGCGCAGCGAAGTAAAAAAGTAACAAAAACAAAATCACTTTAAAAGTCTGTAGCTACAGTGAGTAAAGGTGGAGCCGCCATTTTTAAAGTCAGGTAGGTAGAAACTGGTTCAGCGCCGTTTTCACCTGCTTAATTACCAGCTGTTCCACTTCTTGTTACTGTTTAACTACGTTGAATGTGTGTCAGTATAACAAGCCTGTAGAAACCGAGCGAAAGAATGCAATTAATCCGTTCACAGAGTTGCTTTTTTTACTGTCAATGGCCGTGAAAAATAACCATGAATTCGATATACATAATCATGTTGAATGACTGTCACATTTTTAATTCAATATCAATTTTATTGCTGCAGAGCATAGATAATATTATGGTGTAGACAGTCTGGTACGGTATATTATACGCAATACCTAGCGCCCTCCAGTAACAAAAAAACTCTGTTATCATCAAATAAATTAACTTAAAATTTATAACATATTAACCTAACAACACTGCTCGGGTTTGAATTGTCAAACAATTTAATTTACAGATAAAATAAAAATATTTTTTCCGCATTTTATGCATTTAAATGAAAAAAATATTATTCTATCTATTCATCGAAAATGAAAATCACCTTGAATTAAAGATTTTTTGCAAAAGTTTTATTTTTTTATCTGTGAATAAAATTGTACTTTTAAAGCCAAAGATTACCTATTAATCTAAGAGCATGTCGTAATGTGCAACATTTTTAACCAAAAAAGTTTAAAGTTTGCTTTTTAGATTAATCTTTTAGAGCCACCATTTCATAACACCCACGTTTTAATATTCGAGATTTGCAAATCCTTTATTTTTATTTTTTTGCATGTTTATTGATTTCATTACTCACTCTCAGATCGTCTTAATATACACAGAGCAACGCTGAGTCGGGCTAATTAAAGATTGGGTGATTGTTGTTAATCTGCTTTTGGGCGTTGTCGTCTGTTGTACTGTCCTAGTTATTTCTCTCTTTGCAGCAATACACATACATACACAAACGTGGCTAAGACATTTGTTTGTTACAATGTGTCACTTACCATATTTGCTAATTGCAGATTTGACGCGTATGAAATGAAATTCCTGCAACTAGTATTACGGCATTTACAAATCTCAGTTACAAATTGAACATTACATTTCATAACCTGCACACATACCATATATCTTTATAGTTAAGCTAACATATTTAAAGAGTTTTGTGAACGGCCAAGATATTAAAAGAAAATTATGAACGTAGCAGAGTACAGTTTGGAAGGCTTATGCTTTTCTGCAACAGATGGCATTGGAGAACAAGCCATTAAAATAGAAAAGCTTCGTTAGGTCTGCACTCGATTCGAGTTGCTCCACTTCTTAAAAAACGGTTAAATTAGTGATAAAATTATTGTGTTTGATTGTCAAATTTTCAAACGCTGCTCGCATCACTCAGAGCGAATCAAGCGTAGCTGTACAGTTCGTTTCTAGAGTTGCTGCCTGAACATAGGATGATTATAATGAGTCGAAGATGATGATGAATATGATAGTGATGATGATATAGGTGGTTCGATGACGCCGAGTTCTAACTTACCTGCGGATAATATCTCTGCTCCTGTAATGACTCGGCTTTTTTATTTCTTGCATTAACGAGTTTATTTATTGCAAACAGACGAACAAGACCAGCTGCCGCGCACAATGCAAGGTTTCTTAAGGTGTTTTTCGAGGCTAAGGTTTAATATTTTTTAATCTCTTAATGAAAAGGGACATGATTTTTAAACCTGCCTCAATATGCAAGTGGTCACTAATAAAAGATATTGTTGCGGGCACGTTTTGTGCGGTTGGCTATGCGCATGCGCGCTATGGACTATAAAAGAAGTGAACAAGTAGTTTTCTACGTCTCTGTCGTGGGTGTAGCGGATGTCATTTTGGTAAGTATGGCATAGTTAGAACCTAGTTGATAATCTTACGTCTTTCTTTCTTGTGCACTTCTACCTGGTGGGATGCAGCGAGGTCATAGAAAGGCTGACTTGTGCATTTCTACATGGTGGGATGCAGCGAGGTCATAAGAAAGCTGCCTCGACCCCCTGGAGATTCCCAGTCGAGGGTTTCGCAACAATATTAAATGCTAATTGAACTATTATCGAACAATACACAATACCTGGCTCTGCTAAATAAATAATAATCTAAAATAATTATTACCGGCTATTCCGAATTTTAGCTGCCAATTGCTGTATTGAAAAATGAAACAGAAGACAATCGCAGCTATGAAGCAAATTCTATTATCATAATACAAGTCTACATTGATATTATGATACCATCTTGCATTGCTATCACTTAAATTAAAATACATTGATATTATGTTATACATTGCAGAATAACAATAGAATAAACGATACGTGCCTTGTGGTGGTACAGTTATTATAATAGCATTAATAAATTATATTTAATTTCATCATATGTACAACAATATGATACAGCACAATATTTTTCAACTGTTAATACATTAAGTTCAACTGCTATAACCGCTATCATAAAACATTAATTCCCATTCTGTTATAGTTTTTATGTACATTACTTTAAAATAAGGACAATACGGGTATATAATTATCACGTACATAACAGGCTAAATCAGCTTTTAATGCTCATTCATTTACCTAATGCTGAAGCAAGCACAACAATTCCAAGTAATTATCTAAATAAATAATTAGCTACAAAAGAAAAATATACAATGACTAGATTATTATGCAGGCCCATTAAGTCACTAGACAAGTGTCATTGCAAACTCAATAGTTTGGGTGCTAATTAAGCTCGTGCCAAATTACTGTTGAATTACTTTACTATTACTACTACTTTAGTATTATCTAATCTTAACATGAATAACAATGGTCTTTGTCCATTAAATATACTGCCAAAAAGTATAGAGATCTTTGTTGATATAATATTAGGACATAATGCTGCAAAAGGTAAATACCAAAATCCACTTATAAACTAAAAAATTAAGTTGCAAATTTTGCAAACAAAAATTGCGAATTAACAAAAATCAAACCAACAAAAAAATAGTACGGAAATAAATACAAAGCAAAAATGAAGTCAAGTCATGGTACACAATTAAAAAAACTAATCAAAATAATTAACATCTCGTCTGTTTTGATTAAACTTTACTTTTTAGTCAAAAAGTGGATTATATTAAATGACACGAAAATATTAGAAAATGATCATTAAACTTTTTCCAACAATAACTGCTGTGTTGCTTTTTAACTGAGATTGGCCATCAATCCCTCTCAGCAAAACATGGTTGCCAAGTACCAATGCTGCTAAATAGACAGATCGACAGCGCACGCGTAGCCCCATCTTGGCGTCCTAGTCTCACAAACTTGGGGTCGTTGATAGTCACTGCAATATAAAATCTATAGACGAACCGAAAAAAGATGAAGAATGAGTGCACGTTTAGTGAAAGTTCCAGAAAATACAGAGACTGAGTCACAAAGAAACTGTCAATAAAATTACGGAAAAAATACTCAGTTATTTCACTCAAGGGTTTGTGCATTATATCAAGATTTTGTGGGAAAGATTAAACGTTGTTATTATCCTACGACCAAAATGCCAAGCGTTAATAGAAAATGGATAATTGCACCAGACAAACTTTGTGAATAAAAATTAACAGGTCTGCTAAATACTGGATGTTCAAACTTAACTATCATTAATGCATTTATAGTATTTGACAATCTCTTTTAACAACATAAACACTTCACAAATAGGAAACTAAATACCTTGGGACAGACAGGGTTTTTATTCATTTGAAAAATTCAGGTCATATTGCCTCCCAAGATGGGTAAGATTTGATCCATGCGACAGGTTTGTTTAAGTTTGTTTTAGCTTGGAAAAACATAAGCTGACTGTTTCTACTCTTTCCAGGCACCAAACCTATTTATTAATATAGCACAATATTTCACCACTATAATGTCTATGTTTTATTGCTAAACAAAGTTTACTTGAAGAAATTTTGCGTGGCTGGAAAAAATGAAATAATAATAATAATAATAATAATAATAATAATAATAATAATAATAATAATATTAATAATAATAATAATAATAATAATAAAAATAATACACACTAGGCGTGAACTTTCGCAGTATATTTCAATACATTATCATTTCTTTTTAAGAGCAACTTTTGTTGTACAGCTGATATTTAAGAGAATTTTAAAACAGCCCTTGTTTTGTGAGATTCTTAAATTCGTCACTTTTGCACCTTGCATAGAGATGTTTGAAATTCATGTAATTCATAGGAGAGTTGAATAATGATTGGTAGTTCTCTATAGGTGCTATAGAGCCGAGTCTTTATGAATCGGTCGAGTCTCTGAATCTGGCAGTTGCATTTGCAAAGACTTTCTTCCACGTGGTAACTCTTCTATTACAGTCTGGTTGTTGTATCTAGCTGATATTTTATCTGTATTTCGTAATAAATCCCGCATAATGTGCGTGTATATTGTCCTAATCACTTCACCATTGAAAAAACAGAATATCAGCGCAACAAACATACCCTGAAAAAATCAATTTTTAATGTCCAATGTATATGATCAGGTCATACTTTAATTTAGCAGTAACTGAGACATATCTGTTCAACTAAACGTGATACTATTTATTTGCTGTAATTGTGGCTGTGGCACCACATTACACAAAATCTGTTTGTCGAAAAAGCTCTGTCTATAGGCTAAAATTAATAAACAATATAAATAAACTGTTTCGATATGAATACACTGTTGACACTTTTTACTATGGTTTGATAAATACTCTAAATTATCTGCTACTTAAATAGAAACTGTTAATATTTTTAGGAGTACATGTACACGTATTACTGTTGTTTATATGCATACAGTGCAAGACTTTTTTTACATAGAAAGTAGACATATTGCAATATTATAAGTGTGTTTAAAAGACGACATTAACTAGCAAAAAGTAATGGTTTACCTGGAAAGAAGAAAAAACAGCAGAAATTATCAGGTAAATGTCCTGTCCTTGTTGACCCTTTGGTGGACGGAAACCCAGCAACAAATAATGAATGCCTAGCAGAGGAATGAGTATAAGGACAGCTCTTACTGCTTTCCTAAAAATAAAAATAAACCAACTTAAATCAATTTTTCAAATTTTTTAGTTACATGTATATGAAATGATTTTGTGCACCTTAACTCATTCTGAAACAGGTGTATTAGCAATTAACTATCAAAAACAGTAATTATTACAGTGAATAAAACGGGTAGTTGTTTTCAGAACTAGCAACTAGACTGAATCAACTGAAGTGAAAGGGATTGAGACTTCGATGAGTTTAATTATTTGAAAAAATGATTGATAATAATTATGACAAGTAATATCAGGTGTCCAGCTATATACGTTTATTACAGGTGACAACAAATAATTGTTTACTAATAAATTTCAATTATTTTCAAAATGTTTTTATTAGTAGATGCGAACACTAACCACGTCTGATGAGGATCGGGGGCATTAACTGCTCTCAACTTCAGCACCAATACTCGCATTATATTACAAAGGAAAAATAAATTTGCCTGAAAAAAAATACAAATTTATTGATATTCCTTAAAAGACGCACATAAATAAAGTTAACGAAAAGTATATTGATGGGAAGATCTGTAATAAATTTCAAATGTGAACTGAAAATATGTGTGTAATTCAGCTGAAAAGTCGTAAACAGTGTGATTTACGAAGAAAGAAACTGGCGAAATTTCGCAGCTAAAATCAGTTAAAAATGCGCCATTGCAGAAAATGAAGAGACAGTGCGTTCGTGGTGCAGATTTAACATTGCACAAAACTGTGATACAATCAATTATGCAAACTTCATGGGTATTTTTTAGGAGTATGAGCGACACTCGTCTCTTAATCATAAAATAACTGCAAAATGAGAAACTAAAGCAGGCCAGTTCATTTTCCATGATGTGCTTACCATAGATTTTTGGGGATAACTAGGGATATTTTCATCTCTATTTTTCAAGCTTGTTTACACAAAATGCATAATGCAATCATAATCCAAAACTAGGAAAAGGTTTAATTGTACTTACAATAACAGATATAACACAAGGAGCTCCAATCACCCATTGGTACCCGACTTCATTGATCCAACAACTAAAAACAACAAGGTTACGCATCAATAAGGCATAATAAGTAATGGACCGTTACAGTTGGTTAATTAACATTTTCCTTTTCTCCCGTCTCCTTGTAAAGAATAACACAGATTCCTTCAATTCAAATAAAACAATACTTCACGCGATTTGTGTATTAAAATGTTAGGTTACTATGCTGGCTTGAGTCGAAGAAAACAGAAAATGGATTTGGTATAATTATTATAAGAATGCAAAAACGATCACGCAAAGAATCAGCATTATGTTAAATTCTGATCAACTAGTGCTGCAGTTAATGGCAAAACAGAATTGTTCAAAAGTGTAAAATTTTGTGATAAAAGGACCGATGCAGATGATGTTTAGACCCTGTTTTTTCGTTCTAGATTGGTTCCAGCAGAATCTTACATACTTATTCTTATACTGATGCATTTGTCTAATCCTCATAATTGCCAAAGTTTATATCTTGTATTTGTTATTTAGCAGTGGTATCACTAAGATTTCTCACTAACGCGGATCAAAAAGATAAAGTACGGCATCTGCAGTATTTAATTTTATACGTGTCAGTGTCTTCATTTATAACTGCTAAATTTATTTTAAAAAACTTGACTGAAGCATTTCCTATTATAATCACCACATCAGGGACAACTGTCACCCTAAACAGTTTTGATGAAATTAAGTCTGCATGTCTGTGCGAACGTACGTACATATCTATTATTTTTGCTCTATATCACTAACTTTAAGGCTTCTGGGACATAAATCAAAATTTGGTACTTAATGCAACCTAAGATGGGAGAAAGGTAATTCGTGTGTGCTTACGAAATATTTCAGCTGCTTTTCCCAACTTTCTCGCCTCAGAATCAGCAACGTGGTTTACGTCTTTGTCGTATGCAAGAAGAACAACTCTGCCACAAGACCGAGCCTTAATTCCGGAATATTTACTAGCAACTTGTCCTTCAGTCTTGCAGAACTTATTCTTCCTTGAAAATGGCGCCTAAATTTTTCTTTTGGCAAGTGTACATATTGGCAAGATTTGCGTAACTTGAAAACAGGAGTGACAGTTGAATCAGTCCGACTTTCTGAATGAAAGACACCAGTTCTGCAAAAATTATAGACTCTTTGGTGAAGGAGCTGCTACCATTAGGAGGGTCGATGTAGTCAACTGTCGAAGAATCCATGGAGGACAAGTTTTAGTTTTTTGAACAAAGCGCTACAATTCCCTTCCCAAATGAACTATCCTGAAGCAATTAAGCCCTTTTCCGCTTTTCAGTACACTGCATTTTATATATAACGAGATTGTAATGCATAGCTCGGCTTGTCTCAAGGGTTTCTTTGATGCCATCCTCATCGTCAAGTCTACCCAGATTAACGTTCAAAAGAATTCTGTCTAGAGAATTCTTAGTAATGTATTCACAACTAGCTTTATGGTACTGACTTTTGGAAAGACATCTGAAAGATTTGTTTGAATTGACACCTTAAAATGGGAAACGCAACTGCAAGCTTGTCACTGTATAACAATACTGATACTTTTATCACTAGGGCCATTTATAACTTTGTATGACTTTAATGTTCTACATATTGAGTTACTTGGCTATTATAATGTATTAATACAACAAACAAGTAATAGGTAACGTATTGGTACGACTACCACTATTACCACTGGCGCAACTATCAGGCCATGTCAAATACTATAGCCGTAAAATTTTTAGCGCTTTTATCAAAAGGTGAATAATTTTTGCCCGCTGCCTCCTCACTTGTGCATTAACAAGAGTAAAAAAAGGTATAATAATTATGGCGTTGTTGCGATCATGATGGCAGTACGAAACGTCATTCACGTTCAGATATGTCGGTGCTACACAGGCCCATGATACGCCCTATCAGCTACTTCAAAACTACGCTTGTTGGAAAATGTAGTTAATCAAGTTTACCGTCCGGTTCTTTAGTCAAAGTTTTAGTATCATAAAGTGCTTTGATCCACTAGCTTACACAAGACACGGAGCACACCGTAGAAGTGAAAATGGTTGCCCAACAACAATGTGGAATTTAAGAATTAGTTAACTCATAATAAGTTTTTGTATCAAACCTATAGATGGTGTAGTAATGCAACTTTGAGTAATAGTAAGATTAAACTCGATTTTATATTTAAGTTACATGTTGTTTGACAAGATGCAGCATTCTTTGTGAAATCTATTTGCAGTAATTAGCAATAAAAAATCATTATTAGTAATGATCCTAGCACATTGGAATGATCAATTGCAATTTAATAGCGCATATCATTAAATAAAATATTATGACCCTAGCTCAAAAGCTGTAAAAGTTAAAAGCGTTTCAGAAAGGTGTCGTAGCTACTCAAAAGTCAAAACTCAAATAGTCATTTAGCATGTTGACCAAATTTTGGGTAGTCAGTCGCACATACCAGGGCAGGCTTACCTAAGCTCAGCAGTGATATAATGTGGAATTTAGAAATAGATTTAAAGCAAAATCTTCATGAATAAAGATTAAAAAAATCGCCTCGAAATTTTATATCACTTGTACATGTTGCCTTCTTATATACAGAGCTTGCATTAGCAGTAAGCACAATGCTGTATAAAACTTGTAACTTTAAACTTCCGCGATGATTGTTAGGCGGAGCGATTTTAACAATAAGTCGCTCCGAGCAAGTTTAATTAACTAGCATCGCGCAGAGTAATAATCAGAATATTCTTAGCACACTCTACGCTAACTAGACAAAAGTATGAATTACTTTTTATTGTCAATAACACGAATAATGTGTTTTTTTTTTGGTGAGCTAGAATTGCACTCTGGGGTGGTGATACAGTGCCGTTTTACAAGTTGACGAGAACATTTTAAATTCTTAAGAATTTTCTTTTACATAAGTCTTTCAAACAGAACTAATGGCATTACATAAATTTTAGAAATGCCAAGTAATATTAACACTCAAGGTCGCATTGTGCATCGTGCCACACAGTTTAAATATACAACGATTTTATTCTTACTAGCTGGCACTGACTGTTGCAGTGTAAAAGTAAGTGTTTCACACGCCATTACCTACAGCGTGAAAATGCTTGTTACTGCATAGCCATTTGCCCAAACTTTGTGAATTATGAAACCGTGTTTAAAACCGTCATTTTGTTGAATAGCTTCTTTAGCTGCCCGGCAGTCATTTAGGCAAATATAAACAAGCGAAGCGCTATTTAAATTTAGCAAAAATCTGTGCACCTTTGCGCTGACCAATGATAACATTCACACTTCGTTTGGCCTAGTCAAGTTTCATACCATGCTGGCTCACCAGAAGAAGACATACCAAAGTTAAAATTTGTAAATTTAACTCAAGGTTTTTGCAAATACTTCAGCACATGTTCCGGCACAGATGTTTGACAATAATTGAAACGAATTACTTACTAATCTGTCATTCCATCTTTTGCTAATCCACGAACTAGACCGTAAGTGACTGCCAGCAACTGTGGGAATCCTAAACAGATGTGAAAAAAAGATCAGCACACCACGCTACCCCAAGCTTCTGGCGCGAAAAACATTATACTGCATATGCAGGGAAAAGAACTAGTTGAATGTCACAGTACGCTTAGCATCCACAGTTAAACAACACTTGGCGTCGTTAGTAACTGTCGTATAAGTATTGCAATGGGATTTACGTAAATCCGTACGGGAGATACATTGAGCCTATTCAGCATTTTAATATCAGCTGAATTGCAGTCCAGCCACAACCATCAATATAATAAATATCCCCAGTGCTAACTTTCAGGGTGCCGACTTGTGTACAGAAAATACGGAACATTTTTGTCGTAATGAAAAATTACCAAATTGTAGACGTAAACGAAAAAAAATCACCATACCACTGAAATGAAGGGAACGAAATAACATCACTATTGCAGATGTGAACACAGAAGATTGCTTTATCAATTCACAAAAAGAAGTACTACATAATGGTGTATAAGAAAAAATCATCAGGTTGCTGATGAGAAAAATCATCATCACGTTGAGCAAAAAATCTTATAATGAAAGAAAGAAAAAGAAATGGCACAACGTTTCGAATTACCATTGCACTTCTCATTCTGGTGAACAAGAGCAAGAGTACTAGTTAAAAACGTTGTTACCTTTCTTTTTCCTTGTTTTTAATTGTCAGATTTTCTACTCATTGTCACTATTCTTGACATTAGGAATTATTAGTCTGTGTTACCATCATCATCATCGCACTGCCAGTGAGAAATATAATCGTTACTTAGTTAATGCCTCAAATAGAATCGCTACAGTGCTGTTTTAAAATAAGAATCATCATAATTATTGAGACGTGAGGTATCAGAACAACATTAGAGCGAGGAAAAATCACTTCAATACAGATTGTGATTTGGAGATAAATTTATGGAGATGCCTGTCATAGTTGGCATTAAATAGTACCATAGTAGTTGCACACATAGAAACATGAATCATCGAATACCTACTTTAAAAAAGAGCAAAAGAATCAGAACCCACGAAAAAAAGAACCGTGATCATATTGCTGATACGGAGAGAGGAAATGTAATTATTTACATTAGCGCCTGGTTGATGTTTGGCTGTTGATATACATGAATTCCATAGAAAATTCTGAACAGGAGTAATGATACGCTTCTTAGAAAAACTTTGAGAAATTTTTATGGCTGTAATCAATGTCACATATTTGGCTTGTGTGAACGTTAAGTGTATAGCTAGAGACTCATGCATACCACAGCTATCAAGCCGTCGACGCGCTGACGGCAACTCGTTTCATTAATAGGTGAGTGGCATTGGCCTTTAGGCGATGCAGCTTAAATCACAATATGCAATAATTTGCAATGCGCTACATTCTGTCTTACAAACAACATAACAACTACAAAAATCTAGGGCTATCAGTGGTATAGTCGCTAACCATACAACTGGTACAGTCAGTGTGTACGTATGTAACTGTTGTAATGTTTTTAGCAAAAAGAATTTACACAAGAGTTCCTTTGACGGTACAAATCCACAAATAACTAAATTTGAAACCAAACTTGAAAGCAGGAAAAAAGTTGAAATGTTTGAATTTGAACCAGTTGCGTTATGCCATGTTTACAAGACAGGTGCCACGACTGCTGGACAAGCATGTTTTCCAGCGATTTTGGCAGTCCATAGTTTATCTTTATAGTTGCTAACCAGTTTAACAATTCAATATTAAATCGCTCACGCTGGGATGATTTCTAAACAAGTAGATTAATTTTGAGCCTGAATTAATCAAATATTTATAATATTAATATCAAGATTATGGATTTGTACCATCATTATTAATAATCTTGGCAATAAGATTATCAATAGTTATGAAGTCATTTTTGTTTCAACAATTAATATTTTAACAAAATAGTGTTTGAAAATATAAGCTACACTCTGGTGAATTTTATGCAAGCGTCGAAAAAAGTAAATGCTCATTGATGCAACGAATACTTTTTTTGTTCCAGAATCTATTATACATTATATGCCTTCATAAAATCATGAAATGGCTTCATTATTATGTATATAAAATGCAGCATTGCTGAAACCATTTAAAACGCAAGGTAGTTCACCTATAGCTGCGAGGCAGTTAAAAAATACCATTGTGGGATGCTTTTCGAACTGGAGTTTTTTATATAGTTGGATTACGGACTGACATCTATGTCTAACTAGCTTGTAGAGCTGCGCCAACTTTTTGACGTGAGTCAAGAATTCATACATTCTGGGTATCACATTGCTTCCATGAATATACTTGCCATCTCAAGTGCGTTTTAACTGTTTATAGTTTTTATTTCAAACACAGGTGTAGTGTATTTACTGATTAGTCCGTTTCAAACAAATTCCTAAAATTTGATCAGCTGACTAATCAGCCAAATAAACCAACTCACAACTAAGTGTGAACCTTATTGGCGGTGGCAATGCTTATACTCACCCCAGCCAATCGCATAAACTAGAAGCATAAGTTTTTCTTCACTGACGAATGTTACTACAATCATTGTGTGAAGGTACAATCCCTCACAGAACATCCATAGATAATTACATGCTAACAGATACTGATTTATCACATGAAACACTTGACACCATATCTATAAAAGAAAGAATAATTAATGCTTAACTAATTATATAACAAAATTTAATGCGAACCTCTCTGATACGAAAGTTTTTAGCAACTGTTAAAACAGAAAAGTGACGAGCCAAATTTAAGTTTCAGAAAGAAATATATATTATTATAACAAGTTAAATGGTACCAATGTTATACAGAAGTGATATAATATTTTTATATTATTACGATAGCTAAGTAGCACTGAGCCTATTTAGTTGTTTCTTGGTGATTTTATCATTCATGCTGCCTCCCTTTATTTCCTACACTGAAGGAAGTTGTATACACATCCGAACGTGGCTAGGCACTTCTGCAGGTTCAGTGTCTTATCTGAGAATGTCTTTGCTAAATAGATAGATTGCGGTCTCGCTACAACCTTTCAATCATATTAATAACTGCTTGTTTGCCGAGTGTAACTGAGTGAGGGCTAGATTCTATTATCTGCTGTAATATTGAAAGTTACGTAAAGGTAATTTAAATTTATCAAATGTATATGAACTTACAAATACTTGAAACTGCAAACTTGATACTTATGGATTTTTCTAATTGTTTAACACAGAATCATTAAACATAGTCGAAAGCTAATAAGAAAAACTTGTACATAAGAGGCGAGATACATGGCTATGTGTGGTAAGTTGTAGAATTTTACGTAAGTAGAGTTTGTACATAGAATTGCATGCACGAAAGATTTGTTCACTTACATAGTTTTCACTAAGCACATCAGCATTGGTGACAACTCTGGTATACCAAATTATCCAAGCAGTGTTTGTTAGGACGTACGACGTAAAGAGATGTTTATGTACAGTGACACGAGCACATTGCAACTGTCTGCAAAAGAAAATACTTCGAGTCAGGCAATAACGGCAAAACTAACTATTGGCTTTACTAATAAAAATTTTACAAAAAAAGATGCAAGCTGCTTGTCTGTAATTTAATCACGGACCCTTGTGTAACAATTGCATTACATCGTACGTTCATCTAAAAAAAGAGATTTGTGCATGTGTCATACATTGAATTATATATTATAAGTACAAATGCACATAGTAACATTGCTGATAATGTACAAGTAAATAACAATAATTAATACTTTTATTACTTTTATTCTGCGAGAATAACAGTTGAGTGGTCACCTGTTCTCAGCGACTAAAAGTATGCAACAGTAAGCGCGCTAAGTAAATCGATGGGTCACTGCAAAAAACTGTTGAGGAGCTGCTTCATTTGTCTTAGAATATTTACTCCGTTGAGGGAGAATGTCTACGCATCCAAACACGGCTAAGACGCTAAAACACCGCTCATGTTTCAGTACCTATCTCATCTTAAAGGATTATCCTTGATAACGAACTCGATGCAGATCTAGTTTCTGTCTCGCTACAACCAGCAATATTAAATTCTGTCGTTGAGTGCCGGGTGCCAAATTACAGAGTGCCGAACTGTACAAAAATTGCGTTTAAACATTGAGGTCAACTGATATTGCCGCCTATTTAGATTATAATAATTACTACATGAAAGTGTTAATTAATAAAAGTTAAATTAAAAAGACATGTAACTAAAAAGTGGCACAAATTTCTCTTCAGTCATTATACCAAAGTTACATTAGAAATTATTTTTTATTAACTAAAAAAACACCATTGCAATAAAGTACAGAAATACATACATAAATTCCTACAGTTGTATAATGCGTACAGCAGACAAACTGGGGAAACAAATAATATTATTAGCAATTTATTTATCAAAGAAACGCAGAATGCGGTTAATATGTAGCTGCTTGCAGGCGAGCAAAAAATTAAAAGTTGAAAAGTTCAGCTGCAATGCATCATGAACTAATCACATGGCTATAAAAAGAGAAATGGAAACGAGTAATGTAAATAGGAGTGGAAGAAGAAAAAACAAGCCATGAAATTAGTTAAATGCATGCGTATACTTACAGTATACACAGCACAATTACAATAACGAATAATTATTAGGACTTTGGCGTACGTCACAATCGTCCTTGTCCGTATTAAAATTATACTGGAGTTCACTTTGTACACACCGTGACGCTCAGGCTTATTTTAGGCCAGGTTATGTAACTAGTTTCTAACTGTTATAATTCCGCCATTTATTATTTTTAATTTTTATTAAAAAAGTTTAGTTAAACTGTTTAATGATATAACGCTAGAAGCCAACTTGTTCTGGAATCAGATTTCACCTGTACATTCAATGATACTGTTTATGCATTACTACTATATCATGTGATTGAAGCCACGTAGACAAAATTTTGGCTGTTCAGTTCGCCCAGGTATTCTGCTTTAAGTTGTCGAGTTAGGCGGACGTTCTCATGTCATAAAACGATGGTCTAGTAGTAACGGTGCTTGCTTGTAGAAAAGCGATCTGTCTACATGGTTGCAACAGAGACGATAGTTGCATTCTAGCGATGATACTTACCTGTTGCTGATTATATTTTCCTGACGCTGATGATACATCAGTTACCAGTTGTCGATGATATCTGCTGCTGATGATTCTTACCCGTATTTACCTGACGTTGATGATACTGTCCTTGGTGCTACCATGCTGTGATTACGAAATTGGTAATCCTTACCTTGCGACGAGTGCAGGAGCTTGGATGCTACCCTATTTTGGCGTCATATAAGTGGAGGCGTGTACATCAGGAGTCGTCAAAGTTTGAAGACGTCGTCCACGTAATCAGGTCCGTGAAGAATTAGTGTAGTCCACCGTTTTATGGTGAACCATTTCTCGATGAAGCCCCTGGTGAGGAGATGACGCGGAATGGGAGCAGGAGAAAAGTCGCTTGGTGATGCCAAGACAGGACTGGTGAAAAACGTTACATTGTTTTGTTTTTCTTAGCCGGCTTAATCGTTATTATTAATATTTGTCATGCAATGTGGCATGGAGAAATTTCGAGATTTCCTTTTGATATTGTGATGCCGTCTATGATAGCGAAGATACATAATTAACTAAGGAAAATTATAAAAAAGAAAAGAAAGAAAAACAGTAAAATGAAACACTTAACAACAGTTTATAGCTGACACTTACGCGTTGAGTCGAGATGCAAACCAATGGGTTAAACCAAAAATTACTGAATCACGACTGACTTAATAACAGCAAACAAGAAGACAAAAACAAAATGAAACCGAAGCCGAACATGACCAGAACGCACTGCCCTCGAATCTACGAGAACAGGTTGCACGCTCGAGAAAATTGGCCTAGAAAACTGAGCTCTGATTGGCCCAGGCAATTTTACATTCAATACACTACATTTTCACGAAGCCCGTGACGGTTTAATCCTGCGACCCGCTACACTAAAATAAAAGCGTCCTAGCTTTTAGAAAACGCTAATTATTCCAGAAACAATGGTGGTAGTTGACTCCAACCGCTTGCATTTAACCTCAACGCGTAAAAAGATTTTTATTTTCATAATCATTTGTGTGCACACGTGGATGTTCAGGTTTACAAAATTTCGAGTATGCTTTTCCTTTAACTTAATTAATACCTGACGTATCCACTTAATTACATTTACAATCACTACTAAGGAAAATAAGATTCCTATATAACTTCTCTACGGATGTTAGAACAAGTAATAACCAAATTAAATACTAGAAATTTTAAGTTATTTTAACAAAAGTGCATTTTAGCGGTTTTTTAACATTCGAAGCTGTGTTACTACATTTTATTAAAATGAAAGTAGTATCGCATCAGTTTTAATTTGCGCGGTTTTTAAGGTATAAAGATCGTAGCCTAAAAGTGTACATATAATTACAATTGTTACTGCATCAATTAATTAAACCAACAAGTATTTTTTTCTTAAGAGAAAGGATAAAAAATAATAAACCCTTATGTGTTACGAGTTCTTGACTATTTAAAAAAACATTACAGGCGTATTATTGATCTAACAATTTCAATATCAGTAGCAATTCTTCATCAATGTTCCTGATTTTGTACACTTTACAACTAGTAATTTACAATTTCATTTTACAATTTCAATAACTATCTGACGACGTATCTCAAAAGCTGAAATCACTAACAAGGAAAAGTCGGACTTTGAATGATTTAAAACGTGACATGAGCTGGGGCGGTTATGTGAGTTCTCAAGAGAAGACAAAAGACAAAATTCAGCATTGATCAACCAAGGGTACCAAGTAAAAGGCCAAGAATTGGGCAAGAATAATGAAGACCCAAATTACCAAATTATAAATTGCTACGCAATTAACCAGATACACTAACCAACCAGTTAACGAGATTAAAAAAACTGACAACTAAAACAACCATGAAATCGACGGGTGTGTATGTGCATTATTAATTTGTTTTAGTAAGGTTAATAGGACCAACCGAGAGTTTTACTGAATCACACGAGTTTTATGACAAGAACTCGGAATAATTATACGACGGTCTAATTGTACAAATAATTTCTATTATGAACATAAACATGAGAATTCAATTGCTTTGTCCCGCCATTAATCAACTAAATTGATTAATGCTAGGCTCAACAACAGGTCATAATTAGAAACGATATTCAATTATTCAAGAACATTCATTGTACAATAATTCCTGATATGATAGGTTACTTTTGCCAAGTTTTCATTCACATTATTACTTCATCTCTTATTCTCTTCCTGCTTTTCTTTAGAGGATTAGAGCCTCAGTAATCACTTATTCTAAAGAAATAGTATTCGCTTTACGTAAAGACTTAATTAACAAAATTTTATTTGCTCTAAGCCTCTTCTTTACGTTGAATTGGCAATTTTCGTCTTTTTGGTAGAATTTACGGCAAGCTTGTAAGCATCACTGGTCTAACTGCGTTGTATCGCATTTCTTTCCTTGATACAGCGTGGCGATTTAAAGGGATAAAACTGGGTCATCTCCATCCAGGTATGCTTCTACAGCATAACACGTGTCGACGGGGTTTCTCTAAATCAGCTGATCAAGTAAACATTGAAATCTGTGATTTTTTCCCTCTGTTTATTCAGTCTCTCTCACCTTTTATTAGGTTTTGGACGAATGTTCCTTTTTTTCTTCTCACGCTCCTTACAAAGGCCATTGTTAGGTTTTTGTCCGTAATGAATTCCAAAACATTTATAGTTAGATAACTGTATAAAATGATTTCTCTTGAAAAATCCTTTTTTGCGAGCATGGTTGTAGTACTCTTGGAAAGGTTAAAGTTCATTATTACTTTGCAACTCCATTCTCTGGTTTGTAACTTGGTAATAAGACACTCGCTGGTTTTACTTCTAGTTTTAAGCATCATGTCTACTATTACAGCAACGCAGAGTTTATAGATCTCTCACGGTAAACCAAGGTAAGTCGTCATAATTGTGGACTACATTCATCAGTCTTTGACTTGAAGGGTTTTCATACACATATCCACCATAGTACTCAGGTACTTTGCGTGTGCGTCTAGGGTATTGCAACGATGGTAATGGTGACGGTATAGGCATACCCTGGCAAGGAACTTCAGAAGCTGTACTAACTAAAAGCGGTAAGTGAGTCAGGACAGTGAGGTTGTTGCATTGGGAGGTTACTGGTTGATGAATTGTTAGCATTTGTCACACGCTGCTTGTCAAAATTTTCTTTATAGTCTTCTTTAGTGACAGGACATGGGACATTAGGAGTGTCAAGAAAATCAATTATTTCTTGTTCGTTATTAACTGAAGCCTGGCCACCAGGTTATGAATTGAGTTCACCCTCAACGCTAGTGACGTCATTGGCCTCTTGGTGAACCAATGAATTTTCACCAGTCTTTTCAGGGGTTAAAGGCTTTGGTAATTCAAGGGTTAATTCAGGTTGCCAATCAAGGATAAGATCACGAGTCGATAAGTCTCTTGTTTTATTGCTGTCAGCAGCGAGGGATGCCGTATCAAGTAATTCTAATGTCTGAGTCCCAGGAAATTCGTTTCGTATGGGTGTTGATGTCAAAGGAAATCGTCCTATAGGGATAGGTGTTGGCAGGTCTTTTAGTTTTCCACGACCACTGGGGTGAGTTTCACAGTTTCACTAGGATATGACCCTTCTTCATAGATATGACTTAATGTAGGAGAGTAAAGCATAGGAGCCATTGGCAAGCTGTCATGAAAACTCGATGAAATTCCAAGGTCATCTTCTGTTTCTTCAGCATGTAACTGTGTCTCAGGAACTCGAGTGTCATTTCCGTGTGGCAATGTATAAGGTGGAGGTGGCAAACCAAAAGAGTCTATGTCCTCTCCTGGTAATGGTAGTTGTTCCACGGATGGTTCAAACTGTAAACTTCTGCGTTCTTCCACATCAGGATCAACATTACTCGAGCTATTAGAATCAGAAAGTTCATATCGTTGTGGTTGGACGTCAACACTAGTATTAGCATCGCAAGAAACATCATGCGTACTATGGGTTGTTCGTAGTTTTTCCGAGCTATCTCCACTCCAAGTAAAACCTTCTGCTGGAACATACTTCCATAATCGATCAGAATGTACAATTTTTGGTTGTTGCTTTCTATCAGGTAGCTTAATTCTACAGGTTACGTCAGATAATTTATCTATTATTACATAGGGACCGTGCCAATCGGACTGTAATTTGGGGCTTTTGCCGACTTTCCTTTGAGGATTGAAGAGCCAGACTTTATCACCAGGAGAATAGAGCACAAGACGAGAGCGAACGTCATACCTCTTACGCATTACTTCACCAGAAAAACGCAAATTATTGCGTACGAATTGATGTACATCATACAAATGCTGTTCTAATTTTCCTATGAATTCTACATAGTTAGTACACGTAATGTTAGTAGCCGGTTTTTCAGTTAGTAAATCATGCGGGAGTCGTAACTCACGTCCATAGATCACTTGGGCAGGATTGAAACTGGTGGTCTCATGTACTACGGTAGGACATTAACAGCAAGGGTAATTTACTGTCCCAGTCTTTTTGTTGTCAGAAGTGAATTGTGCAATTTGTAGCGTCAAAGTCTTAATGTATCGTTCTGCAAGTCCGTCACTTTTTGGGTTCAAAGCAGTAGTACGCGTTTTTTCAATGCCCATGAGTTCGCAGCATTGTTGAAAAATTTTGCTTTCGAAATTGCGGCCCTGATCAGAATGAATTTCTAAAGGCATTCCATACCGACAGAAAAATTCTTTAACTAATACTGAAGCTACTGTTTCAGCTTCTTGGTTTGGGATTGCGTAAGCCTCTGGACATTTAGAAAAATAGTCCATCGCAACCAAAACGAATTTGTTTTTACGCGAAGACAACGGAAACGGCCCAGCCACATCAATGGCCACCCTTTCCATATGTGCTCCTACACGATATTGTTGTAAGGGCGCGCGCGGTTTACGTTGCTGCCCTTTATTACGACAGCAAACTTCGCATGATCGTACAAAAACTTCTACATCTCTATTCATACGTGGCCAAAAGTAGCGGTATCGAGCGCGTTCTATTGTCTTATTTATACCGTAATGTCCAGCGGTCGGATTTTCATGTATATCTTTCAAAATCTGTTTGCGTAAAGTGCGCGGAGCTATCCATTGTCATATGATCATATTTTTGCTAGGGTTTTCCCATTTGCGTTGTAAAATTCCGTTTTCCAATCGTAAAGCGTCCCAGTGATTTAAAATTTCTTTTGTAGTGGGGCTACAATGCGGAAATTTTCTCCCATGACGGTTTAATAGCCGATTGTTCTAAGAATTTGCATACCGGACGTATATCAGCATCGCGTTTTTGCTGCTCTTTGAAACTGAGATTGAAATCTCTTACTGTGGTTGTATAAGTCAATGCAGCATTGCACTTACTAGTTTTCTTTTTCAGCGCATTCTTTTCCACTAGAAAGGTTCATAACGGAGTAGACATTAGCATTTTAGGTATCCTGTGACCCATTTGCTCAGATTGTTTTTATGAGATCCACTGCTCTCATTATTTGGTTTATTGTCTCCCTTTTGCGGAAAAATTGTCTAGCTTTTATTCTAGCTAAATCACTATCATCATCGCTATGGGGCACAGTGGAACTTCCTGGTTTAAGTTCAGAAGGTTTGTAGTTAAAACGTTTTTCTCTGGCTTGACAATGAGAACAACTGACTAAGCATGGTCTTCGCGATAATGCGTCTGCGTTACAATGACTAGTACCACTATGGTGTACAATAACATAGTCGTACTGATCTAATTTACTGATCCAACGAGCTAATTGACCTTCGGGTCTCTCAAGTGAGCGAAGCCATCGTAGTGCTGCGTGGTCCGTGCGTATTGTAAACCGTTTACCGTATAAATAATGATGAAAATGACTAACAGCTTTATAAACAGCTAGTAGCTCTTTACGCGCTGCACAATAATTACCTTCAGGAAGGGAAAGGACCTGACTGTAGTATCCTAATACGCGTTCACAACTTCTTTTTGTGTCAGTAAGCATTTTTTTTGCATTACGTTTTAGCCCAGCATGTTCGAAACGAGAAAGTACTTCTTGTAACCGTTCAAGATGTTCGTCAAACGTTCTTCCATACACTATAACGTCATCCAAATAAATTAGGACAGTTATTATCAGGTGACAGTGTTAATAAATCAAGTTCAATTAAACCGCTTGCTCCTTTCATGGATGAGAATGGCATCATTTGCTTACACAGTAGAATAAGCCAGTCGAATGCGGACATTGTGCCTCCATGTATAATACCGCGTGGTCATCTAGTAGCTTCAGCGATTATCCGAGATACTCATAGCTTTGCACGTCTGGGCACAGAGTGGGTCTTAAATCACACCAGGAAGAAGTACTGGATTATCAAAGGGAGAGCTATGGTTAACAAGATAATCCGGCTGTGTGTGACTTGCAGGAAACTGTATGCTAGGCCTTGTATACAGCGCATGGCAGATTTGCCACCAGAGAGAATTCAGTCTGACAAACCACCATTCACCACCGTCGGCATCGATGTGTTCGGTCCTTTTCAGGTGAAGCTAAACAGATCAGTGGTCAAGAGATATGGATGTCTGTATACTTGTTTTACCACTAGAGCGGTGCACATTGAGAAGGTCAACAGTCTGGAAACAGAGTCCTTCCTTAACAGCTTTCGAAGATTCGCTGCACGCAGAGGTTTGCCAGAAAAGGTTGTCTGCGACAATGGTACCAATGGTAGCTCAAGCGAAGTATGAAAGACTTAAGCAAAGAGGATATACAATCATATGCAGTGAAGCGGGAGATTGATTGGCATTTTAATCCACCTGGAGCCTGACATATGAGTGGTCTCTGGGAGAGAATGATTCGCAGCACGCGTCGAATTTTAGCTGCCTTGTTATCTAAAGCCGCTCTCATTGATGAGATGTTGGAGACCTTATTTTGCGAGGTAGAGTCTATACTGAATGGCAGGCCAATCACAAAGTTGAGTGATGATCCTCGTGACTCCAAACCATTGACACCTAATCATATTCTTCTCCTTCGTGAAGGACCTACTTTGCCACCAGGCAAATTTGATTCAGACGATTTTTATCGCCGACGCTGGAGATATGTGCAGAATTTAGCTGATCAATTCTGGCGCAAGTGGGTGAGGGCCTACTTGCCTGAGCTTCAACGGAGAGTAAAATGGATGGACTTGAAGCCTGGTGATCTAGTTTTGGTTATAGATGAAAACACTCCGAGATGCTTATGGCCATTAGCTCTGGTCAGTGATGTCACCAAGGGCAGGGACGGCTTGGTGCGAACTGTCAAGGTGAAGACCCGAACATCAGAGTTGGTTCGTCCGATCACAAAACTGGTGCTGTTGGAAGCTGCTTTGAAGGATGCTTAGTATGGTTGACGCCGTTGATACCAGTCATGTAGTTTTTGGTCATGGTGTGGTAGAATCGCAATTATTCTACGGTGGGGAGTGTTATCTTTCAGGCTAGCTTGGGTACAGTGAAGCCAGGTGTATTAATTCTAGAGTAACATTATTCATTTTGCATTACCTGTAGAGTTTGTTTGAAATGCTTGGCCGCTCTTGTGTTGAGTGGTTAGATAGCCTTAGAATAGGAAAAAATCCTGTTTTAGTGGTATAGTAGTTGTGAGGTCAGTATGCCACTGTTGTAGAACCAGTATGTCTTTTTGATTTCTGAAGATTGGCTTGAAATTTGTTATACAGATCCTCAAACGTTTGTAAGTTCATTTGTTTGCTTAATGGTTTCTGTTGGTGTTTATTTGATAATAATTCTTTTCATTTCTAGCCATTGCCTAATTATTGATTTTTTGCAACTGTTTGAAGTGCATGCGTATGCGCGTGTTTTTGCATAGGCGTGCATGTGTGTCATGTGCGTGCTGATTTGTGAATATGCTAGGAAGTTTGTTTGTTAGCAAATTTTTTGCGTTTGTTTTGTAATGCCATATGTAATGGTTTAATTTTGAATCATCTTCTGCTTCAGTGTGCTTGTTGTTAATTTGCTAACGCTTGTTTCTCATTTACTCGCACATTTACTGTTGCTTTATTTTTGTTGATATTCTTTTTTCTTGTTCTATTGCAGTTTCACCGTCTTTTTTACAATGAGTGGAAAATGAAAATAAAATCTGTAAAACAAATAGCCAGTTTTCTGCAAGGACTGTTCGCCAATGTAATCCCGCTAATATTTGCTCCATCAAACGTTCAAACGTTGCCGGGGCATTCATTAAACCAAAGGGCATTGAATTAAATTGCCACAGTCCTTGAGGAGTTACAAAAGCTGTTTTATGCTTGTCTTCTGGGGCCATTTCTACTTGATGATACCCTGATTTTAAATCAAGTGTCGAAAACCATTCAGCTCCAGATGATGCGTCAATAGAGTCATTAATTCTGGGTAATGGGTAGTTGTCGCGTATTGTCACTGCGTTTAACGCCCTATTATCTATACAACAACGTGTCGATCCGTCTTTTTTGCGTACTAATACCACAGCAGAAGACCAAAGAGAGTTGGAAGGTTCAATCACGCCTTGCGTGCGCGTTCCATCCATAGCTTTATCAAGCTCCTCGTGTTGTTTAGGTCCCAAGCGCCGCGGTTGTGCTTTAATAGGGGGGGGGGGGTGCATACCAGTGTTTATGGTGTGTTGTACTATCTTAGTTCTACTCAAATCTGCAGGTGAACTAGAAAAGAGATGATTGTTCCGCAATAAAAATTCATGCAGTCGTTTGTATTGCGTATTCGATAAATTTCTCCCACTATTTTTCAACAAAAGTCGAACAGGTGCCGACAACTGTTTTTGTTTTACTTGCCTGAGTGCAGTACGGAAGCCTTTGGAACTAGTTTCACATAAAACTGGAACAGGAAGAGGTTCTTTTATCTCTTCTACTGGTTCCCACATTCCAATTAATTCACCAGGCCGTAAAGTAACTTCTTTATTAGAGATATTAGCCAAAAGAGTTTTTACCGTTTTTGAGCCAGGAGAAACCGTAACTTTGCCAGTGAGAATGCCATTTCGTAAATTAAGTTTATCATGCACTCGTGAAATCATGCCGGTAGTGTACGGTAATGGAACAAAAGGTGCACCATCAACTAGGATTTCTGAAAGAGGGGGTAAAACTACGCGTTTCGCATTTAACATTTTAGTGTTTCCATCAGCCAGTGGAAAATTTTTTAAACGGTGACCATCAGGAAAACTAGGTCGTTTTTAGCAGTATCTAGACTAACATGATGCGCCCTTAACCAATCTAGCCCAAGGACACAATCATCGTCCACTGGGTCATCAGACAGCCAAGCCGGTACAGTACCTGTCCAGCTACTTTTATCGTTTTCATCTCCAAGTTGCAACGAGATTTTGTGAGGGCCAATTAATGAAATTTCTGACCTGTTTGCTCCAAATGCTTTTTCTTTATTAAGCGAAATTTCCTTGTCTACACTTAATGAAATGAAGCTCTTTTTAACAATAGTAATTGTCGCACCGAGTCGATCAGTATTCGACATTCACAACCATTTATTACACCTGGTATGTACAACCCTATAGCAGGCTGTGTATACGCATTTCTATCTCGAACTTTAGCTGGTATACGCATAAATGATCGCCTTTTCTTTCTATGCAGACAGGTTATTTTTGTTTGAGTTTTTCGCGATTGTGCGGAAAATGCGGTTTGCACCTGTGCAGTCGGTGCGGTAACGCCTATGGAGACGGTGGGCGATGCTGGGGCAGAAAGCTGTCTCCGTTTCTTGCTACCCGCTACTGAAAAAGTGATTGAACATCTTGAGAACTGACTTTACTTGAGTTTTCATTTTGCAAAATTTGCGCCATATCCATATCTGTCTTAGATGCTACCATTCTCGGAATTTGAACGCTTGTTTGTAAATTTTGCCCAGAAAATGGTTGTCTAGGAGAAGTCATGAAGCTTGGTTGCCAAAACTGATCATTATTCGTGTAGGGGTTTATTATTCGTGGAGGTGGTGGAAATTGTCGCCAAGAATTCCTATAACCAATGTACGGAGGAAATTGCGGCTGCTGATTGGACCTAGGGCCCAATACTGCCCGATTCGGACGGGTTTGAACAACCTTACTGGAGGCGGGAGGCGTCGAGCATTGCCTAGCAAAATGTCCCCAGCCGGCACACCTGAAACAGGTGACATGAGCACCACTCCCTGCAGGGGCTGTTGCTCTGCTCGACAAGGCAGACTGGGCAGCACATGCTGTACGTGATGCCTGTGTCACAGGTTCAACACATGTAATTGACGGCTGTACTTTTGCTGCACCTTTTTTTGAAATTGATTAGGAGATGGAGTCGTTTCTTTAGCTGATGATCGAATTGACTCGACCGTTACAGCGGTAGCAAGCGCATGAGCCAACTTTTCGGGAGCGCTTTGTTGTTCGTGAATTGCTAAATCCGCATCTAGCAGTCCGTCCACAAACTTGAGAACTAATTGTTGTTCTACAATTTCAGAATCAACTGTAGGAAAGCCCTGTGATACAGCACTCTTAACTGCTCAGCGTACTGGCGTAAGTCCTCGCCTGGACGCCTCGTACGAGCATTATAATGAGCTCTGTAAAGACTATGTTTATGTTGAGTACCAAAACGTCGTCTTAATGCAGTAGATAAACTTTTATAACTGGACCTTTGGGCTAAAGGAATTATCTCAAGTATTCCTACAGCTGCACCTTTTAACTTTAAGGCAAGACGAGTCCCAGCTTCATTATCGGTCCAATTATTTGCAATCATTAATAATTGAAATTGGGCTTCATAGCTTTCCCAGGCAACATTTTCTCCATCAAAAAAGGGTAGAGCCTTAAAAGCATCATTCCTTAAAACCTTAAAAGCAAGAATTTGTTTGTACGAAAGGCGCGTTTCTATCAAGGAATTTCGGTTTTTCAGGAACATTTTGAATATCACTGGCCGAACCATAACCGAAGGGAGTGTCGCATACATTTTTAGAATGCATTATCGTTTGTCCTGTCGGTTCAGAATCTTTAAAGTGTACACGGGGCACACTAGCTATATGCTTAGGAAGCGTTCCTTCTGATAATTCCAAGCGTGGAATATCAGTTCTATAACCGCGTTTTACTGTATCAGTCTACGGCTCACTTTTTGCAGAAAGTGCTAACGAAATAGCGCGCGGTAAGGTAGCTACGATGCTGCCTAAATCTGCGAATTGGCTATTCAGAGACGCAAGTTCTTGTTTAAATGAACGAACTTCTTCTGCCAAATCACTGTCTAAATTTTGGGTACTCGGTAACACTTGTGCGCCTAAATTTACTTTTGGTCGCGTCGAGTGTCCTGAAAAAGTAGTGTCTGTCAGACAATTACTAACAGTAGACACAACAGTGTAGAAAGACGTGGTAGGACCGACATCTACATCACCAGATTGGACAAAATGAGAACGTGACACATCACGATGTACATCGCACTGAGCATGACCAGTATACAAGGATGAATTCAGAGGAATACAAGTGCATTTTCGCTTTTTGCCCATTGAGAATTCATCATCACTATTATTACCAAAAAACTCAATATCTTCTGACTGAGCCAATGTACCAGAATCAATATTGCTCTTTGTTCTATCAAATTCTAAATCAGCAACTGAACATGTGTTTACAAGTTGAGCTAACTGCTCCTCGCAAATGTGTTCAAAATTCAACGGCATTGACGAAACCGGTGTGCAAGGGAAACGCGCAGAACAAGCAAGTTCTGTTGGCTCCCCATCAACAAACCGCCTTCTATCAACCTTTACAGCAGGAGTGAGCACTTTCTCAGCAAAAGTCGGAGAAATCCCACTTCTGACACCAGTGTGATGCCGTCTATGATAGCGAGGATACATAATTAACTAAGGAAAATTATAAAAAAGAAAAGAAAGAAAAACAGTAAAATGAAACACTTAACAACAGTTTACAGCTGACACTGACGCGTTGAGTCGAGATGCAAACCAAGGGTTAAACCAAAAATTACTGAATCACGACTGACTTAATAACAGCAAGCAAGAAGAAAAAAAACAAAATGAAACCGAAGCCGAACATGACCAGAACGCACTGCCCTCGAATCTACGAGAACAGGTTGCACGCTCGAGAAAATTGGCCTAGAAAACTGAGCTCTGATTGGCCCAGGCAATTTTACATTCAATACACTACATTTTCACGAAGCCCGTGACGGTTTAATCCTGCGACCCGCTACAATATTATTTTATTTTTTTCATCTTTTTGCCGATGCTCGAAAAAATTTATGATTGCCCGAAAAATATGTTCGTCCGAATCTGGGGTACAGCCCCCCCCCAGTCTCTTTTGTACGCTTATGCCCCTATATATATATATATATATATATATATATACGTGGAAGTGACTATTGATGCATTCGTCAAGTTTTGCTATTAAATAGTTTCTGTTTTTTATAAAAAAAGCAATTACGTTTGTTTGTCCTCGGTCCAAATAAAAAACATTTATTTCGTATTCCTGACGAATCAGTTTATTCCTTACCATAGAATGTCACAAGGACGTGTAGTTTGAACAGCACGAAAATTATTCTTTTTATTATCAAAGCAGATTCTGAACCACATTAAGTCATAAGCCAAGCAGATAATGCATTTAGTTGGCACGTTATGATTCACAAAAAATTTAAGAAATGAAAATTTGTACATATGAAATTGTGGTGATAACTACCAAATATATCTACCTAATAGCAAAACAATGACAAATCCGATTGCGCACGAGTAATCATTGAAAGAGCTGCACGATCACGCAAAATTCACAGGCTGAATAAAAATTGTCAACATTACTGTACTGATACTATCATGAAAATATAATAGAAAAGTGAGTTGTCCAAGATTGCGACTCCGAGGTACCAAATTTCGAGTTGTGAACATCAACCGCATTATTATTACGTTTACTGCATGGTTCTCTATATAAATTTCTAATAAGTAAGAAAACAATAGATACTTACTTAAAATAAATGAATATAAATAGAGCAATGCTGACAAAAGCCAACGAACAAGAGTATCCTGCTATAAAGATGTTTACATTCGCTTTGTTTTGCTGAAAAAAAAATAAACAGAAGGTGAACGCAAATTGAGTTAATTCGTTATTCACGCATTTCAACCTCGTCACAAATTTTTGTGGCGTCCTATAGTAATAGAATAATTTAGACTCTGTCGTGTTTATCCAATTGATTACTAAATTGCTTTTCTTTGCGTTATTTTTGCAGTTTGAAAGATCGATGCATACATTCAGAACCTTTAATGTCGGTTTCAACCCCCGTAATTTAATAAAATTAATATAGTAAATCAAAAGTCTTACCATGAGGAAAATGCCGTATGGGCTTTGGGTAAACAAGCAAACTTCTACAGTAATGTTATGCATAACTAATTTCTACTCATATTTTAGTTAGTCAGTCATTCTGCAATCACTTAGTGAAATAATTAGTCAATGGGCCAGTTAATCAGCTTGTAATTCGTTCGGGGCAGTTAATCAACCAACCAGTAAGTCAGTTAGTCAGTCAGTCAGTCAGTCAGTCAGTCATATGAACATTTAAAAATTCTCAATAAAAAGGTTCAATAACTACAAGTCTAAACTGAAGGAATCAATCTATCATAAGAAACGACATAAATGGCACTGGAACCCTGCAATAATATCACCATCACTAATTACTTAATGGCATCTTAAACTATACAAATACGTATTCTGTTTGGACCATTCCGCGTCCTAAACGTAATGCATCGCCTAGAGACCTCTAGAAGAAACAATTTTATCACCACCTCGTTTTCGCCTCATATTATTTCTTTCATAATTAATAAGAATTAAATTGTGGCGTTTTCAGTCTAAACGCTCACACAAATGTACAAATGCTGTTTCAGCTCAACTTTATTGGTTTATTTTCGCGGTTCATTGCACTAAAGGCTGTCGCACTTGGGGTATACTTCATTTATTAAACCAATATAGGCGGAGTACGTAGGCCTGCAGACTAGAGATAGCAAAAGCTTAAAATGTGAGAACAATAACACAAAATGACTGAGTCTACGTATTATTCAAGTTCAGATGTATTGATTTCTGATCGATTTTGCCTCGAAAAACTCAAAGTGCTATAGCTATAATCCTGAACGTATGTAACCAAGAAAGCCAATAACTAGTCAGGAAAACGAAAACGGAATAAGGAAATATCTGCTGCCTCTGTTCATCTCTTTCAACTCTTAATCAAACTTACAACTAAGTTAGTGGAGATAATGAAGATTACTCATGTTGTATACAGTGCACCCGGAAAGAAAAGTTCTCTTTGGCCACATATAATTATCAACAGAAGCTGCAATGATAAATAATTGACACAACAAGAAACTCGCAAAAGAGATAACAGGAAAAACGTATAAAGAGAAAACAAGAAAAGACCTAGTTATCAAAGACAAAAGTGAAAAAGGTGTAGGCATATGAAAAACAAAGGCCAATAAGCTCACAGTAAAAAATGGCGACGATGACAAAAATGGATAAAACGGGTAATTAGCATACATGCGCATAATAAAATTGATGACAATATTGCTCAATCTTTTTATTTATTTATTTATTTATTGACGTTTAAACCTGTATTGAATATAGTATAAAAAAAAGAAATCAGCAGGACCAAGTGCACTTATGCTGACAACATATAAAGGATATGACATAAAGGACGCACAAACGTCTATAAAAACAAGACCATGAGACCGAATAGCTCTTATTAAAAGGCTCTTAATAAAGTGTAAGAAAATATGAATTATACAGTCTGTACAACACATTTTACAATAATATTGCAATAATTTCTGTTAACAATAATATTGTGCAATGTTGTCGTTTCGTCACACACAGCACACTAATACGGCGCTTTATTAGTGAGCATGTGCATGCCTTATTAGTCAAAGAGAATTGAGACGAGAAAACAGAGATTAAGCAGGAGTGGGAAGAGGGAAGGAGAGGATTGTTACTGATGCTGCTGTTACTGCTGCTGCTGCTGTTGCTCTCTGCGTCTTCATATTTATACTTGTACGTTATTACAGCTCAATTATATGTGTAACTAATTATTTTTAGGCTTACATTGAACCTTCCAATAAATTTAAATCTATGTACCGTCCCTATTTTTAAAGAAATCTAATGTTATTTGCTCCATTTTATGCATGCTTCAATTATAATTCTTGCTACTTTTGACTTGAAACTGACTAAGTATAAATTAACTGGCAACTGAACAATGGCAATACGTTTAGTACAAAAGTACCGTTCGAATGAGGCATTCCAAGTAATCTGTATCTTTTAACGTTAATCAAATTTCGCATTTTAGCCGAGACAGCTCATTTTCCCCAACAGTTTCTTTTTATTAAAGCCTTTGTAGTTGGTTGCTGTTCAATCAGACTTCATTGATCAGAGCTATTTATTGTCTCAAGGTGAAACAGGGCAAAATTTGTAAAACATCCACGCTGTACTTTTCCTTCTCATTAGCGAAAACAATTAACAAAGCTTGATTATCAGTATGCCGAGCTATGAATGTATGCCAAGAAGACTGCCAGCGTCTTGGGAAAATGGAAAAATCACTAGCAATCTTTAAATATCCCTGGTAACCTTATTTGTCTTTTCTCTTTAGGAGTGGTTTGAAAAGGCTCATCAACTTCAAATCTTCGCAGATTTAAAATGACTGCAGCAGAAATCTTATCGACCTGAGTTTTGAGTGCTTCTGCAAGGAAAAAAATTGGAAAAAGGAGAAAGTGCGAGCCGTTACACGCTTATAGAAATAAACTTTGTATACAGTCTTCTGCTCTATTATTCTGACGTGACATTGACAATGTATATCGCGGTGAGCAGTAAAAATGCACAGGTAAAGACGGCACAAGAAAAATGACACAAATGGAACAGTAGGTAAAGGTGGCACAGGAAAAAATAGTACAAATAGAAAAGTGGGTAAATATAGCACATGTATTGCTTTGATACAGATAATTTCAATAATAAGAAAATAATTAAAATAAATATGATGCAATATGTAATATGCAGTAGACGCATATTAATAGACTCACTTTCGGATGAGGTGTTTTGATAGTCCGTTAAACGTTCTGTGCAAAGCAGGGAGAGCTTCAAAAAGAAACTGCTATTAAAGCGATTGTGTATGCAGCTTCCACACATTCCTAAGCAATGGGAATAACTGCAGCGGGATCAGTAGGTAACAGATTCAAAGCAAAATCGCTAAATTACCATATTACTGATTGTTAAAAAACGCACTGTTTGTTAATTAGCTAATTACAGTGTTCGTCGCAATGAATATATCTAGCGTGGTCTTCAAAGTACCCAAAAGTAGATTAATTTATTTGAGTAAAACAATAACAATACAAGCGATACATCAATGAAAAGACTGGATATACAACTATATATGCTGGTATCTGTAGTTACCAGTTAATTACTCTTTAGTCATTTTTATTTAAGGTTTAATGTTTTTATTGACTGTAAGACTTTTACTACGTTTTGAGTCTTACATTATATTTTACATGTGATGATGAGATATTTCTATATTTTTTGTAATGAAACCCGTGTGTCTTGAATATATCATGCTTTACTATAATATTTATTCCAAACGAATAAAATTAAAATTTGTTTGCTTCTGATTCTAGTATAACACTACCTTAATGCAAATATATTCATATTTTACCAAATGTGCCATTTTTTCTTACTTTACAATTTGTGCCATTTTCATGTGCCATCTTTTCCAGTGCCATTTTTACCGTGACATTTTTCCTACACCATTTTTACCTGTGCTATTTTTACCTACTTTTCCACTTGTGGTATTTTTTCTGTGCCATTTTACCTGTGATATTTTTATTTACATTCAATTGTAATTCCTCAATCCTGGGCGTTTGATATGTGAAAGGCTTGCTAACAGAAACGGTTATTGGAGCCGTATTTAATTCAAGGAACTCTTCTCTTGGCCGTCTAGTTTTTTTATAGTTTACAATTCACATGCATTTATACTACCAAAGTTTCATCGCCGCACTGAAAACACAATATGTCCGACGAAGTTAAGCCCAATAATTGTAAAAACAGATGTCACTTAAATTATGAGATTTTTACGCTGCTGCTTAGGCAACGTCAATGATTATGGAATCACTTTAAAGGAACGTACAGACACTTAAAATGTTAGTGTAACTTAAAAGCCTACGAAACGTGAATGGAAATTGTTTTGTGAGAACTCAATTACATTTATTAGGAACGGTAAAGAATGCCGTCAGGCGTTTCGGTGAGGTCTGCAAAATCAATGTATTTTTGCTTCTAAGCCCGAAAGTCCATACTGCGGTTATATCGATGTTGTTATAATTCATTCTCACAAAACCGTAGCTGAGTTATTATAAAAATAGAAATAATTCAATTGCTTCAACAATAAACGCAAAGCGGAACAGTTGAAAATTGATTTGTTTAGACAGGTGCCCAATCCCATAAATACAGTATTTTTTTCTTAACGCTTCACACATTTTGTTACATGAGTGTCAATTTATGTGCACGGTTTTACATAGAACAATAACCAATCTGTGAACGAATAAATGGTTTATAAACAAAATAAAAGGTCAAAAAAATCAAACATTAACTATAGAAAGATTGAATGAGCGAATAAATGAATGAATAGCAGAAAAAGACGCAAAAAAGAAAGAGGAAAAGAAAGAAAAAGCGGCGAGTTAGTGAATGAATGAATGAATGAATGGATAACCGAGTTAGTGAATAAATAAGCAAACGAACAAAAAACCGAATGAAAGAAGAAGCAAATTGGTAAAACAAAGAAACAGTCGAAAGCGCAACATACGAACGAAATAACAAAATGATGTAGATTATGAACTTAAGCTATTCAAACCAAATACATTAAAATAGTCGCTATTTCTGCGTTTAATAGCAACTTGTCCGTAAGTAAAATAGCACTATGGATTAATCAGTTAAGAAAGTGGTTAATTGTATACAGTTAATTATGTAATAATAATACTAATAATTATGTGCCAATGAATAATACAGATTAATTCGTTTCTGGTTCCTACAGTGTGTATTTGTAGGCAAGTATGAAAGGTTTGTTGCTAATATTCTTACGATGAGGATTGCAGATTTTGAGGTATTGCAGGCTTTATTACGCTGTGACACGTATCTGAGAAACTTTCGATATTAGAGGGCTCGAAAATATTATCTAATTTGCCGGTTTTCCCGCGACGTGTAAAAGTAAAGCTTCTGTTTAGAAGACGTTCCTCAGAGTCGATATTCCGAAACACGCTTTTGTCGACAACAGTGGAAGAAACCATCGATCTACCCTTAATGAAAAATCAAGTAAAATTTAATTACTCCTGAATTCAAGTAATTAGCTGTTATAAGTCCACATGAAATTCCAGTCCCTCTAGAACTGATTATTTGAAATAGTTTTTCTCTAACAGACTTGGTAAAGCGTAGAATGTCTTGCCCCCTGCATGCATGACCGTCCTCATTCATTGTGTGTATTTATTGTTTGGTATATACCTTCGGTAGTATAACTTTGTCTTTGTACATAAAATGCTGTTTCTGCACTACGTGAAGATTAAATAAACAAATAACGCGACTTTTCGGAAGCCGTTTTTACACATTTCCGAAGTTTGACAGTTTTTCAAAATTACATCTGACTTGTACACATGTTGTTTTAAAGACAGTATAAATTTTTCCCTGCTTGCACATCGTTTTGACAATAGGTTTTGAGTAAACTTTTCAGTCTTGATTTACAAATTACAAACGCAAATCAGTCACTATTAATGACACAATCCCAACTAATCTTGAGCTGTGAAGTTCACCTTGCCGAAATCTACACAGCTGTATTACATCAACAAATAATCTGCCAGAAAATTTGTAATGCGCAAGCATTTTCCCAGGGATTTTGTCTTCTCAAAAAACCTAGTCGGTGTATTAATGAAAACACGGATTACTGAAAATCTGAATAAAGATATATACGCTACTCGCTACTGCATTTCTAGAAAAGTGTACGGTAAAGTAAATGTTTTTATGTAAAATAAATTCATAAAATGGCTTAGTTAATGTATTAAATTAAGCAAGCAGTTCAAGTGAAGTGAGCCGGTGATCTAATTGATTTATTGGCGACGGATGTAATATCACTATCTCCGACACGTTACTCTATTAGGTGGACCCTTTCCATACGTAGGAAAGTCTGCTCTCCAACAAATGCACTTCTAAGAAAGGTGTAACGCATCGAATGGGAGCAGTTTACGTGGTCTGTGAGAAAACTGTGAAACGAAAAGAGCATAAACCTCAACCTAGAAATGAAACTCATGGTCTATCAAGCTGTCGTCATCTTAAACTTGTCTATCTCTAAGGTCTTGACTTCAAAACGCATGACCGCTTCCATCAGCAAGGGCCTCGTTCCATCCTGAACATCAAATGTGACTAGTATCAACACCATCGAGTCACTTCTCATGAATACTATCTTCGTTTGCCAAGACAAGTCAGGAGAATGAGGAAAACCAAGCTTTATAACTTTTTTCAGAGAACTCACAATCAGCAAAACACCACAAGAATTCCCTCTTCACTCCTACAAAGACAAGTTGAAATCCATACTCAAACGAACTGGAATTATAGTCAAGGATTTGAAAACAGTTAAAACGTCAGTAACGTAACAATTGGTGTCTGACCATCCACAATGGAACGCCAACATTTCAAAGCCGAAAGGTGAAGAGAAGAAGAAAAACAACAGCAGTGGTAGGTTACACAAGCTCAAACGTGTTTCCTACTAAGTATTATCTGTGGCACACGCAGCACAACATTCACGCAAGGATTGGTCTCCTGAATCGAACATGAGTGTCAGAAGAGGAACGGCATTAGAAGGAATGTAAATTCTCGAACACACAAAAAGGCCAATGGGCGAACAAACGTATTATTTACCACCTAAATTGCCAAATTACTTTTACTTAAAAAGACAAAAGACAAAGAAAAGATTTATTTACCGTCGCACATTTAACAGACAACATTAGTACTAACGGTTATTTAGCGACAACAATACAGGTAAGTCGCAACACACAAATAACAAATAATATGTAGGGTATATGTCCTGGCGTTAGCAGCTACTAGTCTCGAACTCAAGACTGCGTGGTTGCAGTCCTTAAAATAAAATTGGCATTATATAAAATGCTTAACATATATGTATATCTAACACACCTAAACTCATACTCATTCCTATCTGAAATACCAGCAGATACTGATCTATCTATCCTAAAGTCATACTTATTCCTATCAGTACAAAAAATTATTACTTAAGTAATTTACACTAGCAATTCTTCATTCCATTATATGTATATATATCCTAAGCATTTTATATAACAGACTGAATCTAAATAATAGACTGCGTTATAGTAGTCTGAATCTTCTTGTAAGAAGGCAGTCCAACTCTCCTTAGGCAATTCGAGTTTCTCAATGAACCTGTTTCCCGTAAAGCTACATTTACGCGAATTATGTGTACCACATGTTAATTTTAGTGATAGCTACACAACTTGGCTTTTCTCAGTTTTTTTTACTTCGTAAAATCTTGTTCTGCACCACCATGTTTAAGATGCCTAATGAAATGAAAAGTATGTAGGGAAGTCCTATAGCTTGTGCGGCATACCAAAGCGTGAAAAATGGTAAATAAATTATGGCTGATAACGAATATAAGAATTGTTTGAGTCGCTGTTATGCAGACACCACAAGATATTTTGAATCGGAATGCCCTTATCCTATTTAGATGCTTAAAAACTAATTCCTACTCTTTGGTTACGCTCGACAGTTTTCTTGAATTGAGAAAATAAAAAGCCATGGATCAAAATTTGATCCTGCTGCTTTGACGAAAAATGATTAACTTTTAAGCTGTAACTGTAAATGGGTTTATAAATCATTGTGCAATCTTTGATTACATTCTTAGCACACAATTCATTGAAGATATTTTCCCAGAAATGTGCAACTTAAGTTCAGCCATAACTTAACGTCAAAATCATGAAGATAATAAACGACAATCTTAACTGGAAAGAATAAATAATAGTCCGAAAAGCTTGACAAGCATGAGAGCATTGTGCAGACCGCGTTCAGCTGAATGCAGGTTTTTTCGAAGTATAGGAACGTCGGCTTTTGATTAGGTGTTGGATGAGATTCGATGGTCTACATTTCGCTTCAAACAAAAATAACTAAGAACGGCCTATCAGTACAAAATTTTTTATTACTTAAGTATGTACACTAGTAATTCTTCATTCCTAGCTGCTATGAAGGTAAGACATTAACTCTATCCAACGGCACAAAATAGCCCTGTGAAGAACTCGTTCGTATGCAATTTTGTAGAATAATGTCAGTTTACTATGGTGTTGTCCTATAGATTATAAATTCTCTTAGATGTTTTAGAAATAATATATTACACTGCGTTCAATTCGCAAACTAAAAGTAACAAGCAGTTGACAGGTATTTCAGTCACGTCAAGGTGACACTTCATGGACATTCAAGCTGGTAGGAAAAGAGAAATGACACAACTGCTACTTGGCGTTTAAACAATGTTAGTTACCAATTAAATGAAAAATCGGGAAGCCAAGTTCAAATACTATTTCTGTTACAAGAAACAGTAATGTAACAAATTTGTTTTTAAACCGACTTGAACCGATTTTCACCATGTACGTGTTGAGCTTCGACAGCTGCTTTCGGTCTTCAAAACCCAAAACTTTGAGGAGTTTTGAATTTCTTGCTGTGAAACCAACATGGAGTCATTAGTTGTTACACAGTAACTGTATGGGTGCGTATGTATTGAAGTGTATTGTATTGTACTGCTCTGCACTGCATCGCACCGTACTGCACTGTACTGAATTGTGTTGTAGTCATCAATAACTTATTATTATTATTATTATTATTATTATTATTATTATTATTATTATTATTATTATTATTATTATTATTATTATTATTATTATTATTATTATTATTATTATTATTATTATTATTATTATTACTGTGGCTGTAAGCTAGCATGCTGCTGACAATGAGGATATCACAAGAGTTTTACTATTTATTACGCTAACGCATTCGATCTTAGTTGATCATACTAGATTAATTACTAAGTAACAAATGTGTTTTGAACTGCCTAATTTGGCAGTATGATTGGTAGCTGCCTTCTTATCTGTTAGGAGGCAATGAGTTAAAATCGATGGAAAGTCGGATTACTGTATCGCTTTTGCACCCAAAGTTCTGAATTTTATTCACCTTATTTTTGGTAGAACTTCCAAATATTACCTGCTTGTATATAAAGTATAATGATACTAAAGGTTTCAGTAGTTACAAAAGTTTAAGGCAGTTACAGCCAGTACTTTTCAACAAATATTTGATGATGCTGTCTCGTCGTCCGATACTAACAAACGTTTAAGAAAATGCATTATGTAACTGCTTCGTTGGTTATTAATGGTCGAATCAAAAGTAATTGCTATTGTTAGAGGTAAAACTATTGAATACTCTTAAGTGGTCGGCAAAATATTAGTGATATTGTTTAGAGTGAGTAAGCGGTGCCAAATCCAGAGAAGAGCAATTAGAGTAATCTGCAATGTTTCTCAGGATGTTGAATTCCCCTTGTAAAGCAACACTGTTAGAATAAGGGTTTGTTAATGGGCAGGAAAGAGGTTTTTATGTGTCCATATATTTGTGAAAGCCCTTACCCTATCCATTCTAAAAAAACCTTCAAAATCATTTGATAAACCCTTATTCCACCCTTTTGAAATGTCTCTGGAAAACCTTTTCTGAAAACCCCTTATTTTTCTGTTTTGACGTCTTTGGTAAAACAGCAAACACAATACTGTAATTACTAAAACACTTTCTCAAGTCTTCGCATATTACAAATATACAGTGCTCGTGGCATAATTACATTTACGTGTTAATAAAATGTTAATTAATTAAAACAAGAAATCCACAGTGTGACAAAAATTAAATCTTGTCTTTTCTGCTGTCCACATATTATGTGGGTAAGACGATAAGTTAGAACATATTTTCAGAAAAATAGTTAATCAACACAATAATGAGCCCCTCATGTGGTAACGTCATACAGCCTGAAGTAGCGTTTACCAGGCATCCGGAATGCGTTATGCATTATGTGTTTTCCACCTGTAGTATAGCTGTGTATGAAAAATCAATAGGAAATAATTGCAGAAAAAAATTACAAAAATAACGCAGGTCTGATAAACGGGTGCATTGAAAACAGTATAAACCGATTTTCCGAATCCGCATAACGCATATGCATTCCGAATACTAGGTAAATGCCACTTAACCATACAATCATAGAAATGTCTGCAGTAGCTAATCACATGTAACTCCAGTTTCCAGATTCTCACAAACACGAGCTTTGGCAAGTCTTTTCTTCAATTACAGATTAATAAAAAATGAGACCATATTAATAATATGAAACTGTCAAGCTAAAATAAAGATAAAACGGTGTATTCTACTATTTCAACCCAGAGGCAGAAAAATTCACAAAAAATAAAGCGGTGCCACACAAACCAGTTACAGCATTACAGAAATCACGTGTTCAGAAGTCTTAGTGCGTGACGTATATAAGCGTAGGGAAAAAGTAGGAAAACAAAACTATCCTTTCTGTTTGAAAAAACTTTTCTCACACATTTTCTCTTTGAAAACAGGCGTGACTTATAAATGGTACGAAAATAAAACTACTCTTTCTCTTTCAAAACCCTTATCATACCTTTCCTCTTTCTGAAAAACCCTTCACTATTCCCCAGGGGTTTTTCAGTCCATATTTTGACACACAAAGGTCGAAAAAACCCTACAAAAACTATACTTCTGAAAGCGAAGAAAAGAAATTATCTACAGTTTCTTTGTTCTGTTTCAAAATACTGAACTCACATTCGCTAATCAAAAATTAAATGTTTTGTTGATGGAAATATCCAAGTGCAAATAACTTTCGGAACTCTAAAAAACCCAAACTGCCACCTGTAAAGGTTTCCTAGATTTCAAAAGGGTTTGTAAATTATTGTCTCTTTAAATTGTCAAGTCATTAAGCTGTCAAGTCATTAATAAACTAACATGCGTCTATTTTGTGATCTAGAATTTGTACTTTTATTGCATTTATGCTGATAATTAATAATTACATTCAAGGCTAATTCAACAGGATAGGCTACAAAGTTCTAACGCCAAATTTTAAATCTTAACTAGCTGACAATGTTTCTGGCGTGGTCAGAAACTGAAGATTTTACAACAATAGTTATAAAATTGAGCTTTAAAATGAAGAGATGTAGTGTTCCTAAAAGTGCTTCTTTTCTTTTATTGAATTCACCTTACTCGAATACATGGGAAGTGCGTTTCACAGTGAAACCTCAGCATTTAACTGTTCAGCCTATCACCCATGGGTCAAAGGTCAACCAATCTCAGTATAACTTATATCATTCAGTTTGTCTCTTAGAGACATTTCATTTGATATACAAGCTACTTTTGGTAGACCCTGGAAGGCATTTCTCTCCTCGACCCCTATTTTGCCCCTAATGGGGTGACAGGTTAACGTTTCACACTGTAACCTATAGCCGCCTCATCGAGACGTTTCATTTAATGTGCTACAAGGTACCGTTGCTCAATACGCGGTGCACTTCTGTTCCGGACCCCCTTTTTTCGGTTTTTGCCCCTGGCGAAAAATTTTGCTATACGCGCGCTTCCCATATTTTATGATGTGCAAGGCCACGACACCACCTAGCAACATACCAAATATTGTGGCCCTGGCTCAAAAACTGTGGGAGCAGATGGATCATAAAGAAAAATAAATGAAGTCCAGCCCGTTCTGTGACCTTTGACCCGACATCATGTATACATAATGCCCAAAGTGCCCAAATACTTGTGAAAAAAATTGGAAAAACCGAAAGCCCTAGGAGAAGATGCATTGTCAAGGAAAAACTGACCAACGCCCACTGCCCTTCCCCCCTTGATCAGAGATCAGTGGTCACCACACTGTTGTACGTCTCCCGCCCATGGCTACCAATCCGGTGAGTTTAATGACCCTAGCTTGGAAGGCTTACGAGTTATTAAGCGTTGTGGCGGAGAATAAATAAGAATAAAAATAAATAACTCAGGGAAAAACAATAGCTATAGCAAAATCTTAATTAGACATGCCTTGTGTAACAAAAATGGCAGAACAGTTCATAGTGGATTAACAGCAATACCTAAATTTCATTTTTGAATAACCGTCTTTTACAAAATTTGAGCAAATTGATTTTTCCGATGCAAATTATAAAAACTATGACCACAAACTGCTCATTGATCATCAAACTGATTATGAGTGGAATACGACAATTATGAATCCATGCCTACAAAACCAATGAAATTCTTTTGAAGTTATTCTGCTAAAATAATGGTGGTAAATTGGAAATGACGTTATCAGAAAATTTAATTTTGTAAATCTTATGACACGTCGCGGTCATCAGACTTTTGTTAATCAGACTGCCTAGAAACCCAGTGCTAACGTGTTTTTCGCAAACAATTTCTGTCGACAAGCTGAGAAACAACGAATAGCAATTTTGAAATTAATAGCACGCTCTCTGATGGCAACATTTGCAATTTGTTATTTGTTGTAGCGTTACAAGCAAGCTTGCAGCGCTAAGAGAAATTTAATACCAAAATCGTTGTCCCAATACGTTATAAGCGCCAATGTTTTTTTCAAATTATTGAAGTCGCAAAACATAAGTTTAAAAATATATACGCCACAAAGTGCCCTACAAATCGACAGTATTTGGTTGACTGAAAATGTAAAATTCGTTTCTCGTTTTCAGCTGTTACGAAGCTCAGAACAGCTTAGGCCACTCACAGTACAGGCCTGATGAGATAAGATATTCTACTAACGTTTCAGTGAAGTAAGAAATACTCGCGAGAACATCTAACGTTTTAAATTCTGCATAGCAGAGCGTTCCAGAAGTACTAGTGAGGAGTTTTTCTCAAAGTTTATCTCTTTTCATTTTATAAAAAAATTGAGGTAGTTTTCAAATTAAAAACTCAAAGGTAATAACTGCTGTCATATATGGTCTGGTGTGGAGATATGACCAATCAGGATGGTTTCGCGCGGCAGATGGTTTAGTTAATGCACAAATTTAGGTAACTGTAATTACGTTTTACTTTACAGATAAATTTACACTTCTCACAAGGAAAGCAGTCTAATTAAATAGCATGAAAAATTTGCCTCTTCATAAGGCAACCTATAACAGTAAAAGAGGATTTGCAAGATCTAGAAAATGCTGAAAATTCATTTAACTTAAAGACGCTCAAAATTAAAAACGCGGTAACGCAACAACGGACTTTTGAAAATAATTAAAGAAAAGTCAAAGCTTTATTAATAAAGATCAAAAATCTTTATTACTGTTATTCGTTCACCCACTTTGTACATTTCCTTGTTCGTTTATTCGTTCGTTCGTGTTTATTCACTCGTTCACTAAGTTATACCACCACTTGTTTATTTATTTGAAATTTCGTTCAATTATTTATTTGTCCATCTATTAATTTATTTTTCACCAATATAATTCATAATACGAAAGATAAGTACATTATTCTCAAGGCAATAACAATATTTCACGATTACGGAATTTTTATTAAAAGTGGCGTGTTCCGGTCTGATGATAGGAGATAGAATGCAATTTCTCTATTGTGTGACATTAGGCCTATATCAGTTTTATTGTTCTTCCTATTAAGAATTTGCTGACTTTTTAAAGCATACTTGCCTGATAGTCTTCCAAGTTTACGCAAGTTGTATAATTTGACCAGGATCGGTTTGTGATTGGGTGCCTGAACCAAGTTCCGTCTTCCATGCAGTCCTTAAATGCAGTGACTAAAAAACAAGATGTTCCTGTAAGCATGCGCATCTTAAATAACTATAAAAATTAATTAACAGAGCCAGTATATGTACTGTCAAAAGAATTTATCTTGCACTATATTTGCACGCTGCTTTTTATTCGGTAAAATGGATTATCATACTGCTACCATACTGCTAAATCGCACTTCCAGTTCAAATTTGCAAAACTACAGAATCAGTAAATCGCTACTTATTATAATTGATGCAACAGCTGCCACCTGTGCCCTCATCAAGGCTGAGCATTTTTCAGCACATTTGCAACTATTGACGGTATATTATTTTGTACCCTCGTATTTTTATAGCAATAAACGACTTTTAAAGTAATTTAAAAAAATGAAACGTAGAACATCTTTCAAAATTGCATTCTTGGTCTTTACTGAGAGTGAAGCGCAATTTTTCCAACAAAAGATTTTCATTTTATATCTTTAACGCACATACAAAAAGACAGAGAGACAGGCATCGTATTTTACATCATTATCATTTTTTTCTATGTTCTGTGCAGTGAAACGTAATATCATTACTCAAGGACTTTTCTTTTCTCCGCTGTAATCAGACTTAATTTTCGTCAGTTAGTAAATGAGTCCCACAAGAACTCGTCAGATAGACTACGCGAAATTCAATGCACGGTAGACAACTCAAGAAAACCATTTCAACAAAATCACCTGCTTACAAATGAAGAAGGAGCTTTTCCTCTGAGATTTTTAACTAATTGTCGTCATTTCAACTTTTCATCATGCTATGTACGAGCTATGGACGGTACCTTAACAAAAGCGAATTGGCTAAAATGAGTAACATTGTAACTGTTATCTCCCGGGTTAGCATGGTGAAGCCAGGTGTGTAGATTGGAGAGCGTCGTTATGTTGCATTACCTATAGGATCGTTTGTTTAACATGCTTGGGAGTTCTAGTATGAGAAGTTAGATAGTCTTTCAATATTGCACAATCCTGTTTTTGCTTGTATAGACGCCTGTAGTTGTGTTTCAGTATGCGGCTGTTATAGATCAATATGTCTCTGTTGATTTCTGAAAATTGACTTGAAGTTTGTTATACAGTTCCTGAAACGTTTGTAAGTGTTTTTGTTTGGTTATTTTTATGCAAAGCTTTGCAGTAATTTATTTGTTGAATTTATAGTTTCTGGTGGTGTTTATTTTGTCACAATCACGCCAAATTATTAATGTTTTGTAACTGTTTAAACTGCGTGCATAAGCGGATTTTTGTGTAGACGTGTATGCGTGTGCAGGTGCATGCTATTTTGTGATGTGTTAGAAAGTTTATTATTAATTTTAGTAAATTTTGCTTTTGTTCTGCTTCAAGTCATTTTCTGCTCCAGTATGCTTGTTATTAATTTGTTAATGCTTGTTCTTTATTTATTTGCGCGTTGCTTTATTTTTGTTTGATGTTCTTTTTCTCATTTTTAAAGCATATTTAATCCTTATTTGTACAGCAGTTTCACCTTTTTTGCGATGAGTGGAAAGTAAAAGTCTTTCAAGCAAACAGCCAGTTTTTACAGTAACATTTCCAAAAAAGATTGGATTTAGTGAAATTAGCGCTTTAATGTTCTACTTGTGAGGCATTTAATAATTCAAATAAAAATCGATACAGACAGGACTGTAAACGTTTTCCAAGTTTAGCAGCTAGTTACATTCGTAGTTTTCTGGCAAGATAAGGGAGAAATCACAGTTATAAGCTCCTCCGGGATAAAAGGAACTAATTCAAGTTCCTCGTTCTCTTGAACTTTTAGAAAAGAACTAAATCCAATTCCAAGTTCTTTTGCATCAAAAGGAACTCAACATAGTTCAGTTCCTATTCTTTGCATTGCTTTCTACCAGTTCCAACTACGCACAGAATAACCCTTGACAAATGACCTTGCAGTACAGTGCAACTTTAAATTAGCCTGACAACAACAAATTTACTTTTGTGAGTAATCTAATTAAAGAAAACAATGATATAAATGTATAGAGATGTTTTTATTTGTAACTCAGCGGATTTGGCTATATCGACTTTAGGTTATTCAGCTTGTAAAACACCATCCAGGACATTTTGAGTTTATAGTTCTAGTTTATCGATTATATGATCTTTTATCAGTTCTGTAAATTCTCTACGGGTGTGCGTTTACTTTATTGCGTCCTCTAATGTCGCGTGAGTGCACTCTATTGCGTCTTGCAATATAATTTACTATTTATTTGCTACTCGTGTTTTCAAGTAGTAAGTGCGAAACGCAACTGCACTACATGGGAAGTGCGCACACCATTGATCATTGGGTGGGTGAGTAACGTTAGTATTTGATAACCCAGCGGTCAGGTGACGCCATTCTAACTGACCGACATCTTGTGAGCCCGAATCGTTAACCGAAGTTATAATAAGAAATTACTATATTGGTTCTCTTAGATCGGCAGTGCTCGCGGATAAAAATCACGTACGTCAAGTTCCTGTTTTTCTATTACTCCACGAAGAGCTTATGTAATGCGGTTACAGTTCTACTTAAAAGGTTATCAAATTACAGATTACCGCTATTCGTTTTACTAGGTTAGTCGTTTTACATGTTACTAGGTGTCTGTTAGTGATTGCTAATTAATTGAACTTATGTCAACACAATTAGGATCTTTAATTGATAATGCATCTGGATTCACATTATCACAGGATCTATCAATCACCTACATTTAATGATCTACGCAAAATTTTATCACGTTTTATCTACTGAAAATCACGCCCTTTCAATTGCTGTTAGTAAATAATGCACCTACGTGTACTTGTTCACGATGGAAACTGCGCCATCTATTAGAAAGTGCTTGTTATGTACAAGCGGTCTACTTAACAGTCGGTTATGTATAGCTCGACTTTTACTATAAAGGAGCTATAGTTTGAGATACAAAGTTTTTGTTATCGAAATGCAAGGATTTCAAGATGGCCAAAATTTGTCTCTCATTTTTAGGAAATCTAGTGCGGAACACAAGATAAAAATGCTAAAATCCTATTATCTATAATCTAAAATCATTATAGTCATCTACAGTTATGTCATGGAAATCTATCAAAACTGATTTCGAACTTTAGGGACAATTCCAATCCATTAATTTTATTCATGTTATGTGCTAATTTACTGAATTTGATTTGAAATGATTTCATATTCAATTTGATTCATTTACAAACTCTGTATAGGTTTATGAAGAATGATATGCATTGACAGCATTGAGAATGAACCGCAGGAGAGGAAAAACGCTCAGTTTTCAACATGGTATTTTTTCTTCGTAATTTTAATAATGCAGCAGCACGCACTAGAAGAAATGCGGTAACTATACTTATGACATTGCACAACTCAACAGCACATCAACGCACAATGCAGCAAAGTATAGCACAACATAACACATCACATCATAATGAAACACAGTGCTGTGTGACCATACAAGAAGCAATAATACAACAAAAAACAACACAATGCAACTGGTTATACATTTATTGTGCACTGTGCACATCAGTAATACTAAATGATAAAAAATATGCTTTGTGACTCACGCGCTGGATCAAATCCATAAATCATGTCTGGACAGTAAATGAGTGCTCTAGTTCCAGCAAGTGTATAATTCCAACACCCCCAACCGTCAAATGTTGCATTACAATAAACTTTACCTAAAACAAGAAATTACAATTTACAATCAAGTGACTTTCATGGTATTTGTACAGATAAGGTTGGAAGCAGTAAATTTATAAGAGTATAAATATTTTATTATTTCTTTGCATCACAAAAGTCATCAGAAAAGTTTTTATATTAAAGCAGCTGAAAAAAGAACAATTTTCATTTCCAAATCTTTGGTAGTTACAATTCAACAAGTCTGATACTAGTTTTAAAAATATAATGTAAGACTAATAGTACGCAGCAGCATATTCAACTAGATCTAAAAAACCATTTCTAAATTAATTACCAAGGCTATTTTCCTGTGAGTGGATTATGACACTGACTCCAGCAAAGCTAATGTGTTTCTCGAACTGGTTACACATAATATTGTATAGTATATACTACTGCTAAACTACTAGGTTACAAAAAATGTGAAATTCACAGTTTAGATCAGACTGCTTTTTTAAATCTCATTCGACAAGAAAAAACGCAGGACAAAAATTAGGGTATTTTTACAAATTTGCAGTATTTCAAAGAAGCGGCCCTCAGAACAACCGTCTTGGACCAGCCAACGAAATCCAAGGTCTGTTTCAGCCCTGGATCCCATACTCATGCACGCAGTCAGGCGCACATGTGGACGTGGATAAGTAGTTTATCACAATACTGCATCTCAAGCATATAACTTTGTCAACTTGAAGGGTTTATGAATGTTGACAAAACCTATAAACCTCGTTTAACCTATTCACACGGCTTTCAATGCTGAATATTAAACGATGAATCGTTTCGGGTGGTAGTTGAGCAACAAGCTGAAAATTCTGCTCTATAAAAGTTACGATACAAATATTGTGAACCAATACGAATAGGTGGCTTCAGTGGCGGTATTTCAATTTCAAACATTATTTAAGAAGTAGAAGTTTTTTCACCTAGGTTCATCTAAATAGCTTAAAATGAAAAAGTGAACTGCACCGTCTGCATGCTTTACTCGAACTATACACACGAAAAGTGTGTTATCAATATTCTGAAACAGTTTAAACCTACTCACATTTAAATGGTTTGTGCAGAACTTTTATTAATTACAGTATAAGCGGTTTGCTGAGACTTTCTTAAATGTATAGCATAAACACTAAAAGCGTTTTTCCCACTCAGTGTGAAACCCACGCTGAAAACGGTTCTCGCATGGTTTTCTCAAATAGTTGGGCTTATTTCACATCAAGTGGATTTTCTCAGGCAGTTTTCGCAAAGAGCTAACTGTATAGCTGTGAAAAAGTTTTCTCGTGAAGGCGACGTTTAAAACTACTCAAAGCAAAAAGAAAGCTTGCATTGTTTACTGTATTTATAAACTGTGATAAAGTTGGCCGGGCAATTTGCTCCATTTGAATAGGTACAAATGGTAATGATACATGTCGATCAAGGAACACACCTCATAAGTGGCTCCTTGATTGTTTTGAATCTAAGCTTTCTAATATGAATGATATGCAAGAATCATGGTAAGCAACAATAGCCGCGATCACAGACTGAGTTAATTGAGCGTAGATAAAAGTGGCACAGCCGCACCGAGTTACTGTAATATACAGTTTAATCACGTGTCAGACTGGTATCTTCACATAACAATGTAGAATGCCTTTTCTTCTACAGCATGATATTAGTATCCTTAGCTACTTGATGCAGCATGATGCTTATATGTTTTTTGATCAATGTATATATATAATGTATTATATCGTTACTGTGATTATATGTAAAATGTACAAGCGCCGCAAAAGTTCAATTGTTAAAAAAGTGTATTAAATAACCCAGGTTTGAGTTCCTTACACATAACATTGCCAAAGTTAAAGCCATAACAAATGCAAACAATGATGGCGTAGCTGCAAAGGTGAATAAAGGTGAGTAATAAATTCAAATTACAATTTCTCGTTAATAACGCAAAAGATTCAATACCGTTATTAGTTTGATGCGAGTCTCGGCTTACGAGCTAGTAATAATTAACTAACAGTGATTTTCTATTTGAATTTACTTTCAAAGCGATAAACTATCACATCATTCATTTTTTGTTGTTCTTGCAAAAATTAAAAATTCATTACCCAGAGAATGAGACCGTGTCTTTTGGCGTATCAATTAGGCCCAGATGCCATTCTACATAGGTTAGGCCCTGCTGATGATAACGGAAATGGTTTACCATGCTGGCAAGGGTTGTGCAATGAATTCAGCTTTCCAATTTTGAAAGGACCCATCAGAATTTTGTAAACTTTTTCACAAATAAAATGAAATAATTAATTTAGATCATCAGGCAGGACTCTTCGAATCGATGAGCGAGATACCAATATTTAGCCATGTAAGAATCTTAAACATAATATGTGATGTTCAAGTATGTACATCTGTCGGGGTGCCGTTGGTATATGTAGTCTCTAGGGTACCCCTAAATGACAACCTACATTGGTCTAAATCCAAGACACCAATCCGCCTATAAATATGATATGATATGATATGATATGATATGATATGATATGATATGATATGATATGATATGATATGATATGATATGATATGATATGATATGATATGATATGATATGATGGGATGGGATGGGATGGGATGGGATGGGATGGGATGGGATGGGATGGGATGGGATGGGATGGGATGGGATGGGATGGGATGGGATACGATACGATACGATACGATACGATACGATACGATACGATACGATACGATACGATACAATACGATACAATACAATATAATAAGCTTTATATTATTTATTTATTTTAAGTTTATTTCAGCACATAAAAATGCCATATAAAAGTTAAAAATTTACACTCAAAACTAAGAAATACTACATGTCATTAAGCTTATGAATACTGGAACTCGTAATTGATAACGATAGACATTTAAAAGCAGCATCAGCTGCCTGCCTAAATGAGGGAACAAATTAACAGTGAGGTACCAGCTGAAATTAAGTGATGGCCTAAATAATCTCGGACCCAAATCATAATGATGACAGACAATATAAGTGGTATTGACTGTAGGCGGCAACTATCTGATTTACTTGCAAATGACACGTAAACTTGAATTGGTACTTGGTATACAAGGTACTTGGGTATTTTTGATACCCAAAGCGTAAGACCAAATGGGACATGAAGTACCAGCTTAAATCAAATGTAAATGATGGCCTATCAATCCTGGACCATAAAAACAATGACAGACAAGTTACATGGTATAACTACTCGCCAGATGCTCTAATAATAAGACTTTCCGAATTAGTTACTGCCATGTCCTAATTTAGTTCTATATAACATAGTCGTACCAGATATCAATTAAAGTGTCCCTCTACATATTTCAACCTTTAAGATGATTACGTATCATTTAGAAGAAAATCAGATAGTACCACTACATTGACTATTGTAGGTCCTACTTTAGGATAGTCAGTACCACTTAAATTGTGTGTCATCATTTACACTCAATTTCAGCTTCTACCTCATATTTTTGATCCAAGTTCCAATTTTGGCCAACATTTAAGGTGTGTGGCAGGCACCCAATACCACTTAAAATTTGATAGTGTCTTCCTGTCGTTGCTAATTGGCTCCAGGGATCTTAAGCTATAATATGAAATTAAAACCGGCTGATATTTCTAATCTTTGATTCGAGCCATTTTGGTGTGGTCAATTAGGGGCTCCCTAGTATACACATTCCAATGGCCAATTAAGACTTAACTGAAAAAAGAAACAAGTCGCTTAATTAAATCTAACGAAATGCGCTGTTTGCATTGTAAAATATTTGTTAATAATGCAATGTAATCAATATTCGTACGACAACGACAACATCAATAAAGAAACGCTATTAAAACATTTCGCCACTTCTGAAATTTTAGTTATATCTAGAGAAGCGTCTATGATTTTAAATTATTTTAAAATTCTCAAACGATCACTATCTTCTTTGATAACATCTAATTTTACAATAGGATCTCAATATTTCAAGCTGAATATATGTGTGCGGTTTGTGAAGCGACGACAGTGATTTGAGCTATTGATCTGGTGAGTGTTGTTTGGTAAAACTGCGTGGCATGCACCTACCAAGCAATTCTGTTTGACTGACTGACTGACTGACTGACTGACTGACTGACTGACTGACTGACTGACTGACTGACTGACTGACTGACTGACTGACTGACTGACTAGTTAGTTAGTTCTTTTGTCGGTCAGTTGGTTGGCTGATTGGCTAGATGGTTGACTGGTTGGTTTATTGATTAGTTCGTTGGTTGGTTAGTTGATTAGTTAGTTGATTAGTTGGCTAGCTGGTTGGTTACTATGGTTGGTTGGTTGGTTGGCTGGCTAATTGGTTTGTTATAATGGTTATTTAGTTATTTAATTAATTTATTCATGAGTTTGTGAGTTCATTATTCAGGCAGTCAGTCAGTCTTTCAGTAGTCAGCCAGTTAGTTAATGATAGAGTTGGCAAACAAGTTTACATATTATTATTGTACATACTTCTAATTATGAGTTTTACCCAAAGTCCACTTCAAAGGTTTGTCATGTGGATTTGGCACGTTGGCAGGTTTGGCAAAGAGGTGAATTTGACAGTTGGCACTTTGGCAGGTTTGATAGTATGGCAGCCTTGGCATTTCGGTATTTTGGCAGTAGGGGTGAATTTGGCACTTTGAGGGGCTTGGCAGTTTGGCAGACTTGGCACAGTGTCAGTTGGTGGGTTTGGCAGTATGCCGGACTTAAAAGTTGACAGACATGGTGAGCGTGACAGTAGCACAATAACGGGAGTGCGCACGAGGGTCTTAAAGATCTTAGTGCCCTGCAAACCACTTGCCCTGGATATCCACATGGCATGTTAGTCCATTACAGAGTTTTCCAACATTTCGTGACGTTCTTACGCGGAACATCTATCAATATATAAGAAAGCATGCAATCAAATAATATGCCATGACACTGAAGTTTCAAATGTTATTAGTGTTATTGGTTTGTTTTGCTACAAACAGGATAAACACAGATATAAGTTGCAAGAAAATGTGCCGTTGTGATTATCGTTTTTAAGCTTACCATCGTTAGGATACGGTTTAGATAGCACCTTTAGGAAACATTCGCGTTCAGCGTTTTCTATATGAATAGTGATGTTAGATTGCGCTGCTAAATCACTAGCATTCATTGTCCCATCGCTTTCAGAATCTGCGTTAGTAGAACCTGCCGTGAAAACCTGAAAAGTAAATTACAAGCTCAGATTTATAAATTAGCCGTATATTTATTGAAATTGTATAGCAATCTGTATTCAATATGCTAGTTTTTGTCTAAAAAAGAATTGTGCAAGACTGATTTGTTCATTATTTGTCAGTATTATTGTTTAATATATATTATAATATTTGTAAGTTTAATCAACAAACTATAACACTATACATTAGGTTATAGCATTAACTTGGAATGTCTTAAACTGCTGTGTTATCCCCAGAAGACAGCCTGTCCTAGTATACTCCTGAATACCCTGAAAATCACTCTCACGAATAAGTATCCATCCTCAGCAAAACTGGAGTGCTATTTCAGAGCTCATGTGAATGATGTTGTGTTGTATCGTGCTGTGCTGTATTTTGTAGAATGTTACTGTGAAGTGAAGTCATTTTCAGGCATTTTGTGTCATTACTTGTATTCTAAGTATTGAAATGGTAATAAAGAAAGAGGCGGATTGGTTTTGGCATAGGGAACAGGAACTATCAGGGAAAAAATATATCGCCCCACTGAGCAAACTATCTCTTCTCTCCGCCCAGTCCCATTCATTTTGCCCTCTCGGAATAAAGCAAACTTTCATGCAATGGGACCGCATCACTGACAAATGCAACTGTAACAAATGCTCTATTTCGAACCGTGGACCATTACATCGACGTTGCAGTACATCGCGTTGCAAGTAAAAGACCACCTGCCCTACTGAATTCATGGCAACTTCAAAAATATTCCGAATTCTTAAGCAAGCTGCAGAAGACATCGAAGGGAAGTTGCCAAATTTAATTTATGTATTCGGAATGTTTTCATTTAGGTTTTTGCAAGAAACTAAATAATGTTCGCTAAAATCTGCTGCAAATTTCAAAAAATCCACACGGGGATTACGTTTCAAGAATCGATCTTGTTGCAGACTAATGAGAAACGTTAGTACAAGTATAATCATTGGAGATATATGAAATATATGTGATCATCGCTCAGCCGCACAAACTTACAAATAACAAAAATATTATTAAAGCCATAAAAATTCTATGTAGAAAAATCATTCTACGGTTGTGTAAATTACAACTCCACGTAACCTCGTATCTTGGTACCTTGTTAAGCGAATTTCTCACTTGTTAACCAGATGTTAAGCAGGTATTTTTATACAAGGTATTCAAAGAAATCACAGTTATTCACAAATAATTAACAAAAGCTGGTACTTTTTTAATCTATAAAAATACGTTAGTGTTAGCGCTTAAGTGCTGATATAAATTGAAAAGTCTTTTCCCAGACGACAATTTTCGCTGTTGCACCTGTACAACAAATGCCTTGATTGACTCTCAGTGTCACTAGATACACTTGTCATCTTCTCATTTCATATATGACCAAGCAAAAAATTAACTTTTAAGGAATTCATATGCTCTGATAACTAGGAAGCTGGAAAGATAAAAGACAGGTAAGTTGGCTAGTTTCGGCCAACAGTCCTTACTCTTCTAGGATGTTTTTATTTGCGTGAAAAAAGTACGAGAGACAATTATAAATTATAATAATTGTACGATAAATTTCTTTTGTAAGCCGAAGAACACCTATCATACTTATAGTACCACTGGTAGCACAAGCCTTTCTTGTTAGTTACCCCATCTCCCGATTGCGGTTTCTTTTTTTAATTACTTATTAAGAAAAATTACTCCAAAATAAGCTTGTGAGCGCACAAAATACAGCTATGAATATTATGTGAAGTGCGTGTAAGTGAAAATAAAATAGGAAGGCAAAAAAATGCTGCTTTCCTCTGGTACCGAATCCAGGCCTTCCGTGTATTTGAATACAATCCAGAATAAACTTGCACCTTTAAAAACAGTAAATTGCGGTAACTAAAGCATAAATATTAATTTTTTATTCAATTTTAATTGTTGTTTGCTTAACTTGCTAGTAATAATCTACTGATGATAAATTTAAAAAGACAAAGTGATTGATGTTTAAAAAACTATGCACTAAAGTTAGCTGTGCTCTTTAGGATATTAGAACAAGACTGACTGAATTCAGGTCAAAATCCGCCCGTGTGGCTGAGTTTATATTTGATTATGCCCAGCTAGTGTGGTTAAGTCACATCTATACCTAAAGATGATTACGCTCAAGTACATGGTGCTTGCGACTAATTATTTTGACTGATTATCACATGACTATATTAATAAGCTTTATTTAAAATCGACTTTTCGATTAACAAGTAACATAAGCTCAAAGAGTTTTTTGCCGACTGTAAATAACAATTCTAATCTCATAACAAAGCTTGTTCAGTAATTATTACTCCACTTTTCACCTAAATGCCACTCGTCATCAGGGTAACAGTAGGTCCATTTTTAAAGTTTTAGGTGTGACCCAGCCACGGTATCGAATTCACTACCTCCCCGACGGGTAAGCACACGCTTTACCACTAGACTATACCGTTTGGTAACACTATGCCTGGTCCAATTCAGTTTACTCGTGTGAAAAAGCAGTTTGCTCTATTTTACATTTTGGCTCCTGTCCATGACCTTAAGTAATTCAAGCTAAGGTAACTACCCTTCAGGTTTCGCGATCCTAGGTACTATAGTTTCAGTTATTCAATATTACGCATTTTAGATCTTATCACCGTCCTTCAAAGAACCCAAGCTTTTAAAAGGCCGAGTGCACATCTACCCCACATTACCTAAATATTTACGAAAAATAATTGCATTTAACTAAAACTCTATGAAGAGTTGAATGGCAATCAAAAAATTGACTGATATCCAGTCTTGAACCCTTTAACCGAGGCACCGTTCAGCACACCACTTTCAACGCCTTTACCTCTGGCATATTTTGTGACTCTAGCTCTCTGCATTTGCGAGTTAAAATGAATTAAAAGTGGAAAACTGGATGCCTAATACAATAAAATTAAAAAATGTGCGTATTGCTAGCACTCGCGGATAAAAAGCAAAACATATGTCAAATTTAACATACAAGCTAAACAAACGCTTCCGAGTTACACAATAGAATTGCACGTGATTGTGCGCTGGTCCATTAGATTGTTTGTTAATTTTATACTTAATAGCGTTTCCATAGTAAAACCCCACTTCTAGAATAAAACGCAGATATTGCTAATCTTCCCATGTTAGGTGCTTTATCTGAAAATTTAAAAACTGCGACGTTTTGTTACTAATATAGCCCCCCCCCCCCATGACTTTATCGTAAGCTTCTACTGTGCCTGGACAAAAGCCGTTCTGCGAATAATTAAGCTAATTTATGTCATTGATAATGTGTTCTTGATCACGTTTCTTTTTCCAAAGGTAACTATCGTACAGCTCTTCTGTTTTCTTGATATATTACTACAGTAGCTTTTCAAGTACGTTATGATGGTTTAAATCACATTTTGATAATTAATCCTCGTAACTGACAAGCATCTATTGAAAAAGGATGGCAGAAATGTATAGACTGTCTTCTGCAGGTATCAATTACTCATTAACGAAGCTATAGGCTATAAGAACGCGCTTTGACAGGAGTAATAGGATTCCAATTTTTGTTGCGTGATTGTTGATTGTCGCCTGCCAACGTCTTCAACTGGCGGCAAAAAATAAAACTTACATTGACAGTAGTTGCTTACCAAAATAAAAACCATTGATAACTTTGCGAGCAATGACAAAAAATAAGTTGTGCTGAATCCAAGACAGCATCATCAGACACACACGGTTCCTCAAAGCTGCTAAAATAAGAAAGTTCGTTTGTTGTTTTGCTGGATTATTCAGCGGGTGTTCGTTCTTAAATATTTTCAGCTTTCAAATACTTGCAGAACTTTAAATAAGCTTAATCTGATAAAATTCCTCCTGACTACACGCCACTAGTGTGCACTGTAGATAAGCATAGCAATAAAAATTCTCTATATTAATTACAAATATAACACACATTTTCTGGAAAATAAAATTTAAGTGTTTAAAGAGTTCGTGATGTGTCATCATTTAATGATGATGATACAGATGGTTATGACGACAATGAAGTCGATGACAACAGCGATGATAATGACGAGACAATGACAAAAACAGCGATAACAACAGTATTGTTACTGACTCAAATGCTTGGGTCTACTGTAATTGTATTTAAAGGCTTACGTCCTTATCGTCTCAAACCCCTGTGGGAATTAATTGCAGTCAACCACAGACAAATCATAGCCCAACCAAACACCTGCGACAGACCAACCAATAACTACAGGGTTGTATTTGTACTTATCATAAATGAGGTATAAGCCATGTCTTACATAATTGATATTTCAGATGGTAATCATCAGAATAATGCAGTACATGTATAATGAGTACAGTTCTACACAAATGGAAACACACGAGCTACACTGTTAGGAACACGGTGTTTACTAAATGTGTAAATGTGTTTGACAGACACTCTGAAAATAAATGTGGTGATGATAGAATATCTTAATATAAGGAAACATCGCATTTCAGTGCAACACTATGTATCACTCTTAAGTGAAAAAAGCAGAAAATAGAAAGCGGAAAATAGAAAAAAGACGCATTGTCAATTTCAGCATGCTGCACTTTAAATGTTTTTTTCTGATGTTTTCATTACGAAATTCAAAGGCAAGATCACCATGTCACTGAAGCACTCAGAGACTCACAGAACCCAAGATCGTCGATTAGTAAATGACGTCAATGTCGCTATCTTGAACTTAAGATAGCAAATCGAAAACTCAATTCAGTTCAAGCCAAACCCAAATCAATGCAGAATTTGTTGTAGTATATTTCTACAAAGTTTCATGACGATCAGTTGCGACGTTATCGAATTGCTTGAATTCAAAGTAGTGGGTCGAAAATCCAGCTCCATCAATCGATGCTGGATTTGTTCTAGTATAATCCTTTAACGTTTCATGACAATATTTCGTGATCATGTGAATTAGCGGAGCCTTACGCTTTTTTAAAAACGAATTTAAAATGGCGGATCAGAAATCCAATTCCACAGTGGAATTCACTCTAGTACGTTTCTGTAAAGTTTCATGACGACCCGTTGCGAAATGACGAAGCCTTAGGCTTTTTTCAGACTTTTTTCTCAAAAATTGCGTTATTTCGTTATTCGTCGCCATCTTGAATTCAGAATGGTGCATCGCAAATCATATTCAATCAGTTCGATACAGAAATCGATCTAGTACATTTGAGTGAAGTTTCGCGACAATCAATCCATTGCAAATTCATGGAGCCTTGGGCTTTTTTTCAAAATGTCATCTCCCCAACATGAAGAACCACAAGAACAAGGACAACAAGAACGAATTGAATTAAAATCTTCTACCAAAAATAAATTAGGAAGTGTCAGATAAGGCACAAAAGCTTACGAATGAAATTACGTGGATCAGTCTCGTGACAGAAACTATTCCTCCATTTTTTCTGACAACTAGTCTGTTTCTGTAATAAATCTGTTGAGGAAAGGAAAGTAGGAAAGTGATGAGTGTTTCTTAGATGAGTTGAATTTAATGGACCATTTTTGTAATAGCCACTAAAGACACAGGTGAAAAATTAAACTGAAACCATTGGATTGCATATACATCTGTGACCTAACAAATTCTTTCTTCTTTGGAATTCGTATAGAAAATTAAAGTAGCAGCAGAGAATTCAGCAAGTGTAGCAGCTGATTAAGCTACAAATAATTGATCAAAAATCCAGTGATTATTTATTTAATAATCAGTAATTTAAGCACTTCCATTGGATTCTTTCTCCAAGTGATTTTTTTATTTAATAATCAGTAATTTAAGCACTTCCATTGGATTCTTTCTCCAAAACAGAGGTACGAAACGCATGACTAATAACAATCAGCGGGCTGAATACTAAGTGAGACATGACTACTTTGAACTTCTGGCAGACGTCTTGAAAATGATTTGAAGTTTGAAAAAGACACGATGTAGCAAACGATATTTTTATCATATTTTCTAAATTTGGTATAAGATGCCAAAACCACATTTCTAGGTTGAATACTAATTATTAGTCATTTTGAACATATCTTGGAGGACATTTTGGTAGATGTCTTTTAAACTATCTTGGAAAATAGTGATCGTGTACTAATAAATTCGTTGAATATCCGCTAAAAGCTATAACTATGGACTCTATACAGATCAAATAATAGATAACATATAGCCGTTTCAGATTGCCATCGATAATCCTTAAAGCAAATTTTGAAATTTAATCAAAAACGCCTTTCTGCAAGTAGCTATACTGCTAAACTGGTGTTAACACCCAAGACTAGACTGCAGCACCTGTGGGGAGAGGCTAGTTTGACAGCTAAAAAGTAGGCAAACTTGAATCACGGTTACTTGGCAACTAGATAAACTCAACTGCAATTAACTAAATCTGAAAATCTATCAGAGTATTAATCGGATGCAGAACCAAGAAATGAACTTCATTCTTTACGTAATTTAGAAGCATTGCAATTTACAATAAAATATATTTACAAATATATTAATAATATGTAGTAATCTAAAGCTGTGTTTATAGGTTGGTCAAAAATTACACGCGTACATAAAAAGTAGTATTCCTAATTTGAAATAGATTCAGTGGTAGAAAATAGAAATACAGAATATTTTATTTCCCTACAAAATCCTCAGTGGATAATAACTCTTGTTTCATACCGTAATTTCGAAAAATCTTTGTTGTTCTTACGCAATCTATACGTACCCCAGAGAGCTTTGTCAGAAATTTGAAAGGATAAATCAGTTGCAGTACAACACAACGTTGTTTAGCAGTACAACGAATTTGGCGTTTTCCGGATGAAAAGAGGGTATGTGGTAAAAATGGTTGTTTTGCGTGCATAGCATGTTAGTTTTACAATTTAGAAACAGCACTTTAGCAGAAAATGTAAAATGCTTTAAAAGCGCTTTAGAGTACGACAATAAACTTTGAAGATGTAGGGAAAATGGAGTTAGCGGAAAATAGTTTACGCCCGGTGCTTGAGATTGTTTCCGGCCACATGTTGCTGCTTCTGCAATTGTTTCTGCGGTTGCACCTTGTATCAATTATTGTTACCAACTTAGCCCAAATAGTAGTGTTACAGATCTTTTCCGCCTCCACTTTGAAACGAGAAATTTCTGAATATTTTAAATCTCCGAACAAAGAGGCAGCTCTGATACCATTGTGAATCAACCGTGGGTGTAAAAATGTGTTTTTCTTTTGTCGTTGTCTGTGGCGTTGTGTCGCTGTTTGCAATTTTGATATGGAAATAGACTATATAAAACAATAAAAGTAAAGCTGCAGCAAATGAGAGCCTGTAAGCGGAAAAATTACGTCTGAATGGCTAACCCGGAAATTAAATATCTTGTTCACCAGGTGGTGAATATGGAATTTAATAACAGCGCCATAGATAACATAAACTGTTCGTCTTCAAAAACAATTTGAAGTCTTATATCTTTTGGTGACTGTGTGACACATTCGAAGACCAGTTAAAAAGATTTTTCAACGTTTAAGCTAGTGACATTCTGAATAAAAAATGTTTAAGGACGATTGACTTACCTGATCTGAAGGTGCAAGTACACGCATGGTAACCTGCTTGCCTAAAGTAAATGTGGACGTGCGATTGAAATGATTTCCTGAATAACTTTGCCTAATCGTACAGGTATGGCTTAACTCATGTAAATTTACTTACGGATTAAAAGTATTTCTTTTAAAATTATATATGCAAAATTTTACTTGACTGCATCATTCATAAACCAATTGCTTTTTCATCTTTTTAGTAACTTAGTTCATTCCCACCAACGCCCTTCCACTGTGCACATGCCTTCGAGAAGGAAAAAAATTAGACGGGGAAAGTGTGATACTAAACTTCCTGTTTGAAACTAAAAATCAGTGCTCATGCCTCTTGTCGAGTTTAGGGAGAGTTCATTATTTGTAATACCAAACATCTGTCGTTCAAGACTCTTGCCACTAAAAATAACACACTGATTACAGAACACTTTGACACGTCGAAGTAGTTCTTGTGACGAAAGAATCATCATTACAGTATCTAGAACAAGCCAAACTTCAGAGTAAAAGTGTTGGGATTGTTATTACAGACAACTTGTCTGGATTTAAACAAAATAGTCCAGACCGCGAACAAGTCTTGAAATGGCTTCTAATTGACCTTGTGTAAGTATGTGGATTCTTCCACGTAGACAAACAAATGTCATGCATGTAAATCACCTTAAAAAGAGATACAAGTAAAAATGTAAACAACCAAAAGAATTACATGTAGAATTTACGAGTTTGCATGCTGGAGCGACATTCATAGTTTACTTAAAATAATTTATGTAACTAAAAGAGAAGAAAAAATTATGACGAAATTTGTATGACAGAATAGTATACTGAAATGACATGCTGGATTTAACCTTCTGGAAAAACAGCATTAGTGAACAGTTTTTATTCGTATAAACATTCTGCAAACGTCTGACTTCGTTATAGGATATATCAATGCCAATACAAAACTCATTATTGCAAAACTCATTACGGAAAACAAATAATTCCTGTACGTGCATGTCTTTGAAGGCATCGCTTTCCTAACTACAAAGTAATTGAAAAGAGTAACCATCTTTAATGAATAAAGTGGTGGGTTCTGCGCAGCATTAGTATTACATGATTAAACAAATTTATTAGTTAATGATGCAGGAAACGAATACCCGTCCACATATTAGCTATTCAATAAAATGTTTATATTGGCAATTTGGCTTTTCGCTTTGCGGCTTCCGTGAAAGTATCATGTGCCAAATTAGTTTACCGACTATTACAGAAGCAAGAAGGACAAAAATAACGCAATTCTGCTAAATAATTATAAGGATGACAAAAAACAAGTTTTAGATCTATGTAACAGCATCTGTCTGTCTTTAGAAATGACTACTTTATGAAATTAAGTGTAATTGATGCAGACCTATACCATATTGAATGCTGTGGCAACGGTAATAGATCTAATTGTTACAATGTTATAATGAAACCAAAACAGTGATTACAAGCCACTATAGTGAAGCAGCGACTAATGTTTGCTGGACTAGCTGCTGTGTTTACCTGTCTTGGGGGCAGGTTTCTTTATTACTAGAATTCTGCCTGCCCAAGTCCCAGTAGATGTAATGCACATTCGATTGCAGCAGTAACATCGGTGCATTTAAAAGAAACTCGATTACGTTAATGTTGCTGTTTTTTCATTTTTGCTGATATAGGCGCGCTTTTATGCATACCTATTTTTCGATCTAATTTGTATCACGGATAATAATCAGAAGAATTAGTAAAACAAGACCACAGTAGACGAAATACTCAATGAGCATCGTTTTGTGCAGAACAAATTGCCCCTTAATGAAACGTTATTTTTCAGCTTTACACCAGAATAGAAAGATCTCCGAAAAGAAGTTTACAGCCCTAGCACGGGTAACTATGTCCCTCGAAGTTTCGACATAAATTTTCTGGTTTTCTAGTAGTAGTAGTAGTAGTAGTAGTAGTAGTAGTAGTAGTAGTAGTAGTAGTAGTAGTAGTAGTAGTAGTAGTAGTAGTAGTAGTAGTAGTAGTAGTAGTAGTAGTAGTAGTAGTAGTAGTAGTAGTAGTAGTAGTAGTAGTAGTAGTAGTAGTAGTAGTAGTAGTAGTAGTAGTAAATTTATTGACAATACATACAATTAAAGGGACTACATACATATAAACCCTTACATCGCCCAAAATTACCGTACCACTCTTTAAACTCTAAAAGAATCCAAATTAAATTTTGAATTAACTGAGGTAAAAATAAAGATGAATGAATAGATAAATAAATTTCATTGTAATAACTACTGTTCTACACGAGTCTGTCATTTCTTTAAATTGAAACTCAAATAACAGAGTACATGGTATTGGGCAGTGATCACACATTTATCATTGAAATCTGATTGGTTTGCTGCTTGAAAGTGATTTAATTAAGCGGTAACACCTCACAACATTGCTTTGACATTTAGTGAACGGGCAGTAATAAGCCGGCTTCAGTACTGATTGATGCCATTTGAGTGGTTTATTTTCCGACAAACTATAATTGAGGACGCATACACGGCGACCAGAGTGAGTTCGTTAGTACATAATGACACTTCATTAGGATGTCACGCTTCCAGAACAACCTCCTAACTAACCTGCTAATGTTTATAAATGATACTAATGCGTGTGAAACTTAGTTAAAGGGCTTACCGGGTGAGTTAAGAACATCCACAACAGAAAAAGCACCAAACAGTTCACTGAAACAGGCATTATTAATCAATGCGATAGTGTCCAATGAGAGGAATAGCTCATTTAGAATATCAGCACGCCTGTGCACTTAGCTCTGAAGGTTCACAAGACACGCACAAATCCATAGATACTGCAAGAAGTCCTTCCGCTTATTCAACTTTGGCGTGGCTTCTTTTTCCTGCTTCTGTTGCTGCTTTAGTTACAGTGACTTGCACGTGTTCTGCGAAGTCCTGAAACACGAGATTAAATTTTTAGCTGCTTAAAAACTCTAAAAGATAAACTGATAAAACTAAACCAAGTGTTTCATGGAAGCGTATTGCTTGCAATGCTGTAATAAAAACAATTATATTCTCGAAAATTAAGACTGTTATATAGTAGCGTATGAAAATTTTAAACTAAAGCTTGTGAAAAAAGAATCGTGCACTTACATTTGCACGCATTGCATTTTTGCATCGAGTTTTTGTGCGAAACCTGTAATAACTGTTGTATATTCGTTGAATAACTTATGCATTCATTTACTCATTCGTTCGTTCGTTTATTCATTTATTTGTTCGTTAGATCATTCACTCATTCAATTCTTTCTTTCTCTTCCGTTTTTCATATCACACAACTATAACGTTATTAGGGTCGTGAGTCATTAGGCACAAGTTTGACTGCGCGCAACACTTCTAGTGAAACTTTACAAAGAATTTTGTTTTTCTTGTTTTACGGCATTTTGCCCTGTAATTCGCCTTTTTATATAATCCTGTTTAACTCATGGCGGAACTTTCACGGCTTGCCTTCCTAGGAGCATAAACGAGTAGATTTCTTACACAGAACCGATAACAGCTTTTAGTCTGCATAGTTTTATGTAGATTGAAGCTGATACACGGTTATTTTACTATAGACGTGACTGCTATTTTTGTAATGCGGCCTGCAACTGCGTGACGACGTCGCTTTGATCAAAGACTTACGAACTTAATAAAAAAATAATTATTCCGCTAGTAGTTGTTTCAAAATAAGCAAAAGAAAGCGGTTGGTCTGAAATGTTGGATACCGTGTGTTAATTAAAAAGTTAGGTGACACATTGTCCGACAAAATGAACTACCATGCTAAAATAGAGTAAATTACTAAAAAAACTTTGCTCAAGCAAGCAAACAGTAAATCTCCTATAGTGAATAATAAGTAATTAGGGCAAATAGGTGGATTAGTTATAAATGCTGGAAAATTTTGTTCTCTACGGCACAAATCGAAATCTTCTTTTCTGAATGGCAGACGGCTATGCTAAGTAAGTAAGCGAACCAGTAGTAACGAAGAATCCAAGGAAGCAAATCAGCAATCAGAAAGACAGACAGCCAAACAAGAAACCAAACAAGCAACACGAATTGATACGCTATTTATTGCATTTAAGTGATTGACCGTATTACTACTGTAAATCGGAAATCAAAAGTTATTAACAAACGAACGAGTAAATAGGTAGATGGATGGAGCTGGCCGCACTCACAAGACACCTGTCTGTTGGGAAGGAGAGTGCTGTAAACCATTTGATAAAGTCTGTTCACATGCTATTCTCTATCAACTCACACACTGTACATCCTGACTAAAAGGGGTACGTACTGAACCCCAGATATGTTACACCGGTCATAAAAAAAGAAAAAAGAAAAGTCGTTGGAGAAGTTTCAACACATTAAATGAGTGGATATAAATTTATTTTGGGTGAAAGGTTGTTAAAAAACAGGAACAACAGCGGAATGTCATAACATCGCAAGAACGTGAACCAGACAGTCAGACACTGAACACTGTGGAGAGAGGAAGGCCGGCCGCCTCTAGCTGACGCATGCGCAATACAATTATAGCATACTACAACAGTCGAAGGAATTCGAACCTGTGCTTGGAGATCGAACTGATTTCTAGTCAGTCGCCCTAAACATTTAGCCACGACTACTAACAGAACGCTGGGAACTCGTATAAGCAGAACGCAGGTTCTGTCAGTAATTTTGGCCTTAATTAATGAGCAGCACTAGGTGGATTTCTTTCGTAGAAAATGGCACCGTATTCACTAGGTCTGCTAAGCTATAATTATGATTCATATGAAACATGAACAAATGGTCGACGCATGTAACATCGTAAATACGAAGCGAGCAAGACAACTTGAGAGACCACTTAGGCCCATTTCACACTGAGGAATGAAAGGAAAATGACACACGGAATTGCCATCAGAAATTTACGGAAAATTTTCGATTTCGCGAAAACCGATGATGCAAGAAAGTTCATATCACACAGAAACCGCACGGTTTTTTACGCGTGTCCAGCCAGGTCCAGCTGTTTTGCGAGTAGCAGGCTTGTAGCTATTGCTTGTCTTCATGGACGGCGAGGACGACGTACTGTTATAAGCTTAAATGGGAGACGGTAAATAAACCGGGATAATAACAGTTCGCAATTTGGAAAAAATTCTTATCCCAGATATATGTGCTCAATTTTAATTATTATCACAAAAAGTACTATCTAGGATAAAAATTTCAATTTGCTCTCTGATTATTCATTTACAAGATTTGTCTAGTGGTAAGTAGGTCTGTATGTATGAACCAATTATATTTCTGCTCCATGACTCAATTGCAAAACGAGTTCTAAACTTTCAAGATTACGTTGACCCTCCAAGCCTGAAGTAACGAACTTGAACTTCTTATAAGTCTTTTCTCCAAGTCACGCTTTATAATTTCAATGAAAATCATAAACAATTATTTCTTTCTCTTTTATTTAAGATATACCTTAGGTTCCGGATTCGCTTTTTCATAACGACGGGGTAAATTTGTCAGACAAAAGCCCACTTGTAGAGCGATTGCCATCCAAAATGACTTCATGAACTTTTTTTATTTCCTGAAAATGCACTACCATAGCAACAAAAACCAATTTTGTAATTGTATGTATGATAAAAGAGAGATTAGAGATTTACAACTTTATGCTGAATATGATCATTTTTGTTCACTAAACAAGAAAAAGTAATTGAGTAGTTAAATTTTAATGTGAATTCACGAGAAATTTTCACGAAAATGGAACGCGCAGTACTTATACCAAGCGGAAAACGATACTAGTTTCTGGCTGGTGGCAGTATTCCTCTTGAGGAAAATTCCTCATGAGGCGCCTGTGTGAAATGCGCCATAAAAAGCAGTGTTTATTCTTATTTACCCTTATTCTTATTGTTACGTAGAATGCCAAAAACTGCCGTTATACTGACGTAACTAATCTGCTTAATTATCTCATGGTAAATGTCAAAATGTAATCTTGCTTGATTCGCATATTTAAACACCTGCTCTTGGTTTCAATTCAACAAAACACATGCAGGCAAGCAAAAATATGCAATACAGAATCTCACCATTATTTTGAGTCTGGAACGAGCGCTATAAGTCTTTGAACTTGGGGCAAAATTTAAGCACTAGTCTAGCCCTAGTTTAGCTCTCCCGCCGTTCTCGATTAAAAAATTATAAAATAAATAAAAAACTCTGACAAATGTTTTCCACATTCACGAGGAAAACCACAAGGAATTTTTTTCGACGAATTTTGCCTCGCGTCGTAACTCTGAAAATAGATTGATAACTTCGTTGAAATTGAATCTTGTAAAGTAGTTCTATAGTTTATATACACTTTAAAATACCGCAATAAATGAAAAAAATTAAGGCTGTATTTCATTATTGACAAGCTTTTTATCATTGCTTTTAGCTGGAAAGCCTCGCATTATCTTGTGCGAATAAAGAATAAACTAGCAAGCTTAAAATCGTGATTAAGTAATGACTAGTTTGAAGAAAACCTGGTTAAGTCGCGCTTTGTCAAAAGACGCTTCTGCAAGATGAAATGCGACCCATGCCGGGCAATATATTAATGTCGGAAAAATCTCAAGGCAGCAATAATGACCTGCTTCTCAGCCTCAGGTTGACAGCTTCAGGTTAATTAAACGCAGCACCTAACAGAGCAGTCTTGAAAACAGAAGCCATGCAAAGTGCTGTGCCAAGTGAGATAATAAACAATTTATTGACGTAAGCACCCAGTGTATAAGCAGTTAATAAACAAGAAAAAACAATGACAACACCTTTTGCAACGCATACTTGGCATATTGGGATTTACTTTGGAATGAAAATATGTCCATTGTCCAAATAAAACAATATTAACTAGTGGGCCTTTTTGACTGTGTCAAAAACTGTGGTAAGATTCTGCTTCTCTGACAGATGCTTTAAATGACAGCTTTTGCTTTGTATTTACAAATAACGATTGCTTTTAAAATAATTAACAACACTGTATGTTGTTAACTGCACGTAAGTACGGTTGTGTCTGACGCAGTTTCAATGAAATCAGAGCTTATCACTTTTTTGACCAGTGACCAGTGGCTCCAGGCTCAACCAAATACGAGTCAAGATATACCATTCAATTTGCCTCACCTTTCATTTGATGTATTATAAGAATTGAAACTGGAACTTCCACTTTACCTGTGAGCTCGCGGTAAAGGGTCAACAAATGCGGGCATGACTTATACCACTCAATTAGTACCATTCATCCCTTTCATTTGATATACTACAACCTGTTGCTACTGGACACTTAAAACCAATTGTCTACATGACCCTCAGTTTTTGAGTTTTGCTTCCTAGCGCGTCAGGAGTCAACCATTCTGGGCGTAACTCATACCATTCCATTCTGCTCATCAAGACCTTTCATTTGACATACTGCAAACTACTATCACTTGACACCGCAAGCATTGATGTCCCAACCCACGATTTCGGTTTTTGTTCGCTAGCGGAATCAAAGGTCAAAGTCAGCGAAACTTATACCATTCAATTCTTCTCAACGAGACCTTTCATTTGATATATTACACGACACTGTTACTTGAAACTGGAAGCATTTGTGTCCCCGACCCCCTCAATTTTAGTTTTTGCCCCCTACCGAAAATTTTTCCGTACGCAAATCGCTTATATTCAGGCTTGCGCAACAACTCGACACCACCTAGCAGCATACAGAAATTTTCGCCCTAGCTCAAAACCTGTAGGAGGAGATCCAGCCAAACGAAAAAAAAACAAGATATCCTGCCCGGTCTATGAAGGGTATCTTTAACCTGAGGGTGACGGGTCACGTGGGAACGTAAGTACCCCTGCCCGAGGGTTATGCCCTCTGAGTGCCGTGAACCTAGCCCTGTGCGTGTGTGAGTTTTTGAGCAAAACAAAAAGGCGTAAATAATAATAAAATAAAAATAATAAAAACCATGGGTAAATCAAGATAATTCTGCTGTAAGCAGTATCGTAAATATACCGTTCCAAAGTAACACTTGTTTAAGATGCTTAAAAGTGTTTAGCTTTCTCCACCTTCTAATTTTTCTCCGACTACCATCTAACAAAATTTGTGGCTGATTATAATCAGCAAATATTTAGGTGTGAATTGACAACCTGAATCGACGACTTCATTTTTTCTACATTGTGTGGTATTATATGGTATCGCCAAAAAAATCTTGTCAAACAAAAAAATTGTTGGACACTTTGTATGACTTTTATTAGCTCACGTTTATGAGCTCAGTATGACATCTGACTATATTATCCATGATATATATTGTATATGCTTTAGGCAATCTATTTACAACTATAAATGCTATATATATATATATATATATATATATAGAGAGAGAGAGAGAGAGAGAGAGAGAGAGAGAGAGAGAGAGAGAGAGAGAGAGAGAGAGAGAGAGAGAGAGAGAGAGAGAGAGAGATGTACGACCTCATAGAACCATCTTAGTCAGAGGTCATACTGAGCTCATAAATGTGAGCTAATAAAAGTCATAACTGTGATGTACGACTGAGCTCACAATCTACTCATGTGTATGACCTCATAGAAACATCACAATTACGAGGTCACCGTGAGGTGTCGTTTCCTTTGAAATTTAGTAAGCATAAAATTAAAATATTAAAATTGTAAAACAAAAAATAGGTAAAAAAATCATAGTTATCATAGTCATCAATGACAACATCAGTATCATCGGCACAGTCATCATCATCATCATCATCATCATACCATCGTGATCATCGCCGTTATTTGTCAAAAAATTAAATCCACAAACGTACATTAACTACAAGTTATAATAATTAATTTATAGTTGTAAATAGATTGCGTAAAGCACCTACAATATATATCGTGGATGGTACTTCTACCATTTTTATCAAACCAATTTGTAACAAATATTCGGCTGCAATATGTTACAACGTGTCGAACAATTTTTTCGTTTTTTTTGCGATACCATATCATAGCACACAGTTTTTGTGGAAAAAAATCAAGTCGTCGCTTCAGGTTGCCAATTCACACCTAAATATTTGCTGATTATAATCAGCCACAATTTTGTTAGATAATAGTCAGAAATGTAGATTGAGAAAACATTTAAGAATATATATATATAGATATAGATAGATAGATAGATAGATAGAGAGAGAGAGAGAGAGAGAGAGAGAGAGAGAGAGAGAGAGAGAGAGAGAGAGATGATGTATGTAGATATATGTATGAGATATACGTAGTTTAATGATGATAAATTACAGAGATACACATGAAATTACAAAATCGGTTCAAAATATTCATCTTAGCTGAAATGCTATACGTCATAGAAAAACATATATATACAAAAATAACAAAAATTAGTACATATTATAGCGAACATTAGAGCACGTTACAAAGAAGATATTTTACCACAACCGTTTAAAAGTTATCAACCAATTGTATATCACTTCACACATTGATTTTGGGTTAGCTTTAAAAAGGGAAAGCAAGTTGGTAAGGTCTAGTTCGGGTTTATTTTGTCGAATATGAGCAGTTTGAAGGCGCTCACATATCACATTACTTTCAGTTTGTATTGCCCCGAATGTAATGTTTTCCCCCATTGCACATGAGAATATGATGAGTTCAGTCTGACATCATAATTATGACCATTTTATTAGCTCACATTTATGATCTTATTACGACCTCATGACTATGATGTTTCTATGAGGTCATATACGTAAGCAGATTATGAGCTCAGTCTGACATCATGAATGTGACTGCCATATGACCTCATGCTTATGAGCCCAGTATGACATCATTATATGCTGATACTTATGACCGTTATCTCTGAGTATTCTATGACATCAATATGACATCAAAACTACATCATTTTCCTGACCTCATGCTTATGAGTCAAATGGGAGCATTTTATGGTGTCAAGCTGAGCTCGTATCTTCATTGGTTATTGTTCTGTAACAAAGTGAAATACGGAAAATCAACAGTAGGCTTTATGAAAGGCAACTAACTATACTAATCAACATGTATGAAGCAAAATACATGTCTGAGATATCTTACGCAAAATTGTACATTGTTAAGAACTTGGCAGCCAAAATTTTTAGTCTGACATTTGGTAGCTTAAATTAGCCAGAAAATACAACTGATGTTTTAATATTTAAATTTAAATAAATTGATCATTTGAAACACTAATAGTGATTGCAACCAGTGCTAAAATTTTCGAGACAAGAGTGTCCACATGCATGATTATATGTCCAAAAGAGTATATTCTTTTGCAATGAGTTTATTTTACAGAGTTAGTGTCAATCTACTGATATAAAACCATTGTTTTCATCGGAATATTTTTTATCTAACTCGAGCATTTGGAATGTTAAGCTTAGAAGATATCCGAAGAGCGTACCGGGCGGACTCTCTACAGGAAGACGAAAGTGCATTTTCTAAAGGTCGAAGTGGCTTAATGTAATCCGCTGCCTGCAAAGCCACTTGTCCAGGCATCTGTTGAACTTTCTGACATTATTGTAGAAATAGATAACTGAGCTATGAGCACCTGCCTCGTTAACATAGTATACCCTAAATACAGCCCATAGGGACAAGGCGATGAAGCCAGTCGTTCATTTCAATAAACTTTCATGTTTTAGGCTACTTGATACGTAACCTTTATTAGTCACTACGCGGAGTACTCGTACATTATTAATGTTGATGGTCCCACGGTGAATGGTATATGCATCAGTACTTTTCGTTACATGGATCTTGCACGCACATTGCTGAAATTGCACATCCCTCCAGTGTTTGTCTCAAGAAACATTTCAACAAAGTGAAATACGGAAAATCAACAGTAGGCTTTATGAAAGGCAACTAACTATACTAATCAACATGTATGAAGCAAAATACATGTCTGAGATATCTTACGCAAAATTGTACATTGTCAAGAACTTGGCAGCCAAAATTTTTAGTCTGACATTTGGTAGCTTAAATTAGCCAGAAAATACAACTGATGTTTTAATATTTAAATTTAAATAAATTGATCATTTGAAACACTAATAGTGATTGCAACCAGTGCTAAAATTTTCGAGACAAGAGTGTCCACATGCATGATTATATGTCCAAAAGAGTATATTCTTTTGCAATGAGTTTATTTTACAGAGTTAGTGTCAATCTACTGATATAAAACCATTGTTTTCATCGGAATATTTTTTATCTAACTCGAGCATTTGGAATGTTAAGCTTAGAAGATATCCGAAGAGCGTACCGGGCGGACTCTCTACAGGAAGACGAAAGTGCATTTTCTAAAGGTCGAAGTGGCTTAATGTAATCCGCTGCCTGCAAAGCCACTTGTCCAGGCATCTGTTGAACTTTCTGACATTATTGTAGAAATAGATAACTGAGCTATGAGCACCTGCCTCGTTAACATAGTATACCCTAAATACAGCCCATAGGGACAAGGCGATGAAGCCAGTCGTTCATTTCAATAAACTTTCATGTTTTAGGCTACTTGATACGTAACCTTTATTAGTCACTACGCGGAGTACTCGTACATTATTAATGTTGATGGTCCCACGGTGAATGGTATATGCATCAGTACTTTTCGTTACATGGATCTTGCACGCACATTGCTGAAATTGCACATCCCTCCAGTGTTTGTCTCAAGAAACGAAATATTGTACCAGAAACTTATGAAACCATTTTATATAATTCCATGGATCCCTCCATTATAATTCTATGTAACTTTTTTTTCTATAAAGTTATAAAAGTAGAAATATTAGTTGTTTTTTTGTTTCAACGGATAGGTCATTCCACATGTTAGTTATTGATTTACCTATAGGTTTGTGGTCATATTTACTGTTAATATGTATGCATTTATAGTTTATATGTTCGAGGGTTAAGTGTTATGTATTTGAGGAACGGTAGCTTATTTCTCTCAAAGGCACCGCTCGTGTCCCATTTATCTATTTATAAGTGAAGAGTAAAGTATGATACTATATTATTGATGCTAATGTAAGGATTTCTAATTTACACCTTGCATCAGTAGCAGAAAATCGCCGGGAAAAATGAACAGAGTTTCCGAAGGTTATTTTAATGCGCAGTTCTGCATTGAATTAAGTTTGTCCATAGAAGTTTGTGAAACATTTTGAAAAAACATGCACGTGTAAATTAATGCGGTAAAACAACAGTGTTATAATTAAGTACTTTTGTAGTTAGCTTTACTTGTTTTGAGAATGAAATGCTTTGAGCCATGTTTTGTATTATGGTAGTAACGGGCTTATCCAAATTTAGTTTGTTTTCAGTTTCAACTCTTAAAAATCTGGTGTTTTACATTGTTGAATTATCCAGTTATTTATATTTAGTGTTATCACATCAACGTTAATACTTTTGTTTTGATCTGGTCTTTCTTTTGGCGTAAGCATTATGAATATTGTTTTCGTTCGATGCATTTGCAACTGGTGTTGATCAAACATGTAGTTTTAAGCTATTCCGCACTGCTCTTTAGTTTATTTACAGAAATGTATGGATCGGGACTATATGTACAGGTGGAGGCATCATGTAGTATATGAAATAATTTTACCATTTTTTACTGTTGCTTGTATATTGCAGACATATGTTAAATATCAAGAAGCCTAGTATTGTGCGTTTGGGTACTCCCTTTTTAACAGTTGCCTACTCTGAGTATATTTGTTGGGATAATTTTACTCTTTGAAGTCTATTCCTTAAATAATCGCGTATGACATTAATTGAAAATTGATCAAATTCTACGCATTCTAGCTTTTTTAAACACTGAATGTGGGATGCTATCACAGGCCTTGCTAAGATCCAAGAAAGCTGCTGATACGTATTCATAATTGTCAAGAAATTAACACCAGTTTTCTGAAGCAAATGTAACAGCATCTATAGTGTTGTGCTTTTCCTGTAACTAAACTGTTGTTTATTTAGAATATTATTTTTTCTAGATAACTGTAGGTCTAAATTTGATGATACATTGCCTTTCCTAATATTTTTTAAAAGGCTTTCATAATAGATGACCGGAAACTTTTGGACGACTTTAGATTTCTTATTATATTTATTAAATCAATTGTGGAAAATGCGAAACTTCGATTTGCTTCATCTTGTTTGAAGCAATTATTTAGGGAATTATGATTTTTATTTAATAAAGATGTATTTTGTTTAAATTCCCCAAAATTCAGAAACATAGTGTTAACAATATTTGCCCTCTTTTTTGTTGAAGTAATTTTCATTATTATTCATATCTTTATTTTTATTAACGACGTTATTAATGACTCTCCATTTTTCTTTCGTAGTATTAGCATTAGCATATTTGTTTTGATAATATAAATTTTTCAGATTAGAATTTCTATTATTGAATTTGTTTCTAGCTTTTTTTATAATGACTATAATCAACTTGTATTTGCTTGCTTTTTTCACCATATCATACTGATATCATTGGATATTCCGTCAGGCCATTTGGTACTTAACAACTTTCTGCAGATACACCTTTGAAAAGCATCTATTTCCTTTTGTTGTTCTTCAGCCATAGTTCAGTATTGTATAAAAATACCGGTCAAATAAGCTAGATAAGATCCGGACATTGGTTTCTAGAGAGAATCTGTTGTTTTTGAAAACCTTTGTCAGATCTGAATAAGCCAGAATTTTCCTACGTTGTATGTCAGCGTCGGTGTTCAACAAGCTACCAAGACATTTGCATTTTCTCTACAAATTACCACCTCCACGCTAAATGTGATATTGTTCTGTCCTCGCGTCATTGCGACTGTGCCAGCACGCCATTTCACCACAAGTGCGTGCAACATCAGAATTGAACTGAGAGGTACAGCGCCTGTTTTTCTGTGTTTTTGTGCAACACGCTTCCGCGTTGTACAGGCGCTGGGTAAATAGCAAATGGCGAAAAACTAATGACGGGAACACGAAAATAAACTTCCGGTGTGATAATTCTTTCACGTAAGTCACTAATGAAAAAAAATTCATCAATTTTCCCTTTCACGCTATGTCATTTTGAGGTGCGGTTTAACACTGGGTCCGGTTTTCCTTTAACAAATTTTAATGCACGTTCTCGACTAACTTTAAGTTAACTTATCATTTGTAAAATGATTATTCATTTATTCTGTGACTTCATCACTATTCTCATTGTAACGTTTTTAGCACTTTTATACAAGCTAAGAATAAATATTAGAACTTTTAAAAATACAGGGAAATTTTAAATAGGCACACCTAAAATTGCCTCCCAAAAATATACAGAATAATAAAAGCGTTACTGAATCAATTGCCATCTTTTCAAGTTGGTTTTATAAATGTTGCTACTTGAAATATAATTTAGCAGTATATTCCTTATTTACCCAGCATTTATTAATAATATATAGGACATATAGGTTAAGACTCACAAATTAAAGAAAGTAGTCAATAACCCACGAGTTCAGCGGTTATCCTCTGAGCAAATCAGTTAAATTATAACGCGAACGCAGACATCAATATTAGAGAATATTACAAATAAAAAAGAATAAAAAGATGCGAGAACTAAAGAAAACTATTAAGCAAATTGAAGAAGAAAGATTGCTGAAAAGCTTTGCGGATATACAGAAAAGTAAAAAAGACTGGATTAGGATGTTTAAAGCTGTTAGGAACATTAACAGAAATAAACCGAAGAAAAAATAACAGTAGAAACTATCAATAGACTTACAATACAGCTGACGAAACAGAAGTAACAGAATTAATTGCTAAGTTCTTTGAAAAATCATTCAATATTGCTGACTCGAAAACTTTGCCTGATCTGGAAGCCTGTAGGTATGGAACCACCTTCTAACGAAGAAGAAATATACTGTGCAATAAAATCTCTAAAGAATGGCAAAAGTACAGGAATTGATAATTTGGTAGCTGAACAATTAAAATATGGACCTAGGTTAGTAAGCACAGGAATTGCTAACTTGTTAAATGATGTTGCAAAAACGGATCCAAAAGAATTTAAGGAGGGAGTTCTAGCACCAATTTCAAAACCAAGAAGAAAACTTAAAGGCCAATAATTCTCCTGTCTAGCGAGGAAAATTTTGGTTATTTGTATGATCAGACGCATACACCGTAGACTGAACATTACTATAATGATTACCCAAACTGCATTTAGAGAATGAAGGAACACTGCAGAATTAATCACGTCTGCAAAAAATTTTGCCGAAAAAGTTATAACTTCAAGTACTCTATTACACTTGATATAGCGTTTAATACTGTTGACAAAGGAATACTATTTCATGATTTAAAATCAGTTTTACATCCAGATGAATTACACATGATAACAATCCTACTTAAAGATGTCAGGCTTCACGTGAAAGTAGGCAATACTATAGAAAGAACTTTCAAAGCTGACGTCGGAGACTGTTTCAGTGCTTTTTACGTTGTGCCTAGCCAAAACGAAGATGTTTCACATACAGATCATGATTACGATGCAAATTCCTTAAAAAATCTCCCGTTCCATATGGTTGATCACGCTGATCATGTTCAATCAAGTTATCCTGAATAGATATTTTTTATCTTATCTTACTTTACCAGATTCCTACAAGCTATTGCTAATAGACCAAGAATATGCCGACGACATTGGGTGGATTAGCATTTCAAAATTCTACACAGATACTGTTAAAAAAGTACTCAAAATTACTAGAAAAAATAAATCTCAAAGCTAACAACACGAAAACTGAAGAATGTAACACATCACTGGATGGAGACCATTCCTGGAAACGTTGCAAATACATGTGGTCACGCCTTAGCAGAGAAGATCAAATCAAAAATAGGAAAGTATCTTCATGAAAAAACAGTGAAATGTGGGGCTTGACTACAACGCATAAAACAGAAATAGATGTGTTTCGCTAAAAAAAATCTTAAAAATAAAATGGCTATATATCATTTCAAATGACCAACTGTATAACAGAACCAAAGAAGAACATTGGACCACTAAAATCAGAATCAGAAGGCTAAGATGGGTAGAACATTTAATGAGATTGCCATAAACAACGCCAGTAAGATTAACATAAAAAGAGGCACTCAAACCTGCTAAACGACCTCCATGCAAACCAAAAACAACTTGGTTATCAAGAATTAATAAAGATTTACAACAGCTATGACAAACCTAACAATAGCATCACACGCAGAAGTTGAAACTTTTAGCTGCAGACAGAAAACAGTGGGTGCTCTAATAAAGGATAGAGGTTCTATGTCTGCAATAGATGCTTAGAGCAACAGAAGAAGAAGAAGCTTATTTGCCCGCAGATAACACTAAAAAAATCTATTTGTCATTTGAGTCTGATTGACAACACTAACGTATTGTAAAGTGACTAATTTCAAGAGGAACTATTCACTGCGCCCGCAATATTTCGTAAAACGACAGACTTTTTCCTTCGGATTCACCAGAAAATTTCTGTCATTGCGATTTGAATACATTTTAATGTGCGCCGAATTCATTACCTCCGCACAGAAAGTCAAGGAACTGTACAGACCCATATGACAGATTTTTCTGGACAGAAACCCCCAGAATTGCTACTGAGACTGCGCAGCGGGTTAAATTAATTAACGACAGTAAATTTTAAAACATTTCTTTGATGATTAATTCAGTTTTTTTATAAATTTTAATTGCTTAATGTGTTTATGCCTTATAATAGGCTATGCAGAAAATCTACTGAGATGGAGAAGCTAAAGTGAGATACATAAATAATTAAATATTTATGTTTACCTTAGACTGCTCCAGGTATGACGAGAAGAGAATCGCCATAGTGCTAGGTCTTCCACAGAAATGAAGCTATGGAATTGATAATCTGTACTTGTAGTTACGCCTACACTTATTTACTCTTGAGCACAATGTATTGTGTTCAATATTTGAGGTAAGTTTTATTGTAGATTCTTCCAACTTCATTTTACATGCACAACATGTGTATATGAAAAATAAAATGAAATTTTTCAACAATAACTAATTAGTCCTAATACTTAATAGTCTATAACAAGCTGATTGTATGAATTATGTACACTAATGCAGCACTGAAACGTTTCTCTTCACGAATTGCATTGCGAAAATTTGTCGATTGTACTCGTAAATTATTTGCAAATAAATTCAATAGAACTTGGAAAGTAGCTGATTAGATCTTTCTCAAGAAACTTATGCATACATTAATTTCTCTTCGTCTTTTATAACTTGTGGTAATATTACCTGTTTGCTCTGTTGTTCCAAAAATTAGATGAACCCAAAAGTGATGTTATTTCCTGACCACTGCATCAAAAGTTTTTTTATGCTCTGGATTATTACGGGTAAGTACGAATATAGTAAGTTAAAAAGTACAGTTATTTCTACAGTTGCAGCCACAGATCATTTTTGTTTTCACGCTTTTTTGCGTTACGTACAACTTTAGTAAACAGTTTTTACAACAGAAAATCTCAGACAGAAAAAAATCTGTTTCTGCCCGTGTCTGCACGGACTTACTGGAGAAGTAGCTTTGCAGATATTTCAGCTCCACTATTATCTTTAACTGTAGTATAACCTTCATTCTCATTATGCAAATTCCAAGTTGTTTACATGAATTTGGAACAAAAAAGAGAGCTCAAAAAGACAACTCATTTTGCAGTCATAAACAGTGACAAACTCGTTGAGTAAAGAGCGTGTATCCTAAATAGTCAGTAGACCTCTATAGGCTTACCTCTGTTATCGAATGTGCTTGTATGCGTATTCTCGTCAAAATGTGAAAATGCTGGATCAATTCACTGTTGTCATAAAACGACGAGCATGTTTAATAAATGAAGGCAAATTATTACAACTGATGCAATAATCTTGTAAATTTTACTGTTTCAGATATTATTAGTCTTTATAGCACGAACCTATAATCTTTATTCTCAACTGTATGTGAACTGTAGAAAATAACAAAAGACAGGAAAAGCCTTAATATTTATTGCTGTACCAAGACAATAAGTGATTAGAGTGCTACTGAAAATAAATATAATTTACAACCTAAATCGAATAAATTTGTCTATAATTGATTGTTTCTCTGGCTCTTGGCTTGAATTTATACGAAGTTAGCACCAGTTGGACATCAAATTGACGCTTTTGTACGTTATCAAGTACATCCATTTTACACTTAACCAAATATGTGGAACTTACTCAAGTTATGAGTAAGGAAGGAACTGACTCACATTCTCGTTTGAACTGACTCACATTTCCCATTTTAAATGATCTCCAATTTTTCATCAGGCGCTTTTTATCTAACTTCGGTTCACTTGTAACACATTTATTTCATAGCTTTTACTGTACATAGACATTTAACGGTCCGTGTCTAAATCGTATATTCCTTATGCGCCTATCAAGAGTGTAAATTTCCATCTGTACCAAAGTTATGTCACTGGGTCATAATATATTGATCATTCCTGTTATACACATTGTTGCTTGTGATTTCGTCCAACTTTGAGAGAGCTTTGCTGCTTGTGATTTTCTCCCACTTCCAAAGAGCTTTGCTGCTTGTGATTTTCTCCCACTTCCAAAGAGCTTTGTTGCTAGTGGTTTTCTCTCACTTCGAGAGAGCTTTGTTGCTAGCAATTTTCTCCCACTTTGAGACAGCTTTGCTGCTTGTGATTTTCTCCCACTTCCAAAGAGCTTTGCTGCTTGTGATTTTCTCCCACTTCCAAACAGCTTTGTTGCTAGTGGTTTTCTCCCACTTCCAAAGAGCTTTATTGCTAGTGGTTTTCTCCCACTTCCAGAGAGCTTTGTTTTGCTAGTGATTTTCTCTCACTTTGAGAAAGCTTTGTGGCTCGTGATTTTCTACCACTTTGATAGAACTTTCTTGCTAATGATTTTCTACCACTTTGAGAGAGCTTTGTTGCTCGTGATTTTCTCCTACTTTGAGAGAGCTTTGCTGCTTGTGATTTTCTCCCACTTCCAAAGAGCTTTGTTGCTAGTGGTTTTCTCTCACTTCGAGAGAGCTTTGCTGCTTGTGATTTTCTCCCACTTCCAAAGAGCTTTGCTGCTTGTGATTTTCTCCCACTTCCAAACAGCTTTGTTGCTAGTGGTTTTCTCTCACTTCGAGAGAGCTTTGTTGCTAGTGGTTTTCTCTCACTTCGAGAGAGCTTTGTTGCTAGTGGTTTTCTCCCACTTCCAAAGAGCTTTGCTGCTTGTGATTTTCTCCCACTTCCAAACAGCTTTGTTGCTAGTGGTTTTCTCTCACTTCGAGAGAGCTTTGTTGCTAGTGGTTTTCTCCCACTTCCAAACAGCTTTGTTGCTAGTGGTTTTCTCTCACTTCGAGAGAGCTTTGTTGCTAGTGGTTTTCTCTCACTTCGAGACAGCTTTGTTGCTAGTGGTTTTCTCTCACTTCCAAAGAGTTTTATTGCTAGTGGTTTTCTCCAACTTCCAAACAGCTTTGTTGCTAGTGGTTTTCTCTCACTTCCAAACAGCTTTGTTGCTAGTGGTTTTCTCTCACTTCGAGAGAGCTTTGTTGCTAGTGGTTTTCTCCCACTTCCAAAGAGGTTTGTTGCTAGTGGTTTTCTCCCACTTCCAAAGAGCTTTGTTGCTAGTTTTTTTCTCCAACTTCCAAACAGCTTTGTTGCTAGTGGTTTTCTCCAACTTCCAAACAGCTTTGTTGCTCGTGATTTTCTACCACTTTGATAGAACTTTCTTGCTAATGATTTTCTACCACTTTGAGAGAACTCTGTTGCTCGCGATTTTCTCCCACTTTGTGAGAACTTTGTTGGTTTTGTTGCTTTGTTGCTAGTGGTTTTCTCCCACTTTCAGAGAGCTTTGTTTTGCTAATGATTTTCTTCCATTTTGAGAGAGCTTTGTTGCTCGTGATTTTCTTCCACTTTGATAGAACTTTCTTGCTAATGATTTTCTTCCATTTTGAGAGAGCTTTGTTGCTAATGATTTTCTTCCATTTTGAGAGAGCTTGTTGCTTGTGATTTTCTACCACTTTGATAGAACTTTCTTGCTAATGATTTTCTACCACTTTGAGAGAACTCTGTTGCTCGTGATTTTCTACCACTTTGATAGAACTTTCTTGCTAATGATTTTCTTCCATTTTGAGACAGCTTGTTGCTTGTGATTTTCTTCCACTTTGAGAAAGCTGTAAATGTTATGTAATACGAGCATTTTTCTGCTATCACGCCCTTTGAAGGGAAGATTCAGGTGTATGACCATTTAGAGTGTAAACTTTCAGATTTAATGAAGCTCGTGTAAGCTGAGAAAATTGCTACGATTCGTAATTTGAACAAATTGTGTAAGTTTTTTGTGTCCAAAATTCGCCCAAGTTGCGTAACATGGTGCTTGTCAAAATTAAATAAAGAACAAGTCGCAGTAGTCAGTTCATACACAAATCTGTGTTAGTAAAAACAGATGATAATCTTAAAGGAAAGCCATGGATCAATAAACGTTTAATTCATTTTAACGTGCAACTAAATATTTTGAAATTACCGTATAATACATCTAGGAAGTCGCTTAAACGTTCAGAAGAAAATTTTATTCATTTCCTAATTTTCTTAACTCACACCAAACGAATCTGGCTTCTGACATGTTTGAAAATCATGACCAAAGCTTACCAGACAAAAGTGTGTGTTGTCAAAGCCAATGCCAAACCCAGAAACAATTCTGCCTTTCTAACTTTCTAACATTTTGAAAGTTTTACTTTTACGGCATAGACAGTGCACTGCTTTTCTGCTGTTGGCAACATAACGTCATTATTCTTCCAAAATAATTGCAGCTCTATATTACTAATTATTCAATTCGCTGACTGTCATAATCTTACTGCTGAAACTTTCTAACATTTTTCGCAAGCATTAAAATAAGCCCAAATTTCAGTCACCTTAACTTTTCTTTTAATAATCTTTGCTAAGTGAAATCGATATATTTCCTTACATTTCTCAGTCGAGTCATTATATCTCTTTCTAATAAGTGCTTGACATTACATTCCATGCCACGCCTTGCCATATGTCAAGAACTAATGGAATAATGTGCGATGCTCTAATAACGGATAATTATTACCTTAGACAATTATCATCCGGTCACTATGGCTTCACGTGCTCAGAATCCCATAAATCTCTTTGAATGAGTGGTGATTATCAATCACTCGTGTTTAATTCTGGCAATATTTAGTAAAGCCATTTTACAAGCAGGTTTTCACTCTGGGTTAAAAAGCAAGTAAAGCATGAATACAGGAAAATAAACTGGCAGACAGTGGTTTAAAATCTAAAATAATCAAAACGAAAATTAAATTCCATTTTGTCATTTTGTTACATTTTACACGTTTCAGGCTTTCAGCAAGCCTAAGCTCACGAGAAGAGAAAAATTATGAATATTCGCAAAAGCTCGCCCAATTTTTTTTGCGCAATATCACTTTCAAAGACGCTGCACGGAATGAGCAGAAATTTGATTACACATCACGTCCGATTACAATGCAGTTGTGAAAGTCTGAGACGACTGCATCTACAAGTCAGATGCATCAATTCATGACTGAATAATATCTAAAGCTTCTCTTAAAGACAAGCAAACAGTAGCTGGCAAAACACTAATTTAATCAACTATACCAGTTTTTCTTTCTATAACATCTATATCACCCAAATCGTGCCACACAGTGAACTGTGTTGTGTTAACTTATAATAAAGCTTGTACAACTGCTCGTTGCGTGTACCAAAAGATTAGGTTATTGGGTGAGATCGCCTACATGTAAGGAGCATTAGATTAGATTTAAGAGCTTGTTGACATAATTATAAATCTAGCTCTGAAATCAATTAGTTTACTGTGCACATGTGTAGTTTTTATTTCTTAACAAAGAAATACAAAATCAAAGATGAATTCTGGCGAAGTCGTTTAAGAATACAAACCAGCACGTGACATAGGTAGGTCAGTGCAGCCAAAGGCCTCTAGACCCTTTGTTAAAACAGATCCTTAATGCAATGCAGGTTAAGGAAATGTTATACCATCTTTCGTTTCTTTAAGAGATATGCTTGCCATACGTTTTGCCTAACACGTATAAAAATTGTTATCATTTTTTTCGGTTTCGTTTGAATAAAAAGCTTATTATTTTCATTTAGACGTGTTTTTTAAAAACAACATTTGTAATTTGACGCATATGTGTGTGACTACGTCTGTCTCTAGCAACGGTTTCTTATTTCTCGTTTCAGATAAGAAAATTTTGCAAAGATCGTGGTGGAAGTTTGAATATTCACTATTGCCAGACTATCAACCGAAAGTAAATCAAATTTATCTACGTATTTTTCGCTTTTTATTTTTTGTAACGTCGGTAGATCATTAGTCACAACTTCACTGAATACGTTGATGAACCTTTTAACTTATAAATAAGATAGTAAATTGAAACCTGTAAAGCCCCACTGTGTTAATACTAAACAATAAGTGTGAGGGGGCTGCACGCGGCTATATAAGGGCACTGACCCGCTATACGACTTTTGCCTTCAAACTTTTATCGTTCTACAAAAATCACATGCTATGGCTAATCAACTTTTATTGTCCAGATTTGATGCACAAAAATCTGTAACTGTATCATGAACATCCTTAAAAGTCGCAAAAATTATTCCCAGTATAGTTTACAAAAATTGTCGTACAGTGAACAAATAAAGTCGCTAGAATGTCTCCAGAATTTTGCTGACAAGATTTGCTGGTAATTGTGCTGATGTGTCACAAATGTCGTAAATGTGTCACCAACAAAGTACACATTCATGTGTAAAGAAAATCTGAAAGCGACAAGTCCCAAGACCCGTAACGTACACTACTTACCGAAGTTGTAAATGGGCTTCAACATATTAAGTAATCTTCCCATTTAGGATGATTTTCCCAATTCTCTGATGCTCTACCTGAACACAAATTATTACATGTAATCTCTTAGTTACAGCAACGGCCATTGTATAGCTTGTTTATAGGAGGAAAAACAGTTGTAGAAACTTACAGTTTAACAAATATTATTCTTCATATCAGCATAATGAAAACACGAAATTTTCTGAACAGAAATTTGTAAGACATTGCATCGCAACGATGTGTAATTATCATGACGAAGGCACGAGAAAGACAGAAGTACTACAACTCCTAGAAGAAAGTAGTGCAACGTCAAGTAAAACAGTTATTATGAAGTTTAGGTAGAGGAGTGAGTAGATAATAACATCCTGTGTTACCGTAGCTGTAGATCACGACGTAAGAAGGAAACAGTGTAAGTTATGAAATTACGTCAATTAGGCGTTTATATGATTGTCACATTTTTACCAAACTTACGTTTTCATCCTGGCTAAAAAATTATTATGTCTAGTTTTGGCAGTGATGTGGTAAAGTCGATAGGCGAGTAGAAAAACGCTCTGTTTTTTAAACAACTTATTTTCGATTTTTTTTTGGCTATGTAATAAACTAGCTATTGAATACTCCGATTTTATGAAAATGTGAAGTTTGTAAAAATTTATAGAGAAATGATTAGCAAAATTGAAAGAGAATGCTCTGTGGTATCAAATATTGAAAAGCATGATGAAACCAAAAAGAGACTTCATGAAAGTGTACGTGGACCACGCAAGGTAAGAACGAAAAGCTGTACGTGGACAAACGCGTATGTTTGACGTTTCTGGTCATCCAAACCCACGTAGGCTCTGCGCCCATTGCGCTTCGCCACCTGAATAATGCATGCGCTTTAATATAACCTCGGCAAACCACAAAAGGAATGTCTACGTGTTTTCCCCATTTTTTATTTCTTAGGGCTGCAACATCTACTGTACAGTTGCAAACATACGATTATTCAATTTCACTATGTCAGTGAGTTCCCATAGTTTCCCTGTTGGCTAGTATTTGAGCAGTTTCAGAAAGCAGGGCAATAATAAATGAGCTAAATTAAGTTAAACTGGGGGCTGAAAGCAAAAGCAATTTCATTCGCAGCACTCCACAAATAATCATCTTTGACAAGGAAGTTGTAGAAATTTACTTTCATTTTGACGCTGATGATGCAACCAGGCAGTGGAGCAATTAAAGTGTTTGGAAAATATTGGCTGGGTTTAAAATTCTAATAATCACGATTTCTCGCTGTTGGTGAGTGTGAAGAACAGTTGTGGGTGTCTTCCACCAACACTAGTAATAAGCATGTGTATTAAAATTCTCTCCCGAAGACAGAACTACATGAAATATGCGGCTTCAGCAGTACTACTTCAATCTTGTAATCAAATCGTCATCGAGAAGCATGAAGTTGAGTCAATCGAGTGGTTTTGCAGTAAGATTTCAGTTTATTAATTTTTTTACATATTGCAACCAGCTAGGCGACGGAACCTTAACCTTATGACACTCCATCTAATAATATGATAATTTTAAATACGCCAAAAGGGAACTATTTACCTTCTAAGCTTCTATACAATACTGTTGCTGAGACTATATTCTTCCGCTATACAAGATTGGCTATTAGTTAAAAAAGAAACGATGCTATCCAAGTAAAAATGTCACCGCCAGCAAATGCAGCTCTGTTGTGAGCGGCACATCACCAAAGAACTATGTTACAATGACAACCAAATTGCGAATATTCCACGTAATTCTCTATCCAGTAATTATGCAAAACTATTAGCAGTTGAATGTTGCTTATCGGGCATGCGCATTTGAGCTTCAGGATGTTTGGCTTCAGTGCGGTTTTGTCGATGAAAAATTACACGAGCCGTACAATTTATTTGCTTAAATATTGCTTCTGAGAAACGTTGATCCGTATTCGACCAGCAGTGCACTTTTGTTCAAAGTTAGACATGAAGTGATAGAAACACGTAAACGTGGGTTGGTTATAGATAAGAAAATATATTGTGAGTGGCTGGTCTAATTTAGAAACTTCACTTTATTAAAGCAATAAATTCTCTATCTACTAGCTATGTTTAAGAGAGAGGCAAGTTATACGTAGACACGTCATGATCACAATCGTTTTATTGCTTCTACGTGTCGTAACGCGATCAAAATTCATTACTTTAACGTTAGGAGCAAATTGAACTACTACTCCATGTAGTGAAGACAAAATGTTTTGCAGTGGTTGTTAAATGACTGACGAATTCTGTACTTCAAGTCGCATGGCACAATATTCTGAAAAAGAGATAACTGTAACACTTCACGTATTTTCAATTAAACAACGCTATACTTGATTTTAACAACTCTGTAAAAGACTCACTTCATAGTGAAAGGTAGACGTAATTATAGGCGCTAGGCAGTTAGGTGTATATGAAAATTAACTGTAACAGTCTAAGTAAGCATTTAAACAACATATAATCAAATTTGATACAGTTGTTTGGCCAAATCTCGTCTGGAGCAACAAGTTGTCAACACAGAAATCGATTGTAACAGTAACATTACAAATTCTTACAGATTTTTGTTAATATAGCCCACCCAGAAGTAACAAACCTTCGTGGTTACCTAACTGTTTTGCATATATCTCCCTACTAGTTCCAAATGAGCTTCTAACAGAGCTTGCAACACTGTGCCTGCATCGCGTCTTCCGTATGTAATTACAGTGAAGCCATGCAGTTTACGTAGAGCTCAAAACTCAGACCTGCGACTTCGTTGAGCCGGAATACGTGAGTGAGTGCGTGAATGTGTAAGCTACTGGCTGGCTGACTGACTGACTGACTGTGTGGTGGATCCTCCAACCCACCAACTGGATGAACGAATGACAGACAGACTGACCAACCGATCGAGTGCCAAATCGACTGACTGAAGAAGAAAACTATATATATATAGCCATCAATCTTTAGCCCGAGATGTATTGCATTCATACAAGCCTACCAGTGAAGCAAGCAAACAAATGATGATAAGAATAGTTGAATAGTAAAAAGACGACAAATCTGAAATAACGAAGATTGGCACATCAAAAAAAACAAGCAAACAAGTAACCTTTTCATTCATAAATTAATCATAGTAGAGAATTCATCTGCAGGGTCTTACTTTTCTGATTACACTTGTAATTAAAATACCATTTGTGTAGTTGACATCAGATTCATAGGAATATTAATTTTCGAGTATCTCTAGCTCCTTGCGAATACCTAGGATTTAACATGTTCAATTGATGATTAATCGCTGGGTAATTAATTCTGAGTTGTCTAAGTTATCAACCATCCTTTTGTATTTTATTGCACAATAAAAGCAGCGACTGAGGGTAATAACAGCCTATAGCGATTTTACTAGAAAAAAGATAAGATCGTCAGATAGCGTTATGTAACAATCAACGTGAATTATTAATTACGGCCGTATTAACTGAAAGATATGGCAAGACCCCCTGGCGAATGGAAACTGCTAGCAGTGTTTGAGAACTTATTATTTCAACTAGCGCATGACTTGAATTGATTTTCAGCAGTTTTTTAATTCAGTCAACTTAACCAATTTTTTAACTGTGCTTATGTCAACCTATTCGGCTTTTTGGTAAGGGCTATTATAGCTACACCTCAGTGTCTTCAGTTTTTGAGATGTTTTAGGTATGTGTTCATTTAGGTGAAGTGGCAGCTTCAGCTAATCAAATTTTGGAACTGCTTTTTAACAAAACGGTAATTTTTTTTCCATTTTAACCTGCGTATTTTTGAGCCGTTTTCAATAAAAGTTTTTTAATTGAACATTACTTTCTACAGGAACTTACCTAACTTTTAATCTATCTTTACCGAGAGTACTGTCTTACTTCCACTTAGATGCTTTAGTTCAACTTAATGAATTTATGCAACCTTTGAATTTCTAAGAAAAGTACTGTTTTTAGGTTACTCAAATTTTGCTCCTAACAACAATTCTACTTCAGCATATTTAACTTGTCAGCAGCTATTTTCGTCAAGAATAGTAGTTAAACTTATCCGACTTTCAGACTGTTTTATGACATTTTTCAGGAGGTCTTTCACAGTCACTTGCAATTCACTTAATGCAATTGTGTATCATGTAATGCCAATGTAATGACCAGTATAGTCAGCGCGAAGCCACTTTAAACCCTGGTTGATCGAACCAACGTTCTGCCTGTCAATTCGAATGAGCATTAGATTGCACTTGTGCCCACGCTAGTAAAAGAGAGACGGGAGATACAATAACCAGCGTGGTTGATAATTGGTTTCATTGTAACATATAATGTAAGCTACGTATGATGAGTAACCTATAATATGTCTCTGGATGTTTCGACACATTTGTACATTAACAGCAATCTAGGAATGGAGTGAGAGTGGTGGTAGTGCCTTTAGCACAATGGTTTGCGCCTCTTGGAACTCACATACTTGTATAAAGTATCTTTGACATCTATGAACCTATTTCAATGCATCCTCGACCCATATTTTATAATGCCATGTGAATACTGCCGATCCTATGTACGCCCAATTATATTTATATAGACAATCATGCGGCCTACTAAATATACAAACTCAAAAGTTTTTACACGAGCATTTAAAGAGTTACCTGGCTTCACATTAACAACCGTGTTATAATGACGATAGACCTGGCTATAATCTCTAACGTAATCAGCTTCCTAGTCAGGTGCTTTTCGTGTAATTATCGGATATCCGTGAAGCACGACAGCCTCCCACAGTGACTGTCATTTATAAAGCTGCTGATTGTCAACGCTCAGGGGCAGAATTATGCTAATACCTGTAAAAAGTAAACTAAAGACTAATATCAATATTTATATTAGCAATAAAACTGATTAGCTTAACTTTGTACAGTTGCATTATTCGTTTTTCTGTTCTTTTTCTGTTAGTTTGTTCATTTCTACGTTTGTTCGTTCGTTAGTTTGCTCACTAGTTTCATTTTTTCTTTTTTTACACAACGTTTAGAGTAACTACTCAATTGTCTTATTACCATGTGTTTTTACAGTGTTGCTCATTTATGCCTCGTTCAGGTTCTAATGCAGATTTAAAAAATTTGTCTTTCTGTCGACCTGGAAAATCAATCAAGGGAAGCCAAGGCAACTATACTGGATCACTAAGCAATACAAAAAGTATTAATAATCTAGATAATGTAGTAATCTCGTCTAAACGACATCATTGTACTCTTGTGTTGCTAATAATCCTGCAGCTTCTGCCCACACATAAGCTATTCGCATCTTCGGACTAAACTGGGCATTAAGTGCATATGTATGTATATTCAAACAGATTTATGCAACAGCTTCTGCAACTAGGACAAAACGTGTTTTTGCTTATTCATTATGCACGTGTAAGAAGTCCCTGTAGGATTCTGGATAGCTATCCACAACGGCTGAAGTGTTGCGTTAATAATTAATTGATACATGCATTCATGCGTGACTCACTGTCCTACATTACGGGTATGTGTTACCCAAATGGTTTGTACGAAGACTGATGAAGGAAAGGTCAGTAATTAATCAATGATTGGCGTTAATTAATCAATAGATAAGAAATCGACTCCAGGCTGAGGGAAAACTCATTTTCCACTGAATGCAATTGTTATTAATAATAATTATAATTATTTATAAGCCTTCGAGCACTGAAGAAAACCATCAATGCAAAACGGGTACTTATAAATCCATTTTTCCTACATGTTGTGTGTTAGGTCTACAAACTCTTTTAGCTGGTTTGGTTTGCATTCTTATGAAGTATTAGTAATTAAAAGCCATATTGCAACAAATGATCTAATATAAGTGCTTCGTTTGAACTGCAGGGTTCATTCTGCAGAAACCTCGAAAACAGAGGGACCACGGTTCAAAAGGGAAGCTAAGTGTTCCACATTTGCCAAGTATAAGATTTTTTATCCCTTCTATCTTAATGAAAAAGTTATCGGCTACGTGTTTGAGTGATTTTAATGGCTTTCAATTAAGAATTTACTTCTTTCAAAATATGATCTTGAAAGTTTATATGAATAAAGCATTTTTAAACGCAGTGCGACATAAGATCATTTCCTTTCAGCTATATTACGTGGAGAATAATCTGAAAAGCAGATAAGTTCCGCATTGTGACATATGGTGGAAAGTGAATTAGGACTTTGTGTGCCATTACGTAAAATTGCAGGCTACGCATGGCACAACGTTCTTTGCGTAATTTGTCATTTATATAACTGTCCGTAAATCCACTGACGATAAATCTTTGCATGAAAATCACTTTTCAGTTTGTAGCTTGGTTTTAATCTACAGTTAACTCTTTTAGACATACATGTTTTGTCAATCAATGCATGCCAACCAGAGATTGAACTGAGTCATCCCAAGTTTTTTGGGACCATTCTTGTCGTGTCCTTGCTCTAGTATTCTGTGGATTGAATTGTTAGCATACCGTATTTTATTATTAACATCATTTATTTTCGAACATACTTGGACAATTAAGTTACATATGTGGTCCAATTAAAAGAAATTAGTAGACTAGTAGTAAAAGTAAAAATAAATATTAAACACTGACAACAATAACAACAACAAAAAACAAGCACGAATATTATTTACGTATAAGAAGACAAAGCAATTAATTTAAAATATTTATATATTTACATATTTATATTGCTAATAATTATCCAGTCGCAGTGTTTATGCGCGTCTTGTACATGACTGAAACAGAAATGCAGCGTGCATTATACGCACAATGGCTAGTTTTAAAAATTTTGTGATAAATGAATCAAATAATATCAAAATTTAAAACAAACCATACAATTTGTTTGTAGGGTTAAACTTACGAAAATTAGAAAAGCTGATTCTTTTTGTGTGCAAACTTGGTGTTGTAATAATAGTACCTGCAGCATATTTTCAACATTGTGTTACACAATAAATCTAGTACATGTGTACGCGTGTATCAGCGGAGTTATTGATCACCACGTCACCGAAATGCCTGGTCCTCGCGGTGGCTTACCACATGACCTGAATTGCACTTACGCCTCACAACTACTGTTCTCGTGCGCCAGCACAGTTGTATGAGAGGTGTCGTACGCTTCCCACCTGACCGACACCAGTCCGGGTCATTTTGGGCTAGCTTGATTGGACTATAAAGACGCAGCACACAGACAACGAATAACATGTAGGCCCTAGCATTTGCAGCTGCTTGGTCAAATTCAAGATTGCATGATTGCAGCCCAAAATGATTGCAAGATTAAACCACTCGGCCACTCAATACAGGACCGGCCACCCAGCTCAGGCCCACATTTTTCTATTTTGTTGTTTTGAAATTTCCGTCAATTTAAATTTTACATTAGGCTTCATAATTACTGTTAACGCCCTGAATGTTACAATAATACTACCGTGACATGTGAGAAATATAAATTGCCACTACAAACTGTGTATTTATGAGCTATGTAGAATATGACTTGCGATATTAATTTGAAAGTCCACATGCCAATATCTAAAAATCGAATACACTTCTGCCTAGAAATAATTAAAGTATAAGTATTGGAGTCTGTGATTATGCAACCATCTAGGATGATAATGTCACACTGGCTGTCTTAACATTAGCTCCAGTACTGATGAAATGGGTTATTAAATTTTGCAATAAAACGAGAAAAAGTTGGATCAGAACCTGGATTTGAACTAGAAACCACTGGCTTACAAAGCGAGTGCGACTACTGTTACCATTTGCATACATTTGGTAACAAAAAGGTCCCTAGTTCAAAATCAGTTTCTGTTCCGACTTGTTTCACATTTCTTTTCCATAGTACATTATTAAAATTTAATAACTGTGGGTTCATTAGATCATGAATAACGGGTCTTGAAATTAGTTTATGAATAATTAATGAGCTCTAGTAAATGAGAAACTTCATTTTTATGGGGAAATTTGAGTAACACGTGTTTCAAAATTCCTACTAACGATATTTAGAGTTGGTTTGTAATACAAAAACGTAAATCTGACCTTGGACTGCTGCTCTGCTAACAAGTAGATTTTGTTTACAACGATTGCATTATAGTGTGTATCTCAGTGCATATCAACATGTGCAATTTGTGTATATTAACGATGCATAAAGCCAAGCGAATTTAAATAAAAAGAATATAAAGTACTGACGTAATAACCTAAGAGTGGCCGAGACTACTCGTAAATTTTCAGTCGAAAAGTCTGTGCGTATGACGAACTTTTGTCATTTTAAATCGCTCCTAAATCCTGAAGGGCACTTACGTGTGCGTAGCTACGCACTATTGGTCGTAGAGCCCTACCTGCATTACGACGTAAATGCCTTACGTGCACTTAGGCTTGTCTTTGCTAAGTGACGTATCTGAATCTCTCCTACCTAAGTGTCGTACCTGAATTGATATTACATGTATTTCGATAAAAATGCGTGCGCCCGTTAAGTGCACGTAACGCGCTACGCCATTGTACCTGAAACTATGGAGGTCAACAGTCGAGTCGTCGGGTCGTACTAACAAGAAACTGACCAGTTCGGCTCCATCTCTGTTTGAATGCACAGTCTTGAGCACATTTGCAGCAAGTGCAGCATTAATGTGAATAATGCCGACAGGAACGGCAACACTTTCTGGATGTTTCAAAACCAGCAGCGCCCAAAATTATGTCTGTCTTGTGCGGTGCCTACTCAACGTTTCGCTATAGAAATGTGAAATTGCGAATAGCTAATAATAGCAGCTCATTGCTGATCCCACTAAATATTCAAGTTTCTAATCAATCTACAACAAAAGGATCCCAGCTCTGTAAAATAGAAACATTTATTACTCAACCGCATCTCACTGAAAGGCAAGTGTCATCGCACACCCTGATGCAGTGAGCCAATCGTACACGCTAATACGCCAAAGCGGTACCGGTGGCAGGACCAGTCCCTAAGTTGTCACTAAGGATAATCCCTATAAGATGAAATACTGAACAGGCAGCAGTGTCTTGGTCAAGTTTTGATATAGGTACGTCAAATGACAAAAAGCGTTTCATTTGGACAGAATAAAAGGCAGTCCACTTACTAACCAGGCCAAGCAGTGCTTAACTTTGGTTACTAAGCACATATTGTGACCTTTTTATATCAAAAAATACTGAGTATTACATACATACCAAGCAGCTACACGTACATGGGACTTATAACCCATATTAATTAGGCCATAGAATGGCTAAGAGCCTCCTTCCAGTCTTAAATCTAACGTTCTTCATTGTAGCTACACATAAAAATTACATTTTCACTTAGCCTCTTTAGTTTATTGGCAGTAGCCTATATAACTTTCAATTAGGTCCCATTATTAGGTCCAATTTGTTTTCGCATCGAAAACTATTTTTAATAATTATTTCCAATGCACGTTAAAAACTTAAAACAATGATTTTTCATATACTACCCCATTTTCAAGCCGATAAAAAGTATATATTTTAACACAATTAATACTGCAAAAGCGTTTCTGATAATTAAATAATAGATTAAATTTTAATTAACGGCGGGCGAGCTCAACTATTGATGACATCACAAACTAACATAATTTTCAACAGCAAAAATATTCTACGAGCGTGTTGCGTATGTTTGCGAAAGCGAAAATTGAAGTGCAGTGCTACTGTAAGATATTCAGTGTGTTGTACTAAAACTAGGCAAGTTTTAAGATAAAAATTCAAATTCAAATTTACCGCTGTGCCCACGCATGCGCTGTCGAACGTATGTAGTTCGTCAAAAACGAACACATTTGAACGGAGATGTACAGTACCTTTTTTGTGCACTGCGTTTCCAAAATGTAGGCGTTAATGCCCGTCTAATTAGCGAATGGCGAAATACATGTAACAGCAAAGAACTAGTGGCGCGAACGTGAAATTGTGTTTGTGTGGTAATAATTCTTTCACGTAAGTCATTTTTGAAAAACTAGTATACAGTGTATTTCCTTTGAATATTTTAAAGAGTAGATTGTTTTGACCTACAGTTTAGGAATGGATCCGGTTTTGCTTTAAATAAATCGATTGGCCGGTATTTCATTGACAGACTCACTACTGACTGAATGACTGACGATTGGCTAACTGCCTGACTGACCGAGTGACTGGTCATAACTAGCTTACTTACAGACGTCTGACTGACTGACTGACTGACTGACTGACTGACTGACTGACTGACTGACTGACTGACTGATTAAACCTGAAAACCTGGAACTGAGTGTTCGTAGTTTACCACTTACCTTAACGTGACGCCAGTATTCCTTCTTGATTGACGTACTGTATACCGTGCACCAAACCTAATGCAAAATATATTACAGAATGACTGTTGAAATAAGCCACTTAGTCTCTTTATAATCTGATATTAATTTCTCACTATGCTATGTCTATGCAAGCATGAGAAACTAATTACTGTGCTACTCAAACCGCTCACTTATCGTATCAGAACTTGCTTGCCTAGACACTAAACGCTTTCATTGGTATTCTGAGCATACCGATTCTCCGATAATTTTTATTCGCAAAATAGTATTTCTTTCCAATATTTTAGAATGTAGAGTGCTTTCTGCGTCACAGAAATAATAGCCGCAACATTCATAAGCTAGTATACATAACGACGATGATGACAGCAACAACAACAACAACGACGACAACAACAACAAAAACAACAACAACAACAACAACAACAACAACAACATAAAACTATTATGATTCGTTAGCATTTAAGTCATATAGGATGAATCTAGTATTCTGAAAGTTTTTTCAACAGTTCTGTTTAATGTTTACGCACCTTTCCACTAAATCACCAGTAAGTTAAAAGAAGCCAATATTATTAACTCGCACGTATGCAAATATGTACATTTTTGCTACATTGTCACTAACGGCCACTCTGTGTTTTTCCTCCACAGTTGAAAAACTGTATTACTGTAATCACCAAATTCTTCGACATTTGCACGAAAAGCTTGTTACTTTAATTGAACTCTGTCCACTTCCACAGGCTTAATTATTGGTAATCAAAAATCGGAAAGGTGTCAAATAAGAAATCATTATCTGAAGTGAAAAAATAAGTCGTGAGAGGCAACGCAGAACGCTAACAAGATTACACTATTGGTGAGTTTTTCCCTTTCATAGAAGCACAGTAATTGACTTATTTTCCTTACGTTGCCAATTGGATTTGTATTGATTAATATGGCTACGTTTATATGAATAGTTAGGTTACACGAACAAACAGTATAGCTACCAGTCAATCAACAACAAACCAAATAATCTAATTACAGTATATTTGCTTGGTTTCTCAAATCATGTGCTTACATTTGTAAAGACTATCCAAATCACCGTTAAAAACTGTAACAAACCAGGGTTTAAGCACGTTTTAAAGATGAAAGTGCGGATGACAATTTAATAAAAAGACACGTAATAGCAAACCACTACCAGTCTGCAACTACGTCCAAAATGACAATAGGCACACGCAGTTCAAAAAGTGAGAAGTATAAGAAAAACATAATAGGTATTTAATTGGTTTATTTTGAAAATTTTATTTCCCACTAGGGCCGGCTCGGTAAACTCGACGCACAGGATATCGCAGGCAGATATTCGCATAGTTTCTTGACCATCCTATAAGCCGAGAGACTCATAGTTTTTCTCTCATTCAAAAAGGTAATTTATAGCTTCTTTCCCGTTCGACAGCTACACATTTCTGACACGCGTGAGTATAGTAAGTTAATATACAAGGCGGGGGTGTAGCGACCAGTCAGTTTAATCGGAAAAAATAATCCCACAGTTTCTGGGTTACTGTTCCGAACACAACCCTCAAGGCTGCAAACAGTGGGATGTACGAGCCTTCCACATAAATTCTGAGGGTATGATAGATTCGCTATTGTTTGAGCAATACTTTGTTATAATAAAGTGTTTTGTAGTGCTACTTGTTTTTGAATCCCCCAACAAAAGATTATGTGCCGACATGTGTATTCAGCGTTCTGACCACACCTTAACAGCTGTAAGTGAAACCAAGGATACTGCCAGCCAACTGAAGTACCACTTGCCCGTAAAAAAACTTCGGCAATTTCGTACTTTACCAATCAGCGTGCCATTCCCAATTCACAGAAACGCTGAAAAAACGTCAATGAAATAAATAGGAATGATGTGATATTGTAATGCGGGCAAAATTATTTCAAAATGCCAGTATTACTATAAATTTAATTTTTAAATTTGAAACTTTGTAAAACTTTTAGAATTTAGTATGTCACGCACATTTAAATTTATCTATTGTTTTTAGTGTGTTTATATACTTTCATTGGTCACTTTTATCTCTTTCTTGTTTATAAACACCAAAACTTGCATTAACGAGAATAAAAATAAATCAGATCAACGCGACTTTACTTTAATGTTGTGATATAGGGTAAAATGGGGTAATGTCGGACAATGAGTTTTACGTTTTCCTAAATCCCATTAAATTACCTAGACGTTGTTTTTTTCTTTCATTGTTAATACTAACACATCACATCTTTAGACTGGCATATTCACCATTTTCAAGTAGTTCGTCTTCTGGCATCCATATGGTATACTCATATATTATCTTATTTGGTGGGCCACTCGTAGATGAATTGAACATGAAATTGCAGCAGAGTCTTTTACCTGGTGTAATTGCTCATTAATTTCGTTTCTGACAAAAGTCTCTTGTGAGCCAGTGAAACTATAGAAATAGGATTGCCCGTCTTGTAGGCGTCTAGAACCTATGAATAACGGTTACATTGTTGGCTCAGTAAACTCATTCAGTAATAATTCACGCTCTTGAGTTCTCGAACTAATTTTGTTCTATTAAACACAAAGCAGTGGTCACCTTTTGTTATAACCACGGACTTTGCAGAGGCTTGATAGCAAAAGTTTACCACTAAGTTCAAGACTAACAAAGCGTTTGAAATCAAATATGGAAAAATGTAAATTTGAATCTTTCAAAACATTAGAGAATGCAGTCTTAAAATACTTTGAAAGAAAAAAGATTGCTCAGTCACATTTGTGTCCTGCAGTGAGTTTAAGGATTGCTTGTACTCTTAATTTGTTTAATAATCCATCAAATTTAAAAAGCCAACAAATATGCGCTGAGCGTTAAGTGATTTTCCATGCACATTTAATAATTATTATACTTCCGTCAATAAAATGGCGAATGCTGACACGTAGCATTGAAATCAATGTATTTCGACACTCTGATACAGTTAAATAAGTTCAATCACTGAATGGGTGATATACCGCATTGATCTAATTTGTTGTAATGCTCGTTAATACAAGTTTTCGTGTGATGTGTATATGAACTCTGTTTGAAATAAAATATTAAATCAAAAATCAAAATCAAAAATGGATGACGAACGAACGGATAAGCGAGCGAGTAAACGAAGGAACTATTGAGCTAAAGAAGAAATGAACGAACGAACTAATCAAAGAACGAACCCAAGGTTAAATCGTGCAACAAAAATACATAGTTCTCTACGCGCTTTTTTATAGTTTTGAAACTAATAAATTATGTTTCTGTATCATAATTTACTTCACAAATGCTAACATGTTAAATTGACATACCTGCTTGGACTATTCCAATGCTGGACTCCACTATGTTCAGCTTTCAAGTTTCAAATGTCAACTTCCAGATTTACGTAAATTGCGCATAAATTTGCTGCTGTTTCCAATGACTTATATGCACACGTCAAAGAACAAAGGTTGCTCAATTTGTGCACAGTGCGTCACATTGTTAATAATAATTCTCAATCAATTTCATCGTATGTTTGTGAGAAAACTTTTTTACTGCGTACTACCACCGCCTACGTTCTATCTAAAGTGATCATTACCCTGCAGATTAGCTGCGCGAAGCCAATTCCAGCGTTTTCTGCTGCCGTGTAATCAATGAACTAAAATGAAGTACTAGCAAAATTTTACGTCAACTTTGACACGAGCTGAACACAATGCGTAATGCGCAGACAGCTGATTGACCACTGCAACAGCTCCAGTGTTTATTGATTGTCATAGAGTCGAATGAGCTTATCACTGGCTTCCGTGCATCTAACTAGCAGCCCACCGACACTAAGTATATCGAATCTATGAACAACTCAATCAAGGGCTACCTAATTATTTTGGAGGAAAAGCAAAAGAATAAACTGAATCGTGCAAACGTAGGTAAAAAATATGAAACATCATAGTTTCTATAAAGTTGGCAAAAAGTTGCTTTTTGCTATAAACTGTAATATATCTCAGGTGGCGTTGGAACATGTGTGACGTTTAGACTACAATAACAATAGGAGCTTTACAAAGTTTAAGTTTCACAGTTTGATGTTGCAATACATTAGCTTTTGGCTGAGAAAGTTACAAATTTATACTTTAGTACTTTTTTTAAATTACTAAGTAGTAGTTAAGGCCGAAAATGCCGGAACAATCTCAACTAATCATCAGTTGAAAAATAGAAACGTCGATGCATTTAAAGCACCTAAAACATACAAAAAAGAAATCAACCAGTTTACATTATGGTCTTCATCAGGGAACATAAAGTACTGATAAAGATTTGTTGTCAAGCAAAATGGAACTTAATCCTAAGAACTACGGTATCTGGAATTTCCAGAGAAAGTGTATGGCGGCGGCAAAGAGCCGTTTGACTTTGATGTAGAGAAACTAAAGGCCAAAAATATTGGGCGCTCGGACCAATACTCCTATAAGAAGTAAGAAACTGTGTTAAGTGTTGGAAGAAAATTTAGTTGTTGTAAAACCATATCGTCTTTCTGTAATTGTATACGTATACGGCGGGTGGTTGTGTATTTTGTATGTATATTTAGATGTGCAAATGAATGCTCATCAACTACATAGATGCGAAATGGTACCAGTTAGAGCCCAGAAAATAAACGTTCCTGACTGCCAATTTTGATTAATTCAGTTTTACTCGATCTTTTACGATTCTCACCAATGAAACTCGCCTCGTATTAAATTCAGCTTTAGACGTGTACGATTTCCTGATTGACGACAAAAAGAAAGTTTCAATTTTATTTTCAATTATCCTCGCTGAAAGGGTTTCAATGAGAGACAAGCGGCTTTCCGTCATTTTGGCAACAGCTTCATCAAAGTTTCAAATGTCAACTTCCAGATTTACGTAAATTGCGCATAAATTTGCTGCTGTTTCCAATGACTTATATGCACACGTCAAAGAACAAAGGTTGCTCAATTTGTGCACAGTGCGTCACATTGTTAATAATAATTCTCAATCAATTTCATCGTATGTTTGTGAGAAAACTTTTTTACTGCGTACTACCACCGCCTACGTTCTATCTAAAGTGATCATTACCCTGCAGATTAGCTGCGCGAAGCCAATTCCAGCGTTTTCTGCTGCCGTGTAATCAATGAACTAAAATGAAGTACTAGCAAAATTTTACGTAAACTTTGACACAAGCTGAACACAATGCGTAATGCGCAGACAGCTGATTGACCACTGCAACAGCTCCAGTGTTTATTGATTGTCATAGAGTCGAATGAGCTTATCACTGGCTTCCGTGCATCTAACTAGCAGCCCACCGACACTAAGTATATCGAATCTATGAACAACTCAATCAAGGGCTACCTAATTATTTTGGAGGAAAAGCAAAAGAATAAACTGAATCGTGCAAACGTAGGTAAAAAATATAAAACATCATAGTTTCTATAAAGTTGGCAAAAAGTTGCTTTTTGCTATAAACTGTAATATATCTCAGGTGGCGTTGGAACATGTGTGACGTTTAGACTACAATAACAATAGGAGCTTTACAAAGTTTAAGTTTCACAGTTTGATGTTGCAATACATTAGCTTTTGGCTGAGAAAGTTACAAATTTATACTTTAGTAGTTTTTTTAAATTACTAAGTAGTAGTTAAGGCCGAAAATGCCGGAACAATCTCAACTAATCATCAGTTGAAAAATAGAAACGTCGATGCATTTAAAGCACCTAAAACATACAAAAAAGAAATCAACCAGTTTACATTATGGTCTTCATCAGGGAACATAAAGTACTGATAAAGATTTGTTGTCAAGCAAAATGGAACTTAATCCTAAGAACTACGGTATCTGGAATTTCCAGAGAAAGTGTATGGCGGCGGCAAAGAGCCGTTTGACTTTGATGTAGAGAAACTAAAGGCCAAAAATATTGGGCGCTCGGACCAATACTCCTATAAGAAGTAAGAAACTGTGTTAAGTGTTGGAAGAAAATTTAGTTGTTGTAAAACCATATCGTCTTTCTGTAATTGTATACGTATACGGCGGGTGGTTGTGTATTTTGTATGTATATTTAGATGTGCAAATGAATGCTCATCAACTACATAGATGCGAAATGGTACCAGTTAGAGCCCAGAAAATAAACGTTCCTGACTGCCAATTTTGATTAATTCAGTTTTACTCGATCTTTTACGATTCTCACCAATGAAACTCGCCTCGTATTAAATTCAGCTTTAGACGTGTACGATTTCCTGATTGACGACAAAAAGAAAGTTTCAATTTCATTTTCAATTATCCTCGCTGAAAGGGTTTCAATGAGAGACAAGCGGCTTTCCGTCATTTTGGCAACAGCTTCATCAACGCACGGGCAGCACAATTACGCAATGACTATCACGTGATAAACTAAGTTTTAAGAAGTTTCATGCTATAAATTCGTATAATGAAGAGTAATCACCTACATCGCCAGTTAGCATTTCACCGTTAGTGTTAGCGTATCATTTGGCAGTGCGTAGTGCATTTTGTTTGTATAGGGTCTTTTCGCCAGTGATTCGTTTTGACAGTTTATAATAGAAATAGTGCAGTATGTATTTGAATAGAGCTACACTTCGCAAGTGTACCATTTCGCCAGTGTTTCATTTTACCAGATAGAAATAGCGCGGTAAATATTTAAATAGTGGTACACTTCGCCAGTGCATCATTTCGCCATTATGCATTTACGGAAAAACGGCCGCAGTGTGACAGCCCTTAGTGGATGGTCGCTGTGTAATAGACGATTGGACTGTCACTGCTGGTGCCATCTTGGCATTCTAGTTTTGAGAAGCACAAAGTTAAAGTTAAACAGTGCAATAAAATTTAGGCCTTTGCAGGTCTGATAGGCCTGGTGTAGGCTTTTTTACTGAATGGCAGCCGTATGTTTAGGGATTCATGGGCGCGCCATGTTGGGTGTTCTTTTGGATACAAAAACAGTAAACCAGTAACTGCAGATTCTACCAAAAGGAAATTTGATCACTGAATAGCTAGAAGGTGGACATCTGAGCATTAGCCTGCATTATTTGGCAACAGCAGGAACAAAAGCCTCACTATATGTCATCTCTCTAGAAGACGGAGGCATGGCCATCTTGGACATTCTTTTGGCCGTTACACCTATGCAGACGAACTTTGCATAATAAATCGCCAGGAGAGTTGGCGTTACTGACCGCTAGTAAAATGTCGTAACCCTGCATTATTTGGCAGTAGCGAAAATAAAACCCTCACCATGATAGTACCCTAAAGGGCGGAGCCTTTTTTCTGAAATTTCAACGATGTTTAAGATCCCAAAAAACGCCAGCCCTTTGCCACTGGACATAAAAGCTGCACGACCAACTAAGATGGAAACTGATAATTGCTGGTTGTTGATCACATGTTTGAAGAGCGCTTATGGTCCATAATTAAGGTATTTGGGAGTCAAACGGTCTTGAAAATTTTGAAGAAAAGTCTTAAAGCCGTACCCTCAAAATTAACAAAGTTTATGTAGAAAACGTTCGTATTAACATGCAGAAAACGCTAAAGCGTTTGGACAAAAACTAAGCACAGCTTCTGAAAGAGGATTTCTTTCTCTAACGGAATCTATTGTCTATTTGAAAAAGGTCGTAAGCAACGCCGTCCAGAAGGTGCCAAAGAAAATCTTAATGTGGCGTTTTTGGCTAATAATTTAAGCGGCTTGACCAATAATGACCAGTGGTCATAGGTCCCGGTGACCCTTGTCCTCTGGTTGGTCCCATACCAAATTTGATCTTATAGGGCTTTCTAGTTTTTGAGTTATTAAGCATAAGATAGACTGGCGAAATGACGCACTGCGAAATGACGCACTGCGAAATGGGCCCTGGCGAAGTGATATGCAATCGTAATGAAGGAATGCAGGATTCATAACATTGAATAAAGGATTTAATTTATACTACAGCGGAGAGGAGAGCTGTATTTTCAGCTAAGTTAATTCATTTTCTGCTTTGATTTATAATCATGTTATTTATAAGTGCCTACTAGGACATTAATTCTGAGTAGAGTACTTGTAGTACCTGCATTCCCGTAATAATAGTAATTGCCGCTCAAGTAGCGAGAAGGCAAGACCCCGAGAGACATTAAAATTATACTTACCCAACTCTAATTTACTCGTACATCACGATATATGCACATATATAGTCACATACACTTGCATATATCAGTAAGATTGATGAAAGAGATGTATGGAATAGCAAAATAAGCTGAAAGATAGATGACAGATAGAGAAGTAGACAAATAGATAGAAAAGCAATCAGGCAGACACGTAGATAGGCAGATAAATGGAGAAAAAGATAGTGATAACTATTTTATTAAAACTCTATTGTAATGTAAAATGTAAAATAAAATTCGGTTTGTATAGTAACAATCTGTGATTTAAAATGATAATGCTAATAAAAAAAATTCGCCTATAAAGAAGTTCGCGTTTTTAACATTCAGCAACTATTTCATTTCACCAGATGATTTAATACTTTTAAATGGCAAATATTGTTTACTAGTTGAAACATTTTTTACGCAAGTTAAATTTTAGCGCTTCTTCAATGAAGTTCAATCTAGCAGACGTCCCAAATAGCAAAAAAGGTGCAATGCGCAGCATAGATAACAATGACTTATCTAGGAATTCCTGGAAGAACAGAGTAACGCGAAGTACTTAATATGCAAAGTATGATATTACATTATGCTGTATTAGCTTGTATTATTAAAATTTAAATATCGCATATTATATTATCCGATTTATAAGTTTATAAATAAACCATTAAGATTCATTTTATTGAACATTATTTTTGGCAGTTCTGTATCCTGAATTTTAATTATATTATTTTACTTTAAAATTATGAACCAATAAGAATCGCATTTCTTCTAAATCTGGATCGGAGACATTAGGAATATACTTCCTAATTTATTGTTAGAAAGTTATTTCAGATTATTCATATTTGATATTAACTTCAGTTCAACAGTGCTCAATGTGAAATCTTCTAGGAATCCAAGACTTTTCCGAAGCAGCATTTTTCATCACCCGAGCTTCATCGATGTACCAAGTTGTATCTCTGCCTGGAGGCCAACGCTGTCTTCACTAATTTCACAGTTCCAGGTCGTTGAAAATATTGTCAACTAGTAGCAGTTAGCCGGTTGAACAAACACGTTGTAATGCGCGACTCCGGCGTAAAAGCAGGATAATTATGGAGGAATTACACGGAATGATACGTTTGTGGGTAACATACAAATTGCGAAAACGATTACATGTCAATACGTACTTATTACTGATGCTTGAACAACTGAAGCCGGTGTTGCAAGCTGTTGTGCAAGGGTTGGAAGCCTTTGGAACTGGAATAAAAAAGCATTGAAAATAATTTCCTTTCAGCCGCTTTCACTTTGCTCCCCAGATAGTTATCATGTAACCGCGTGCGTTTGCTTTATCTATCTATGACCTATTTGTCTTTGTTTTTGTACTTCTGAGGGAAAGTACTCCATAGAGGCTATAAAGAAACACTAGAACCGACCAAATTACACAAGCACTCTTGCAATGGGGTCATATGTACAATTACAGTTATTACATTATTACACAAACCCAAGTTGGCCATAGAATGTTCTTTCTTAATCAGTCGCATTCCTGCAAGGCGTTTACACATGATGATAAGTTTGTTCTCGCTTTATTCTTTAGTGTGAATGCGAATAATGTTAATGAAGTGCTGCAAACACACAGAGACCCATTTCTTTGAAGGGTCTTGTTTGGCCTGGCTTGATTATTTCATTCAATATTCTTTTGATAGATAATTGGGTGTCTTTCGTAATTCACTATGTGAGAAGTACGCGCATTGTTGATATTAGTAGATGGATACATTTCGTTTGATGAATTATAAAAGTTGATGGCGAGAGAGTTGTCATTTTTTGTATTAATATTGGTTGAAAATCGTTCATAATTATCTGAAAAGTTAAATAAAAAATAGTGCATATATACTGTATTGATAATGTCGACAAAATTGACAGTGACACACTTATAATTTTTGTCGGATAGGAAAACCTTGGCTAGCAAAAGTTGGATGAGAAAAGTCGGTAGTATACCAACGCTTCAACAAACGCGAAAAGCCTACATCACACTTGTCTTTGGAAATCGAAGCCCAATAAACGGTTTATTATTATACCATTAGGTTCTCTCACAGTGCAAATATTATGACTAAAATTAGATTTGTCTACAGCTTACCCCGTTGATTAAGAGTGTTGTAGTTTGACCTATACTCCAGATTACACGTAGTTTGATCCGAACGATCTGAATGGTTTAAAGGTAATAAAAAAACTCGCATTTCTTTTCGTCAGCTTGAAGATATTCGCAAACAAGGATATTTTATGTTCATTAGAATTCCCAATTCATTTTCGGGAGAAGGATAAAACCACGAGAAGAAACAATTTTATTCGTCTCTGGCGACAACGAATAGATTTTGCAGGAAGTAAATGCACACATAACTAACATTATTGTCCTAAATATATGTGAAGTAACTACTGATTTATGTTTACGAGTCTTCGTAGCAGACAAAAGCTCTAAGAGCTGAACTATAAGAAGTGTAGGGCCACTGTTGGCTAATCCTCCTAAAATGCAATATAGCAAATGCTGATAATGGTTTTAGTGCCTTGACCCACCAACCACATGGGCTTTCTTTTACCCTAGATTATCATTAAAACCATCGTTTTTATGGAGCTAAAAGAAGTGGCATTTGCTGCAGATATTTGTAAAAGCAAGATCCTAACGGAAAATGTGTGTTTCCTCTGTTACCATCCACTTCAGACAGGCGACAGAACAGTCGTGGTGGCAGTTATTGTTGGTGTTGCTGTACTAACGCCGCTGCTGTTGTTGTTCTTGTTGCTGTTGCCGTTGCTATTAGTTGTTGTTGCTCATGTTGCTATCATCGTAGTCGTCGTCGTCGTCGTCGTCGGTGTCGTCGCTGTCGGCGCTGTTGTAACTATTGCCGTTGCAGTAGCGGTGGCGGTATGGGTTGGCATTTTGAGGGTGGAGCTTGGAGCTCTAATATGACCTTACGCGATATTGGACTTGTATTTTATCTTGTTCAGCGGGTAGAAGAAAACTTAATTAAAGGCACTCACGTCGGTTTCGTGGGTGAAGCTGAAGTTTAGATGACGAAAAATTGTAACCAATACCTGAAGAACACCCCGATGTCGGTGATAACTCCTCTACATCAGATAACACTTGCAAATAACATCTGGGAGGTCGATGGATGGTTTTCTTTGTGAAAAACGATACTAACTAATTAAGTGCGAGAGTCTTAGCGAAATGACGAGGAAAAGAAATTGAACAGAAAGTGAAAAAGCAGCTAAATTCTATAAAGTTTTCAATTATAAGCACTCTTTGGTATTGATTTGTAGAGGCTTAGGAGAATGAGTCTTCGTGACTTACATAAAGATCAAATCAGACAATAAACGCAGATGAAAGTTGTTTTATCATCTGACAAACATTAATCCCACTGTATCTAAAGGGACAGATAAAATTTTGATAAAAAATAATGAGATGTTCGTGATTTAAAAATTTTGCAATGTGATAAAACTTTTTACCGCGTGTGCAGTTTTTCTGCTGAGTATGAGTAGGTCCTATATATTGCACTTTCCACTTATCACGTATGAATGGGCTCAAAATGCGTAAGGACAGGTCGATGGCAGGTGTTGGATATATAGATGTTCTAGGACTACTTCCACCATGTGAGCGATTACGCTCTAGATCTTGCACTTTCTGCCTAAGGAGAGGTTTAAGACAGCCTTTTGCGGAAATTAGCTTTCAAACCTTTAAATAACAGTCTTTTGCTCTCCATTTTCCCACTATTCCAATTCCTTAATGAATCTACGAAAATTAAGAAAAGGCATTTTATTTTTCCGCATAAAATAGTCTGAACTGGCGACTGAGTGACACATAAATCCTTAATGAGTCTATTCGAAATAAAAAAAGTGTTGGGCGTCTCCACATAAAACAGTCTAACGCAGGCACATTAAAGGACTTTTTTTAATATGCCAGATTTTCGCTATTTTCTCAGTTGCTTCAAGATCATATGGCCGTGCAATACATTCAGATTTTCGTGCTTATCTCTTATTCGTGATTAAAAGCACATTCTGCATATGGTTTATAGACGTAGTCTATTTTTAGGATGTCTAGTGTCTTGCGTTTGGTCAATTTTCTAAAAGGGGCCCACCTGAATATTACAAAAGTTTGCATTCTGTACACTTCTCCAGTTGTCTTTTCCAATCAGAAAGCACCCGGATTCATGTACCTGTTCCAGACATTGTTATCGACGACTGTTTCACTGCGTTCCTGCCCTAAAGCAGGAATGGCACCATGTTATTGGTATTTGTTATAGATCGTTGCCATATAATAATAATAATAATTTCCTTAGGACATCGTCCAGCGGTAATACCTTAAGAGTAATTCAATACTTACTTCCAAGTTATTGTTAACCGCATGTTACTTCGATAAGCTCGTGGGCTGGTCGAGGAACGAACAGTAGCATTTTTTAAGTGTTTGGTATGACTCGAGTGAGAATTGAACCGGCGGCCTACCATTGAGCGATACCACCCGGTCACTTGTTGTTCTGTTTCTGCTGCTGTTGCTGTTATGGTTATTGCTGTTGTTGTTGTCGATGTTGTTGTTGCTGGAATTTAAAAACACTTATTTAAAATCTTATATTCCAGGCAAGTCTAGGCCATTTTTACTCTTATTGCGTTTTGGGATGGACGCTTAGATATGTTAACGTGAATGCACAAAGCTCGCCTTATAATGTACCTCAGCAGATCAAAGTGGACTGTTATAATTAAAGACACTCGGCGCGGTTCATTGGCTGTTATCGTCGTTGCTATTGAAGGCCTTAACTATGTCTTGTCAACTGATTTTCTTCACAAAAGTTTTGAAGGACCTGCTTGGTCTCTTAATATGTTGCGCGACCCGTCACAAGACCTTTGTCAGTAGGCGAATCAGCGAACGTAGTCATGAATTAGCTGTTTGGTGTAAGTAATAGAAATCGCAAGACTGCAGGTTTCTGTAATTGCGAAATAATTTAAATGCACTGCAAACCTTTCTTTGAAACCGAAACAGCAGTGTTTTCAGTGTTATTTTCTAAAAGATCAAGTGTCTTTGATTTTATAATACCGAAGTGCAACATACAGAAATCCTTTAGTAGTTATAATTTTTACAAGTGGTTTCTTGACAGAATATAGAATACAGAACAACCACGCAAATTCCGTATGACAAAGACTCGAAATTCGGAATTCAAATGTTGTAAGTTAAATTAGCTGCGTCTCCATGTGTAAAGGTGCCTAACTCAAAATGTCAATGTAATGATGATTGATTTCCCTACCCTTTGAGATGTAGAAATTTATTTATGACTCGAATATTGAAGCAAAGTATTGCTTAGAATAAATCTGCTAAATTATTAGTCAGTCGTCCAAGGTTGTGATTTTTTCAGGCATATCTACTACTGCTAAAACGTCGTTTGGTCGCCTGAATATTGTTGATCTAAAAATTCAACCAGGTAACTGAAAAGCCTTAGTTCAATTTCCAAAACCGGTAAGAAGGTTGACCAGGCGATTGGGAGACAGTTGAAAGGGAAACCTAATAAATGTCAATACAAATGTGAAACAAAAAATGACAAAGTCGACAAACGATCTTTAAATCAGAAAATTGATTTCGCTTGCTGCAACTATAATTGGCCAATTACTTTAACAGATACAGAAGATTTTCTAATATAAAACACTGCTTTCTGCTTTATTCTTCATCTTGCGCCGTCATCCTCTCATTTCCTTTCCTGTCTTCTCTTCGTCTTCTACTTTTTTCCAAAAGTCAATCGAAGTCGACTTTTCATAGGACGGCTGGAAAAGGTATATCAAATAATCTTTTAAACTAGAATAACTTATTTTACTCCATGTGGAACCTATAATAGGCGACTGGACGTAAATACTAAAATTACCATACAGATACTCTTCTCTGCGCTTTTCTTCTCTTTCCAATCGTTCATTCACTTTAATTGAAGAGCACAACATTTAAAAATACAACTAGATTTTACTGTAATTTATCTTTCTGTGCATAACTTTACCTATAAATCCATCTACCCGCCAACTGATAATTGAACTTCATTTGCGATATCTTAAAAAAACTTAAAAATATTCTAATTACTATCACGAAACTGAACTTATAAATTTCCAAATTTCCCAGCAGCAAGTCAATAACATAACGCTGTACTCTGCGTAGTGTGCAAACGATTATTAAACAGTTGATTACATACATGAATCTTCCCCTGACAGGCACCTAATGCTTATTGTCAGTTGACAGCTTGTTTGGTTGTGTAGAGCATAATAGCGGATTTTAGTGCGATCCTCATGAGCATCGTACGAGGCGTACAAGCTTGTATAACCTTTGCAATAAATGACTGTCTTTGTGGCTTTGTACTAGAGCTGCTTGACTAGAAGCCATAATAATTATTACAAGCCAGCTTAGCAAAGGCATACCCTGTTTATATTATTCAGTCGAAAAATTCCGAATGCACGGGGCAAATGGCTAGCAAAATAGGCTTATGTTTTCAACTTTTTTAAGCTACTCTGTCGTCTACCGTCGTCATTGTGGTAGTTGTGATAGTGGGTTGAGTGGCAGCGGTTGTCGTCTATATCGTCGTCGTCGTTGCCGTTTTCGTCGCCGTTGTCATATCACGTTGTCGTTATTGCCATTTGCCGTTGCCGTTATTGTAAAACAGGTTACTAAAAATATTCGACCCTGACTATTAGTTTAAAAAATGTCAGCTACGTCGCTGCGCCAACTTACTTAGGCAACGCCTTAATCACGTTGATATCATGAAATTCTTCTTGAAAATTATAACATTAAAGACAGACGGATTTTAATTTGGCTGTCTAAAAATTGCGACAAAACCGATGAAAACCATAGTCCGGAATGCGAAGAATTATGTTCCTCACTTACTAAGTTCTTCCAGCGAGACTTACATTGGCTTTGAGATATGAAGTACAACCATGACAAAGCATTCTTGCTCCAAATTTCAGCTTCTTGCCAGCTCTGCAAGCCGAGCTAGAACCTTTTTTTCAAAGTTAACTGATCTAAAAGTCGAGCTGCGGCCGTATACACACCCAAGTATGCACGTGCGCATGTTCAGTGCTATGTTTCAGATGAAGCACTTCACTCGGTTCCTTTAAGCCATTCAACATTTTTTTGCAATTTCTGTTACAACTGATAATGTAATGCAAAAAAATTAACGCATAACGTAATAAAAAATCAACACATAACGTAAGCCCTCCAAAACGCACAAGTTTAATGCACGTCGTAACACCACAGAAACGCATAATGAAATAACAAAATTCTAGTGTAACAACTAGCGGAATAAATGTTATTATTACAATGTTAAATGCACCCCCGTAAGACAGGCTATACACTCTAACAGCCTGTTGTTCATGTTATTCATCAATCCCTTTATAAGAAGATTGGTTTTAGTATGGGAAGACAATTTCTTGCAGAACAGACAGAACAGAAAAGACATGTTAATGACAGACGACTCTGTACTACTGGCCCGTTCAAAAAAGCCCTGTATTTGAAAAGCTCACTATATTAAAGTTTTTTGCGTTGAATAAGGTCCGACAGTTAACGAGAAAAAGACAAAATTTCTTGATATCAGTGGTGAATAAAATGACCGCATACCTATAATTGGTGAGGACTTGCAGCTCAGTATGCTATAGCTACATCTACTTATGTACAGTTTTTTGTGCCAGTGAAAAATTGGCTCAAGCAATTGATATTCAGAATAAGAAAAAACTTAAACACGAACTAAACAGCATTTGTCCGCAGCTTCCGTCCCGTAATGTGTTAAAAGCAGCCATGTTATCGAGTCTGCGAGACATGGCTGTCCAATGATATCAGAAAATTGTCTTCATTCTACATGTCTAGAATTAAAAACTGCCTTAGAGTGTGTAAACAGTTCAAAATTTCGTATCCCTTCTCGAGATGGGTATGTCATCGGCAGAGGCATACATTAAGATTCAGTAATACAGGTTCTTTGCTAAGATGGTCAATAATCCTGGTAAGCACGCTATATTAACGGATACGATAAATAAATGTCAAACGGCAGCAACCTCTATGTGCATCAACAGCATCGTTACACTGAGAAGAGACCTTGCAATTTAGGATAAGGAAACAAGAGTGCAAGAATGTAGTGCCCTACCTTTAGTAGGGTAGTTACGTAAAAACTTGTGAATCCGGATTTATTTTGTTATCCTATATATTCAGATATGTTCGTGAATTCGAAAGAGTTTCCTGGACAAAGGCTAGGATAAAAAGTCATAAATTGGCAACTGAAACTAGCAGGTGGATAAACACACCTAGGCACCGGAAGTTTGTGACTGCCGTACTGACGAACCAATGCCTGTTCAAGATGAACATGTTTTCTGCTCGGTCAGGCAGCTATCGCGATTTCATTGATATTGGTGTAACATCTCTTAGTATTCAAACATAACCATAATCAAGCTATTGTTGACTATATTCATCAGTACCTTAAATGTTTTGTTCAATAATCACTGATACTTGTAGGACTGATAGTATATGTAAAATATGTTAATTATATTGCTACAATCTGCTTAATGCCATTCTAGCCCTTTTACGATCGTCAATTACTTTTACAATCATAAATATTACGGAGTAAATTTTAGACTAACTTAATGTGTTGTTTTCCATGCATCTCTCCTAATTAAGTGTAGTAACAATTGTTGGTCAGTAAATTACTTATTTTCTTACATAGTAGTAAAACCATTTAATTTTTTTTAGAATATGAAGTGTTGCGCATTATTAGCTCCATTATTATTATTATTATTATTATTATTATTAATAGTCCCTCGAGTCATGAGCATCACAACCCTTTTCAACGCATTGCCGTCAGCCCAGTGAGTCAACGACAAATGTAAATAAAATGACACAAGAAAAAGGGCACAAATAGAAAAGTTGGAAAAAAGGGTACACCGTCAAAACCGAGCAATTCTAGACATGTTCGTCTAAGTTTTTCATGGGAAACAGCATAAAACAAACACGAACAGGGAAACGAACAAAAATATAACCTGTATAAATATTTAGATTTTATATAGACCAGTGAGAAAAGTCACAAAATAATTTGTTTTGTAAACAGAATTATAATCTAATGAATATCCTACTTAGCGTGGTCTACAATTTTTTGACCATTTACCATTGATAATACAGGCTGACATGTAACATACTGAAGTTAGTTTAGAATGTTATGAATAAGCAAAGGTTATAGGCAGCGTTATATAATTATCCCTAAGAGTATGTAATTATTCCTAAGAGTATCTCTACCCCTACCCTTTTTCCTATTTTTCCTATTTGTACCCTTTTTTTCTGTGCCATTTTTACCGTACACCAACACCGTCAATTACAGCTTATTTTCTCAACTAACCTCTTTGTTCCACATGTTGATATTGTTTTGTTGTTTTTGTTTTTTCGTTACTACTGATTCACAGACACATCAAGTATTTTACTCGATGACTATCAAGTATGTAATAAGTGCTCTCTGTGTGTGTGTGTGTGTGTGTGTGTGTCTTTCTCTCTCTCTCTCTCTCTCTCTCTCTCTCTCTCTCTCTCTCTCTCTCTCTCTCTCTCTCTCTCTCTCTCTCTCTCTCTCTCTCTATCTCTCTCTCTCTCTCTCTCTCTCTCTCTCTCTCTCTCTCTCTCTCTCTCTCTCTCTCTCTCTCTCTCTCTCTCTCTCTCTCTCTCTCTCTCTCTCTCTCTCTCTCTCTCTTTCTCTCTTCGTTTTTAAATAGAATTCTAACGGTGACGTAACCGTAACCTAAGCCTCTACACCGGCTGTTGCGAATTTGCGGGTGAGAATAACCGTGAATTCGGAGATATTACAAAGTACATCATTCCAAAGTATTAAAAGCTGTGTTTGCAATTAAATTCACAACCATTCCTTTCCAACTGTGCTATCCATATATTGTAGCATAAGTGCTTTAATAATATAATTAAATGGATAGCATAAGCGCTTTAAGTCTGCTCGCTTCCAGGTTTTATAAAATAGAATATTTTGTAAGAAAAAATATAAGCACCTGCCTGTAGTCAGCAGCTATTGCATGGCATTAAGTGTGAACACCATCCCCTTCCAAACAGCGTAGAGAAACGCGCCGCTCCCACGTATTTCCACAGAACTACACCTTTGGTGCCCAGCAATTTGATTCAGCTAGCAATTACATTATGCCATTACATTATCGGTTAGAATTTTTGTCATTACATTATGCGTTTCAGTTGTGTTGCAATATGCGTTAAAGTTTGCGTTATTACATTATGCGTTTTCGATTTAGGCAATTAGCTACTGTTAATTAACACACTTTAGTATATATGTAAACCTGGCACACAGGTACCATTAATTGTCCAATATACTTTATTACATGCAACAAAAGTTCAATTTCAAATACGGAAGGTGTGGAAGGGGTTTAACCTTTGAGAAGGTGGCGCCAAAATACTTTTGCTTAGGGCGTCAACTACCTAGAGGCGGCCCTGGGATCTTACAGTATGGTTTAATTGTTTTTTGTATTACAATATCGGGCGTTTATTACCTTATCAGTTGTAACATGCTCTACTGTGACATTACAAAAATATTAAAAAACATCCCGCACTACCCACAATGCACGACACCACTCACACCGAGGCACAATATAACAGCTAAACAAAACATTTTATACGACGTTGAAACTCCGCGAAATGACAAATGCTAATAAAACTAATAATAATAGTTTTTGCCCCTAGCGGAAATTTTTCTCGTACGCAAATGGCGCTACACTCAGCTATGCACAAGAACTCGACCCCACCTAATTACACCCCAGAAATTATGACTCTAGCACAACAACTATAGGAGGAAATCCACCCTAACGATAAAACAAGAAGCCCTGCCCATTTCGTGACCTTTGACATGTGCGTGTGCGAGCGAAAAGGCACAAATAATAAACAAAGAGAATGAAAAGAAGACCGGTTGGCTTCACGACAAATCATATCTCTTTATAAAGGTTAGGAAGCGAGTATCCCAAAATAAAATTTCCGCTCGGACTCAGTGCGTTACACTAATTAACCTCAATGCTTTTGCGGTATGAATTATATGCAATTAAGATGAATTTATCTTAAATGAAACTGCCTGAAAATAAATAACAAACAAATCTTCTACAAATCCCTGTATAAATATGATCGCTTTAACTATTTGCTTGCGTGCTTTCTTGCTAGTCTGGCTGTTTACTTTGCTTCTCTTCTTATTCCCGTTCAAAATTAAACAAACCAGCATTTACATTGTATTAGGTTATACAGATTATACAGTTACTACGGTTTATAATGAACATCCAAATAACATTGCCCTAACACCATAAGGACATTACCGGTATAGGAGCTAGTAATCTAGTAACCGTGTCAAGGGATGTCAAGAAAAAAAAGAATTATTGCATTCGTTACGAATGCATACAAGAGATCAAAGAAATTATAGCAATTTTAGCGCAATAATTTCATATGCGTGCATGCCTGCAATACAGTTAACAATATTTGGCACCGCAAATAAAGAGACATGTTTGACTGTTTCCCAGAGCTAATAATTAGTTCGTTTGAAATGTGTCAGAAGCTTCAAAGAATCACACTTTAGACTTTGATCTATTCTAGGAACACAGAAACCTCGTAGGAATAGCAAAACACTCGTTTGATAAAAGCCACGAAACCAGTTTTTCTGTTAATGGCATGCAATATTATAAAAAAAAACAAATCTTGAAAATATCGAACATGTTTGTTTATTTTTAATATATACATATATGTGTGTGTGTGTGTGTGTGTGTGTGTGTGTGTGTGTGTGTGTGTGTGTGTGTGTGTGTGTGTATATATATATATATTCATTTTGTCTTGTGCAAAGCTTAATTATTGTAAATCAGTGTTTCGCGTAGCGCAGTCAAATGTTTAGAAACGATTTGTCGCATATTAAGCAATTTTTGTTATGACCGTTCATAAAATCCTACTATACGAGACTCGCTGTGGATATGTGATTTCTATAGTGATGAGACGATATTACCGAAACTGACACCGACTGTGATTGCGAGATTTATCACCAGAAAGACGACAACAGTAATACATGTACGTTTGTTTATTGAACCATAATTACATACCTTACATTACAAACAAATAAATAAGTCAGATTTAATCAACGGTGAAAGAAACGACGAAAGAGATATAATCTTCTTACAAAGGAATATTGCGGTTCGAGCGTACAGAACAAGCAAAAATTAATTCATACAAGCATTAATAATAGTTATCACAACAATGGTACATAAAATAGTATTAATAAATCCTTGCACAATTGTATCTAGACTTTATTTAGACTATAGCTGATTCCTAGCGTGAATGGCTGATTCCAGAAAGGCTACAATAATCTTGCCTAAATCGATATCTTGACTAGTGATTATAACGACAAATTTATCATTTATTAATGATATCAATAGAATAAAAAAGCCTAGAGAATAAAATACATACTGTACTAAACTATGTACAGCTTTCAATTGGCAGAAAATGACAAAATTTGCAAATTCTGAAAATCAATTATTAATGGGTTTAAGTACGCAAGTGTAAATCCAGTTTGAAGAGTTGTTTGAGTAGCCGTGTTTGGGCAAAAGATTTTACTATTTTATAGATGAATCGTAGCAAAATAATCTGCCAAGACAACAAATACAGGCATCGACCTGAGTAACTCGATGTATTTATACCGAAAGCAACTAATTTTCTCCCCATTTGTACACACACCAGTGGCGCTTGCGTTTCTCGGGATCCAGGCGTATACTACTGAAGTCCTTGGTGACATATGTGACAATAATCAGCTTAAATGAATTTATTATATTGCGGAACTGCAGTTGCAATTTCATTGTGAAGTATACTGCTATGTAATTAAGTAGCGCGAATTCAATAAAATCAAAATTATAATTTTCAAAAAAAGGCTGGCGTCATTTCAAAGCCCAATCCTGTAACTATTGTTTGCAAACCTTCAGTTTCTGACCACGTCAGAAACATTGCCAACTAGTGTTAAACTGGCTTCAGAAACTTCGCTTTCCGAGATGCAATAGTCAAGCTGCGTAAAACTTTATGAGATAGTACTGTTGAAAGTTTTTAGACGTGTCGTAGGATGTTGCGATATTGAACAGAAATTGTCTAAATTTGTTCTTTTTCGAAGCATCAGTGCGCGTCTTTTAAACACTGTAGCAGAAGCAATGTATTCAAACCTGAATGTAGTTTGTTGCTGTATAATCAGTTTGAATCTACGGCCATATCACGTTGAAAACACCAGTTCTCGTCTGATCACCGAAGTTAAGCAACGTAGAGCCTGGTTAGCACTTGGATGGGTGAGCGCCTAGGAATACCAGGTGCTGTAGGCTTGCGGGATGCAAACACTGTATCTCGACACTAGGCGGAGGAGCTGCTCAAGCAGCCAACGGCTAGAGGGCGGAGGAAGTCAAGTGACCCAACGGCCATGTGTAGAGGAGTAAACCTTCCAAATCAGGAGTGGAGCCCCGAAGGCGGACTAGTGCAGCATGCTCACTGACTCCGGCAGCTCCTGCAGCCAACCTGGTGCCAAACGTATCGCTCCGCTTTCCTTTGGGCTACACCAGGGAGGAAGAGAGGGGGTTCCTGTTGTCTGGGCAACTCAGGATCTCCATACACCTTGCCCAGGCGTGCGCCCTGGAGACGTTCAAGGATCGCACTGCTCAGCCACAGTCGACGCTGCAGCTCCATCAATGTGATCAATAACTGACTCTCTTGGCGCACACTCCATTGTCTTCCGAGACAGAAGGATGCCAACGACAACAACAACAATAATAATAATCAGTTTGAATCAGCTTATTCATAATTAGTTAATTAAGCTGTGTGGTTTTGAAGATAAATGTTGGTTATAAAAATTGTTATCAGATGAATTACTTGCCAGACACTTACTTTCTAGAGAGATTTCTTCAGGCGACTTTAGCTTGCTGTCCGACCAATTTTGTTTCACGTATCATTTGATAAGTGCTATGTGTTTTACTAATACTTGTCAGAAACTTAGCATAAAGTTCGATTAGATTTTTCAGTCTTTTGGGTGCTTAGGCACAATTGAGTGATTTAAGTGTATTTAATTTAGACTAAATTATGTAACAGTATTTAATCGTCACATCATAGTTGAATATCTGTTTTGCATTTGTTTCGTGCTTATAATAATAAAATACTAGTCATGTAGATATGTAACCAAAATTTAATCTTGCTTCTTTTTCTGGATTTACAGTTTTCTTAGGATAAAAGTAACCGACATATTTACAGATCCTACGTTGCACATCAACCTGAGCCTATTTCGATATACGAACTTTTAGCAAATGACGAAGTTTGCAATTTCGATTCCGCTCTCCGCATCCTTCCTGAACAGCAATAAAAACACCAACTATTTTTCTCTAAACGCCTGCCGTCTTTTCACGACGTGTACCATTTTCCAAATTAGTGCCGTTGTGACTTTTATTCGCCAAATGAGAAACATAATTGCAAAACTCATCGGCAGTTATATTAATTTCCTTATATATATATAAGGAATATATATATTATATATAAGGAAGTATATATATATATATATATATATATATATTCATAATGTACATAATATATATATATATATATATATATATATATATATTATGCGACTTATTACTTCATTCGGATACTTTTTGTACTACAATGAATATTTGTTATATTTTTCCTTTTTGCCTTTTAGGCCTATATATTTATTTATTGACGATTTACAAGCCATACAATTACAATTGCAATTACAAGTTACAAAACATTCATTACATAAACAATGCAATGCATTACAATGAAGAAAAAACTACACAGACAAAACCCCGCACATGGGGTATAATCGTCAACATAATACACAATAAGACACAATAATAATAGTAATAATAATAAGAATAAGAATAATAGTAAACGGTATTTACAGTAGTTAAATATTACAATTACATTATATTATGTTAAGTTTTTTTTACAAAGTTTTTACATAGGCGAATAGGAACAACGCTAAAATACCGTTGGAATTAATCTGTGGGAATTAATTGCGACACAAATGCTTTTTGTTTTTTTCTAAATCAGTATGTTATGTAGTATTCCAGAAAAATTCCCCCAGTGAATTGACTTTAGGAAAATTTTTTAGGGCCGGTTGAAATTTAGGTCCAGGTGAACACCTGAAAATGTGCAAATTTGTGCATGGCGAGGATGAGGGTATACAGTGCTGTAGCCATTTAAGATTCGAGAGATGACTCTGTTAGCATTTTGCTGTGATCATGTGGATAGTAGTAGAAAAATTTTGAATAGTCCTTCTTGGTGCACTACCCCAAAAACTGTCCCCTCTTAGAATAGTTCAAAAATGTAGTCATTGATACCCTGTTTGAATTTCCCAGGCTATTTTTTATTTCTCCTATAAACTTTTATCTATACAGTGCACTGCTCTCGACATTTTGTGCAAAATCTATGTTAACTTAGATATATTGGACGTTTAAATAAAACGTTACCTAGGTCCAATACATTCCAACATTGCACAACTTACTCACAGTGACGCAACTTAGATAATCAAAGTGATTCAGCTAATATAATAGTACATTGCTTCATTTTATTTGGTCAATTATGTCCCACTGGTGCTAGAATGCTACTCTGTCCCATTAAAATATTGCCAAAAATATGACGAACAAATGACCTTTGATGCACATTTTTCATTTTATCAACTTAAATCTTCTATGCTTATGTGGTGAATAATCTCCATTACATTTGCATCGAAATAAATTCTCAAAAGGTCTATCAATGTGCAAAACGGAAAGTTATTTTGGCACAACTAACCATCCCATGCAGATTAGCCGTAGCAACTGATCTTTCTATGAGCTTGTAATGCCATCTAGCCTAGGTTACCATTATATGCTTAGTAAAGTAAAATGTCATAAATTGCTTGCTATGGTTACTGTTTTTCTTAACAACGACATTGGTAACAAAGTTAAACTGAAAAAATTGAGAAACCTCGATTTTCAATCACTATAGGAACTGGCAATAAATTTGATATTAATATACAGGAAAGGCCACAGTTGCTATAGTAAAGATGTGAAAATTGTTTACCTTAGCAACTATATAATAACAACTATAATACAACCTATAGTCTGTTCATATATTCTGATAGATGCTAAAGTAATAGGGAAAAACTTTGTTCAGGTTTATTAAAAAACAAGACTTAATCAAATAATTAGAAGTTACTCACTGAACAACATAATAAGAGTACTTGATGGCTCAAGCATCATCTTCCGGACTGATAAAATCTGCATTAGTACAACTTTCCCCATGACATCCACCACAAACATCTGCACACTGTACAACAATTCACAATGCCACGACATCTTTAACAGGCAAAAAACAGAAAACATCCACACTACAAAATGTCGAATTAAGGTGATCCAGCAAAACTGAGATACTCTTGGCAATGAAAAATGGATCAGAATGAAAAATGAAACAACCCTTACGATCCTAATGTTTCAGAATTAATGTCATTATCCATTGGTTTAGTTGTAAAATTGGGAGATGGAATCAACTGCGATGATGCTGATAATTTTGGATGTAAAACTCAATGTGAGATGGACAACTCTGTTTTTATAGAGGCATAAATACAACACTCATCTCAAGTAAAAATGTTGGCAGATTTGAAAGCAAGATTTGGAAGCACTGAGAACTGACACGATAACCGAAAAAATAGTAATAGATGTTAACCACATGCCTACAATAAAGAGAGCAGTTCACTTCCATGCACTAAGACTACATTTTTCAGGTGCTAGTGTGATCTGCGTTAGATGAATCTGAAGAATCTTGGGAAGTATGGAAGGGAAGTATGAACCTTTTGGGGATATGAAAGCTTTGAGCCAGTCCGAACTGACACCATCTTTGCGAAATGCTGTATTAAAATCTTTTTTAATGTAAATGTAAATCAGCAAAAAAAAAACAATGTGGTACCAGGCTGTACAGTTTTCGAAAAAAATAGACTGAAGTACTTAGTTGTTTGTGGTGGATGGCAAGGGCAAAGTTGTATTAATAAGGAGGTTGTCAGGCTGGAGGATGCAGCATGAGCTTTCAATAACAGCTAATTGTGCTGTTCAGTGAACAACTTCTAATTATTTTATTGCCCCTGTTTTTTTTTGTTAACCTGGACAAAATTTTTTCCTATCACTTTAGGAAGTTTTACAAAGCTCATCCGCGATTTTGCGGCGTCCCTCCCTTTATTGCGTTGGTCGTTATAGGAAAGAGAAAATCAAGGAAGAATGAAAGATTTCCTATTGTTGATCTAACTGAATAAGCAAGGGTATTTGTACGTTTTTATATTCCATTGCCCATTATAAATTTAATTAATCTGCTACAAATTATTATAAGTAATAGTTTTTTATCACAAACCGAGGCATCGTATTGCAAAAGTGAGTTTAGTTACAAACGTTTCTAAGTTCAGGTTGAAGTGTTTTGTTGATGAAATCGTTTTCCGAGCAGCCTAGGATCACAAAGATGTTTCTACTGCATCATGACTTCTGTGTTCTACGTAGATCGTAAAATTCAGTTAAATTTTGTTTGACCTCATTGCCACTGAAAAAACTTCTTCTTTTCATTCTGTTAATGATAGATGTCTTACCAGAATACTGCTTAAAAATGTAACTTGTTCAAGATGTATAATGCATGTCTTAGATACTTACAGCACAAAGAACCACACTGTTACAGTAATTTCGGGCTTGCGAGAAAAAAATAAGACAAATATAATAGGAAAAATTTAAATGATGTTATGTCATGAATGACATTCATAATGTTGCACACAGAGAACGAAGATGGACTTTCAGCACCGACCGGGCGGCAAAACTGGATCTGGTGGAGTGGCATCATGGTCAGAGAGCAATCGAGATAGAAGAGAGCGCCTTCGGCAGCTTGCACTCGAAACAATAGACCTAAACAAGGTAAATAATTGCTAGAAAGGAATCCAAATAAGACATCTTTTCTATGTCAAAATTTGTCGTTAAGAAGCTTCTTGTTGTCAGTATATATTATTTATTTAGTATGCAGACTCATTTCTTTATTATTACCATATTCATTGTTGCCTATTTCGATTTTTAGCACGAAAACTGAAATCTGTTTGCACACTAGACATATTCAATACTAACAATATAAATTATGCATTGAATAATTTAAATTATTGTTTTTCTCGTATGTAATTTTTTAAATAAATAGCAATTCTTAAATTATATATGGTTATTTTTAGGATCCATATTTTATGAAGAATCATCTTGGCTCGTATGAATGCAAGCTGTGTCTTACTCTACATAACAATGAGGTCTGTATAAATACTTTTTGTTTATTTGTTTACTCACTTCTCATTTGGTAAGTTTGATAACTTTATTTCTTGTTTGATCCAGCAACCTTTGATTATCATTTCTAAAATTTCAAGCATTCATAAGTTCCAACTGCTTGTGAGAAGACATAATGTGTGGGTCCATATTAGCCAAAAATCCATACAAACATAATCTTGATGTTTTTGATGTGATGTGTTAGCACCTAACAAAATTTTCCAAGTTTCCAAAACTTGCAAATGCATATTAAGTAACGTCATCTTAAGCTTCACAAACACATGCAGCACACAAAATTTTTAACATATTTTTAACTGTAAGAAATATGTTAGACGTAACTTAATTATAATCACGAGAATTTTCATTTCAACTGCTTATCAGTACGGCTTATCTGCACTTTTTGCAATAATCAAACTTGTTTTTGAATCACCTTTAGTTGTAAACTTACAATTCAATTGCATCATCTCTGACTTAAAGTTTTTGATGGAAATGCACAAAAATGTCATTAATCATACTTGTAAATTTTCTTACAAAAAGGCTCCGTAAGTGTTTCCAGGATATGTTCTTAGATAAGACTTTAGGCTGCGAACTAACAATGCACCATACTACGTTAGGTAACAGCTCGCCCACTGAAGATCAACTGCATTAATAGTAAAAGCAGATACCATGCTATACAACTAGTGTATAATTTTAACTTGCTAAATTTGATAGAATTCTGCTGCTTACTACTGACTTTATGATGCATGTGAATGTTTAGTAACTTTGTCATAAACCTGATTAAACCAGTGAACAAACAATGCATTGTTGTACTACAGTAAAATGCAATCAGGGAGATATAATACAACAGCGTGGATTGTGTAATTCTATAAACCCATGTTCTGATCGAATACCCGGCCGAATCTATCGGATGTCGCACCCGAATTCCGATCTGGTGCTTCACCACTGCAAACATTGTTAAGATAACTTTTTCGAGAAAATGTTTTTTATCTGAACTCTCAATGGGCCAAAAATGTAAAATTTCTTATTTAGGATTTTTCTAAGTTTCTGTTCATTCGCTTTTAAATAAGATTTCCCATCGTTGACATCAATTGTGGGAGGTTGTATGCATCTGAACTTGAACTAAAACATTTCTTCTTGTTTCGCAGGATCATCCTTGGCAATGAATTATGCCATAATCCCAACACAAACATTTGTATAAAGTTGGCCTTGCAGGAGAGTGCTAGGAGAGAGCTTGCATAGAATTTAACTTTATAAAAAAAATCTAATCAGTTTTATTTTTTAATTTATTGCAGGGAAGTTACTTGGCCCATACACAGGGAAAGAAACATCAAGCAAATCTGTAAGTGCATTAGAGAGATACTTAAAAGTATTATCTGAACTCATTTCGCTGTCATCTTGCATTAATTGATAATGTGAACAAGCTATTTTGTTCTAGCCAGAAGCTAATTTCTGCTTCTTTAATTAAGAACGCCCATGTTGCAGGATTTCACTTTTGGTACACTTTTGGGTCACTTTTAGCTTTTTGCAATGTAATTTTGCCTAATAAGCTTTAAAGAAATGGCATTGAAAATATTCTAGAAATCACATCTGCAGTGAGTTCATTTTAGCGTAATGTTACACATAATTACTATCCTAAATGAAGTATGAAAAATGTAATGTAACTGCTGTAAATTTCTCAGAGCTCGACGAGCAGCTAAAGATGCCAAAGAAGCTCCTGCACAGCCTGCACCAGAGAAACCAAGAGTTGACGTCAAGAAATTTGTGAAAATTGGTCGACCCGGTTACAAGGGTATGAAAATGCTGCTAGTAATTTCTTGCCTCTTATTATCTTAATGAACATTCTTTTTTTTCAGTTGGTTTGTGTTTGCTAGTCTTTCATTTTCTTCACATTGTTTTCTTTGCTACCATTTTGTGTTTTTTCTGCCTTTCATCCTTTTAATTTGTGAAACTAGCTACATTATATTCCTTGTTAGCCAAACGAAGTTTCATAAAAACGAATAATATCAACTCTCTTACTTGTTACCAAGTGTGTCATTCAATAAGTCATTTATGATTGCTTTACTTTTTGTTTAAGCTGCTACATGAATGTTACAAAAAGACTCGTTTAGGAAGAAAACACAAGACCATTTTGCAACGTATAGTTGAGTAATTCAATATTCTCTCTTTCAGTGACAAAACAAAGAGACCCAGAATCTATGCAGCAGAGTCTTCTGTTTCAGGTGTGTGCTTTTTATGTTGCGAATTATTAAAAAGGTCATAAAAATGTTAAAGTTTATTTAGTTACTTTTTATTAAATGTTCTTGTTCTTCTTGTAGTGCATTTTTGCATATGTAACTAAACTTATTTGAACGAAGAGATGTTTATTTAAGTGATACATTTCTGAATTCACTGATAACTAGTAATTTTCAGGATGTGCAAAGAGCACTGCAATAAAAATTAATTTCAGAACTCCATTCATGTCGCTCAGAACATTTATGATGCCACGAGGTGAAAATATGCAAAAATTTGCAAAGTACTTGGGGCTGACTATAATTCAGGTGTAAAGACAGCTCCTTCTAAATGTTGGCTCAGTAGGGATCAACATGAATGGGAAATGGTCTTTGCCTATATATGTTTAATTACATGACTTTTGCGGGCATAAATAAAGCCGCCCTAACCCCTTAACAGTCAGGCCAGAGGTTGGCAGCAATCTTGTTCTTTGAAGTAGCATAGTTGAACTACTAAATGAGTATGTCAAACCTTTTGCCTCTCTTCATATGATTAAATGTTCTAGGCTCCTGTCTAATTTCTTGCATTTTCCTTACTTTGATAATTTGATAAGGGCAGTAATTTTTATGACAATTGAAAAATGCTTCTAAGCTTTTTCTACAAAGTAAATGTTATGAAGAGTGCCACATGACATTTTTAAATTTTAATTATTCTCACAGTTAGACAGTAAACCAAGTGCCTTGTAAGATATGATATTGAGATCCCACTACATACAAATTTTATAAAAATGGTTTGAAAAAAAATATTAGTGGGTTACAACAAATCAGACTACATTAGTCAAATTTAAATTATACCCTAAGTTGAATTAGGTTATTAAATATAATTTTTTTGGAAAACTGATATAGTAAAATGGTATTTCTAGGTGGATTACCCTGAGATCGCAGACAATGTGACACCGCGACACAGATTTATGTCAGCGTATGAGCAGAAAGTTGAACCACCTGACAGAAGATGGCAGTACCTGTTATTTGCTGCAGAACCTTATGAAACTATAGCTTTCAAGGTACTCCTTTAGTAAGATTGAAAACCAATTTTAAGTGCTTGTCTTTATTCTGCTGAGTTAGACTTCAAAAGCTTTGCACTACCTTATTTAAGTCTTTGCAGATGATCCCTTTTAATTTTTATGATTTCCAGAAGTAAAAACTATGGTTGTAATATAGTATCAAATTTTGGCTACATCATGCTGTAATTACTAGGGACGTTAAAGATAACGATACATATCGATGATTATTGACTATCGCATCAAAACAAAAAATTCGTTTTTATCATATCGATAATATTCTAGGAATATCGTTATTATATCGAATTCGAACGAATCGTTGTTTATCGCTTACCTATATAAAATCGCTTCACTTTGTTTTTCCATTTATTTAGATTAATTACGCAAAAAAGTGAATAAAAGAATAATTTAAAATTATAAGCATGTCAGACGCCAAGTCATTTTCTTGTACTTTCGCCCTGGCAATAACAGCAATTTCTGAATCATACTAATGCACGGTTGCCAATACATTGTACTGTATACCCTATATACGTGACTTACACTTTTGTGAGTGGCAGCTGAGTGTAAAGCAAAAATCGCGGCTGAGAAATAGTACACAGAATTTTTGAAATCTATCAGAAGCATTTTACTTTTATTACTGAAGTAATTCAGCTCAACTGCAATTGTTGCTAAACATTTGAAAGAGGCAAGCGTCAATGATAATTGCAATATAGACGTAGTTGCTAAATGATTCATTCCATCTGCCTGGCTTCTTAGTTCTTGCTCTGCATGCAACAATGGGCTGCTCTTGCAAAACCACCTATTTCATTTACATAAGCACTTTTTCTTTATGCAAAGTTCCTTTTTGGAGTTCAAAAACTTAAATCAAGCAGAGATAAGCGATAGAGAGAGCACATAATAATATTATTTTTTGTAGACTGCAGGCCCACTGACTAACAATGACAGATGTGGATTCATGAAGCTCTTATAGTAGTTGCTTATATTTGTGATGCGTATTGTACCAGAATCTTAGTCTGGCTTAACTTACATGTTGAATGTGAATAGTGTGTTAAAAACATAATATAATTATAGTTAAATATCATGCCACTTTATTAGACATAAAGACCCGGAAAACTTGTGTTTCATAACTAGCAGCCATTTAAGTATACAGCACTTACTAATTTTAATATTAATAATTATTTTAAGTTGTTGCATAAATTGTCTAACTTCAGTGTCGTTTTTTTTGCTCAAGGTAATTTATCGTATCATGTCGTTTAAAAAATGGATATCGTTATCATATCATTGGATAAGAGTATTGTATCACCAAGTTTGTGTCTTTTTTAAACATACCTGGTACCTACTGCCATAATTTGACCAAATTTTGGCTAATGAAGCAGCTAGAAAATTGTCCACTATGGTCAGATGTGACTTGCATTGATGTTCGTCTTTCGAATCGAAGATGACCATAGTGACAGGGATAAAAGGTCAGTTTGGGGGGTTGTCATTCCTTTGATGAACTCGAAGGTGACTGACAAGGCCAATTCTGGCCTGGAAACTTCTTTGGCATTTGGCACAGGTGAGGCTGGGTGTTTGGACCTGTTGTTGGGCAGTGTCACATGCCTTGCGTCTGGTGCGCTTCTCCTCTGCCTCCTCAATTCTTTTCGCCTCTGCAGTCTTAGCCCCTGTGCTGATGGCACTCTGCCATGCTGAGCGATCTTGTGCAAGGGTTTCCATTGAGCGGATATCCATGGTGAGCTCCTTGAGTGAGGCCTTCAGGCTGTCTTTGAAGCGTTTCTTTGGTCGTCCAACCTTTCTCTTTCCAGACACAAGTTCTCCATAGAGCATTTTCTTTGGTATGAAGTTGTCTGGCATGCGAATCACATGTCCTGCCCACCAAACTTGTGTTTTGAGGAGGAGTGTATGGATGCTGGGGAGGTCAGCTCTGTTAAGTACCTCTGTGTCTGGCACCTTGTCCTGCCACTTGATGTGCAGGATTTTCCTCAGACAGCCCATGTGAAAGTGGTTAAGCTGTTTTATGTGTCTCCTATATAATGTCCAGGATTCACTGGCATAGAGGAGAGTGGTGATGACAACAGCTCTATACACCTTCAATTTTGTGGTGGTTCTGATGCCTCTCCTGTCCCATACGTTGGAGTGGAGTCTTCCAAATGAAGCGCTACCCTTGGCAATTCTGTTGTTGATTTCTGTATCGATGTTGGCAGCTGTGGTAAGGGTGCTCCCTAGGTATGTGAAGTTGTCAACAAAGATTAGTTCTTGACCATTCACTAAAATCTTTGGCTGAACCTGTGGGGCGTCTGGGGCTGGTTGGTACATAACTTCAGTTTTCTTTGTAGAGATTGTTAGGCCGTAGTTCTTGCAGGCTGATGCGAAGTGGGCCATCTCTCTTTGAATTTGTTCTTGGGAGGTGGCACTGAGAACGCAGTCATCAGCAAAAAGAAAGTCTTTGACTGTGGTTACATGGGTTTTGGTGGTAGCTTGCAAGCGCCTGGAGTTGAAGAGGCTGCCATCTGATCTGTATTTTATCTTAATGCCATCCTGGGTGTTTTCAAAAGCATCATGTAACATGGCAGAGAACATCATGCTGAAAAGTGTTGGAGCAAGTACACAGCCCTGTTTTACACCATTTGTTACTTCAAAGGCTTCAGACATGTCTCCGTCATCTAGGACTCTGACCATCATGCCTTCATGAAACTGCCGCACAATATCAATAAACTTCTTTGGGCATCCATATTTTTCCATGATCTTCCAGAGTCCATTCCTACTGACAGTATCAAAAGCCTTGGTGAGATCTATGACTATGAATGTTGTGAAGAGGCTGACATTCTGTTCTTGGCACTTCTCTTAAAGTTGTCTTGCAGCAAAAATCATATCCACCGTTCCTCTGCCTGCTCTAAAGCCACACTGGCTCTCTCGGAGAAGGTCTTTCTCCAGGTGCAACAACAGTTGATTTAGTAGGACATGTGCCAGGATCTTACCCACTATGGACAGCAGAGATATACCTCTGTGGTTGTCACATGACTGCCTGTTCCCTTTTCGTTTGTAAGTGTGAACAACTGTAGCATCTCGGAGGTCTTGAGGAAGTTTGCTTTCCTGCCACATCAACTGGAATAGGTCGGTAAGTTCTTGTAGCATTGCTGCCCCCCCCCCCCCCTGTCTTGTAGATTTCGACTGGTATTCCATCAGCACCTGGTGCTTTGCCATGGGAGGTTTGTTCAATGGCTTTGACGATCTCCTCTAGTGTTGGTGGTTAATCTAGGTCTTCATTTATTTCCATTTGGGGTAGTCGGTCTATTGCTTCTGCGTTTATGGATGATGGTCGGTTTAGAACGGTGTTGAAATGTTCTGCCCACCTTTCTAGGATGTCAGACTTGTCAGTTAGCAACTTTGTTCCATCTGCGTGGAGGAGTGGTGAAGTCCCAGATGGTTGCGGACTGTAAATGGACTTGAGGGCATCATAGAACTTTTTTGAGTTGTTGGTGTCAGCGTAGTGTTGTATTTCTTCTGCTTTCCTTGACAGCCGGGCGTCTTGCATTTCACGGAGTTTCCTTTGCACCTCATTGCGTTTATGTATGAATGCTGCCCTCTTCGCTTCTGATGTGGGGTCATTTTGGTGTACCCTAAGTAGATGGTGTTTGGATGCTATCAAAGCGATAATTTCAGGATCGTTTTCATCAAACCAGTGTTGATGTTCTTTCGTAGCAAGCCCTAGATGTTCATGGGCTGTTGAGTAGACCAGGTCTCTGAAGTGCTCCCATTTCTGGTCAACAGTGGTGGCGTCTTGAGATGACTCCGAGATCTTTTTGTCAAGGCTTTGGGAGAAGCTGCTAGCAGTTACCTTATTTTGAAGTTTCCCAACATCCAGTTTCTTCATGGTCTTTTTGCCTTGTGGCCTTTTAGGTTGGATGTGTAGGCTGAGTTTGGATATGAGAAGATGATGATCTGTCCAGCACTCTGCACCTCTCATTGCTTTGGTCACCCTCACGTCTTGCCGATCTTTCTTCCTGACGATGATGAAGTCTATCAAGTGCCAATGTTTTGATCTTGGATGCATCCAGGTTGTTTTATTGCACTTGGGAAGATGGAATAGTGTGTTTGTGATGATGAGTTCATGGGTTGCACATGCCTGTAGTAGCAGGATCCCACTGCTGTTACATTTTCCCACTCCTTGTGTGCCAATAACTCCTTCCCATGATTGGTGATCTGTACCCACTCTAGCATTGAAATCTCCAAGTAGTATGAGCTTGTCTGATGTTGGAACATTTATGATGGTAGCATCTAGCTCTTCATAAAACTTGTCCTTGATGTCATCTGGGTTGGTCATGGTTGGTGCATATGCACTTATGAGTGTAGCTTTCTTCCCTTTCGTGAGAGGTAGTTGGAGAGCCATAAGCCGGTCGTTGATGCCATCTGGAAGTTTTAAGAGGTTCTTCACAAGGCCATTTCTGACTGCAAATCCAACTCCTGCCTCTCTTTTCTCACCTAATGGTCTCCCACTCCAAAAGAAAGTGTATCCGCCGCCAGCTTCAGAGAGTTGTCCTTTCTCTGCAAGGCGTGTTTCGCTGAGGCAGCTATGTCAATTTTGTATCTTTGTAATTCTTTTGCTATAAGAGCAGTTCTTCTTTCAGGTCTGTTGGTGTTGCCATTGTCGAGTAGTGTCCTGACATTCCAGGCACCCAGTGTTAGTGTAATTTTTCTCTTGTTCTTTCGACCGCACAGATGGGATTTCCCGCCAGCTGCGGCTTGCTGGACCAGGAAAGTGTTGAGGCAGGCTATGTTTGGGACACCTTTTCTAGTCCGCTCCCCATGCTACGGGGGTGAGCAGAGCGTTCCTAAAGAGGGCTGCTCAGTCGCCCAGGGGGCTGCCGAATTCCGCTGCTGCCTCGGTCAGTTGAGAGCAACCACGTGCCCTGAGCCACCTGTGTGTAGATTTGTGACTGCAGCTTGAGTGTAATCTGCACTTGCTGGTTCGCCACTCCCCCATCGCCACAGGACTTTGAGTTTTTGGTGGTGACCTGTCATCATGACTTGTGCGTGACTTGGTTTAAAGTGAGGGAGGGATTGCACCAGGTCACCAGCCTCACTCTCTCCACGCCACAAGTATGATCCATAGGAAAGGCAGAGCCAGCACATCTGGTACTTCAGGCATCGTAGGAGTTGTCGGAATCATGGTGCTATGCAACATGACCCGCCTATAGGGACTCCAGCTCCGGATTTTTCCTTGGGGTTTACTCCCAAAGCCTTTCTCATGGAGGGTATAGCCGCAAGGCAGTGGAGGTTTGTGACCAGTGTTTTCCTTCACCTAGATGAATTGCCGACCAAGGCTAAGGAGCCCCATCTACCCCCAGACTTGCATTACACATTTGCTTATTTACATTATAACAAAGTGACTATTTTCATGAAATACGACAGTCTGTAAACTATTCATGGCTTCTGTTTTAGTACCTCGACCAAGGAGGTTATGTTTTCATTGCTGTTGGCTTGTTAGTTTGTTTGCTAACAGAATTATGCTAAAACTACCTCAGCAATTTCCACTAAACTTCATGGAGGGGTGGCACTTCATGTGGCAAGCACAAATACTCTTAATTTTGGTAATGATTGATTAAATATTGCAAGAGAAAAGCAATTTTTATCGATTAATATAGGCTTGTATGACATAACATCACAATAATGCACTGCGGAAAAAATGCAAAAAGTAACGATGCACATTATTAATGAAATGGCATCAGAATAATTGGTGACATTTTAATCCAAGCGACTGTGTTATTTACTAGACGCAGGGCAGTCTGCAGGTTTTGGAAGAGGCCTGTACTCTGTTGAGTGACATTCTAACTTGTTCATTCAAAACTCAGAACAACTGAAATAAAACTATTCTTCCAAGCAAAACCAAAATTGCAACATGTGAGTGTGAAAAAGATGTTAACAAAAATAAGGGTTTCCTGGTTACCTAAAACGCCCTTTTTACCTGATATCAGTATATCAGTGATTTGATTGATTGTTGCTTTTAGCAAGAGCTTATTCAGATAAATGTGAAATGAATGTCTCAAGCAAATTACTTGGCTTCATTCTGCATTTTAACACTTCAAGATATGTACCTGCTACTTTCAGCTATATTTGTTGATTTTCATTTAAGGTTCCTAGTCGTGAAGTTGACAAGTCAGACAAGAAAAAATTCTGGACACTTTGGAATAAGGAAACTAAACAGGTAATCAGGTTCAGTTCCGCTATAATGACTTCTTTCTGTTTCCAAATTGGTCTTCTATGACCTGAATGGAAAGAGCCAGAATCTTTAGACCATTATGACCTTGTGCCACATGCAAACCAAGAAATGTTGTCTGTATGATTATTGCTGACTGCTATTTTGTTGGATTAATAGTGATATGTTAAAATATAATTCATTTTTCTTTTCAGTTTTTCCTACAATTTACTTTCAAGGCAGAGCAAGTCAAGCAGCCGACAGAAGCTCCTCCACCTCCACAGAAACTGCCACAACAGCAGCCTCCACCACCTGGATCACAACAGCCACCTCCACCTTCAAGAATGGTTGCTCCACCACCACCGGGTTATCGAATGCCACCACCTCCTGGTGGACCACCCCCTCCCGGCGGACCACCACCACCGAGTGGACCACCTCCACCTGGTGGGCCTCCACATCCACATGTTCCACTTCCTCCCGGAGGACCTCCTCCACCTACTGGACCACCACCACCTGGTACTATGCCTCAGGCGATGCCGCCTGGGAGTATGCACCCACCAGGAGCTCCTCCGATGCCACGTATGGCTCCACCACCTCCTCCACCCTCGATGAATTTTGGTCCTCCGCCACCAAGGTAATTTAGTCTTGTGTGTGCTGTTTTGCGTCATTACTGATGCTGTTTTGTTTATGCTGATCAAGATAGTTGCCTCAAATTGAGAAAGACATATGGTGTAAAAGAATGTATAAAAAAGTATGCAATATAAATGGAAAAATGTTTTCATTTATTTAAATTGTGTTTATTTTTTGTTTTTTCATGACAAAATTTTCAACTTTTAAATGAATGCAAGAATTTCTTCAAAAGTACATTTGTTTGCCTGGCTGTGGCAAAAACTTGAATAACTTAAATTCAAAACCAGTGGCTTTTGATTTCATTTACATTATCTCTTGACAGTCTTTCAGTGAAAGTGATGTTTGAAAAGGACATGTGTAGATTGTGTAGTATTGGTCTCTGTGGTTCATTTCATTTGTGACCTAGAAATTAGAACACTATTATCTGCAATATCTGCAATTTTACCTTGATTAGGAGTTTATTTCACCAAATGCCATTTTAAAACTGAAAAGATCAGCTCTGCTTTGTTTCCGTAAGTTTAGGGGGATGAAACAACTTGAGTAAATTGTAAAAAAGTCAGATTGCGCACAACATGTGTGTAGATTACAATAAATGTAGTTACTGTGAGATAATCTTTCATGAAAAATAGCGCAAATTATTTATAAATTAATTTCCATATTTGATTTCACACAATTTTATGTGCTTTGAATTCCTTTATGTGCTGAACATCAGTCTTGCATTGAGACAATTAAGCTTTTCAGTGTGCATTAATTCTGTCAATAAATGCTGTATGTATGATAGTCAAATTGATTTGAGGAACAAATTCAACTTGGAGTTTGTATTCAGTCTTATTTTGACGTTTATTTGTGAAATTGCCGGTCAAACCAGTTTCTTTTAATTCTACGTTTAAAATACCCTTTAATTTAAGTCATTGTTGCCATTATCTATTTCCCATCTGCAAATCTTAATGATGTATTTAACAGTCTAGATGCACCAAAAATTGATTATTTTGGTAACAATGTTTGTGTAAATAACTGATGGTATGACTCGTGCAGAATGTGAATTTTTAGACATCAGGCCTATTTTCAATGTGTAGCTGTAACGAAGCACTGCTTACTTTTAATTTAAGAGGCATGCACTTGTATACTATTGTCATTTATATAGCACTCTACTGTGGAATGCTCATGCATTGTTAACAAAACAGTACAAAGGTTTTAGCACATATATTTTGAATTGTGTCTTTATCATTAATGTAGATATATTACACAATAATTAAAAAAATCCTTTATAAAACTAAACAATGTCTTTGTTGCTACTACACCTTGCTAGTATGAGCAAGTATTAATGACATGAAGTAAAGTGATCTTTAAACACTTTTCAGTTTTAATGTTACAGACCTGCTAACTCTCATGCTTTAGGCATGTGTCATATGAATTTTACATCTTGCATTCGCAAATGCCTCAAATTTCAATTCTCACACATTTCACAACTTTACATGCAAGTTTGCAAATCACTTGGCTTCATTTACCAACAGTACCATATATATAATACAATTAGTAGTACTACTCTCAATAACACAGTAGCATTCATGAGTCTAGCGATGTATATTATAATGTATTACAATTATTGAAAAGTAAGTATTTTGGATTCTTTTGAGCTTCTGTTATTGTTAAGTTCTAAATGAAAAAGCATAGTGAACTGCAATAACAGTAAAAGAAAGCTCAGTAGTACTTAAAAATTAACTTTTTTTTGCCTCAATTTTTTGATAATTTGATTGACAAAAAATGTAAACATTTCTGGGGCATAGTTTGCTTCCACTGGGCTCCCGCCGGGAGCTAGATGTCCTCCGGGCTTTCTACGGTTCGCACTCAATTTTACGTCAAATAACTGGCAGGTATGACTTTAAGTACGTAAACTAAAATGATTTTACACTACTGTAATAAAAATTCATTTTAGTGCTAAAAATTGACATCGGATTTCGGAGGACTCGCCTAGTTACAAAAATCGGACACTACACATTTCGGAGGGCGCCACCAGCGATGCATGCATAAGCACGAAGACTGCAATTCAGAAAATTTAAGTCGGTGACGGAGTTAGGGTAATTTAGATTTTGTTGAAACGTAAGTTAATACCTTATCTACAGCAATATTTGAGTTACTAGAATAGACTTTGTTGCAGAAGTACTGCCTAGATTCGTAACGATAGTTACTGATTAATAACTGAATTGTGCCTGCTGCTCCTAATTCAGTAGACCCTAGACCTACTACATTATTATAATATAACTTATAAAATAATAGTAATTGTTTCTGTGTGTTGAGTATTAAGTATTTTCTCTAACCATCTAAGGTGAAATTCCGACTATGTAAGTATGTATATATCTTTCACTAATGCTGTTACTATGATAAGTTGTTGCTAAAGAGTAAAGTAAATTGTCCGGCTTGTTGCATATAGAGAACTATATCTTGTTGGCTTTTTGCACATTACTCAATATAATCATTATTATTATGAAACTGATGTTGAAACAATTATGTAGAGACAAAATGTATTGGAACAAAATTTTGGACGTTGCCTCATCAAATTTTTAATCATCACCAGACAAATCTCTGCTACTGTACTGCCAGCATCTACAAGAAATTTTATAAGATCAAATTTGCCAATGCTGCCAAATATCATCAAGTCACTGAGGTTGCCAATTGTGCAAAAGTGATTTACAATTATGTACCTTGCACTTGAAACTGACATTTCTTGACTGTCTACCATTTGGTAGTTCGCATTGCGGAAACAAGTATAACATAGCAAGCTCCGCTTACTTTTATATATATAATATTTAGCCAAAAGTGACAAAATTAGTGCATGAATACCTCTAAACCGTAACTTGCTTTCAGTGTACTCATTGCACCCTCGTAATTATGACTAATAAAATGCAAATGCAGGTGAAAAAAGTGGGGTATGGCTAAAAAATTTGGAAGAGAAGCAGACCATGATGATAATGTGGCCACTCTCATACATAAAGTATACCAATATATTTATACACACATGTATATCATTATTTCTACAACTTAATGTTAACAAATAGTTACTTTGGTGTCATTGGATATGCATATAATTATGTATTTAGAAATGCATAGTTCCACTAAGATTTTTTGCCTGAACATGTTCCTCTTCAAAATTTGCAGTCTTCGTAGCCTGTAATCATCTTTAACCAATTTCTACACATGCTACAGTCCGGGGGTGATTTTGAATAACCAGTTTAAAGCAGTTCTGACATTCCACGCCACACTGCCAAGTGCTGCCTCGCTTCAAAAGAAATTGCGTATTTTTTTATTTATATTTTCTTAGTACTGGTATTTGCAGTGACAACCTCATCAAGATAGCCAGTGTGGGGGGGGGCAGGTAGTGTGTGAGTCAGCCTGCACTCACAGTGGGTCGGCAGTATGGGCAGTGAGCCAGTGATCTATAAAGTTCCAATGTTTTATAGTCTAAAAATGATGCGACAAGACAAATTAATTGTTAGAGTTTCGTGCTTTGATGCTTAACGTCATAAAAAGGAATTGCTATACAGTATTGCAATTCAGTGATGAAACACATTAAGTTGAGAGTTTACTATCACAAATAAACAGAAATGTTATGCTTTGAAACTATATTTTGAGATTTTAATAGCAGCTGTCAATGATTTTTCATGTTTTTAACCTTGTATTATTATACAAGATCGCACTCATATAAGCTTATTCATATAAGCGCTCAACTTGCTCGTAAGCTGTGCACCAACCATCTGTAGACTTACATGCAACCAAGTAAATGAAGCCTGCAAGCTTGCAAACTTTGCATTCAATTTTACTTTTGGAGGCAATTTTTTTGTAAGACATTATGACACTGATGATTCATCTGAGTTTAACTCAGATTCACAGTCAGGCTAGCTTAGGTCAATCTAAGGCAAGCACAAGCAGTGGACAGATCTAATACTTGGTTTATGTATGCATGTAATGTCAATCTGAGCCACTATTACAAACGGTGTTGTAGTGTAGACTTATCTATTATGTAAGATAATATTAAGCAATTATTGTGTCTATCAGTTTAGATATCGTTGATATATGTAAATATTTAATCATTCGCAGCTTTCTTAGAAGTTTTTCATACACTGACATTGGCAGTTGCTTATCCAATACACATTAACTAGGCAAAATTTTTATGCAAATGACTAATAAAAAATGCGTGAGAATTCTTATATTCGTAGATCGTTGTACCAAAACACAAGGTGAGCTATGAAAGTGTCTGGATGGAGCAAAACTGTTCGATAACCGGAAATAACATAACTTTCCATACAAAGTTATGTTGCTAATTGCATTACGTTTGTGTTATGCAATTATGCAATTGCATTATGCATAATTACCTTATGAAAGACTTATGCAATTGGAAATGAAAATTCTTAAGGAATTAGAATTGAAAAAAACTGATACACCAAAAATACATTGTTGATCTTATTGACATTATAAAGTAATTTAAACTTTTGCTTAGTTAAGTGAGGTGAGTGCTTCCAATGCTCTGATTATTTTTTGGAACTTCGTGCAGGGTTATCTAAACTTGTTTCAAATGACTTGCCGTTAAAATGGCTGCACCTAACGGATATCGCCGGAATTTAAATTCACAAGCTTTATACAGTGCTACTGCTATGCAAGCTGTGTATGCAATAAGACAGCATGCAAGTGATACAAAATTCCAAGATAATTTTTTAAGCTTTGTGTCCGAAGGTGTCTCTTTCGTGCTTTAAATTTGGTTTACAATTTATTTTCTAGTATTATTAATATCGTTTTACAGAACTAGTTTAACATCCACCTGCATTAACCCTGTTAGGAAAGAAATATGGACAGAATTTATATTCTGGCAGATTCTTTAGAAGTGTTAACACCACTAAAATTAGGTTTCAGTATTGTGGGCCATTAAACAAATCGTCACTAAATGAGGTACTGTAGAGTGAAGACTGAGTGAGAGCAGAAAACATGATTTGTTAAGCTTGTCACTGTATTAGTTACACCTACTGGCATTTACAATTCAGTTTTGTTCAAAATATGTTCTTTATGTTGTTCATGAATAACCTACAGAAAATTCTTGAGGGAATATGTCTGACGCTGCATTGTCCAGTACAATACAATTGATTTTTGATTTGGAACAATTGATGATTCTATTGTTGTTCTGTTTTGTTATCTATTAATTGTCCTATAAATGTTTGCCTATTTGTGTTATTGCATAATTTGCCGACAAGATTAATACTTGTAAGTTCACGCTAACAAAGTAAACAATATTTAAGTTGAAGTAACGAATGGTGGTTGGACATAGTGCTTGAAAATTATTACTTAAACTTTTGGTATTTGGTTCTAGCTGTTCTATTGAAAAGTAAGATCAAACATGATCTAGATTTTAGCATTACATATCTATCAAAAAGTTTTGGTAGTTATGACAACATGTCATAAATGTATATTTTTCTTTTTTCATTAGACGATGTGAAGTACCAATGCAAAACAGAAACCTTTATTCAACAAAAAGAAAATAGAACTGCTGGGGATTCAACAAGAAACACTTTGTGTATGAAGTATGTAAGATTTGATGACGTAGACGTCAAACTATTGAACATAAATGGTAACTATTCTTGTTGTTAAAACGTGCTAATCATGGTTATTTGTTATGAAGATGCAAACTCATCTGCAGAGTCAAGTGCAGTTGTGCGCGAGTGTGGTTTCGTAATATTACTCTGGTAAGTGACAGTGATAAACTTTGAGGATGGCTTCGACTCCTGCAAGCACTCCAAATTCAGACATCGTGTCTACAGTAAAGGTAATAGAGCACTCTCCAAGAAAGACAACAAGAACAACAGCTGGGTAAGTAGATGTGATAAATTAAGTAAGAATTAACGTGATTTACATTACACAGCAATTCCATGGGTAGTCTGGTGCAAAAATTTAGAAACTCATTTTCAGCAAATTAATTGTGTCCATAAATTATTTAGTACTATTATTAATGTATTAGTAAAATATAACACGTTATCGCATTATCTGTGCAAAACATGAATTAGCTCATAAACAAATTTTTAACCAATCAATCATCTACAATTATATCATGGAGTTTGTCTAACAAAATTAACTGAACATTCTAAAGCCTATCATTAAATGAAGGTTAAATAACTATCAATCAAATGTACAAATAAGTTGATTATTGCATACAAAGCAGTTTTGTGGTGTTGGCTTGGTGCTAAATGTGATATGCAACACACTTATTTATATCCCAGGTACTGCATCTAATTGTTTGTTGGTCGCATTCATTGTTTTCAAAATTTATTTTCTCATGTCACCTTATAAAGAATGAGTACATTTTTGTTGTGAAGTTGCAAAAGCTTTGCCTGTTAGTTTTTTTCTTCTTGGTATCCTGTTTATACCCTGCATTAAATGGCAAATGGTTTACGTAGATATGCCTCGGTATGATCAGCTTCATCTTTAAGAGCTTCATGAAAATTTAATGTTGCGGTGACAATATTCTTTGACCTGTTGTAGACATATAGTAGCTAATTCTGACATCAAGGTTTGAACTTGGCTGTGCATTTTTTTTTATTAAATTTTCATGATTATACAGTTGTTGGCTACAGGAGCCAGCCTGCCCGGCAAGTGACAAGCTGTACTTTTTATAGCAACCAATCAGGCAGCAGTGCCTAGCAGCCATGATTGATTGTTATGAGCACTAGGCTCCACCCCTAAGTTTACACATTTCTTGTAGCAAGCAGGTCAAATGCCTCATGTGTTAGCCACTGAAGTGAAGTGGAACTTTGTGTGATAATGGCAGCTAGTTCTATGATTCATTGCATTTCCACATTCAAATTACGTTGTGTTGTATTGTCAATACAATGATGATGAATTGTCAGAACACAGGGTGTGCTGTATTGGATTCTACTAAACTGTTTATTTGCATTGCTAGGTTGCTTATAGTTTGCAAAAATGTAGAGTGTTGTGCAGTCTGTTACTATTAACTTTTCAGTTGCATTTTATCAGAACATTAAGTCAAAATTAAAGGATATATCTGTTGCGAAATAAGGTCATAAGTTCAAAATTTAATATCTGTATTTATTTAGCATGTAGTTTGTTTGTTGTAATCGGTTTACACAATATGCATGATGCCAAGATGGAATTTGTCTGCCATAATTATAGGTAACAGTTATTACGTTTATTTGTTTCAGAGTCTACACAAATCGTCCTGAGCAGTCGTTGGCTTCAATGACTACAAGACTGAAGGGTAAGCACTTAAGTTGTCCGACATCTAGGGAATGAAAGATAATATTCTGATTCTGAACATTTAATACAATAAAATATTATTACGAGTTTCAGCATTACAATACTTTGCTTAGAATAGAATGCATAACCTTAGGATGATTGACATTTATGGGCCATAGACTTTAGTGTCCAAAAAGTTCAAGCCAAGGTATTGTAGTTCAAGCTTTTGGTAAAACCTTCATGTTTTATCCGTAAAATGGCAACAGAAGCAGGCAGGACCGGTGGCACTAGGATCCAATTTTTAGTTACAAACGCCCAAATGTGATTTGCAGCAACTACAACAATTCAGTCGAGTGTAAAGTCTAGAAATAGTAGAAAACATGTTACACATTCTAGTTTTCAGTGATGAAGAATTGAGAATACATCAGACATTAATTATTGCTTGTCATTTATATACCTAGTAGTGTGTATTCATGTGTTTTTAACCCAGCGGTAAAATTTGGTCAGTTAATAAGAACATTTCTTGTGTGCAGAATTTCATTGTTTTCCTGATGCTTTTTGAACTTTCAGTGAATTGGTAATGGTAGCATTGAGCTTCATTTTTAACCTTGCATTATACACGCTAGTCATAACCTGTACCTGCTTCAGTCACACTAGCATTTGGACTTTGACGGAGCTCAGTTCAGTTCTTATCTTTTCTCAGTTCAGTCATCCTAACAGCCGTATTGTCTTGGCACTTTTTCCATCTCGGTTTTTAAACTAAGTGCCTGCCGTGTCAATTTCAGCTCACAAGCTTAGATGTAGACCTCTATAATATAAATGGGCATTAAAATGTGCATACAGTTTGTACAAGTCGTTGCTCGGAATGAAGAATGTAGACGAGTGGTGTATGCTCAAAAATGAAGAACTGCTTATGAGCAATTTCATGTGCCTTTGGCAATTTACCTCGTCAATTAAGGGTGCATAAGCATTTAGCGATCAAATATGTCTAATAAAAAGGCAAACTTTCATTTATAACGAAATTGTAAAAACTGTCATTATCGGTTTGCTTTTACATAACCCTAAGACCCGTGTGCCACAGTGAATCACTTGCTGAATAATAAAACGTGGCTCTTCTTTAAACCTAAGATTTTGAGGAAAGCATGGTTTTACTTTTAGTAACCAAGAACAATGAAACAGTCTAACTAAATTGCTTAAAATATTGTGAGAAGTAGCTTGATTATTAGCTGAGGGAAAAACTGCCTTGGCTAGCACCTACACTGTCAGGTGTAACAGCTGCTGTTGATCTCAAACCAGTTTGGTCAGCCATTTTGTAACGTATACAGTTCGTACATACCGACAGCACCAGTATACATCATCTGGTAACAGTCATGTTTGTTAGGCATACTTAGCTTTTACAGTATTTGTACACAAGTATGAAAACAGTACGTGCAGATATTATAATAGGTGTGGGACTTTCTGATAATCAGTTGATAAACCGATAGGTATTTTTGTAAAACTTTGGGAGCAAAAAATATTTAAGCGCCATAAACAGATTCAAATTGTACAAATTTTGTCAAACCCATATTTGTATTAAGATGGACTTACATTAATTAATAAAAAACTGGCTTATGTTGAGGAAATTTTGTTTTGAGCAAGAACAAGATGAAGTCACATTTTTCACTTAACAAGTCGGATCCATGCACGGCTCATCTTCAAAAGAGTCTGAAAAAATTCAAGCATGTGTTGATAACAGACTGAATAGTTAATTTGTAAGCAGCAACACACGAGTTAACTTACAAGCAACGACACACGATAGTTAGATATAATTAAAACCAATTACGAAAAACTTGACTTGTTGGAGTGTGTGTTGCTATTTATAATACTAATTTGCATAATCTGTGTATTGTTTGTAGTACACTTAATACATATGAATTTCGTTTTTGAAGATAAAACATGTAGGCGTTCGAAACATTAAATAAAATCTATAAGTTCGTATTGGAAACTATATTCACCTTTGCTGTTTGTGTGGCGTTTTTACTTGAGCTTACATATTTGTATAAAAATTAAATGAGGTCATAAAAATAAATGAGGTCATGTAAAAGTTTTCTGCTGAAATAATAGTTGGAAAAAATTTCCTTTGTCTAATTATAGAAGAGTTACAAGCATTCCTTGGCAACTGTGTGTGCTTGCAGTTATGACATAAATCTATGATATTGCATGCGAATTCTTGGCTAAAAACCTGTAATGAATTTTACACTTGTAAACTAGATTTTCTGAGAATTATATAAAGTGCAATAAAAATAACATGTTTGTACATTTGTACATTCACCAATTCTTTTGTTATACTTCTTGGAGTTTTTGCTTCCATTTAACGAGAGTGCACATTTGAAAAAAATGTATTTTGTAACATCAGTAATCTTTGAGATGTTTGTGGCCATGTGTCTTAGACATTTTACATTGAATCAGTTTGCAAATCCATGGTTGACATCATTTGCTGATGTGCCTTTGTAAAACTCAAGTAGACAATTTCAATAATCATTTTTCTAACAGTTACATATTAAATTACAATAGTAGTAACACCCTAAAGACATTGTTAATTTCAGTAAAGTTTCTTTGAACTATAGACTTTAGTTAACAATAAGCCTTTAGAGTTTTTACTTTTTTATGCTACACATTTTCACTTGTCTCCTTTCAATTTTTTTTTTTGTAGACCCAGATTCGAGGCGTAAGTCACTTTCTAATGACAACAGTGGTACCATTACACCAAAGGCCGGAGCTAGAGATGCTACTACTTCTGCGTCAGCATTAATGCACCAAACAGCCTTTTCATCTGGTACTGACAATAGTATGTAACTCTTATTTAAAGAAGCTCACTTAAGCGCTGTGTACTGAAAATCTCATAGAAGTATTATTTTTCTCATTTTTTTATTCATCAGTAATAATAGCACTCGCAAGCTTTTGCATCACAGTGATTCTGTGTCACACGGTGAAATTCGAATCAACATTTTGTTGTTGCTGCTTTTTTTGTCATGCATGCTGTGCATTATTTTGTGAATTTGCAGCCTCTTAATTAGAAATACTGTAAAACATAAAGTTATTGCATGCCAGAAATGTTTGCTAGGATGCTCTGATGCAAGCATATCTAAGTGCATAAATTACACTAGTAATAAAGGTTCTGATAAATTTAGATTTTTGTATATATTCTGCTAAATACAGACAACATCGTTAAAACAATGCATTACTTAATGCCCTGTGTAAAATGGTACCCTGTTTTGGGAGCCCCCCCCCCCCACACTAAGCAGCAGCTCTTTCCACGATTATGAAATGATGCCGTAAATTTCGGTCTATTTTTGACTTACGTAATTCGCTAGCAGCGGTTTCACAAAAATATCATTTCGCAAACAAGACTTTGAAGCTCAATTTGTTTTTTTTCTGGTTTACAATTCAAATTCACATTCGGGTATGTTATAAGCAGTAGATTCATTTTTTGATGTGATAACGTAAACTGACAAGTTAGTACTATGTAAGTAGTGGATAAGCCAGCATGTCATTTATTTATTGTGCAAGTGCATTTTTTCATTAACGATATGTCCATGGACTAGATTTTTCAATTGTAAAGCACTAATTATGAAGCTGCAACATCTTTAGCTTTGCCAGTTAATAAGAAGATTTGTATGGTTATTGGTTATCACCTTTACCGACTTTCTCAGTGTGTACGGAGCATCCTCCATTTTGTTTCACACAATTTTGTAGTGGGTGCCAGTTGAAGAATTATTGATCATGTCATGCTCAGTATGTACCGGAGCAAGTAAATGTTGCATTTGACAGAACTGAGCTGCAAACGCTTGTTTACTTTATTAGTTGTGCTGTAGATTATAAATTAACATAGTACAACTATTTCTGTTAGTCTGCTGACAAAAATAAATGTGTTTCCTTGTACCATTTTATAACTTTGTTCAACAATTTTTATTTTGCTGGGTCTATGAAAACACTGTTACGAAAATACAAAAGAAATTTCTCAGATAACATTAAAAAATTATTATCGTCGGTGATATTAACAATCTACTGCCTACATAGAAAAAGTTCCAAAAAATAATAATGTCTGTTCTGCACAATATTTTTCTTTAACCTGTGTAAATGTGCTGTACGCAATAAAAAAAGGTTGAAAAATGTTGGGGTTATAGTCAATGTCTGCTTAGAAAAAAGCTTGATTGTTAAAACTTAATATATTTACTTTAAATTCTTAACTGTTAGAAATCTGTTATAATTTTAAGGACCCTAAATAATATAACAAATGTGTGTTTTAAAGTTCTATCTCCAAATTTGACATTTTGCATTTAATCTGACATTTGTTGTTGCTAGCTGATATGTGAAAGGTTTCTTGCTAATTTACTGCATAATTAAAATATAGCTGCTTGTCATTTTTGTTTTTTACTGGCATATTTGTAGTGAAGTTTTTTCTTCAATTAACAAAGTAAAATAATTACTCAACTAATTATGTTATTGAATATTGAGTGCTCGTGTATGTCTCGCTGCTAATATGTACATTACTATTGATTTAGCATTTCTAACATTTTAAAATTGCCAACAGATTGCACTAATCAGGTTTTTTTTGTCCAGTTATATTTACTATTTCAAGGCACTTACCACTTTATAAATGTTAATCAGCATAGGAACATCCAGCAATAAAGTGAAGGTAGAAAAGAAACGGCTTTTTTACACCTCTTTAGTTATATCACTCAGTGGCTTATAGTAGTCTTTGATTGATATCAAATAAAGCATGCTAGTGTGTGTGTTAGTCTAAAAATAATACATATGATTAGCATCAAAGCTTGTGGATAAATGTTACTAATCAAGAAATGTTTTTTAGCAACTCCAAAACTTAAAAGAAAAAACTTAAAGGAGAAGGAACGAGCATACGATCTTCCTCCACCTCCTAAACGACGAAAGAAAGCAACAGAGGTGTGTACATTTCATCGTGAATGCTGTCAAATTTTTTAAAATGAAATCGAAAACACCTCTGCCAGATGATACAAGTGCTAGAAATTCCAGTAGTTTAGAAAATGGTTTAATAAACTCTTCATTTTCTTCTTAAAATGACTCCAGTATTTTCCTTTTAGTTTATGTCATGCCTTTAATTTCATGCTTGGCAAAGATTTGTAGCTTTCCTACTTGTTTTACCGATGTTTTCGTGATAACCATTTGAGATATCTCAGGATGAAAAAGTATCATCTCAACCTTTTATTATCCTCTTCTTTTTTGCTCCTGTAAAGCTTTTGTCCTACATTCAGTAGAGCACAGTTTTTACTATCTTCTACAATAAAATTTAAGTGTTCTTTTGTGAAATAAAAATGTAAAACATTATTTATTTGTGACAATGTTTATGGTGCCATAATTGCTGACAGTTATCAGTTTGAAACAAGTAGGAGACAAGTAGAATAACTGAATGGTTACGGCTGCAAAGTTGAGCATGGCCGGGCCTAGTCAACAAATGGATGCATGCTCACCAAGAAAAACAACTTCTGGAGACCTGGATTTTCCTGGCTTATTTCGCTCAACTATTTATCCTATTGAGGGAAGCTGTATAGGCATCCCAATATGGCTCGGATTCTTCTGGCAGCTTTCAAATGCATTCATGACTGATGCTTGACAACTTTGTCCCGTCCAAACTATCTATGTTAAGTATTCTCTGCAAGATACTGGCTTACAATAATGCTGTTGTTATTGTTGTTGTTGCTGTTGTTGTTGTAGCTGTTGCTGTCACTGTTGTTGTCATTGTCGCTGTCCTTGTTGTCATGGTCATTGTCACAATTGTTATTCTTTTTTATTGTTTAATGCTAATTTTAATTCTGTGTAACTTACTGTTTATTAGGATGAGCAAGAGAATGACTACTTCTGCTGGATATGTCATAAAGATGGGTCAGTAATATGCTGTGAGCTGTGTCCTCGTGTGTACCATGTTAAATGCCTAAACTTGGAAGCACAACCAGAAGGAGAATGGGTAGATCCGGAGTGTGAGGTATAATTATGATATTTATTATTATTTCTGCATTGTTAAAATATATGTAGTTTCAGACAAGATTGTCATTTGTATGTAAACAATTTTTTGAAATCTTTGTTATATCGACAGCAATTCCTTATTTAGAAAAACATTAAGCTCTCAGGTCTTGTATACAGTTAATATGTACATCATATTTGTTGTTTGTGTCTGTGAGACGTACACGTCTTGTGTCAGACATTAGGGGAACCTGTTTAGATTCTTGAGTCTTTCATATAAACAATACAGACTTGATACTTTTTTCTGTAACTTTAATTTTGTGCCGATTGAAAATTCGTTATTAATAATGATTACATGCTGTGCCATGAAGTAAGTTAATAAAGAGTAAGAGTTTTTTTACAGTTCTTAATTAGACTTAGAGGGTAACAGACGTAGGCTATATCCCACATGCTATTTTAGCCCTTTTATTCACTTTTGGTTCTAAAATGGGCAATTCCTTTATTGATTGTTAGACGAGAATTTTGTTGCAGTATACATTGTTAACTTGTTGCTGCCCATCAGATATTAAGTGACATCCATAAGTCTTACATAGCTTTAAAATTTATTTTTTTATGATGACTACCTCTCCCCAGCAACTAACTCTCAGTCTGCTCATAAAATGCATAGACAACGAACCAGTTATTAACAGATAAATGATGCTTTCTGTGCATAAAACCAGAAGCCATTAAATTGTGCCTACTGGATGCATGTAATGAAACTGCTAAGGTTTTTATAAAAGTGTCATTGTGAGCTTTAAAAGAAATTGATTTGTACGTCCCTTGGTGGTGTGATATTTCTGTGCGTAATTCATAAAAACCCTTCCTGGTCTTGATTAGTTCACTTGTATGCATTGTCACTTATTGATTTTTGTTTGTATACCAGAGTTCTTTTGCTAGAGCATCCATTTTATAGTTAAGGGAACATGGCTGAAGGTAAACCATGACTATTTCATTTTAAACTAAGATAAGGCCAAACCTGAACTTTAGATTTTTTATCTGAAGTTTGAACTATCAATGTTTAAAAGGTGTAATAATGGACATTACAACACCAGAATTAATTACATGTATTATATACTAGAACAATATTATGACACAATATTTAGGGTAATATTTTACAGACATCCAGCGCCAGGTGAGATTCACTGTCTCAGTAATGGAAACAAACATGGCACTGATTCTCACATTAAGTTGAACTTGTGTGGAACAAACTGCTGTTATCACTTACAAGGAAGATTTCCATTATCATCATCTAGCAGCTGTAACATTTTAATAAAGTACTTGACCTGATAGTGTTTAGTGTCTTGCTTCAAAAAAAATTAAAGAATTTTGAAATTTTTTCAGAAAGCAAAAAATCTCTCAATTGGTCACTTGTTGTGGCTAAATTGGAAGACATAGTGTAATAGGAAACTTATGTGGAGTTATCGACTTAAACTTTGAGCACATAGGAGATATACATCTTGAACTTTTTTACTTACTTTGAAGACTGGATGAGGTACAGCAAGTAATACTGGGGCATGAATAAAAAAATTCAGCTATGGTTTGTGTTTTGTTTATGTATAATATAAATCGCTTTTTAGACAGTGGCTTTCTTTAGTTTGAAGAATCGACTAGTGAACATTTGAACGTGGATTATAACAGGTGCTGTGTTTTTTCTTCAGAAAAGTATGGTGGCTGAATGTGTAGAGACGCAGTCTGCCTCTATGAAGATATTGACACTCGATCAACGATGCATGTTGTTCAAGTATGCCCTGCAGCGCATGAAACAGCAAGCTGTGAGTACACTTGCTATTTATAGATCTCAGCCTAAACAACTGGTAAAAAACAGTCATTGAACATGCCCCCCCCCATCCCCTTTTAGGTGCTTGGAGTACGATGACATTAAGAGATGATGCTTCTTGTTATTTATTTTTCTTACTTTTTGCCATTTGATGACATTTTTTGACATATTTAATTTACTTTCTAAACTGATTGTTATAAAACTTAAAGGAGAACTTCTGCGAAGTTATGCTTATTAAATGTTTGCAAAAAATCTAAGTTTCAGCAACAAAACTGCGATAAATGCTTTATGTAATTATTAAAATCACTTTGAAATCATGACACGGGCGTATTTTAAAAGAACAATGGCGTTACTGATCAACTGAAGAAAAACAGCTCATTATCAAAGGTATAACAAAAGTCTTTGAAAAAAATTACTTAGCTAGATTTGTGATATTTCCCAGAAAAGATCAGATGTCCAGCTATGTCATAATTTTGAAATGTTACAGCCTAGGGATGTGCACGAATAATCGATTATTTCAAGCATTGATGTTCTTTTATTATTCAAATAATAAGATGCTTTTCGATTATCCTATCTATAATGTATTGACCTCAAGCTGAATGCCTTTTGAAGGAGACAAACGTTCATTTCACTGTCAGCTCCCTGCGCTGGCGATACTCATTCGTTCTACAGTTGATGCATTAACGAGCTTAGAAACTTCAGAACAGTTCATTTAAACATTATAAAATGTTCATTATGTAAAAACAAGTTTCAAAAATCAACAAGCTGTATGTTACATGCCAAACAGCTTCAAGCTGAGTAGTGGAATATTTAACACTATTATTATCATCATCATCATCATCATCATCATCATTATCATTATTATTACATAAAACTTTAGTTCAATTCATACAGGAATGTGAATGTGCGTAAACTTATCATTCCAACTCAACAGTTAACATACACAATGGTACAGTAACTGCTGTGTTTATCTGTTTCTACGTGTTAGCTACCATAATAAGCGTGGATGGACAAATATCTTAGGTTCGAATATTTGATTATTCGGATAATTATTTCTTGAGTATTCGAATAGTAAATTATTCAAAGTGCCCACAACTAATATAAATTCATTTGGTAGGTTACTTTTTCTTTTTTTATTTATCAGTAAGCTATGGTATTTCTAAATGTGGTACATTAAAATGCACCGAAGGTTGTTTAACACCTACCTCTTCCTTAAAATATAAACCATAACAAATGTGTTAATGGAAAATGTGGTTTTCTTTTTGCTTTTATTTACAGCTTGGAACATTGATTTAAATATTGAACTGTACTAATGATTACTATACTTGTAATCTTACAAATATTATGTGGTGTGATTCTAAGAAAATCCATGTTGAAAGAACAAAGGCTGTCTTTTTTGTTGTTGTTGCTGTTACTGCTTGTCATCCATTGAACTGTGTGTGAGTCTTGTTAATAGATGTAGAAAGATCAATAGACAAAATGAGCATGATGTTGCTCTGGTTGCCAGAATTCTGTATTTGCAATGCTGAGTTAAGTTATTGCCATATTTGGTTCACTGCATATTTCCATTAGAGTGCTTCTAACTCTCTTAAACAATCTTACCTGTACTTTAAAACACAAGTGCTGAACATCTTGTGCAAGCAAGTTTTTGCCCACAAGAATGCAAGATCAATAAGAAAACTGGAAAGTGCTGCATTGTTTTTTAAGTTGTATGTTTTAGTCAGTCATTTATACTTTCGATTGACAAATTGTTGTATCTTGCAATTTTGGTACCTTCCTGTGATCATTTTATGAAAATGTTGTAGTCAGTCTATAATTTTGAAGAAAAAGAAGTGTGATTTCTAGCAGTAGTACATACAAGTAAAGTATATTATCAGAATTCGAAACGCCTACCAGTATTATTACACAGCAAAATTTTTGAATTTCAGCTTTATGTATTTCAGCCTGAACCATTCCACCAACCCGTAACTCCTGATGTAGAGCCTACATATAGAGATTATATTGTATATCCAATGGACCTTAGCTTATTGGAAAAGGTAAGCATAATAAATTTGTTTTTTTAATACAATCTTAACACTAATTCATGTTCCCTTTAAAATCTGTTTAACTGCATTGTCCTTTTCAGGTTTGCTGTTATAGTAACATACCCCCTGCATCTTCTACTGTTATATCTTTTAGTTTTTTCATTTTTTGTTAGCTTTCCATTTATTTTGCATGTAATTTTGAAATCGTGACATGTTAAAACTCAGCTTAGAGTTCTACAAATCCTGTCTTGCACATAGTAACAAACATTTGATGGTGGAATAATATAGGAACTGATTCGTTGAAATGTGTCATTGTACACATTGCATTGAGCTATATAATGTGAATCAGCATGTTATAACCACAACCGAAGTAACAGACATTATGTAGCTAATGTCTTTACTAGCTAAGCATCTGTTAAGTCTGGCTATTTGTAAGCTCTTTGTTATTGTCAGTCTGATGCTATTGCTGTTTTCTCCATTTGTCACATTTGTATCAGAAGAAACGTGTTCACAGAGAGAAATCATGTTCCAAAAAATATCTAGTACTGATAAATTGATTTTAATTTTTTTTTATTATAACTGATTTGATGCAAAATATGGGCTAGTTTACTGACAGATTAAAATTAAAATTAAAATTTTAGATAAAATTACGAATCTAATCACTTAAAAATCTAATAGTGTGTTTTAGTGTCGTTTTCTGTTGACTGATATTGCCATAGTCTAGTAAAATTGGGCATGGGCTATAGGGGCTGGCTGAGGGTGCCTGCTGTGTTGGTGGAAATGACCACCATTCAACATGCACTGCATAACACGCAATTACGCGCAACTTTTTGAGTTTCAACCAATTGAATGATGCGCCACATTTTATGGCAAAACGGCTCACTGCTTAGAAAGTGAATATATACACCAACTGAAAGTGATGCGTACTGATCCTTGGTTTTTGTTAGTGCTCATGTTTAATATTCGCTTATAAATTTATCGACGTCCTGAGATGCTCTTTCCTGCAAGTGATAAGGCTGTAATGAATTGTGGAGCTTTTAACTGTTTGTAACACAAGGTGGAACGATGAGTTGGGAGCCAAATAATTGTTATATTAAGGTAAGGTCAATTCAACTGTTGTTTAAATATCGAGTTTTAAAAATAACTTAGAATTTCGGATAGTTTAAGATGAAAAGTTGTAGGCTTACTGGGCTTAGATCTACATGACAAAATCAGCATACATACGTATGTAGTACAATGGTACCCTTTCATTTGGCTTTTCAATAGAATTTGTAGGGTGAGAGTACAAAACTATGCCCCATGAGTGTAATACTTTTGTGCTGATAGATTCAGCTTCTCTGACCTAACTTTCCATAATGAGTAATTTTGATTTCGTTTTCATAGCATAGTATAGTGTGTACTTTTCAACTTGAAATTAATCACAAAGTTTAGTTGCACATTTTGCAGTCAAAAATGTCAGTATCAATTTAATGCACTCATCCTATGTTGCAACATACTTGTCATGTACATTCAATTTTGTACGTGACGACCAAAATTTGTCTTAGCTTAATTGTTTTACTCAACAAACATGCATTTACAAGAGATAATGATAATTGAGCATTTAAATACATTTACTATGTAAAGTCAAACACACTATCAAACGTGGAATCATTTACTCGATGTTGAAATATTGGATAAATGAGTAGCCCCAATGTAGAAAAAGATTAGCCTATTATCAGTATGAAGTAATAATTGAATTTCTAAAAAGTTAATCTCATCTAAATAACATTGGTTTCAGTTTATTTTTTGCTTGTTACTGTGTACGCAGTCTAGCATGCGATTATGTGAATGTACAAATGGTACCTTTTTACATTATTTATTCTATTATTATATTATATTATATTATATTATATTATATTATATTATATTATATTATATTATATTATATTATATTATATTATATTATATTATATTATATTATATTATATTATATTATATTATATTATATTATATTATATTATATTATATTATATTATATTATATTATATTATATTATATTATATTATATTATATTATATTATATTATATTATATTATATTATATTATATTATATTATATTATATTATATTATATTATATTATATTATATTATATTATATTATATTATCTTACTGTAAAATACTGTATTGACAGATAGGTACGATTACGTGGTACAGTATAAAGAGTTTAAGAGTGACCACATTCTCGCTATGACACACTTTAGTGATCACGATACGAAATCGGGAGATTAAAATGTTCAATATAATGCAAACAGGATTAAATGTACATGAAAAAAACTGACGATAGAATATTTTTCTGTTGAAACCCTGCCTTGTACGAAATTACAAGTTTACCTGGATACGAAAGTACATTACACATTATATATAATCTTTCAGTTTTTTAAAAAAAATTGCTTTAAATTTTCTTTCTTTATTTTGCTTCTTCGTGCGGAATTACATTTTCTTAAAAATTTCTTCTGGGGCAATTTTCAGTTAAACTTTCGCATAACTTCACTGCTACGAATTGGAGATATTTATTTATATTTTATTTCCTACTTTTTCCGATTGTTACAGACGATATTCAGTCGAGCTTCAAGTATGCTCTAAAACTGAAATATTTAGTGACTTTCGCTGCTGTATAATGTCACATCATTGGACACTACAATTAAAATTGCTCTTGTTCCTGTATTAAAACTATGGCAATGATGCACGTGTATGACATTTAATAAATCAGTCATACTTTGAAATATAAAAGACTTAATGAGTAATGACGTTTATGCTTGCACTGAGTATGTATTGTACTAAAGTGGACCAAAGGCATGCATTGACATTTTTCATAAGTAGGCCGTAAACAGAGATGGTAAGTTGGTTGTGGCAAACCAACATAGATGTCTTGCCTCATTTGTGTGTGCATAATGTCCTTGCTGTCAAACAAGTAGGGCAGGGGATAATTTGAACACCAGGAATAGTTTCTTCAAGCAGTCAGCCATCCATTTACTGACCTAGCCCAGCATTATTTAACTTAGGTTGCAAAATACACACACCATGACCACACAAACTGTTTTTATTTTGTTTAATATTAAATGTTTTTTTCAGTGTAAATATTTTAATAGTACTAACTCAAAATCATGCAAAAATTTAATGTTATACTGATGCAGTTATTGCAGTGTAGATATAAATATGAACATTTTACTTATTTGCTTTCTAGGTCTACACAAAATCATGATCATAAAAAGTTACCTGAAAATGAGGAAATATTATACAAGTGCTATCATGACTGACTTGTGAGAGCTATTTACAAAAGTGTTCATATTTAGTCTGCAAGTACTTCAGCCTAATGACTAAAATTTATCTGTAGTTGGTAGTCTTTTACTAATTTAAATATGACTGTTCAACTTCATATCCAAATTTTATATAAAACTTTATTGAAGAATCTGCTCCATTGTTATTATAGTTAGTACTTTTTGTAATTAATGATGACAATAAATTATTCATAACTTTCAACTACTATTGTGTATTGTTTGTGAATTATTTTTGTGTGGAAGCAATACAAACCCACATTCACCTGTCTGTTTAAAAGCACAAGCAATAATTTGTTATGAACTCTGTTCAGAAACAGTACAGTTGCAGTAAGTAAATTTGCCAAATCTTATCTCAAGTGATTGGACTCTATGTGTGTGAACAGACTGTCTTTTATTTAGTATGCATATAACTAAAGCTAGTTTTACTTACTTGCCTATACATATACTGTAAAGAAACATTGTTGTTGCATTCTCTAAATCAGTTGTAGTCACTAAGGTAATTAACCTAAAGAATAATGCTTAATGAATATGTTAATGATTGAGTCAGTTAGTTTTTTGTTAACAAGTTAATAATTAAGCAGGGGAGTAACATTGTACACGGTGACGTGGTAAGCAAGGCAGAGGTGGAAAAAAGGGAAAAAAGAAAATGGACGAAAAGGGGGAGAGAGTGAAGAGGCGTCAAAGCGGAAGAGAAAGAGAGTGGGACACACATAAATTAAGCACTTGGCCTGCTAAATTAGTACTGTAGCCGACAAACTGTGATAGTACGTCTTTCATATTCGTATCCATTGAAAGACTAAACACCAATACTGTATAGTCTTATGGATCATATATATTTTGGCTTAACAGTACATTTTCCACAATGTAATCGTGATGCTCCACTTTTGTGGCTACATCAATTTTTATATCAGAAAAAAAACATAAAAAGCTTCTCAAATAATGTTATAGCAAACGTTTTTTTGTACATTATGACAGTCAAATATCTAATGGTAAACAGGATTCAAACTGTTAAACAAGTACTGAAGAGCATTTTCATAATGCCGGCCTGCGTCTAAAATGCAGATGTTATCAAATCACTTGTATTTTACTTTACCTGCAGAGTTAGACTTAAAACGTGTACCTAGCGTCTGTCATCGATAGTTAGTCTTTTCTGAGAATCGAGAGCCCAGCTGTGCAGTCACAAAAAAATAGACTTCTCTTGCAACTTATTGCAACGTGTGAATGGCTTGGCAACATTTCTCCCAACTTGTTGCAACATGTGAAAAGTTACGAGAGGTCTCTACATCTGAACTCACCCGCCATTACATTCATTCATTTCATTGGCCTTGCTGATCGTCCCTTGTCACATTCATAGTGACGTAGCACTATACTAAACCCCACCTGCTGGTGCTTAGTTTAAAATTTCAGAGGATGTTTATTGATTTATTTTTACACATGATCAAATTGCAGAAATGCCTATCAGGCAGTTTGGGTATTTAGCAATAGTTATGTTGGATGCAGCAGTATTATGGGGCAATGAAGCTATAAATTTTTAAAGTGTGCAGCCTACAGTAATCACGTGAACGTTACTGCTTGGTTTTGTCAGGTGACATAGGGTTATGCTTTTCTGGGGTCACACTTCCAATGAAGACTTTAATCAGTGATAATTATATAAGCTATTAATTTTTGGTTTTTACGGCTGGCACCAGAGCTAATTAGAATCTTAACTACATGCAATCAAACAAGTTAGAAAACCCGAAAAATTATGTTTTTCCACTGACGTGAACCTAGATCTGTTACTTTCAATGATGCTTAGCTAATCATTACACTACAAAGAAACTTTGATCTTTCACACTAAGAAATTTACTGTATAAACTGGTGTTCTATAAATGGGATTGCACACAATGGCAATAAACAGTAGTACATAAAAGACTCAAATTGTGTCAGTTATGGATGACTGCAATTATCACATGTTGGCCTGATATTAATTTATTGAATTTTTTATGTGTTTGTGAAAACAAACAGTACCTCATATTTAAAGTAAAAACTCAGTTTCGAAACATGACCTTTTTTCTCTGAACCTGTTTTCCGCTGTAAAGTGAATTGAGACACTTACCTTCTGGTTATTTCCACTTGTAACTGACATTTCATGCTCTCTCTCTTGGCAGAGAAGTTTATGGAACTGTCTTTTGTACTTTGCAAATCTCATCAAAAGTCAACACTAACAAATGTTAAGGTTTCAACATGTAAAATGCTCCATGTTTTGCTTGCATGCCTTAACACTTGCATTAGTACCTCTAAGTACTACTAGTACTTAGTACTCTTATAACCACTAGTACCTCTTTGGAGGATGTACAGAAATCTTGATTCATAGCCCAACTAAGAATGTCGTTTTACATTTCGCAGGCTAGTTTAATATGCCTGATAGCAGTGCACTTTTGGTTTTTTGTTATGAATGTTGTTAAAAGCTTCAAGACATAAAATTAAAATTTACTGTAACTTTAGAAACAATGCTATTTTAATTGCTCCAAATTGGGCTCAGTAGTTGATCAGATCTGTCATTTTTGAGATAAATGTTGAAAACAAAACTGCGTTGCTGACATAGAAAATTCTTAAAAGGAAAAAAATCACACCTTTAAAATTTTTTTAATTTTTTACAGAAATTTCTGGCAGACTGTCAACTTCGAGCAAATTTTTTTAACAAATTCAAATTAAAATCAGTAATCTCTGCTTTGATAAAATATTTATGTTACTACTTCATACTCGGTGTTATACGACGAAATGTATTACATTTTTTTATAATGTAAGTTTATGAAAATGTGTAGGTACAATTTGACAAATTTATGTGATTCTTTATTTTTATGCATTTTTATTGAATTTATCCTTAGAATATTCGGAAGAAGATGTATGGGTCTCCTGAAGCATTTCATAGCGATGCTAAATGGATTCTGCACAACTGTATCATATTCAATGGCCGTAAGTATTCGCTGTTGCTATGGCAACCACTTCTCATACAGCTGGGCATTTGATTATATACATTATTTAGCAACCTTGAGACTGGTGTCACTGCACCCAAATTCTGTTTATTTTGTCTAACAAGTTTAACACAGATTTATTGGCATGAGGCCAAAGCAAGACGAGAACAGTCTTGAATGCTAGTCACAAATTTATGTTAAATAAATTTACATTGTGACTAGCATTTAAGACAATTGTAAACTTCTTTTGGCCTTATGCCAATAAATCTTGGTAACAGATTATACGTTAATATAGATAAAATAATGGTCACTTTTGCATGATCTGCATCTAACCATCCCTATTTTATTCTCAAGCGTCCACCTACAAATGTTTCATTCTTTCTGATAAAAAACAAATTTCTTGAGATCAGTAGCCTGAACTTAGTGCAAATGTTTTGTGTTAAATGTCAATTAAATGTTAATTGAGTATCTTGATGGCAAGTTTTATTTCTTATTACATGTTACAAATTTTGTAGTTAGCATGTATTTTGTACAATATATAATTCTATTTAAAGATTTTCTGTCTATCTCCCAAACTTTTTTGCTAGCATATTCTTTATTTGACATTTCATCTCCTCAATGTAACTTGTAAATTTTATTTGGGTTGTTTTTGTGCTGGTTTCAAAGTGAAAATTTCATTCAGAAATGATTGTCATACCAAGGAGCTATTTGATCCAGTGGTTAAACATTAGACTTGTAATCAAGAAAGCCTTTGATCACTTCCATCATTTTAATATTGCTCTTCTTTCATTAAGTTTGGTTGTAGAAATTTATTGCACTTATTTTGTTATAGATTCGTAGTTTTGCAACTGATTATGGTATATAAATTATTCAATTAAAATTACCAACAAACAAGCCACATTAATTAAGATTACTAAAAAGAACTAAAATTCTATATGTTGTCTTCCTTTTTTCACTACATTCGTAGAACATGAGTGTTTAGCACTTACACGAATGCTTTATATGAGGTTTATGTAATGGTGCCACTGTTTGCTGAAAATTGAGATGGGACCATATGCTGCTTAGCGCTTGCATGTTAAAAACATGTGTGATTTACTTTTTGTGATTGTGTGCTGTACACCAGTAAAAATGCTTGAAAATGAACTTGTGTATTTGTATAATTGTTTGTTTATAAAAATTGATTAATTTTTTATTTTGTTGATTTTTTTCTCATTTCAGCACATCACAAGTTAACTACCGCAGCAAGACAATTGTTGAGGATATGCAAACATGAGGTAGAGTTGTCTTTAATAAATAAACTTGTTGAAGGCACCTCTCTAGCTTATTTGCCAGAATATAGCTAGCAACAGCTTTTTTCCACAGGAACAAGTACTTATATATTTTACACTGCTCCCTCTAGCCTACTTGAAGACAATAAGCATAAAGTCCTCTTTGTAATAGTATATGGAACAGTATTTTAAGTGTGTTTCCCAATCATTGCACAAAATGTGTGCTTTTATTGAGAATCAAGTGGAGGCTTAAAAAGTGTGATTTGCATTGTGTTATAGCAAGTGTTACCTTAATTGGTCTGTGATAAATCTTTCAATTGATTGTCGTGCATTTATTTCAGTATTGTAGTGTCTTTTTACTAATTTTATCTCTTAAAAAAATCAAATTTTCACAACCATGTAATGACAATAGACTAGTTGAGTGTCCACTATCTGTGCTTGGTGATCAAAGCTAAGATGGGTGGTCGTATGGAGAAATGCTTCTGCATACCTATTTAGTCACAGTGTCTACCATATTGGCACCCCTTTCCTGCTAACACCTCTGTGAGTTCGCTATCTTCACTTTAGATGATTTGTTCTGGATCCTGCATCTACGTTTAGTAACAGTGATGTTGACTGCCGGGATCGTGGCTTGCAGAGTGACAAATTGTATAAAAAGCACATGCTACTAATTAACTACTTTTTGCTTCTGTTATTTGTCTGATGTTTTATCAGCCTCAAAAACTTATTACTGGGTCACTACATGGAAATTTACTGATTTCATTCAAAAGTATTACTGTGGATAATTCGCTTACTTTGAATAGAGAGTAACTTGCTAAAGGCTGGTGATTTAACTAGTGCGTTAACATCCTGCTATTTGCAATTTTTTGTTTAGATGAATGAAATAGATGTTTGTCCTGACTGCTACCTCAATTCATGTACAAAGAAAGAAAACTGGTTTTGTGAGCCATGTGTAAGTGTAAAATTTCTTCTTGCTTGTTCATATTGAAGATCTTTCTTGTTCAGCTATAATTAAATACCTCACAATGGACTTTTGTGTAAGCTGTTAACATAGTTGTACTTTACCATGCCTACTTGAGCAAGTGATCCATTTGCTGGATTAGTCATGCCATCAGACTGTTGCAACCTACTGTAGATGCACTGTATTGTAATGTTATTGTTTACCGTATAAATTTTTTAAACTAATTATTTGCAAATTACCGCATAGTTTGTACATTACGTTTACGATTTTAAGCTTACACATATACATCCCCGAGTCGCCGAGATTACGTTTAATAAAATTTCAGTTAAAGATGTGTTTGTATGGGTAACAATTATTTCCTATACATTTAATTGTATGATAGTCATTAAATTTTGTGTACATATTATGGATAAATTACTCTCAATAAAGGTATAACTAAATAAGTGAAATTTAAAGGATTACTTGATACTGTAACTTTAATACAAAGTATACTATATTTGAGCAATAAAGCTTCGCACATTATTAAAAGAGCGTTCAAAAAGCAGCTTTAATATACACAGGCTCATTTGAATTGAGCATGTGATCATTCTTGTGGTACTATAAAACATAGAGAAGCATGAATTGTTACAGTATCATAATCTCTGAAAAATATCAGGATTTGTTTGTTTGTAGGAATACAAGATTGCGTTTTTACAAAATTCTCGGTTACAGCATCAACTTAATGTATTATAAAACATCGTTCGTAAGCTATTATGCAACATACTGTACAGAAACTAGGTCACACCTGTCGTACACCTGCGTATTACCAAGTGGGTTTAGCTCTGCAGTCAGCGTAATATTAGCTTTACTTTTATAGCAGTTATTGCTAGTAGTAGAATGCAGTTTCTTTTCGTTTTTAGAGGCCACCTCATGTATTAGTTTACAGTAGTAAATTCTATTCATGCAGTTTTTTCCTTTTTAGAGGACACCTCATGTATTAGTTTGGGCTAAGCTCAAGGGTTTTCCTTATTGGCCTGCTAAGGTAAGTTTTTCCCACATAAACTGTGAAATTACACATTATGTAATTTGTTAAACGAAGTTGTATTTCTAATTTAATCTGCGTAAGTCAATAGCTGTTTATGACCAATTTTGTCATAATAATCAGACTATCAGACAGCTAATACTAAAAGGTAAGAAAAATTATTCATAGCAGAATATACCTTGTGAACTGTCCACATGCAGAATGCGCACTTGTGACCCCAGCTTTGCCTTAGACCCCTTGTAAGTTTTTAGTCAAAGCATCGGTCTTTCAACGTTGTGCCTCATCTTTTTTTCAAAACCAGCTCTGACTGAAATTTATAACTTTATAAAGGTTTTTTATAAACTTATTTTATTTTTATCGTTACCTTTCGTTTTTCACATGATTAGTATATGCTTACCACGTGTTAATATTTAATTGACCAGCTGCACTGTCAGCTGTGGCTTATAAACATTTGAAGTGTTCTGTTGCTCCTGTTTTTTTTATGAAGAGAGTCACGCAGATACTGCTGAGTAAGGCTAATGTTGAGTATTTCTTAATTGGAAGCTCGTTAAGCACCAATGCCTAGTTTAACTCGCTGACCAGAAGAACCCGGCTTCTTTATCTGAGGATTCCTACATGAGAAACAAACTAGAGACAGATATTTTTGTGTATGGGATAAATTTAGACCCTTTATAGAAACTAAAATAAGTAAGTTTGTACGATTCTGCACTTTAAGCATAAGTTGAGTCTTTCCGTATTATAAGGCAGTAATAGTAGTCTTTATTGTCCTACTTTTTATTGGATAAAATTTGTTTGTTTGTTTTTTGGTGTTTTCATTACCAAATGCAAAGAGACGATTATAAATTTTAAAAAACAAAAACAAGAAAACTAATGCTACATTAAGAAGCTTAAGTTGCCAAGGTCTGGCATGCAGTTTTAGAGACTATTTGACCTCCACCCTATTTCAGCCATATTGAACGTTCCACATAAATATTAACAGTTTCCACCTCTATAATTGTAATATTCGAACTAATTATAATTTTTTATTGCTTCAGCACTTGTACCAAACTGCACTCATGCTTTGCTGCACAAGCATTTCACAGTCGTGTCATAGTCGACCAGTCTGCTACAGTACTGTGAAGGCACATTGCACATGTGTCTCCTTTCTGTTGCCCTGCATTTTACAAGTCTCCCTGATCACTGCAGACGTGATTTCACAACGATTTACTTCAATACACAAAGTTTACATTGATAATTTGTCAATGGTTTCCAGGCCAAATCAATTACCCAAGTAAAAAAAACCAGTGCAACTTTTTTTATTTTTGTTGGTTTTTCTAATGATAAGTTTTGCCATTCAGTGGCAAATGTAGCCCAAATGTAGCATTCTTCACAATGTATTGATTTGCTAGTTGTCATCAATGGCTAGGGAAACAGGCTGTAGTGACTCTGATTATTGCTGTCACTTGCCTTCTAGCTGTTGGAGCAGGACATAGTTTGTTGCTTAAGGCAAGCATCACGGACCAATATTACAATTCGCAAAATTTCTGGAAAAAGGTAGCAAGTTTTTGAAAGACATTCATTGATGTTATTATTCCATAATAAAATAAAACTAGGTTTAAAAAAGATTAGCAGCACGAGAATTTCATAATTAGGTGAGACAGTCTGATTCTAAATGAACTGCTACTTTTTGGCAAGTTGAAAGATATTAAAATATAGTAATCAAAGAAGTGCAAGAAGTTTAATGAGAAGTATAGGCATCATGACAGACAGCCATTTTAATTTTAAAAGTCATTTAGCTCTTGGGAATTGCTGTTTAAAAGTTATGCCCATGTGTTCATATCTGATTGTGTTTTTATAGAAAAAGCAATTTGCTATTTTTGTTTGTAGGTTGGTGTACTCAAGGTATTAACTTAACATTAATTACTTCCTGTTAAACTTATTTATATCTTAATTGATGTACTGATGACATTCATTTGTTTACACTTAATAGGCACTGAGAGTAAACAATGGCCTTGCGGATGTTCGATTTTTTGGACAGCATGATAGAGCCTGGGTTCCTATGTCCCAGTGTTTTTTACTGTCTAAGGAAATTCCGTGTGCAATGGGAAAGAAACGAAAGCAGGGATTTGATGGGAGCATGGATGAACTTAGGCATCACATAAGGGTAAGGGTAGCATTTAAAGAAGATTATTGACTCTATTTAAAAATGTTTAGTCTTCTTTCAGAAAACCCTTGTCAGAATTTTCTTGGCTATGGTGTATTCTTTACCATGATGAAGTAGTCCTGTTTTAAGCAAGTTATTCAGAAATTAGGAATATACCAACCTAAAACGTGAAGGTGGCTTTTTACCTGAAACTAACCTTTTTTAAGTTTACAGCTGATACAGTAATTAATTAGATGTGCAGAAGAAATAAAAATTCACAATAGCTTGCTGATTCATTTTAGTGAGTTAAATTATGAACAAAATACTTAATCAGCCAAAGCACCTTTTATTGTTGCCTTGATCTTGTTAATTTTAAGTGAGATGTTTATCTGCATCCTGAGAACATCCATTTTCTTTCATTAGTAACTGAATAAACTTTTCGACTGTCTGACATATCCCAACACCTACTGAAAAATATTGCCTTAAATTAACAGAAATATGTCATATGTCATCACAAAGTCAATTTTTGTATTGCTTTTTGTATTTTTGTATAAGCATTCTACAATGAAGCTGTTCTAATATGATGAACATACAAATTTGGCTGCTGATTCACGGAAAATTAAATTGTAACGGTATGACTCATTGTATCTGGTAGTTATCTTGGACTACTAGCTTTCATGTTCAGCAACCATCATACTGCATTTGGCAACAATTTTTGTCTCACACTATTTTTGGAACTTTACCTGAAAGGCATTTTTACTCTCATTCTTGGAAGAAACACTGTTTTTTTACCAGGCACTATTATCAAATTTGCTTTATTGACCAATAACTACAAGTTATTTGTATGTCTTTAGCGTATTGAAGAAAAAGTTGGACCATTTAAGTATGCTGGATTTCGGGAAGCATTTGACCCAAACCAAATGTTTCTTAAAATTGAACGAAATACTGTGATGAATGGAACAAGTTCTACAAAAGAGCCTCATCTATCACCTTTAAAGGGTACATAAATAATATTTTAAAAAATGTTCAAATTTAAGTAAAAATATTTCATTTATGTGAAATACACATTGTTAGTTTTTTACATGTGTTAAATAAATTAATTTTTTCTAGGAAAGGCTGTCATTGTGACCTCTGCAGGTAAAGTGTTGCCTGCACAAGTCTGCTCACGAATTCCTGATCCAGAAAATGTACAAATAAAGATTGAGAAGCAGTCACCGGTCAAGACAAGTAGAAGTGTGAATCTCACTATAAAGATTGGTAAACCACCTGATACCAACAATATCTCAGGTCAACATCCAAGTAATAATAATAACAACTTGAACAATAAACTGCAAGTAACTTCTGAAAACTCGCTTACTCTGAAACATCGAATTTTAGCAAGTGCACAAAAGGATAATGACAATTCTAAAGTAGGATCAGTGTCATCTGCTAGTAAGCAAGATGATGTGCCAAAAAAGATTGATAGCCCCATTCAAGATAGTCAGGTGAAAAAAGCTGATGATGTGTCTGGTGCAACTAGTGCAACAGCTGTGTGCAAAGGAGATAATGTGCAGTCTGTTGAGCAGGAAAGTACAAGTGATAATAAGTCTTCCATGACTGAGAAACCAAAGAACGTGAAATTAGCTGAGACCATTGAGCAGTGTAAGCTTAGTTTAGGACTTGGTGACTCTGCTAATATTGATGAGGATTCTATGGACCTTGAACATGATAGTTCAGAGATTGACGAGAGTGATAGTGCAAACAAAATTGAAGCTAACATTGATGAAGCCAATGAGCAAAAGACTGATATGGATATTAGTATGAGTGAGCTGCTCACAAGTGATGCTGGTGACAAATCCACAAAAGATTTGGATATCATTGAAAATGAGCCAGTAACAACAGATATTAGTCGTGAATCTAAAATCAATTGTGAAAGCATTAGTGAAAGAATGGAAACATCACCTACAGACAGTTTGCTGCCAAATAAAACCAAAACTAAGAATTTACCCGAATCTGGAGAAGTCGAATGTGACAAGTCGAAAGACAAAATTGAAATGACTGCAGTGTCTACAGAAAGTTGTTTAGGTAAAACAGATAGTATACAAAAAGGTAATAATTCGTCAAAAAGTGATGGAATTGTGGTTAGTGATGTTGAACTGGATCGGACAAAGTTGAAAAGAAATGTTGAAGATACAATAGCTAATGACATCAGTACTGTTGAACCTACAAGTAATGCAGTTGAAATTGGCAACAAAACTCCAGATACTAGTGCTGATGAACCAATGGTTATTGCTGTAAAAAATACACTTAAGAAAGGCAAGACTGCAAGGAAAAGCACTAGATCATCGCGGAAGATTTCACTTAATGCTTCTGAAAATTTGCTTAAAGAAGGTGATTCGGAAAATACTCAGGTGGCAAATGCAGGAAGTTCCGCTGGGCCTTGGCAAAAGGTGAGATTGATCCACTTTGTTAAGTGCATTACATCTAGGCTTTCAGAACTGTAATTGTTTGTAATAATCACCTTATTTTTCAAGTTTTTGCTGGATTATAAAGTGCCTTCGTAATATTTTATGTTGTGTTAGAACCTTCTTAGTCTATTTGTCTTTGACCCAGAACCTGGCATTGGTGTATTAGGAGTTGCAGGTCTCACAAAAGTACGTCAACATTTTTAACTGCCAAGCCATGCTATTTCAATTTTCAGCAATTACTTGTGATTGTGTGCAACTATGATTATAGCAGATGATGACTGCATTAGAGTATTTTACTGTGTAGTTCCGATTATAAGCATACAGCTTCTGTTGTATTGGCACTGCTGATTAGAATTCAGAAATAGTGAGCTGAATTGCAAGATTGCAAACAAGGAACGTTTTTACCTTGAAATATGGGTCTACATGTACAGGCGAAAACTAATTTCACAGAATTGTCTACAGCAAAAACAACTATTCCTTTCTGAATTTATATTAGTAGCATCAGCTATTGACAATTAGTCTGTAAACAAGTTGGTAAAAACAGGAAATTTGAATGTTTGAAGCAATGAGAGTTCTAAGTAAGTATGTAGTTATTAAAATCTAACTACTTCTTGTTTAGTTTTATTGATGTGCATAGTGCCTTTGATAATGCTTCAGGTTATAAAAATAGGTTTTTAACTTACGTACAGCATGTTACGCAGAAATACGTTATTCTAGAAAGTCACTTTTGAAATTTTTTGGCATATGCACACAGACCAAATGTGCTATGTAATTCACTGTGTAGTAAAACAGGTAATTAATTTAGATTAAATTTGTGGTAAAATAAAAAACTACATATTTGCTAATTTTATTTTCTGCATAAAGCTGGGAGTCTTAAAACACTTATTTGCTGACATAGTGTTGTTAGCCTCTGCAAAATGCAAAAAATGATAGTCATACATCTTATACAATAATGAAGCTTTTTTTCTGTATTACCATCAATGTCTTTTTTACATTTATTACGGTAATGCATAAGAATCCTGATAATTGAAGCCATGTTGCTATAGTGATTCTAATGAAAGTAGTTGGTACAGTAGAAAATGTGAGTGGAATGAAGCCAGATTCTTTCGGCAACTTGATATCAAAAGTAGAGCAGACAAATGTTCAATTTAGTAATGTGGAAGAATCTTCTCTTGTTCGTACATGCATTATAATTTTTAACTTTAATATTAAAGCCGGTGATTTGACATTATGACCATAAACAGAAAAGGATATATAAATTTACGCAAGACCAGTAATAAACTTCTAAGTTGTGCCAATTTTTTCTTAACCAGGAGCTTTCAGTTTTTTTGCATCTGTATGTGTAATAGTTATTTATTATTGTGACTGGTTCAGAAGTGACTGCACATGACACCAGTATTTCTTCAAGTTTTTATAACTTGCAACTGTGTTGCTGTTTTGCTAATTATTGGTGCAGTGAGTGTTTGCACAGTTTGATACCACTTTAATCGTTAGGCCTACAAGTGTTAGTGAAGTTTTAATATTTTCCATATTTTATTTTGACATGTCAATATATTTCTTTATTCATTTTATATTTCTTTATTCATTTTTTTGATTAAAACTTACAGACTTGCTCGTACAACATGTATAAAGCAAATATGACCATCGTAGAATACCAATGTACATAATTGTTACAAAGTCATGAACTGCAAAGTTTGCAAATGCAGCTATTTAATGACATGGAATAATACATGCTTTATGTGCATTGAAATTTATAATTATAGTGGCTGTTATTTTCAGGTGTCTGTGATTGACAACACCAGTGTGATGCTGGTGGGAGACAATGCAACAAAAATGTCTTCTCCTTTGCAGCCATCTGTTGCAATAGTTCAGCCATCCGGCGGATCGATTACATACAAGTCACCGACCTCAAATGTAGTGCACATACAGCCTGGTGTTTCAGCGCCTTCACGCATTCCTCCGCATACTCTTAGATATGGTATGTTATATGCTTCATTTGCCTTTAAATAATAAAGGCTGTAGCGAAGCTTTTGTTTTGTGCTAGCATGTAAGCAATTGTTGGCACTTGTTCATTATTGACAGTAACTGGTCATTGCGTATTATTCTGCTTGTATTGTTACTGCAGAGGTCAAGATTTTCCGGTGTTAAGATGCTCATCTATGAAGAGAAATTACAATAATTTGGGTTGCATCTTTTTTTGTCTGCATGACTTTTGACTGACACAGTTAACATTCATGTGGACATAAATTATGGTATTCTTCTTAAACATGTGATGCTGGATAGTAACATAAGCGGTATTTATTGTGCAGCAAACCACAGTTAGTCATATTTTTCTAAATATGTTTGTCATCTTTTTCTAATAAAAAAAACAAATTAAAAAACACGAGAGAATTAGCAAAATTCAAGATGTTTAGCAAGAGAGTTTTTGTGAGCAGATTAAGAATAATTAATGTTCGAATAATTAATATAAATGTACTAACTGCTAAAGACAATGTTGATCAGAGCAAAAAACAGGTAAACAATTGACAGATTTATTATAAGCAGCAAGATTTCAGAATATGCTGTTATCCATTATCAGCATTGTGTTTAGTAACTGGTATTGGTGTATTGTGAAAATGTAACATTTCTGCTTGGCAATAATGGTATATTCATTATCTGATGACTGGTTTCATTTTTTTAATAAGTTACAAATTGATAGTAAATATTGCTTTATCGAAGGGGTTTCCATTTGCTACAGTTTATCCTAGCACAAACAGAGGTACTACTGTCAGTGTTCCAGGAATTGTCTCATCAAGCAAAGGATCAACTTTTTCTACTAACTCTGCACCATTGAATCTGTCCTCAAAGCCAGGCCCCGATGTCGTGCCTCAAAAATATGCAGACAAGGTCAGTAATGTGCAATGTTCTTGTCTTAGTATAGTGGTATTTCTAAGGTACTCCAATATGACTTTCTAAAAACACGTTAATTTTAGTTTTATTTGTTTCAATGTAAGAAATGTGAATTTTTTTACTATCATAGTTGCATTATCATGTGTTTATTGGAAGACACAGTACTAAAGCTGAACTTCATATTTATCATTACCTCTGGGGGTCTTGTAGGTGACTGTACTAGAAGGATGTTCTGTTGCTTTCCAGTGGCAGTAGCTGTCTTCTAGTGTTAAGCAAATACTATTGCAAATTTTTCTGCTCAGGTTCTATTTTGTGTACATTTTTTAAATATTTCTATCAACTTTCAGCACAATTTATTATTAAATGGTTTCCAAACTTGACATTGCATGCTTGTGCAACTTTTTATGTTTCTAATAACTGGTTAGAATTTGAAGAAATATTCTCATTTTTCAGATTTCAAAGGTGTTAAAAGAAGTAATGCAGGAGATGTACAATGACATCACAGAAACAGTTACTAAGCAGCAAGAAGCCAAGCAGAACTCACAGCTTCCCCAGGAGATGGAAAAGCTAAACTGGCGGCATCAGCAAGAATTAGCTGAGATAAAACACAATATAGGTGAAACATCATTTTTTCTTATTTTAATTTATTTTATTTTATTTTAATTGTTTTAGCAATGGAGATAAAGCTGCTATTATCCACGCAAAAAATAGGGCATACTTGCACTCATAGGCTTCTAAATTTTATTCTTTGTTACTTTCAAGCCTGCAAGTAACTAAGACAATTCGGGCTCTGCCTTAGTATGCTTACATAAAATTGGTTAGTTAATGTAACGTGTTTGACTACTCTGCCAACATTTTTAAGTCTACTTTCTTGTTTAATAGAACTAACATTGGTTGAGATGAGGCAAAGTTTTGAGTTGGAAAAGAAGGCAGCCATTCAGAACATGGAGCGTCAGATGCAGGAAGGTTTTCGGGTGGGTGAACTAGAGAGACGGAAAGAAATAGACCACTTGCGCAAAGAAACAAACAAAGAAATTGAAAAAGCTGTTGTCGAAACAAAAAAGAAGCAATGGGTATTGAAATTAATAAGATCGTAGTATAATGATAACAGATATAATTAATCTGTCTGTCCGGCAATTTCTTTACAGCAGTTGGATCTGGGGGGTGGTATAGGGGCCTAACTGTAATAATAGTAGCAAGGGTAAAATTGTGTTGGATTTCTTAATCATCGTAAAGCACAGACAAGCAACTGTGTTATTTCATGTTCTATTTATTTTTCCTTTTTATCACTAGTGTGCAAATTGTGGAAAAGAGGCTATTTTCTATTGCTGCTGGAACACATCTTATTGCGACTACTCATGTCAACAACTTCATTGGCCAACGCACATGAATTCTTGTACACAAATGCAACAACAAGAGTCATCAGGAGAAGTAAAAGGCTCATCAGCTGACACAGCCGCCAGCGACAAGGTAAGTGCTCATTTTCTTATTCATTTCATTTCGTGATAATTATTATGCATAATCAATCAAATGAAGCTGCAATCTGTCAGCTCAAATATGGCTTTATCAAGTGCATCAAGGATTCAATATTTAAGCTCTTAAACACTTGTAAAAGTATTTGATGAGAAATATCTTAGCATTTTTATAACTTGCAAGCCATAGAAACAATAAACCACTTCTAAGCTTTCAAAAGCTACATTTTAATTTCTAGCATGATGTTAAAAATGTTGGATGCGGCAGACTATATTCCAAAAAAATAATTTCTTTCATTTCCAAGTAACTGTGAAAGAACAAAGGATTAATACTGCCTACATGATTTGAAACTTCAGTCTCTTGGCAAATTAGACTGATAGGACTTTTTTGTTTCCAATTAAATTGATGTACGTTTAGCTCTTTCTTTGCACAAATTGAATCTCACAGACCAGTGTTGTATTTACTTAAGGGACGGCAATATCTAAACAGAATCTGTAGTCTGTGGGACTGTGTTGTACTACCAATAATTAAAATGAAGATATTCAAACCCGATAGGGAGCAGGCTGGCGCCCAAAAGGGTAGATCCTGCATTGAGTGGATTGTGACTCTAAGACTATTAATGGACTATGCACTGTTTAAAAAGAAGAAATTATATATCGTTTTCGTAGACTTCTCGAAAGCTTACGATAGAGTTCCACGTTCTGGTTTGATTAGGGCCTTGAGAGCTCTTGGCTGTGGTCTTGTGATGCTTTCTGCTCTTGCTGCCATGTATGTGAATACGCAGCTGGTCCTTGGTGCTGCCGTTATTGGTGTTACATTAGGTGTGAAGCAGGGTTCTCCGTCATCCTGTTTCCTCTTCACACTGTATATTAACCCTCTTATTCGTGAATTAAAGTCTAGATGTGGTCTCGATGGTTTCCTAGGAAATTGACACTGTTTGATGTTGATGGATGATACAATCTTATTGTCAACATCTAGAGAAGGTATTATTCAAAAACTCAGTATCCTTATTGAGTTCTGTGATCAATCCGGTATGAAGGTGAACTTAAAAAAGACTAAATTTATGGTTATTAATGGCGATGCTGTTGATCGTCTGGACCTCGTAGTGAACCCCCTTACTGTTAATCACTGTGACTATTACGTTTACCTCGGTGCTGTCTTTAGCTCAACAGGAAAATTTAAACCCGCTCTGGAAAAACACTGCGAAGACAAATATTGTCACGTACTGAAGTTCGTGTCATTTATTTCTAAGAATTCAGCTTATCCTTTTGCAGTTAAGAAGTTAGTTTTAAATGCCGCGCTACTTGCTGCAATTACTTACGGATGTGAGTCTTGGCTATGCAATGACCTTAATCCTATTCAAGGGATGTATATTAGTGTTATTAAATGTTTACTCGGTGTGCGACGTACAACTGCTAATGATTTGTGTCTCATAGAGTTGGGCCTTCCCTCCCTGAATGGTTTTGTGAAGGACACCCAATCTCGCTTTTTCAATAAGATTGTTCGCTCAAGAGTGAATATTCCTGATGATCCGTTTATGATTGTTTATAATTTGTGTCGCGAGTCAAACACCCCATGTGCTCGATATTTGCGTAATATAACTGGATACCGTGGTGATTTTATCGATGATGACCTGAATAGAATCAAAGATATGATCCGCGCTTCTGTCCGTACGAAATTTGTCACATACTTACAACTAAACCCTGAACTCTCTATCCATCGAATTTACTGTGACAATGTTAATGAACTGAAACGGATAAAAACGTCAAGGCTCAGACTTTCCTCACACAACCTTGCCATAGAAACCGGTCGTTGGTCCCGTATTGAAAGAGAGCGAAGACTCTGTTCATGTGGACAAATCCAAACAGAACTGCACGTAATATGTGAATGCCCTGAAACACGTATCTTAAGAAACAATTCCGATTTAATATTTGATGATTTAGTGACTTTTTTCAGCGGAAATCCCGCTGATATTTGTAATTTTGTACACGATGCTCTAGCCATTTTTGGTCTCTAATTGTTACTACACCATACATTGAGTGATCTATGGACTATGATCAGCCTAAATTTCTTAAATGTTGCAACTATCTCGAAACGATTCTTATGACTTTTTGTATATATCTTTGACCATGGTCAATAAATAAATAATAATAATAAATAAGACAGGCATCATCTGAAAGTGGAGTGTAGATTTTTAAATTGCACCATACTCCTGCACTATAGGTGAATTAAAAATTCAGTAATCACATTGTTAACTGACAATTATCCGTTAATTATGTTTAACATATCACAATATTTTTCAGCCAAATTCACCTGATTCAGCAATAGAAAGCCTGAAAGCCACTGTGCAGAAGCATACCTCGGAAGCTCGACAATCATCCCCCGCACAAGTGATCGCAAATTCTGCTCCTCAAACTAGCGGTCAAGTTGTCTATGGTCAATATGTTCCTTTATCACAGGTAAGCCACTGTAGCCATTCCATCACCTTTTGCACTAATAAACAGGTAGAACAGTGCATCAAATTTATGCATCTTTCTGCAGAAATTCATGTGGTGGGTGTCAATAGTTAATTTGGTATTTTTGGTGTGAACTATGGGAAAGGATGCGTAATACTGCAGTACACCAAGAAATGCTCTTTTGATATAATACACTGCAAACCTAATTAGAGGAAATTTCATGACGAATTTAATCATTAAATAAGCTAATCAAATAGCTAGATAAATTTTATTTGATTAAAAACGTTAGTAACGTCTACTAAATTTTATGTCAGATAGTTAAATATATTGCCGAGTTGCCTTTACATGCTGAAATAGGCAACCTGCAGCCGCATTTGGCTATTATAATGTATCCACTTTTAACATTAAAGCAGTCAGTGTATCTTACTATGTTTCAACTGACATAATACAAGAAGAATTGGTATTATTTTTGACAAAAGGAAAATTTTACAACATATTACTTGCAATATACATATTGTCATTATAAGCAGCAACAGAACTTAAATATTTGTCTGCAAGTTTCTATGTAGTTATTGTACCACGCTATATTGATAAGAAATAGAAACATGTACAAATTGAAATAAGGAAATTACTTGAATAATGTTAATTATTTACCACTCAACAAATAGCAGTGTCAAATTTAAATCTGCAAAATGCTGAGACAAGGTAAAAAATGTCGTAATTTGCCAGCCGAGTACACTTTGGCACACGGCAAGTCGGAACAAACATTTCAGTAGCAAGGCCTGCTCAGTGCCATGTTTGTTGTGTTAGTGGAGCCTGAGTCATTACCAAAAACATTCATCTAAGATAAACCGGCACTGGTGTCTAAGCCAAGTTCTGATGCATATACATGCTCCTTTTTGAGGTAAACAGCCAAGATCAATATGACAAAAAAACCAACCATGAAACTCAACTTCGAAGATATGGAAAAAACGTTGATTTTTGTTAAGCAACCTTACTAAACAAAAGTTGGATTTAGCTGCACAAAACAAACGACAACTTTGACTAGAAAGTATAACAATGTATTCATTTTTGCATTTTTCAGTTTAACACGTATGGGCAGCCCCCGTATGCATCACCTTCATTACGCACCATGGGTCCTACAGTAGTCCCTGGTAGTGGTCTTGTCTATCCTGTCTTAAGAGCTCAAAATGCATCAGCAATGCAAGGTGGACATATAATCTTACCCGGTGGAATAAAGCCACCGATGTACCAACCAACCAGATACTGAATGCTGCAGATGTTACTACCGGTACATGTACTAGAATTGCAGTATTGTAAAGACTTACGCCTCCAATTACATGTTTTTATCTCAGATGTAATTGACACAATTATAACTGGTTTCATTCTAGTATCTGATGAGTTATTCTCTACCCTGGTTAGGCCAATTCATATTTCATTTTACGCTAAACATGGTTGTTTTTGTCAAAAATGTAGAAATATACCGTTTTTTTAGAATTTTATAGCAAAAATAATTCACCAGCATGAGCTACCTACTAGTTCTGGTTGTTTTGGTCATCACTAATGATAATTCAAATTCTATTTATAGACGACTGTTTTTTTCAATGACAAACATTTGAACACAAATTCCTTTCTTAATGGAGATTTGTTATTGTATAACTTGACCATTTTATCAAAGTTTTATTGCAGTTCATTCATGTGAGTATGTATCATATGTTCTCTTTTCAGCATTTATTAAATATTGTAAATAAATTCTTGTAAAACTATTTATAATTTAGTGCATTGAATTTATGTTTGCACTGTTAGGATTCACAGCCCAACATAAATCAGAATTTTATTTACAAAATAATACATTGTTTATTAGAACAAAAAGACACATTTTAGAAGTGAATGGCATATGATCACCTCAATCCAGACAGGGTTAACTATTTGGAAGTAACATAATTAGAATAACACTGCTTTAAGTTTACAGAATCTCTGAATCTGTTAACCTAGCGTTTTTAAACTCGTGAAACAGCAGCAAACAGAAATAGTAATTTCATCTCACCAACCCAGTAGGATGTTGTGCTAGCTATCGGCAATAATAAAGTTTGTAAAATTTGCATAATCTGCTGACAGTCTAGTGATTGATATAACATCAATACAGTGTCTGAAACAGTAACACAAAAGTTAAAGGAAACAGATGACACTATAAAAGAGCTTCCTTTGGCTAAACAATTCTGAGACACAAATGACTGACGTGATTTATGAGCGTGACTGACCAGGTCATAATGATATGATCATCGCAGTAGGTGATCTTCCTAAACAACTAGTGATGACTAAACTAGAACTATCTTTATATGAACTGCTGATGGTGAATTACAGATTTTACAATTAGACAACATCATGAATGATAGAATGATAAAAGCAAAGTTTATTTAAATGGTTGCAAGTATGAAATATGAAAACAATATGCCTGCATAGAAAAAAAACAGACATTTCTATACACTGTACAACAGCAGTCAAAACTAGACACTGTTATTTTTGTAAAAATATTTACATGAAAAAATCTCCTGATTCTACATGGACAGACATGTTTAGCTGTTGCTAATTCACTTGTCAAATCTCAAAATGACAGTTTTCTGGTTTAGTGACTCAGTGCATTTTGATAAGACAGCCTTTAGTTCAGTTTAAGTAATGCATTCGATTGTGGTGCATAAGTACATCTTGATCTTGCTGCACCTCTACTTCAGTGTATAGCAAGTGCATCTTGGTCATGCTGCATCTCTTGACCTAACTGCGTCTGCAGATCTGTAAGCTTCTTTTTTAAAACAGAAAGCCCGGTGAGAATTATGGATTCTGGACGTAAAGCTCCTGACGACTCCACATTGAAGAAAAATTTGTTAGGCTTCGCTTGAAAATCGTAATCCCCTTGCACTAAAAGTCAATAATAAAAGTGTTACTGTCAATACCTTACCTTGTTTCATCTTAGTACATTATGCAAGATTCTAACAGGAGGATTTGACTACAGATATCCTTAATAAAAATAATCACAGTGAACATTCATAGTGATTAAACTTTAAAAACTTATACAAGTTTTAAGGACCATTATAATAACAGTAAACACTCGTTATAACGGACTAGTTGGGGGTAGTGTAGTCTGTTACAACCGACTCGCTGTTAGAATCGAATGCAACACTTTGCTAGTGATAATGCATATGCAGCAAGAACATGATAGGCTGAATTGAGCTTGCGGCCCATTGCATGACTGCGTTACAACAAACTTGTCCACTATAATCAAAATAGATGGGTCCCTTTCTAATTAAAGGATGGATGTTTCATTTTAATGTTCAATTTTCAGCCTTACTTTAACGCTAAAATGTTGTTTGTTGTGTTGATACTTTACGGACAAGCCAGTACTAATTTATGTAAAAGCTTCTTCCAAGTAAATGTGTGTCACACTGCTTTCTGACAAGTTACATTGCAGACTCGTGTCTGAATGTAACTTGTCACTGAAATGAAAGGAGAATGACACATATCTGAATGACAAGACAATGACTGACGAGTAAATTACAGAAAACCATTAGGCACCCCTATTCTGATGTGTTTCATGATGTACATGTAGGGTTAACACTCCACAAAATCACTGTAATTGTAATTTATGCAGCTATGTGCACAACGTTTCACTATGTGCCATACATTATTATTTTTTTGCTCCTACAATGCATCTGCAGCCATGCATTATTATTTTTTTGCTCCTACAATGCATCTGCAGCAATGCATTATTATTTTTTGCTCCTACAATCATCTGCAGCCATGCATTATTATTTTTTGCTCCTACAATGCATCTCCATTTAAATTATTTCCTATTGCATGCATGGCTTCAGTTCATGTATGCTGCATTTTACTGCAGCAAAATGTGTTTTTAATCCAAGACTCACTATACTTCACTATAGCTAAGCGTAAATAAAAGATAAACTAGATGTATCCAAATTCTCAACTCATCCAAACATGAAAAAAATCAAACAATAAATTTGGTTTTCATACTTGTGTCTTCATCCAGCTCTGTATACTCTGATTTTGGCCACTCTTCCGGCTTGGGAAAGGTCGTATGTCGCAATATATTGTCAGGATCGTATTCGAATGCCACTCCACATGTTGGATTCCACTTTGCATGCTCTTTACCGAAACCCTTTTTTGCATAAGCATGGAACTTCAACTCTTGTCCCTTACGAAGCTTTACAATCAAAATGTCTGAAATGAAGATAAAGGTAACACCTAAAAGTCACAATGTACTTAATTTAATAAAATTTGTATCAATTGACTCGTGTATTAAACGAACAAGTTCCAAAGCATTCATTTAATAAAGTTTGTATCAACGAAGATCTGCTGGTAGTCCAGCAGTCAATAATTATGGTAAGTTGAGCGCACTGCTAAAAAGGAATTATAAATACATAATCTAAATGGGGAAAATGTTTAATAAAGTAATGATTTTGTCAGTAATTTCAATTGACTTTTCAGGGGTCAGCCAAGTCACTAACACGATGCTAAATTTCAAATCAAGAAATTTTTCAAAGAACTGAATTGTACTATATGTACCATCAACTTCGCCATAGTCTTGAGGATCGTCCTCCCGATGTCTAGATGTTACCTGCAAAACAGAAGATGTCTAGAAATCTGTAACCTTAAACAGATTTAACGTCAAACTTCCAGAAAAAAATACTACATCTACCAATATCATTGTGTACATAGGGTTACCATACGTCCGGGTTTCCCCGGACATGTCCTCTTTTTGGGCCTCTGTCCGGGCATCCAGGCGTGTTTTCAAAAAATCGGCAGTTTGTCCAGGTTTTGACTCAACCCATAAGTATGTACGGACGTTGCGAACTGCAGAGGTGTATGATAGTACGAGACAAAGAAAAGTTCATTAATTTTCAATACAAGATGTTCCTAACATCTCAAAATGCAACCCTTGTAAAAGCTTTGTGTACATATTTACTGAACAAAAGTAAGCGATGCGCACATCACTATGGGTCACTCGACTCACACTGCTGTCGATACTTGGCGTACTCGCTAACGAACTAAAATGACGTCAGCTTCTGGGAGCCATTTTGTTTGTGTGAATTTCTTTAAATTTGTACAGTTTCGCTGTTTTGCAGTTTTGAACAACTGGTAAAAGTTAATTGCAGTATAACCATTTGGTATTGCTATTAGAATACATGTAGGCATATTTGTATAATTTGCATTTTATTTTGCATTTTAATAGACTCTAGACTGGTCATTTTTGCCTACTTACAAGTGTGCGGAAAAGTGTCCTCTTTTTCAACTCAGACAATATGGTGACCCTATGTGTACATATCTTAATGCATGTATAATTGAAATTCCAAAGAATTTTAATAATTTTATAATGAAAATGAAGATTTCGACTGTAGAATAACCAATATAAGCAGTTTAAAAAGTAAGGTTAAAAAATAATAATTTTGATTATGATAGTGATAATAATCGCTTTTTTATAATTTTCTCTTACAGTGATGCTACCCGTGTGTTGCTTGTGGGCCTCTGTCAAACTTAGATTTGTTTTTTATTAACTCACCACTTTATTAACCATTTGCTCAATGCCTTTGCTGAGTGTTTCTATTAAAATATACTTCAAATCTATGATAGTCTTGGGGTAGAATAGAAAAGTAGTGCTAGCTAGTAGCATAAGTAACATTTAAATTGTACAAAAAAATCAAAACAAAACTGTTTGGCAAAGTAATGCATTCTCCTATTAACAGAGATCACTGATTTCTGCTAAATGATAACTTTTGTTATTGTAAACCAACTTCGTCCAAAATGACATTGACATCAGAAAAAATAAAAAAGTCATGGTTTTGTTTAAAGTATTTAAATCAATGTGATTTCTATCTCTGATAAACCACAAGTTTGAGGCCCGCTGAAAACCTTCCTAGTATCACAGATGATCAGCCTGTCATTGCTGCTGTAAATAAAATTATACATTTAAAACTGACATATACATACAGGTACTACAAGAGGGTTAGCAGATTTGAGATCAGCTGTAGTTACATGGCGCGTCTGATCATCCGTACATTTGACGTCCAACATGAATTCCACAGAACACTGATCACAGAATTCGTCACATGTACAGTCCTGGAAGAATACCAAACACCAGTTAAATGTAATTTCAAAAATAAAGTTTTAAATATTTTCTCTATTTATTCAAACAACACGTACTCCATAATAGTTGTTACTAATGGTAATATTGATAAACTTATAAATTTTGTTACTAAAAAGTCTAAACAAGTTTCATAAGCAAAAATGAAAACAAAAAACAGCTTATAGGACAACTGAATTACAGGTAACTAACTGGATAGTAAGTCACTGCATACCAGAATAATTAAACAAAAATAAAATCAAATTGTTTACCCTGTGAAACTGCATCCTGTCAATAATCTCATCACAAGTCAATGGAATCAGCCCCACCCTGTGAGCTATGAATTCATCATGCAATACTGTACTATTTGACTGCAGCTGTATCCAGTCTATTGCTGTAACACAGTAAAAATCGACTATTTAAAAAGATGTATATTGCATATTTAATAAACTTATCTTATTTACCTGCAAATGTTGAATTTGTCAATGTTTATCTTAAAAAATATTTGGTATTGCAGTAAGATCATCTGAACAGTTACGCACAAGAGCAAAGTCACAGTACAGCCAAAAAGGAATAAATGAACATGGTTTCACCAACATGGTAGTCCAACTGGAACTACCTGTTCTGTCCACAGTTATCCCAGTTATGCAGAGTTAACTGCACTTTCATATCAAATAAAACAACTAAAATTGATAAATTGAATTATAGTCTGTAGCTCACACAGCAGCCTTACGTTTTTAAAAAAACAATTCTGATACAATAACTTTCAATACCTCTTAATAAAAAATATAAAAAATCATGAAAATGCACTAATGACAAAATTAAAAAGATACAAAATTCCAATATACAGAAATAAAGTCAATTTAAAAAATATATTACAAAGACAAAATTGATGAGATATCTTAATCAGATTTGCTCTATATAGTCAGTGGTTATCAGAGTTTTTAATCACATTTCATTTATGTATTTCAGGTACCCTGTTGCTAAAAGAGGCCTACTGCTAAATGAACCCCTAAAAATGACTACTCCGCAAGAAAAGGCACAATGTGTGTCGTGGTTTATTGAAACAAAATCAGGTAAGCAGATTCAGCGAAATTACAGAACTAACTATGGAAGAGATCCACTGTCACATCTCTCAATTTGTGCATGGCACAAGAAATTTATGGAGATAGAGTCAGTGTTGGATAAAGGGAGGAGTGGCAGACCAAGAACATCTGAGGAAAACATGGATTGTGTAAGACAAGCCTTTGATCATTCTCCTGCAAGTCCATTCGTACTGCTGCTGGACAGTTACATCTACCACGTTCAACAGTGCACAAAGTCCTGCACAAAAACTTGCAATTAAATAATAAAAATCATGACATACATGCCTTTTCTTGAGGAGTAGTCATTTTTAGGGGTTCGTTTAACAGTAGTACGTCTTTTACCAACGGGTTACATGAAATACGCAAATACAAAGTGATTTAAAACTTTGATAACCACTGAGTACATAGAACAAATGTGATTAAGGTACCTCATCAATTGCTTTTTAGCATATTTTTTAAATTGCAAAGAGACTTCATAGACACCCATATTACTGCATATGATCTTAACGCGAAAAGAAAAAATACCAACAAACACTAACAAGCTATTTGCTAATAATCATACTTCTCCATTACATAATGAATACTTTCATAATCTGTTATTAATAATATCTAGTGTTTTTATTGGGGATTTTTCCATGCTGCATATTCTCTGTTTTTAATTACTGAATGTGTTTAATTAGAATTTGTGATCAGAGTTATAAAGTCCAAAAAACTTTGCACTTACTGATTTTCGATGCTTTTTCCTTTCTCCTTAAAAGTAGTACACAACAGCATAGTAAAGATCATGTTTTTTTCAATTTCTTTGTTGGGGTTTCTTTATTATTTGATGCAGTACATAGAAACTTACCCAATGTTGGAACTTCAGCGATTAAAACTCTGCGTATGGAATTGGCAACACTACAAAAAAGTTAAAAGCTATAAGAAAACCCCAAAACGCAAGGTTGCAAAATGGTGAGTGATGAAACAGTGGACAAAAAATCTACAATATTTTGAATTCATTGATTAATAATTTTTTTTAAGATTACACCAGTGATAATAAATTTAGTATTTGACACAAAAAGGAAATGATTTTGTTAAACAATGTGTTTTTGTGCTGAATCAGATCAACAAGCAAATTTATACAAGGTCAATTAGCCATGCTGTATATTATATGAGCTGACAATTTAGAAAACATTAGCCTGTAACCAACACATAAGTAAACAAACAGTTTTATATTAACATGCTCCTAAAGTCTAGTTTAAAAAGAAAATTTTAAAACAGTGTTAGAAGTCAACTTGATGTTAAAATTTCACCTCAAGTCAGTATCCTCTATATAAAACTTCACATGTTCTTCACTTAATTCACTGACGTGAATAGTAGGCTGATTAGCATATGGCATACTGTATAGCTAGAGAACAAACTATTTTTCAGTAAAATATCACAAAAAATAAAATTAACAAAACCTGCTATGTAACAAGAAAAAACAGCATACAGTTTTACACCACCAAATGATTTTCTTTTATACAAGTTTGGAATCTGTACACATAAAACAGCAAAAAAATAGAGTGAAAAATGGAAAATTGCCCTGTCTAAATTCTCAACTTTCTAAAAAATGGTTTAACAACAACAGTTTGCTTTCTTTCCTAGGAAATAACAAAGGTATTGGGCAAATGGAAGAAATGCCAATAAAATTGACATACAGGGGGTGAGAAAAGACAATTTATGAAAACTAGCAGAGAAATATGCCTAATAAGTAGCACAATAAGTAAACTACACGATAAGATATCAATAATGAGAAGATAAGATATTATGAAGTTATCAGCAACTTACAATAGGGGGAAAAAACAGAAGCCCAGCAGATCACTTACCTCGAGTCAGAGCAATACTGGACTTTGATAGGTACATAAATAATGATTTATACTTGGTCACTGGTGAATTAGAAAAAATGTTTTGGCAAGTTATGTTGCAAGACTCATAAATAAGTCGTGGAAAGTAGAAGTAAATGAAAAATGACTGTTTAGATTTCCATTAGAGGTGGTAATTAACACACTGGTAGGAAACACAACAGATGTACAAATTAAAAGGTCTGCAACACAACAAATTCCATTTGGATCCAGTCAAAAGAATTGTAAATATACTAAATTATCCTAAAATAATGATGGGTCCTGATTTGGAGGTATGCTCAAGATTGTATGTTTATAATACTTTAGAAATAGGATAAAAAAATACTATAGATTAATTAGTAGAAAATTTCTTAAATTTGAAGAACAAAAGAAAATAAGATTTAATATAACGAAAACCAAATATGTATTACAAGAACGATACAGAAAAAATCCAGTCATAAAATAAGAACTCAAATAAATGGAGGCGAATTAATAAGGGACCAAAGATATAAATATTTGGGTATAATCGGTTGACTAATACTAGGAAATATAATGCAATGATAAAGAAGTGAAAGAAGAAAATGAAATTCCTTATTTATTTAGATTTACTTAAATACTTTAATTATAGGAAAGGATGAAAATATGGAACACAAGTTATTGGAAATCATATTACTAATGCATGAATCAAAGGTAATCCCTGCAGTCCTTTATAATAAATATAACACAAGGAAATGGAAATTCTTAGAAAATATTCAGAAAAACACTACATAGAGAATCTTAGAGCAAAAAACTACTTCATATCGGGTGATAAATAGTGAAATACAGAAAATTAATGCCTTTGCAAGTTTAGTTGATTCCAATGTTCAAAGAATGTCAAAGCGAAGTGTCATTGGTCCAGAAAGAACGAGATTATGAAAAGTGTTGGTATGAAGAAGTTAATAAAATAATGGTCAAATATGTCATTGAATATGAGGTACAGCAAATACAAGAAGTAAAGGTCTGCATGGAAAAAACGGTAAAAGCAAAAGAAAAGAATAGAAGAGTTTAAAACCAAGGTTGAAACGATGACAATTAAGATTTTTAAATCTCGAGGATAACATTTGGAAAACAACAGTATATAAAAATGTTAAAGGTTAAAGGAGTTAAAGATTAGATAGAATGTCTTAGAATTGAAAAATAATTACAAACTAAGATAATGGCAAGTTTTCTTAACGTTCATGTGAGATTGACACAACAGAACATTTGTTTACCTGTAAATGCTTGTCTTTGTTAAATAAAAAGGGATTCAAGGTCAAGATCTAATGGAAGCAAATGCACAAGTGTTATGAAGAAACTGCAATGGTCATGATGGGATACCGGAAAAAACAACTAAAGACTGTAAAGTAGACAAACTAAACTACGGTGTTTTGTACCTTGCAGGCTTGCACCTTAAAAAGAGTGCCTGCTTTACGGCAGAAAGGGCGCTGTGAAACTACGCTGCGTAAATTTGTCAACTAATCGGACCAAACAGTAAGCTACAATGATAAGAAAAGCAACACTTGAGAGTAGAATTTTTCACTCAACCTCGATACAGGGGCCATGCTAAGCGCATTTTAATAAATTGACGCTTGCGCTATAATTATTTGTTTTTAACTCAATAGACATTTGTTTTCTTCAAGCTAAACACGCCAGTACTCACTACTCAATACTCAGTAGAAGAAAAACAGAACTGCAAATAATTGATAGTGTTCTGGACTCTGGTCATCATCGATTACTCAAACTCAAATGTTTTTTTAAATGGCATAACCAAAAGTTGGAAGTATGTCCGCAGTGGCACACCTCATGGCACCCTCGGTGGCCTTTATTGCTTCCAAACCTTCATAAACAATATCACGAATTGCCTGTCAACTGGGACATCATTGACCTGTATGTTGATGATTCAAAACCATTCCATCTGATATGGACTGACAGCAATGGGCATATCATGCTACAATTCCACCTCAACAATATTTAAAAATGGTGTGAAGAATGGTTTTTGGAAATAAAAAAGCAAGAGTCGTCTTTTGCTCATTCGTCCTAAAAATGAAACTCCATATTGTCTTAAAGACGGGCCAATTGAGGATAAATAATCCATTAAAGATCTTGGCATCACAGTAACGAATAATTTAAAGTGGAATATCCACATTAGCAATGTCATTTCACAAGCAAATCAGTAGGCATGATCAATTGTTGTATTACATCTAATACAGCCTCGGCAATCATCCCACTTTATAAAGCTGTTGTACGCCCAATTCTTGAGTATGCTTCAGTACTCTGGTCACTGCAGTACTCCACTCTCAAAGCATCTTTGGAAAAAACACAAAACCAGTGTGTTATACTAGTTGAAGACACTGACCTTTCCACGATATCAACTCTGGAACAATGGAGAGAGACCTAATCAACTGTCGTAAAGTAATAAATGGAGCATCCATCCTCAAGGAAGACGATTGTTTTCATGCCGCCTAGACACTAGGTGTGAGCATAGAACATTCGAGTTCGAACATTCGAATCGAGTTTGAATGTTCGAATTCGATTCGAACGAGTTTTTTTACATTTAACTTAGATTCGAACCTAAAATTATAGATTGAAATAATTCAGCACTTCAGTCACATACGTTCTTTGTCATTAAAATATTTGAAACAGCATGCAATTAGCACAATTTAACTGCAATTTCTGTGCAAAATTTTAGCAAACTAATAGTGGTTTTACTGCAGAACAAAATCAAGTAATATGCATGATCTTTGTTAAACCACTTTTTATTAATGGTTCGAAAACTTGATCGAAAATCTTTCAAACTCAATTCGAATTTGATTCAACCACAAAAGTCGCAAATTAGATTCGATTCGAATTCGCTTGCAGGTAGAGAATGCTCACCCCTACTAAAGACCTCTGTGGATGCCCATCCAAACCATTTGTTTCTTTTTCATGAACCAATGTTTGGTCACACTTTTTGCTTCCTGCATCCTCGACCCTTGGACCAAATTATCAGCTTCAACCATTCAAGCACCATCTGTCAATGGTTTTAAATCGTGTCTGAGAGGGGACTGTAACCGAGTTCAACTCTCGGTCCCTATGACTTTGAAAGGTAAGATTGAGAGGTAAGACATATTTGTAATGTAAAAGTCCATAGAGCCAAAATAAAAGTGATACTGCAAAACATTGGTTTAAGCTAGAATGATGTACTCGAAAGAAATGCATTACATTTAAATGATTAATTATTAGGAACAACCATTCTCTGCCAGAAAGCGAATTTGAATCGAATCAAACCGAATTTCGAGAATAAATTGGATTGAATTTTTATATTTGCACTTTTAATATCCAATAATGATTTGATAAAATTGAGTCGTCAAATTTGATTCGCACTCGAGTTTAATCTTGAAGATTTTTTAATAAATTTACAAATCATTTAATAAAAAACATGGATTGTGCATGTTATTCTGCAATAAGAACACCAATATTTTGTTTAAAAGTTTGGCATAATAAATCAATAATCGCACGTAAATTGTGCTGGTTGCATAATGTTACAAATCTTTTATTGATAAGGAATTTCATACGTTTCAAGTGCAGAATTATTAGTACCTATAATAACCGATTCGAATTGAATTTGACGTAATAAAGTTCGTTTCTTATTGAATTTGAACGTTCGCGTTCAATTCGTGCCATCGAACTAGAACGTTCGAGTTCGATTTGTGCCTTCGAACTTGAACGTTCGATGCTTGTTACAGCTAATTGCACTTAAAAAAACGCAGGCCAGGTTAATCCGAATCGTGTTCGTATCAGTCGTAAGAAAAGACAGTAATCGCGTTGCACGAATTAGTGATGCCCAAATTGTAAAGCTGTGCAGCGATGTTTATATAGTATATTCATAAGGCTGCACGTGCAGCAGTAATAATTACAAAACAAGCGTAAGGTGACGGCTGCAATAGGCGAAGGTCAGGCGCAAAAGTTAATTTTTGTGATATTTTAAAGCTTAAACGAAGCTGGAAAAAGTTAATTTTTACAATCTTTAAATTTATTCGTAGTAGGAACTGGAGTCCAGAAAGCTTGTTCCTCGAATGCTGAGGAGCAACTTATACTAGTTATACCTAGGCTTAGCCTAGGTACTACTAGTACTAGAAAGGTACGGTACTAAGGATTTGGATTCTGATTCAAGACTTAACAACACTGAAGTTGACAAGACATTGAGTGCTGGTAAATTAGCATTGTAATTTTGCATTATAGTTTTCTGATGCAAAATTACGTGAAGTTTGTGTTGGTTATATGCTAATTCACAGTCGTCGAGTGCACTTTCTTTAGTGCCAGTTAGGACTTAGCAATTACCAATATGTCTTGAGCAGTGAAAATTCAGACTCTGAACAGTGACGCTATTTAGTGATCTCACTGTTCTCGCAAATCATGTACCAATTATGAAGCAAAAGACTTACTAATTACCACAGAATTCCGTGACTAAGCCCGTAAAATGACTTGCTGCTAAACTCAGGACTGGTTGACTACTGGCATATTTACTGTACTATTACCACTATTGTCTTTGGTGACTAATTGACTACTGGCAGATTTATTGTGTCACTGTCTTTGGTTTTTCATACCTTCATCTTTGCATTGCATTGTTGTGTAATGCAATAAATTATTACTCACTCAATTGTTTTTAAATTCTAAATAGTGAAAAAATGTTTTTTGTAATCAACTTATTTATATATAATTTATAAAGAAGCTTACATATGGGATTTAGGGCTTACTGGACATAAATTCTTGTCACCTGACAAGCAACTGGCGTATCTGCAAATGGACATTCATACCATCCAGTTCATTTTGTGCAGTCATAGTTATTGCAATGACAAACAATATTGATACACATGGCTTTCAAGTTCTAAAACTATTAATGAATGAGTCTGAAGGAAAGCAACCGTGATGTTCACCCTAAATTGGGCCAATTGACATTTATTTTACTGGTTTTAGAATAGCTTTTAGTAGATAAGAAAATGGAGCTTTGAGCACTGCATGGATAACAACTTTGGAAATTTTGTAGCTATTTTATGTCAAAAATACTTAATTGAATGAGAAACCCAGGCTGTCAACTAACAGTGCTGTTGAAGCACTGTTTTTTCTACCATATACCCTGAATATTATGAATGATGACTTTATGAGCAATTTTTCAACCTTATAGTAATCAAAAATAAATAAAAATATCAAAATGTTTGAGCAACATTAATCGTAGACACTGTTGTTTGCACATTGAACCATTTTAGCACTGTGCAAGTAGCAGATTGTATGTTATGTTTGTTAGTTTATGTCCATGCAGATGCTGATAACTTTTGTTCCCTTGTATGTAATATCTAAAGGTGTAAAATGTCTTGCAAGAATGATGTGATGATGTGCTGAAGAGCTGATAAATTATTAACTAAAAAGTTTTTCACTTGTTTGAAGCTGTTTCATCCATGGTAAACCTAAATTTAATTTAACGATATGTATGGTAAAAATAAATGTAATGCTATCAATGCTGTGATCAGTTCTTGGATACATGTATTAATGATCAGATTTCTTTTCTGTTTTCTAGGTCACCTATGAATTACAATCAGTCAACACTGCTTTAAAATGGTGTTAGATTTTGATGAAGTGCTACCGCATATTGGCGAGTGGGGAAAGTACCAGAAGTTACTATTCTGGTTGATATGTGTTCCCGCTTGCATACCTTGTGCTTTTCATGGTTTTAATCAAGTGTTTCTCGGTGCTATACCCCCACATTGGTGCACTGTACCACAACTAATAGGTTTTACGGATGAACTACAGAAGAACATGAGTGTTCCTTTAGAGGATCAAAGAGGTGAAATGGTGTTTAGCCAATGCTTAATGTACGATGTTAATTATGATGAACTTATTGAGGTTAATCATACTTGGTATGGTGATTCAGCATGGAATTCTACTGCTTGTAAATATGGTTGGAACTATGATCATTCAAATTATGAAAAGACAGCCATAACTGAGGTTTGTTTGTCATTTTGTGTATTTCTTAACAGCATGAGGCAAAGTGTCTCCTTACTATTTTCCAGATATTCTTTTCTACCTAAAATATTTTCCTATGTGTTAATGAGCTTATGGTTTCTGAAAAAAAAATTAAAAATATTGACTGCCGTTTTTGCTAAGCTTACTTTCATGATTTAGAAAGTAAAAACAGGACAACAGTTTGTTGTCTTGGAACAAAAACCTTAGTTTTTCAAATTGATTAATAATTGATAGTTTCCACTACTGTCAAACAGCAAATAATTCTGACTCTGAAATGACATCACTACAGTCTCAGTCAGAATCACACTCAGTACATATCACTGCAGTCCGTGACACTACTGATGAATTTTTGAAGAGCTGAAAAGATTTTAACTAAGGTTTGGTGTATGATCTTCAGACATCATCAGACAAAACACACTGTCTCAAACTAAAGTGCAAATGTTGTTTAGCTCGAAATTGTGCTGAAACTGCGACATCTGCTGACTGTAAAAAATCTACAATCAGCTTACAACTGCAGAACGCTCAGCTTGTGATCGTCTACAGTCGAAATTCTTCTAGTCTACAATCTTCGCGACAGTAGGATAACGTCAATTCCACTCCCCGACGAAAAAACGTTCTGCGATTGTAGCGAAAACTCTCTGATAGCACATATATAAGTACAGAGTGTGTCTGTAGTTATTCTAAAGAACTATATTATTATTACTATTATTATTATTATTATCATTATTATTAATATCAAATTATTGGTTTACAATTACATCTATAGTTATTTGTGTTAAGATTAAGTCTAGAGATCTTTAAATGTTTTTGTGAGCTTGGTTGCCACATTGGTATGCTTACCTCCGTATTATTCCCATGCAGATTTAAAAAAAATATTACATTTTTTGTACCTATTCATCCGTTTTGCTGTTTCACAGTACTTTACATTGATTTCACTGTAGACGGCAGTCTCTCAAAAATTCTTGTTTCTATATATTGAATTGCCATTGTTGTACATGCTTTTATGATTTACAGTGGAATTTAGTATGTGATAAGGACTACATGGGTTCCTTGGCATACACAATTTATTCTGTTGGCAACTTGATTGGAAATTTTCTGTTTGGTTTTATTCAAGACAGGTAAGAGCTAAAATTAAATTCAGCTTAAGAGATAATTTTTTGCATTTCAACTAACATAAAATAATTATACATTAACATACTTAACCTAATAATTTTAATAATATAAAAGTGAGTACTATAGTACATAGATTCTCGTCTTACTAATGATACCTAACATAAATGTTTGTGCTCATACCTAATATAAATAAATATGGGCAAGGAGCAGCCAGTAAGTTCGATTATGTTGTATTTAGCTAATTGTGTAAAAGTTGTGATAATGTACAAAGGGTGCATAAGATTTTAGATTTTAATTCACATTTTTATGTGTTTAAGGAATCATATTTTGTTTTCCTAATACTTGTTTGAGGCTTAGAGATGTGTTTGAATTCCTACTGTGTTTTTGAAGAAAATAGCTGATTTACATAAGTTACCATGACACTGAAAGACAGTAATATGTTTGTTAGCTACTTGAAATCTTTCCTAATCTTTCTGTTAAAACAAGTTTGTGATTGCTTTCAGAAGCAATGTGCAGGAACTTATTAGTTTCAAAAAACATCTAAGAATCTATTTTGGTGTTATCTATGTGCTGCACAGAAAACTCATGTTCTGAAATAACAAGAACAACTGGCACCATATTCCATAGAAAAGCAGGCTTTGAAAACGTCTAAATTTTAAATGTGTTACATTATTGTAGTAGGACCTGTGCACAAGCATTTTTAGCATTTTATAAATTTATTTTGTCCAGTACTACGATCCACTTTACAATATACTATGACACCCTCACAGTGATCTTTCAGTTTCATTTAAGAGAATTTTTTGTAACTAGTTTCTGGACTTTTATGATGATAATAAGAACAAAGCACCTCCAGACACAAATTACAATTATAAAACAAAAGTATTCAGTAACTGGTTCCCAAAATTACAGAAAATTTGTTTCTCTGTCAAAGCAAGCTATTTAATATCATAATCTACTGTTGCTAGGAATTATTTCAAATTTTCTAAATTGACTTACTAACTATCTACAGCTCTTTGGATAGAAGTGGACTATATGACTGGGTCAGGTCTTTTTAGAACAGCTCAACAGTACTCCAAGCAGGATGAATGACTAGGGTTTATAGTCCGTGAGCTAGACCCTCAAAATTTGGTCACCAGTACCATCCAGAAAGCCAAATTTTCCCTATGTATTTTGAAAAAGTACTTATTTTGAATTGTGAAAAATACTTGGTGGACATTTCTGCAGTACAGTTTTGTGGGCAGTACTGGCCCATTTGTGAGACCACCCTCAAAAAGCTATGTTTGGGCAAATTTGTACATGGCAAAGATGAGACTACACAATGCTGTAGCCATGCAAGTTTTAAGAGGTTACTTTATTTAGTCATATACTGTTCACCATTGTGATCATTTAGATAGTAGCAGAAAAAATATTCCTGGTCCCTAAATTATTAGGGCATACTGCCCTGAAACTGTCCTGTCTCAGAAAAATCATAAAAATGTGTTTATTAATAACTTGTTTATTTTTCCCATGCTATTTTGTTTACCTTTTGTAAATTTTTACTTACACTTTGTACTACTCTTGACATTGCTGTATAAAATTCCTACATTAGTGGTTACTAAGGGTGGGGCAGTAGTTGGGCATGGAGCATTTTATTAAGCCACTCCAAAAAGCCATTCTAAGGTAGACATGTTTATGCTCAAATAAAATGCTATCTGGTTCCACTACATTACAACAGTATGTAATTTGCTCGCAATAGTCCTACGCAGATGACTTCTGTGATTACCATAATAGTACAATAGTATAACTAGTTCAAAGTTTCATTTTTGATATTCCTCTCACTATGAACTGACTTCATTATGTAACTAAATATGCTGTATCAGTCAATTACCATTGGCAAGAGGCAAAAATAGTTAACAGTAAATATGTTGACTTGAGTGTTTGCATCTTATTGATTTTTGTTCCTAATTTTTTAAGCAAAATGTTTTTGCACGATTTTCACTGGTAATTTGCCTGTAAGAATAGTTTATTTAGTTGATACTTGTTTCATATTTACAACACAAATTAATTTTATCAACTACGATAACAGCAAATTTCTTGAAAGCCCACTCATTAATATTACGACTGCGAACAACAGTAACAACAGCAATGATAGTGATGTGATGATGATTAAAATGGCGATGTTAGCGTCTGTGATAATAAAGAACTTCTGATCTTTAAAAGCAATTTGACAAACTTCCACTGCAACTATCTTCATGAGGTAAAAGGAAAAGTAAAGTAAAAGTAGTAAGTCTAAAGTGCTAACATTGAAATAGAGTAAGTTATTAACTGTTCCATTACTAAATGAGATTTTCATTTGTTTTTCTACAGTTGTCTGGATAAGCATACAAAAGTTTTTTCAGAATGTCGTATATGCATACAATACACCTTTACTATTTCTACTGTATTTTTAAAGGCTGCGCTTGTAGCATTGTTTTCAAATGAAGATTGTAATGTAGCCAAAAAACATAGAACAGCATTTAGGTACTTAGAACAAGGTAAACTGCTTTTTAGGTAGCAGACAGCTGTGTTTTGCAACATCTTGGGCTTTTCAGCATATATCAATAATTTTTTGGCTTATAGTTGTTCATACAAGTTTAAAGTGCCTGTAAAAGAGATGAGGTAGTAGGCATTTTTTAACACATTTTAAACTCTACAAGCTAATGTCTATACACTGTTGGCATTCATAGCAAGAAGACAGGATCCTAGCTTATTATCTAACATAACCTTCTAAGATGGTTGAGTTACTGTACCAGCAGAATCACGTTGTGATGTAAGTACATCATGCCCTGCAGACATTAAATTTTTATCTACTGCTAAAATGAATGCACAGCCACAGAATCATCAATGGTCAACACTCCAAGTGTTACCCAGAGCATATATGATTCCTAATATTAGGAAACTAACTAATTTTGAAGGGAAATATTGAAGGTGCTTGTTTTCTGTGTGAGAGTCAAGACCATTTTCACATGTTTAATTTCTTAGCATTGCATTAATTTTTTTTTCATTCACAGAACAGGAAGAAAGAAGGCCTTTTTTGCTTGTTTAACGTTGCAGACCGTTTTTGGCATAGCTACTGCATTTGCACCTAATTTTGTCTCTTTCACTGTTTTCCGCTTCTTTGTTGGTCTTACGGTACCTCAAATCTTTGTGATACCGTTCGTCATAGGTGCGTATAAATCAGCATCATTTTACTGTCATTGTAGCCAATAAACAGCTTTTGTATTTCAAATTTCTTTACAAGTTGTTAGCTAAGCTACTACAATTTATTGTGCTAATCAATGAGTAAGTAAAATGAATAACTTTAAACTTAACTATGGAACCTTGTACAATGAAGGTTAAATGCATGTTTGTCTCTTAATAGTTGTTTAGAGCGTGAGAATTTTACTCACTTTTAATAATGAAGGATGGATTTATGATCAAATAATATGAAGTAATTTTGCAGCTCAGAAGTTTGCACAAACTATAGTTAATGTTAGGCTTCCAATGTTCAGCTTCGTATTGTTTATCTGGAAAAGACTTTTTTAACAACAGACTTGAATCATTTTGACAAATATTTCGATTACAGATTGGGTTAACGTGCAAATTTGTTTAAATAGATTTTCTGCTTTTCAGCTATAGAATTAGTTGGGCCCAGCAAACGAGGCTTTGTCACCCTGGTGCAATGCTGTGCATACACGACAGGACTCTTAATCTTGTCAGGTGTGGCATATTTAGTACGGAACTGGAGGCACCTTGCATTAGCAACGAGCATTCCTTTTTTGTACATGTATATCTACTGGTGGTAAGTTGCTGTTTTTTGAGTTACTTTAGAAATGAGAGGTTTGCAAAAATGAGAAAATCAAATTGGAAACTTTATATGTCATTAAATACTTAATAACTTTTTGTTAAGCATAATTTAAAAAAGCAGTAATTTTTTCAAGTCTTTGGACTAAATAAGCTTTAATATATGAATTTTTGTTTTTTGCTAGTCTTTAACATAATTTATATATAAGTGTTCAAGCATTCATTTTCATTCATACAGAGTGAAAGACATTCAGTGTTTTTGTTGGTGTTACTAAGTTGTACAATTCCATTATCATTATTCCAGTCTTCATTTTAGAATTTTTCTGCCTTATGAAATGTTGGAAATTACACCCTGGTTGGTGAACAGCAGAAAAACTAACAGTAAAAGTTGTTTCCTGGCTCTACACTTTGCTGCGAGTTTGTTTTTAGTTTGCCTTATAGTTTGAACTTCTAATGCTTATTAGTAGACTGTTTTTTCTATATTGTTCAAATTTTTAAACATTAAATTTTAGTTTAGTTCAAAAAGTTCAAATAACGAAATTTCTTCAGATGTTGACACACCATGATGGCTATATCTAAACGCAGTGAAAAAATTGCATTACATATTTCAAAGTCCTACGACTTCAAAAATTTGAAGAAAAGGGGATGAAACTTAACACAAGAATGTAATTTGCAGTTACTGTATACTTAAAAATGTGTTATCCTTTCTTGGGTAGTTTGAATTTCTCTTTACATTATGGCCATTATCACAAAATTTGCCTTCTTGACTTTTTCCTCAGTGAACTGCTTTTCTTTCTTTTCCGTGAAAGACCTTTGCAGCAAATAAGTTTTTGTCTTGCAACTTATGTGCTACCAAGATTTTTGAAATTTGTACTATTGGAAGACAATATTTAAGCTTTAGTTTGGACAAGATTTAAATAGTTAAAGTGGAATTCAAACATGTGGCAAGATCACCAGCATGCCATAAACACCAGTGATTAAAATAGCAAACTTTTTGTATTATTGCTTGCTAGTGCATTGTCATACATATGTCGTTGCTTAGTATGCGCCATCATAAAAATGATGCTTGGTAAATTTGCACCCCTCATACACTCAAAAAAGAACTCTATTTTATATCATATGAAGAATTCACTACAGTTGTTAGGTACAACTACCTGATGACAATAAACTTTATCTATATTTTTATACTGGCATTTACTGTATAAATTAAAACATCATCAGAAACATTGGCAGCAACTCTATATTTGAGTAAAGTGGCAAAAATGCATCCCATTGTGTTGAGTATGCTAATTAGGACACATAATGTCCATCTGGGCGTGAAGAACCACCTGTACTATATGCTTAAATATGTATTTAAGCTCAGGGGCAAAATTGTAGTTAGTACTAGCATGATCTTTATCATAACAGCTTGCTTTAAAAAATAAATTGCCGTCTGAGAAATTTATGCAAATATAGCATGTACTCTATGCATACATACATAAGTATGTACGTATGTATTTTAGAATTTTTACTGTACGGTGTTTTTGTTTTTGGAAGCTTCCCGGAATGGATTTTGAATTAAAACTGTGTAATTTAGTTTTGTAATATTTTGAAGGTTTTTGCCAGAATCATCACGATGGTTGTTAGCTAACAACAAAATTGACCAGTGTGAAGAATTAGTTCAGAAAGCAGCCAAGCTAAACAAGAAGAACATAGGAACAAATCTAATCTTGCAACTCATGGTCTGTATTCTGTTCTTAGTAAAGTGCATTTCCACTTAATCACTTTCATCAGAGAAGTGGTACAGCTGCAACCATACTGTATTTATTAACAGCTTTTTAATAAGTTAGTTAATTAATTAAATTAAATTAAGTCAATTTTTTAGTTTCTTAGTTATTTGCAAGTGAACATCGACTACTTATTAGCAGCTTTTTGCACACATATGTATGGGCTTTTTGCTAGAGAGTATCAAATAACTTATCAGCAGTTTCTTGAACTCATAGTTATGGGATTTTTGCCAGAGAATCATTGCCAGATGTTCAACTACGGATTAGCAACTTTTTGAACTCATAGTTATAGATTTTTACTAGAGATCATCGACTACTTATTAGCAGCTTTTTGAACTTATGTTTCTTGTCAAGAGGATTAACTACTTGTTAGCGGCTTTTTAACTAATTAAGCTCAGTTAGTTTTTTTAACTCATCGTTATGGGTTTTTGGGAGAGAGCACATGTTAATTTGAGCATATGACTGACTAACAATGCTCAGTCATGATCACTACCCTATTTAAGGAAGAATTGCAAAAATTAGAACGAGGGCTTTTTTTCGTCTTTATTATTTTTCAATTCTTTTTAAGATAATTTTGTAGTTATTACTTTACTTAATAATACATTCTATGTCATTGTGGAAATCGGTTTAGTATGCACATTTTTAAAACATTTCAGATAGTCTTTATACCAATTAAATAAAAGATAAGTAAATAATTACTGAAAATGTTATAAAGTTTGCGCTAAATGAGATGTAAGTTCATCAGTGGCATAAGCATCAATGAAATCTGATTTAAAAGTTTACTTCACGTCTTTTTTTCATTTGTTTTTAGAAACGGGATGAAGAAGACAAAGAAAAGCTGGTTCCTGAATCAGAGCAAATTACTTATACAGTGATAGATTTGTTTCGTACTCCTAACCTAAGGAAGAAAACAATTTTGATATCTTTTATATGGTAAGTCATGTAGTTTATATTGCCATATTTCACTGTATGCAACCATAGGCGTCTAGTGACGTCACAATATAAAAACTAGCTAAAAAATTTAAATAAACGAAAACTTGAACCGGCTTCACAACAAAAACTATCTGTTTACAAAGTTACATCTGAAACAAGTGACCCAAGAATCACTTCTAATGATGTGGGACATCTGGTATAGTGTTTTTGCTCATTATCTTTTTATGTTGTACAAGTTATGGCAGTTTTAGAACTTCAAATTTTTTGTGTGTGTGGGACTGTCTATAGGGTTATTCTATAGTTAAGCAGTATATGATTTCTTTGATTTACCAGCAACTGAACTAAGGTCAGCTGACTTCTAGGTGATCAGATTATCATGTAATAAGACTTTATGGGTCTGATTTTGCCGACTTTAACATTAGTCCATGAATAAAATAATTGCTACTTTATTTTAAAATTTACCTTGTTATTTCATAGAGACTAGAACGAATGCGGAAGGCTTTTGTAAAAAGGGAGGAGTAATAAAATAAATAAAGAAAACTGAAAACTTATTAAAACACAATATGTGGTGAGCAAAATTAACTGAAGTCTCTGGGAAGGTTAGAAAGTCAAAGAATTATCAGTTCAGCTGCAGTGTGAGTGAACACAAGGCAGTGAGATTTTGCAAGTTCAGTAACTAATTGAACGTGGAGTGCTAAATGCTTACTGTCAGAAAAATGCGTATGCCCAAAACTGGAAAAGGAAATGTAAAAGTTAGTGTGTTTTTCGATTCACAACCCATTGACAGGGTTTATGATGGCTGCAGTTTTTTTCAAGGCAGTTATTATTTTTTACAAGAAATAATTATTTTTACAGGTTCGTAAATGTGTCAGTGTATGTAGGACTAAGCTTATACATCCCTATTCTAGGCAACTCTGATTATTTGAATTTCTTCATTTCCTCTGCAGTGGAAATGCTATCATATCCCATACTGTGGGTGGTAATTGACAGGTAAGTCTGGCAATACAGTAAGTGCTCGCCTAACAATGCTAATACATTCCTGTAAAGCGCAATGCTAAACAAAGCCATTATTTCCATATATGAGCACTGAGATTCATTTCAAGGGCAAGAATAAAAAATACTTAGTTCGTTATTTGACATATAAGCTAAATGTTTTATGGGTTTTCTGCATATTTCTTATTGTTTAAGTTCTTTTTGCTTCCTTTAAAACCACCTGTTGTTCTTACCCAACTAGCGGGTTCTCTTTAAAGCCATGACTCGGCAAAACTAATATTTGGCTGTTTATCCTACATAGATTGCTGGTGAACATTAGTTATCCTTGAATGTTTAAGGCCACAGCAGTTAGACCTACATAGTGAGAAGTATGCAGAAGCTTTATCTGGGTACTGGTTGCTATAGCAACAGCTTGTAGGCAGAGTTCCTTAGGCATAAGTTTATCATAAGATAGCAAATAGATCTTGCCTGACATAGACACACAGTCTTTAGCAGTTAGCAATGGATGACAATATAAATTGAAGTTTTACGTTACTAGTAGCTTTTTTGGAATAAAATAATGCAATAAATGGTGTTTTAATGCTTCAAATAAGCAAAAAAGTCGTTTTAGAATAAAAAATTGCTTCAAGTAAAGAAGAAAATTGTTAAAACAAAACATGCGGTATTAAGCGAAAAGGGTGTCAGATATTCAGCGTCGTTAAAATGAAGCGTCTTTAAATGAGTTACTATATGTAGTTTTTTGCTGTACAATTTTTTTCAAAACTAACTGCTGATAAAACTTATTTTTACAAGTTATATGTTCTATTTGTAATAATACTAATTGTACTTTCTAACATGTTGATTACCAAACAAAGCATCATAATGTTATAGTATTTCTGTGCACAACTGACATTTGGCCAACACAAGATAGCATTTTTTTCATTCAACTTCATTCAAGTTACATACACAGTATCACATTGTTTCAAATGTGGGACATAGAAGCAGCCACCAATCTGCATATTAGCATGTTAGCCCTCGCCGCCTGCACGACGTCAATTTTGTCACCATAACAAGAATTAGTGGCAACATATTGCTGGTACATAATAAACATTGTTTGCTGATTTTGAATTCACTGATAAAAGAAAAACTTATTATATCAATAATTATAATTGATGCAATTATTACTTTGATACATTACAATTATAATGCTCTTTTCTGCAAATGGGTAAGTAAACATTAAAGCTTTGTGCTTATATTGTAAAACAAAGTGTAAAACATGCAGAATAATCCGAGACAAAGCAGTTTTGGAAGCTGTTAGGGGGTACAAATGTTTACTTACATCAGATGCTTAGACCTGTTATCTTCACAAGTTTCAGAGTATAAAATCCTCAGCTGCTTGCAATTTATGATCTTTTTTTGTCTTGGCTCACCTTTTCACAATATAGTCTGGAGTAGGTGCATAATATATGTTAGATGACGCGGGTAGCAAACTACCCAATGTTGTGGGTATTTTCAAAGTGATGAAAAAGAAGCCAGAGCATAAGTGGGAAATAATTATTTACTGCTTTTGAATCAAGGAATAAGCAAAATTTTTATGTAAAAGCAGTTTTGCTTAGTAATACTAGTGAAGAAAATGATAAGGATACTTGGATCAAATGATACATTTATGACATTGTTAAATGCTAATTTTTGCTGTACATTCAAAATCATGAGGCAGCTTTGGGGGCCTAAATTCAGTTTTTGTAAAGTACTGTAAAGACTAGTGCTAACATCCGCGCTACATCATTACATACAACTAAAGCGATGCAAGCTAACTTGTTTTAATGTATCCCAGTAGTTTATAGATAGAGTCTGCTGCCAACGCTGTTCTAACTGCTTAGCATGGTGCCGCCGATAGTGATTTTCCTAGGCTTGTCGAACAAATGTGCATTGGCACACGTGATTGGTACTGTTACCTGGCCCAGTCTCATAAACTTTTATTCGCTGACAATGGCTACAATGTAAAAGGGTCTATTGAATAAACCATAAAAAACATGAAGAATGTGTACCCATTTAGGAGTAGATAACAGGAGCTCGCGATTGGTCATTGCTAGGTGAACCCATCGGTTAACTGACATTGCCGAATTCATCTATTTGTAGACATTGTGTTTTTTATATGTAATAGTTTTAGTGTATAAGCTATGTGTAAGCTTATATTTGTACTGGTATGGGGGAATACTTCAGATTATCATTGTTGCTGCCATTCAACATTCAAAAAAATTAAACATTTTGTAATTATATAAGACTAAATATTTAGTATGCATGATAGAGCATAGCATAAAGTGCAGGATAGTCATAATATTTATTTACATTCACATTATCTCCTGATACCCTGCAAATAGAGGGTCACTGTGTGTAAATATTTGTACATGTGTATAATTTTAAATAGAGAATTATAATAATAATAATAATTATTATCTTCTGATAATAGTTGATTTTTCATTAGGTGGGGACGACGGTGGCCTCTTTGTTTATCAATGTTACTTGGAGGTGTAGCATGTACTGTTACTGTGCTTCTTCCTGCTGGTTAGTGTTAAGGTTATTTTTCTTCTATCATAATTATAATAATGTAAATAATGCAGAATTTATGTGGTAATGTTTTGTATAATATAAACAGTAAGTAATATTTCTGTTACACCTGCATTTAATGTATAACTAACTAAATTATATTTCCTGTCTTTGGTACACAAAAGCACAAAATCTAGGTTCGTTCTCCTTGGCAGAAATTTTTTCCAACTCTCACATTTTGATTTGCGCCACTATTCTTCCTAAAGTCCTAGTCAATTTATTAAAATTCTTTCACTAATGCCTTAGCCAACAATTTCTCTCGTTTACTACAAACAGCTGATAGAGTTTATCTTAGGCTTGTGGATAATAATAATAAGCATTGATTCTAAGAAATGTATTATATTCCTTGGAACAGTTGTGTTATTGTAAAAAAAATTAGACCACATGTCGCTTATCCCAGTGATGTTTTCAGCATTACCATTACGCCGCTGTAAAAAGTGGTGGCATGAGCTGACCTATAGTGTGAGAGAAAGCTTATGAAATGCAGTTACATATCAGGGATTGTAATATAACTAAAGATTATATTAGGGATATTGATATAATTAGTGTTTAAGTAAATGTGATAACAGGATTTGATTATTTAAGAATTTCAGTAAGAGGTACTAATACATGACGTTTGCTGCAATGTTTATTTTTTGCTTTCTCTTTTTGGTTGTGAAGAAGAGTTATGAAATGCTGCAAATTTTAGCAAACATCTTCATTTCTTTTTCATCAGCTGAGGTTTCAAACTGTTAGATAACCATTAACAGGACAAAATTTTTACTGAGTTGTGCTTGTTGATATTTGAAACATTGACATTTTTCACTACACTGCATTGACCATTTACTGCTTAAAAGTCCCTGTGAGTGTATTTATTAGTTTTCGTTAACTATCAGTCACTGACATGCTGTAATTACAACTGACTTTCAATTCTTTTGTCAAATTCCACCTTTCATGTGCTGATTTCACAAATGTTCAATAAGTAGGATATATAACTGAAGTAATTCAGAAAAGTTATTCTTAAGATACAAGAAGAGTGCTAATAATAATCATTGCTGTAACAAAATGTATCCAAGTGACTTGACCTTTTTTGTTACTGTAAATAAATTTATATAATTATCATAGTATGTCACATGAAATTAATATAAATCATTTGAAAATCATCATACGTTTGTCAATTGCCAGGACAACTTAATTGGATCATTAGTCTTTCAATCATTGGCAAATTTGGTATATCGACATCACACGTAATGATCTACTTATTTGCGGGTGAACTTTTTCCAACTGTAGTCCGTGGTCTTGGCATAGGATTTAGTGAATTCTGTGGTAGTGCCGGTGCGATAGCAAGCCCATTTGTAGTATACTTGGTAAGACTTGGATATTAGGGATATACACTTATATCTTCGTGCACAATTTCAGAAACAACTGATCCTGTTTTTAGCATGGTTCTCATTTAGCATTTTCTTCATTTTGTCTAATTTTTTGTTTTTCTGTTTGGTTTTTTGTTAGTTTTCCTGATTCTTAGGTTGTGGCACATGTTGCATTTTACTTAATTATCAAATTTACGACATGTATACTTACGGCATGTTAAGATGACTCATATTAGATACTGATTTTTTCAACTTTACCATTCAACAAGAAAAAATGCAGGGGATGTGATTATAAAATATTGTAAAGATATCTTTCTTTCATACGCTTATGCTATCTATAACTGCATTTGCCAGTGGATGTTTTCCATTTTGGAAAGTTGTAATTGTATAATAGACTAAACATCATACACTAAATGACGAAAAATGGGTAATAATTTAATGTTGTAGTATGTTGCATAGTTTCAACACTGCAAACTCGGGCGAGCTCGATATTGTATCATATGTAAATTTCTTTTCCTAGCAACGAAAATAAAAATGAGAAATTACAGATCTGATGATCACTAGTTAGAGTTTGTAAAGTTGTGCAAACATGATATGATTCAATACCACAGAAATGTGGCCATATCACATTAAGTTACATGTGCTAGTAGCAAATGCAGTACCAGTGGCAATACTCACAAGGAGTATAACTTGCTCTTTTTGTGATCATAGACTAGGGTCCTTGCACCTATTTTTGCCACACTTTAAGTGTAATGGGCATTTTGTTTGAATTAAGCTGTGCTTTAAATTCGTTATTTATTAGATTGATTTCATGTGCAGTTTAGTACAACTTTTTCTGCATTTTTCTTTAGCTATTAAACTTTGTGTCATAAAATTGCAGGAAAAAATAGGCCCCTGTATATTTATTAATTTTTACATAGTTTTTCACATTGCAAATGCTTTGCTAATGTTTTATCCAAATTTGTCAGATGTTCTGGTTGTTTTCAACTTTTTAAGAACTATTTTATTATGTGTATTTGTTTCTCATTTCTGCTGCATTATTCAGGCGACATGTAGTTTATTTCAGTAAAATTAATTTAAAACTTTTTTCTTTTCTGATGGCCGAATTAAATTGTTATTTTTCTTATAATCATTAGAGTATCATTTTTCTTTATAGGTGAAAATTTTCTGTGGGTTCTTGTTACATTGTCCTTGATTGGCAAATTTGGGGTGTCCACATCATTTGTCGACATTTATCTTATGTCTGCTGAACTTTATCCCACAGTAGTACGGGGGGTAGGCATGGGAATGAGTGAACTTATGGGAGCTGTTGGAGTTATTGCTATGCCCATGGTTGTTTACTTGGTAAAGAGTTTTTCTATAACGCTATTCGTCTGAGATTGTTGTGTAGTTTTGTCATTTAGATTTGGAGCTCTGTCGCTAAAATTTATTTTTTTAGAGTCAAAGTGTTTGCAAAACAGAATAGAATGAATTTGCTTTTTTTATTTACACTATAACTGGATAATTCAGAAAAGAATTCGAATAAAACTTGCTTTAGAATTTAATTGTAACATTGGAAAGCTGAAAAGGTTGACTAGCTGTAAGCGATGAATTCTGCCTGTCATAGTCACCAGGAAACATAGTGGCCTAGTGGTTATGGCATCGGCCTTGTAAGCCAAAAGTCCCTGGTTCAAATCCATACTTTAGAACTTAGATTTGAACCAATAATGTTTCAACTTTTCACATTTCCTGTATTTTGAGTTTGGTATCAAAATTTAATTAATTGTGAGTGTTTTCCATCATTAATGATAATCTTGACATTCAAATATGTAGGTAATTGAAGACACTTGGCAAAATGCAGTGATTACTCAAAGAGTAAAATATACATATAGATTTTTTTCAATGGCTAGTGTTGTAAATTATAGGACTTTCTAAAGTTATGCTTAAATTGGACCACATTGTTTTTATTTTTGTAGCCTTATTTCTAAGTCGTGTGGTGTGCATTTGTTATGTTTATTTATTTGTGTTATGCTTCATTTTAGGTGATGGGTTATTACATTGCTTTTATCTTATGCCTTGGTGTTGGATTCAATATTAATTGTTGGTGTTTCTTATTCTCAGCAATCTTATATTAAAATTATTTTTAGCAAAGCTCGAAACTAGTTTTTTTTACTTCATATTAAAACACATCATATTTAGTTTGTACATTTCTAGTAGAGCCTGCTTAGAGGTTGAAAGCCTTATACATCAGCCTTATATAACGATTGCTCAGATGACCCTTGCTTATACACATTACACAGATTTTCTACGGATTATGTTCTTTATACTTTTACGTAAAACACACTACTACAATGTCCTTGCCCATTCGTTGACCTTTGTCATTTTTGCAAATTTAAAAAGTTCCTACGGGACCATTTTGGTCTAGTTGTAAGGATAAACAATTCTTCCATTTCATTACATACAAAAAGTAGCTCTTAACCTGTGTTACATTGAATACATACCCTCATGATGAAAGGTTCCTAATGGCAGAAAGCTGTTGTGTACAATAGTCTAATTAATTGACTGATAGTGCGTTTTGCATTTTTTGCAAAACAGTTAGATAAAATCTGCAATTTAGATATTTAAACAGCTTTTCTGTGATAGGTCTTGAGTGTGCCTTTTAAGAGAACACAAGATTCTTTAAAGAAATTTTAGAATTTACCAAATTGCCACTATATTGGAAATCACTGCTCATTAGATTCCAGTTAAATACGGACGCATTGCCAAGATGAGGCAAAATAGTAGGCAGTCAACAAGGCATGATTTTTGTTTATAGGTGGCCATCATCTTTGGTTGCTTGTTACATTGTCTATGACTGGAAAATTTGGTATATCCACATCATTTGTCGACATTTATGTAATGGCAGCTGAGCTATACCCTACTGTACTTCGAGGCTTAGGTTTAGGATTCAGTCAGCTTGTAGGTTCTATTGGAGTGGTTGCTGTACCCATGATAGTTTATTTGGTAAACACGTTTTGTCTATAACACTACGATTTTTTCTCTCTATCTCAGAAATGATTTTTCTTCAGTAAAATTAATCTCAATTATTGCTTTGGCAGAGCATATCATTCTTCTATGTACACATTGCACTGCACGGTGATTCACTTATTGCAAATGCTAGTTTATGTATTGCATTCAGGCAAACTTGTAAGATAGTAATCTTAGTAACAAACATTTGCAGTTTATGCCTAATACGCTAATACTAACTAATAGCAAAATTTCTGATGGCACAAGTTTTATTCTGAATAACTCCACTCTGATATTTTGAAAATTGCTGGATTAACGTTTTTATTCGTGAAACTTAGGCCTATTTGCGTCTATCGCAAACTTGCAATTTTTCATAACTCAACTAGAAATTGAAAAATCTGCATATAACTGCAGTCTATGAGAGTTTGCAGACATATGCAATTAAATATAATATGGGCTTAAACAGTTGTGTAATTGTTTTGTAATGTACTGTTTTCAATGAGAGCTCGCAGACATGCACTTTTTAATTGCGTAACTTTTAGCTAAACGCAATAGGCAAGCTAAAGAAGAAGGCAGTGTCTTATGAAGAAGCACCATTAATCATTCAATAGAAAGAAAAGAAAAACCAATTAATGAAAATAAATCATTCTTATTGTCTTTGATAACATCTTTTAAGAGATTTAGTGACAGATCCAGAAATTGGAGACCAAAATAATTATGTATGAAGTTGAAAAGTGAACAGAGCATGCAAACATGTCTTACTACAAACAGTTAACACATTTCTGCTGCTCTTTTCAGATTTTTTTCCTATTATTGCAGCCTTTTGGAAAGACGAACACCACTTTAATTATACTCTTTGTTGAGTGGTCAGTCACTTCAGTTACCATACTCTGCTCTAGTAACCTCATGTGTCAATGCTACTTGCTTTAGAAATCAAATTAGGTTCATGGACTGCATGCCCTCCAAAGAATATAAACTGTAAGTTGTATTAAATTCACACGACTAAATAATACAACGTTCTCTTTAAACTGAACAAGATTGGTATTTCGATTTCGAGTTTATTCATATTTTATTCATATTTTTATGCAACTTTTGTTCTTGCTGTGCAATTGCTACATGAGTAAACTTCAATATTGCATAGATTGTTATAAAACATGCCCCCATAAGCTTACATAAGAGTGCAGTAAGAGAAGACCAAAGATGAGATTCATTTCTCTGAGGTAACGTTTTTTCTACTTGACATCAAGAAAGATAAAGTACGGCCCAAAAATACGCATCAGTTCATCAAAACTATTTGCTGCCGTCCTATAGTAAATAAAAAAGTGAGTCATTCAGATGAGCCTGTATGTTGTGATGGACCTTTTAAAATCGCCTTTCAGTAGCTAGTTATTGGGTGGATTTAGTGTTTCCGATGTCTACTTGTCTTTTTATAAATTTATAATGTGCAAATACATACAACCTGTTCAAGCTCTGTAGTGTCAGTTGCGCAATTAAAAGTTGCATATCTGCATTGGTCCTTAATTTCCAGTATCTAATATGAGTCTAACTTTTTTCTACCATTGTAAATGCAGTTTTTATTGCAGTTATTATATCTGAAGGTTAATTTTGCATACATTCCTTCTTTCTATTTATTTTTTTCTTTTTCAAAGAATAACTGCTAAAAACATTTGATTTGATTTTATCTTAATTGTTGACACTACTAGCTTTACAAAGCACACTTTCTAATCTAAGCTTGCTGTGTTTACTAGCTTAGTTTTGCTTCTAGTTTTGCTGCATGTTTGTAGGGTGTTTATTTAAATGTTTTTGCCTAAAAATAGCAACGATACTTTCTTTTACTCTTTAGATTCGTAATGCTTTGTAATCTTAATACTTTCACAACAACCGTAAAAAAGACACTTTTTTCAAAAATTAATGTAACAAGGTGTAATGCACAATAACTGTAAAACTAATATACATAAACAACATTTTATTTACATTTTGGAGTTTCAGACTCCATATTCATAATTGTCTGTGCTAAATTCAAAAACATTTAATGGTTTTACTTATACATATATGTTTATTATGCAAATTCATTTTGGTGGCATTAAATATTTCGCTGTGACAAATGCATTAGTTGAAGTATGGGATTGTGTTTAGAATGTAAAAGTGTGTTGTATTTAATCTAGGGCTACGAATATCAGAAATTACCTGTATTTGGCATGGGTGTAATCATGTTGATAGCTGGGTTGCTGTCTTTAGCATTACCTGAAACACTCAACGAAAATTTGCCAGAAACTATCGAAGAGGCAGAGAACTTTGGCAAAGGACAGCCATTCTTGAACTGTGGTTGCAAAAAGTAGGTTTTGTTTAACTGAAAAAATGCTTGGTCACTGCCTGCTTGGTATATATAAATGTTTACGAAAAATGATTTTGCAGTTTTTGATATGTTTTCATTGTAACCCTTACTTACAACTTTAATAAGTATTATGCTATCAATGAAACTTTTTTCAATAACCCCTCATCTAACAACACAAATGCTTTCCATCAAAATTGGGTGCTAAGTAAACTTCATTTTAAAATGCTCGGCCACCGGAAATACTTCATGGTCACGTGAATACCAGTAATGGGATGTAATCACACCCGGTAAATATAGAAGATACAGTGTACCGCTCCCATTGGTCACTTAACCTATGTCTTGTCTTTGATTGCTTTGTTGCATTGCCGAATTATAGGAAGAAAATCGTCAGCAGGCAGTTATTATTTATTTAGTGAATTTAGTCGCTATGTGTTTTTATTTAGTAAATTAAGTCGGTCACTCACTTATATAAGGCCATTATTCCACAACAACAATAAATTTCAAAACCAGCTTAATTGCACTACAAAAATATTTAACATTTGTTGACTCTCATTTTTGCCTATACTAAATAATGGAGAAACTCATTATGACAACAATACCAGTGCTTGACTGAAAACATGCCCAAATAAATTGTAATTAATATTATAATTGGGCAATATATATATTAAAAAGTGAGTGACATTCAAGTGATTAATCAGATGACATCTGCTTACAGCAGGCAAATAATCATTTAAACGCAGAAAAGGACAGGTAGTCGCAGTGTTTTTGCACCCCATTTTCAGCGGGGTTCTGTTGCTCACATCCATACTATTTTATTTTGATAAACTTAAAATAGTAACTTTTTATTGTAGTGGTCATGCTCAGTCTGCATAAAGAAAACAGATGACATTGTCATCACACGTGTGGCAGTAAAGTATTTTATTAAATTTCTTTGTAGTGTTTACTTTCTAGTGGTATGGCTTTTCCTTTCTTACATTTGATGTGTATAAAATATTGAGAGTTGGTAGAATCAAAAACGTAGGTTTGACCGTTTACTTTACTAGAGGTTTTTTAGAAGACCAAAGCAACATGCCAGGCGTTCTTGTATCCTTCTGCTATCCCAAAAGAATTACAACTTTTTTTAATGCAATAGAGCAAAAGTGTTCCCCAGAATGGAGCACCATCTCAATTTCTCATAGGTATGGCGCTGCATTAGCCTAACTTTCTTGAAGTATTGAAATGTGAATCAAAATTTTCAGCTTTGCTTTAAAATCAAAATGAAAGACACAAGGAAGACAAAAATTGAAATTGAATGAAAAAGCCATTGGCCAACTCGTAGTGCTGTTTCACAATAAAACAATGGATAATCAGTTTTTAAAACAAACATTCATTGATTATTTCCAGAAAACAAGCGCAAAATAATGATACAAACACAGAAAGTGGAGAACCTCAGGCAGTTCACAAATCTGATTCTGTGAAGAATTGTGTAGAAGAAAGTATGAACTTATAGCCGTACGATGAACATAGATTTCCCATTTTGATAGCGTTTTTCAAAGAGAATGGTGGCTACATTATGAGATTATGTGATAATCAATTGTCGAGTATCTTTGATTTTTGTGATTGAGTGAATGTAGATTATTTCCCTAATATTTGTAGTTTTAGTCTCTAGTTAGGAATGTGCACAAAAACTAAATTGATTTAGGCAAAAAATTTAATTATTTATTTTACCATCGCTCATCTGCATACAGTACTGACAGGTCAACACATAAAAATTTGGTTTTAGTTTTATTACAGTATTACAACTATTTTGCTGTTTTTAATGAAACAAATTCGTCTACATATGTTCAAGCAACCTACCTCTTTTCCCCTTTTAGTGAACTGGAAGAATGTAGGCTCACAGAAATAATAAGCAACAGATAATTGTATGTAGTAAATCAGTAGCAAAATGTACCATAATTGTATAGTTCATTATTTGTGAATGCATGTATAACAAAGAAAAGTACCTGTGTTAGTGCCTATAGACACCACATTTCCTTACGATACATCACATACATACATGTTTTCACATAGTGTGAAGTTTCCTTGTTATTGACTTTTTTTGCTATAAACTACTTTTTCTACAATTTTTTTAAATAATTTAGCTCACTGAAATTAACATGATGTGCCTTACTATTTGTCTAGTCATTTTTTTAAATTAATGTTTTATAATATAGAAGGCTATAGACTTTACCAGTGTTGCAAGAGTAGGAAAGTACCAGTGTTGCAAGGGTACAAAAGCTTTAATTTCCTGGTGAGTGGCGATTTCCAATGCAATTTGTTTTGATATTTTCAAACAATTATCGTCTTTTTTGAAGCTTGGGTCTAGAACTTCATCTTAGTGCATTAACAGGAATTGCCAAAATATTGTTATAATTATTCTATGGATTAGTTATGTTAATATTATACAAAGTTGTCAGGACACAGAATACAGTATGCAGGACAAAACCCAGCCAGGAAAAGTCAAAGCCTTGAGTGACTGAGTTTAATATACCTTCCTGGAACTCTTGTGCATATTGAACTTTCTGTCATTCAAAGTCTGTCCAAAGTACAAAAGACTTAATTAACGAAATAATGATCATTAGACTACTATCACAAAATTATTGACGTCACTACTGTGATAGTTGCAACATTGTAAGTGGAACGAATGTTTTTTCTGCAGAGGATTTTCATACTAGGTGTTCCTCTGTCTGTCACCATCTTGAAATAAATGTTATGTCTACTGTTCATTGGGCAATCAGAATTGTATTATAAAAGAAATCAGACTTCAAGACAGGTAAGCACAGCAGTTCAACAAACACTGACCAGTGTAAAGCCAGTGGCTTGTCAGCACCACTTCGCTTTACATGATTTAAAAATTCATTCTATTATGAATTTTTATCATTATTTTACGAAATTTCTTTACATAACAACACTTGTAATGTAAGTTTTGTTTTTTATAACATTGATTAAACAAATAAAAGTAAAAACAACTGAACGTAATGTAATGTCTTCATATTAGTTTTTCTTAATAAAAGATAATATACTATAACACTGATTAATAAAAAAACATGGCCCCTTAAAGACATGATTGTTTTGGCAAAGCAGAACCCAGAGCACCAGTACACCAACTAAGCAAAGACATATAGGACTTACGCATGCGCATACACTATTAAATATGTTACTGTCAAAAAATGTCATTTACTATAATTTGCAATAGAAAATAAATGCACATTATGTACATTTACAAGATGGTACACAAACAAATTTGCAAAATAAAGTATAAATTAGTTTTGGTGAACAGGTGATACAGCAAAAAATGCCCAACTAGAAAGTTGGGGGTTGTAAAAATTGTGACATTGTTTAATTTTTAATCGACACACTTAAGACCAAATTTCGCAACACTATAGCATACCCTAAAATTCACGTTTTGCACTCCATTATGGGTTTATGTCAGAAATACAGTATACAATTAAAGCAATCTAAAAAAAATCCACTGCATTAAAAACAGATGCATCACAGTCAATATTACGCCAAACAAATGCAAAACACAAAGTGATGCACTTGTAAAAAACACTATTTTACTCATTTACATCATAAACTTATGTGCTAACTTAATCCAGTAGGCCGAAAAACTTCCCGTGTACGACTCAGGGTACCATAATTAGAAAATACTGTACTGCCAAAAATATATTTGCCCAACCAATAGCTTATTTAGGCAACAACTACGAAGTTTGCTGAAGTTAACAGTACTTGTTGCAAACAATATATCAATCATATTACTATACACAATTAATTGCAACGCTATAGAAGTATTTGGACGGTTATCATTAAATTTTCCAAAATGCATTCAAGAAATTTATCTAAATCTATTGATCTATAAGATAGGAAAAATAATATACATTTTACAGTTCACAAGTATAAAATCCAATTTTTCAAACTAACAGCACAATCAACTTAGATAACATCAGTTATGATACATTAGTAATGATCCGGGTATGTTATGAGATGTACAAGTAACTAAATCCTAAATAAAAAGCTGATTTGTCCTTGTAAAAAGACGGTTAAAAATGCGATGTCACTACAACTCGCAATAAAGGCACATACACCTACATGTATTCACCTAACAGACTACCTAATGAAAAAGTATCAAAACTTTATTTGCAAATTACAAACTCATACCTGCATATATAATTATCAGTCATAGTTAACATTAATCAACAAAGTTTAAAATGCATTGAAACTAAAGAGCAGACATTAATTTTATAAAGTAGTTATGTTTCACAATTTCTTGGCTTTGTGAAGCAAATGTGAAGCAAAAGTAGCTCTATTTGCCAACTGACAAGAAGCTACAATTTTCCATTTACTAAATTGCAGTAGGGATACTAAATGTTGTATTGTTAGTATCCTAGTACCCATTTTCTGTTTTCTTTTGATACTTCAATTTACAGTGTTACTTTTTAGAATTTAATTTCTCGCCATAATAATTTTGTGCAATAAACAGTAACAATAATTTATAATAGTTAAGCCTTATAGGCCTAACAATTTAAGTGCAACTATCCGTCCAGATATAAAATTAAAATATTTTTCAAATTAAAACATTTAATCAATTGTTCAATGACTCACAACCTAAGAGCAACTTATTAAAAATAAACTGTATATAATGTAAACAGGTGCAAACGCCATACACACAATAGTAAGAACGCGAACCATAGTTTATAGTATCACATGAAATGGTAGCTGCCACCCAATCTTCACAATCAAAGAAAATGGAATGTATTAACAGGAAAAGGTTGAGCATAAAGTAAATTTATATCACATTTGTGATGAGTAAAGTTAAAATAGTTAATCACACCCACAATGATTGCAACTATAAAGACAATTGCTAAGGACGGATCCTTATGTACACCAAACAGAAACACCATAGTACAACGAATCTGTATTATTAATTCTACGCAATAAATAAAATTTTCTTTGATTGACATTAGTTTTCAAGTTTATAAGCCTATGCACAATGGCTGTTGAGTTCCATTGAGTAAATTAATAATTACATTAACAATATGATAGGCACTGCATAAGTCTCAGAAAGTACCAGAAATGCTGATAATCTTCTTTTATAATGACATCTGCAATTCTGAATGCTAAAGAAACCCATTCCATCTACAATAATTAAGGATACACAATAACAGCTGACATTACAGTACAAAGCATTCTTGCAAGTGAAGCAACTGAAAACTAAGCATGACATACTTTACAATGTAACTACAGCAGCTTCAGCTTCTTCGCCACCTTCAGCTTGTTGATATTCTTTAACCTCGTCTTCGTCATCATCGTCTTCACTCTGAAGGAGCTGCGTGGCCGAATGATACGAAGCAGATGAGACGTTAGACGATCGGCTAGGTGAACCACGGGGGATCGTGTTGAACTTCTGATTCACAGGTTTAACAGTCACAATTAAATTTGAGCTGTTGGCTACCATCATATCAGTGACCTGATCAAGGGTCTTACCAGCAACTTCGATCCCATTTACCTCTAGGACCTCATCATTAACAGCAAGAAGACCAGTGCCTTCAGCGAGTCCTCCAGGGACAAGTCGCGATATGAAAATACCTGGTACTTTTTCCAAACCTTGTGGGGTTACTCTAACACTGATACCATCACGAATATAAAAGCCAAGTGGCTTGTCTGATCCATGTTTTATTAGTCTAACTCTTCGTTGAGTTTCAGGAACAATGTCAACGTCAATGATGGCAGACACACGACGGAAATCTTCCGGCATGCTAATGTGTATGAGTGGTTTTTTAGCCGGAGTTCGGACAACCTTGCCAAGCTTCCCTGGCTTCTTTAGATTTGTACCATATCCATCCACGAGACCAATATCGTCTCCTGAAAAGCCAACAAATGCCTATTATTTGAAGGGGAAACTAAAATCTCTTTTTGTTTGAAGACCAGATTTGTACAAAACATATGAGCAAAATTAGGGTTGTTATGGACATCTAGGTAACCGGAACTGTACCGGACCAGAACTCTAACTGAATCTCGGATCTGAACAAGGCCGAAACAGACAAAAGTGTTTCGAGAGATTAATGCAGATGAACAGTGCTTGTTAGTCTTGAGCACAGGCAAACCTATCTTCGCAGATGCTTCATTAAAACCGATGTGCCAAAAATGGAATATACAGACATTACAAATGCATCTAGCTCTATCATCCCACAAGGTAGTTGACTTTACAGTCATATTTACAGTCATGTGCCAAACACACCCCCAGATTTTCCCATCGCCCTTCTACTATACTTTCCACTGCAAACTAAGATACAGCAAAACTGTTGTTTTCCTTGCACATTACAAAAACTTTTTAAACCACAACTTGTTCGCGATGCACATTTTTGAGCTGTTACAAGGTCGTTACTATGGACGCAAACATCGGCTTCCACCGTACTCTTCGGGTATTGTCGTCATTTAATTTCAGTGAGGATTTATTATAATGGCGTCTCACAGATGCGAACTTTGTATTTTTTCCTAAGACTAAATATTTATTTAAATATTTTGAAGAAAGTTGCAGATTTCAACAGCGCTGATTTATTACTAATGATTGCATGCATTGATTGAGCTGCACTGAACATTTTGAGTAAAATTTTATGAATCTTGTGATTGGCTTTAAAAAAGTACTGCTCTGGCACTTATCTGAACCAGATCAAAACCAAAACCACTAGTTCTGGTACTGAAACCGGATCTAGTTCCTGTTCTGTAAAAACCCTAAGAAAAATGAAAACTGTAAATACATTTTTATAATTTCCTATTATAATACACAAGATCTGTTACATGTGTGGCAAATTGCGCCCACAATGGCCAACAGCAGAATTATTCTGTTTGCTAGAAAAAATTTAATGCATCGGTGCTGCAAAACACATTTATGTTTTCTCGTCTGTTAGAGTCAATGTTTACATTCACATTTACATTGAAAATGGAGGTTAACAAAACATTAAAAAGCCCTTTCACAAATTTGTATAAGTGATATGAAAAACTATAAAAAAAGACAGTTTTGCTCTCATTAATTCTACATTCATTTTGATTAGATAAAGATTGCACACCAGTGTTGAATAGTCAGATAATTTGCTAATTTCATTCCAAGCCTTTTCTTGGAAAAATTGGGACGAAAAACTTTAATCACTAATAAAAAATGATTATGCCTTTTAATTTAAGAAATATAATTTAATCAACTTTAAAACTTCTGTCATATTCAATGAAGCAGGCTAAAGACTCTTCTGCTAAGACAATGCTACAAAACGACATTACTCACTTGATTGTGTTGCTGCATATAATCAAACAATTCTATATTATGAAGCATTACTGCATATAAATCCTAGAGTCATTACATGACATCACAACTTGTGTGGGGATAAAAAGTATGGTATGTTATTGAACTTTTAGAAGGACAATTAAATTTATTCTTGTGCTTGGAGCGATAATACTTGCAAAAAAATATTGAACAGCAATTGAAAGCTTAGTTAAAATCCTAAAAACTATAAATGCCTCACCTTTCCTTTGCACTAATAGCCTGAGTAAAAGTTTGGATCTTTCTAGAGATGCTCGGAAGTTATCATCGTTATTTATTGGAAGCAAATCTCCGTGAATCGGATCAGTGTAACATATTGTAAATGGGATTTCCTTCAACGAATGAATCCTTTCTACTTTTTTGTGAAAGCCCTCAAATGTCGTCACCTTTGCTTTGTCAATGGAAAACCTTCTAAATTCGGCATCAAACTAAAAATATTTAAAAATATTGGTTTTAGAAAACACTGATTGTCTGACAGTGATACTGTTTAAATGTGATTTTGATCAGTACACTTTAACTGTACTTCTACGCTGACGTCCCGTATCCTGGCGTCACATTAATTAAAAGAATTAATAAAACTGCGGCGCTACATCAAGGATAGAATTACATTATAAGAAACAAAAAAATTCATGTAATAGTAATACCTTGCTTTTCACTTCTAACAAACCACTCTCCAATTTTTCGGCAGATGTTCCAGAATCTTTCGAATTCTTCGACATATTTTTCCTAGTCTATTGTAGAAATTATGCGCATCGTTCTGCGTGATATCATGTAATCAGACTATTATAATTTTAATCGCACGACATATTAACACTTAACAGTCAACTAACGCCATACTACTTGCTGTAAAAGGTAAGTGAAGTAAGGCACCGCTTTAAGCGACCAATATTTCCAATCTCAGCGACATAACGAGAGCTTGGATACGGAACGTTCAGCCGACTACAATTTATATTCATGCAAGGCAATATAAAGCAGAAGGTGAAGAACAGAATAAAACCAGTTACAGGAGTGAAAGGTGGATAACAATGACAACAACAGAAATAAAAACCGGGCTCATTTATGCAAGAAACAAATACTGTAAAACTGCATGATACACATGTTGAAAGAGGAAGAGGGTGTATACATCAAGAAAGGCAGATTGAAATATATTAGAATTAGGCGAACAAACAGTGAGTGTGAGTACGTTAATTTCTGTAGATACAGTCATTATTATGCCGAGTAAGAAAATAAGAAGTATGAGCAAGAACATGGACCAGATGATATAGACGGTATATAAACTCGTTGATATTGTAATTTTTTATTAAGGGAAATAAGGGACATCAGGTGTTATATGTCCCTGCAATGGACGAAACGAAAATAAGCAATGTAATTAGGAAAAAAGACCAAATGGTCAAATATTACAAAAACTTCAAAAGAACGTTTGTCAATTGCAGAGGAGTTAATGCCAAAAGTTCTGTTATAGTGTATTCAATGATATTCTACCTAGTGCGAATGGGTTATTAGAAACACACTTATGTTTTAAAAATGACACTTTGAAATTTGATGTGTACAAAATGCTTCAGAAGAATAGATTTGGGGGATGGTTAATGTAGAATAATCAGAAGTACTTGATCTTGGACGATTTTGATGCAAAAATTGTTGAGAAAAATAAAACGCAATAAAGAAGAAGTAAGGTGGATAGACAACAATAATTATTACTAAAATTATTGGAAAAAGAAGATATAATAATAGTTCATGAAATGAGTAATTGCAGAGGAATATGGACTAGACAGCAAAATGAAAGTAAACGGTCTATAAAAGTAAACCTGAACTAAACAAATCGATTAGCCAAGAATATCAAGATGGTATAAAGTATACAATTATCATTAAGGAGAATACAAATTAAAAATGGCAAACAGACTGCAAACTACTCTAATCATAACGTGATATGGTATCTGAATTTATCTAGGTGGAGGAATACGAGCAAACAGCTGAAAATAAAAGTAACAGGAGCAAAATAATGAAAATAAATAAAAAGGTCCTGATACAAAGTTTAATAATTTGACTAAAGCCAGTAAATTAGATAATATTTGAAAGAATGAACTTACAATAAATGAACTTTATTATAAGTGCGAAAGTGATTAACCAACAGAAATTCATGATAAACATTTCCTAGCAATAAGAAGAAAAAGCTGGTAAGGGAAAAACAGTTCAAAAATTAATGAAAGAAAAAAGAAAAATCAAAAGAACTGGACAGCGACAAGATTAGACAAAAGGCAAAACTAATAGATCAAGAAAAGAGTTGATTGACAAACTAGTTATAACCCAATGGCAGAAAACTAAAAGAGTAAAAATCAACAAGACAATTAAAAAGATGGTTAAAAGAAATAAACTAGATCAAGGTGATTTAAGATACATGTTCAATTTTTTATTTTAGTGCATGATAAAATAACAAAATATCATAATTCAGTATAATGATACATGTACAATCGAATGAATAAATGAAAATGTGTTATTTTGTTTCACTTTACATTTTTATTAGTTTAAACATTATTTTAATTTACAATCTCTGGATTCATATATTTGATTTTCATTTTAGTGTTATGTTATTTGTTTATTTTGTTATATAGGTCTGAATTTTTGTGCAATTGCCAAACTGTAAGACTATTCTCGGCTTTATTAGAATGTCGGCAGGGGTACCGAATGCGGATTGCTTTTGTTTTGTGTCGCCAACCCGCCGGGGATTATTCGCATGGTTTCCCGGGTAGCTACCATTAAATGATGACGAAGAACATGACCCGCTAAAAATGGTTGAAAGGAATGATTAAAATGTGAAAATTGCCTAAGTTAGATGCGAAATAATTCTTTTGTTTGGATAATTAAGTTTATGCGTATAGTTAGTGTTAGAAATTTCTATCGCCTAAGACTGAGAAGAATACTTTGTTATATTCGGGCCAATGCTGGCTGGAATAGTGAGCGGCTTCTCCTTTCTGGGAAGCATTTATCTCTTAAGTGCAAGCCTAATTTAGTCTTGTAGCGCTGTGTTTCTACATCTCGAAGACACTTCTCAACCATTTTCTACTTTCAGGGCTTAGTTAATTCTGATATTTACTTTTTTGTTAATTTTTCTTTTGTTCTTTCGTTAAATTAAGTTTCTTGATTTAAATTAAAAATTTAGTTTTGTTTGTTAATTCAAATTTTGTTTCATTTCATTTGCCATATTTATTTATTGTTGCCTGAATTATTTGTAGTTTAATGTTTTACAATTTTCACAGTGTTTGCCATTTTAATTTTAAACTCATTTGAACTAATTTTTTGCCAAGTTATCTTTATTTTCCCTTTTGTTTTCAAATTCTTGATTATTATTTGTCTATAACTGCTTGACAGGTCACTTATTTTTCTTTAATTTTGGATAGGGGTGAATGACCATTTTCTTTTTTATTATATTTTTTGCTTTTGTTTATCTTTATCTTGTACAAATTTAAAGACAAATAAAGTATTTTCCTACTTACCTTCAATGTGCCGTTACGTTAATTATAAAATTTCTTACTATAGCATTTATGTAATTATGGCAGATAAACCTAGATAAGAATCGCTGTCTTTAGGAGCAGAATACAGGAAATGAAGGGGTAAAATTTGGTGATTGGCGACAATGAACAGAATATTTGCAACCAGACCAGAATTGTGGTTATGTAGATGATGAAACTGGTGAAATGTCCATATATGTAAAAAAGAGTGGTTAGAGTGTCAAAAATTTTTTGATCCTGAGAGAAAATCTAGCCAAGAATAGGTCAAATTCCAGAAATTTGATTGCTCCTGAAGACCCAGGACATACAAAGGAGTCATAAATTCAAAATTATTCGTTTACGTAGATACAATATAAACTGTAGATAGGTAACTGACTACACATAATTAGTGGTCTATAATACACGTACCAGCCTAGTACACAGATACTATGATACTTTATTGTACTAGTATATAAGAAAAATAGAATTTGGAGGTGTGCTGGGACTAGGGGATGGGTTGACCATTGAGGAGGGGTACTAAAAATACTTTTGCCTTGGGTTTTAAACTACCTAGAGCTGACACTGCTGATGACAAAGGAAGCCATTTGATTTTGAAACTTGAGTGTGAACTTGTGGAATGCGTGACAACTGTGAAATTTGATACATGTGTGTGTGTGTGTGACACATGCCTAATGTGTGAGAGTTGGCAGGTCTGCATCTCCTTTAAACTTATTTTGATAATTTGCTTTAACTTTGACTATGTTTAGTTTCCTGTCACTAACTTCTGTCTTTTCTCTGCATTCTACAAAATACTTTCGTTGGTTTACCCCAGTGTCCTGCTTTGCTACTCATAAATTGCAGTTTTGTTTTACTTCCATTTTTTAACACACGTGTCCCCATGTTCATTTTTCAAATACTGATTTATTGCACATTTAGCTTCCTTTTCCACAATAATTTCTTTTTATGCCTGATGCCTGTTTACTTGTACTAATCTATGTTTGTTTGCCATTTCTACTAGAAGTAGAAATTTAACATGTTTTCCTCTTGGAACAGTGTGTTTTTTGACATTAAAATAAACCATTATCTTTTAATGTTGAGTAAGTACTATTTATGCAGCCACTTTCTAACAGTTGGACTGAAGCCACTAAGGTGGCAGGTCTTAATAGTGTTGTCTGGTAAGTTTTGGTGGTCGGCCATTCTGCAAGATAATTCCAGTCACTCCATCCATACCGTGAAAAAAGAGGAAACCGAGAATCTGAGGAATTCTTCATGTAATATGTTTTTCTGTGCAACACTGTTGTGACATCCATATAAAATATAAAAATTGTGTAACCATTTTTAACTTTTGACATGCTGTCTAACGCAACTTCACTATTACTTTTAATACTCAAATGAATTACTTACTGAAAATTTACTTTCGCAAGAAGCAAATAAATTATTCTAGTTAACTACGTGTCTAGCGTCTAGACTATTGTTCCTATGTTAGCATTATTATCCTTGTGCTTATTGTGTTATTCATTTCAGATGTCTCTGTTGAGCTCTCTGCCGAATGATCAGGATTATGCCAAACACGATAAGCTTTTGGATACTGTTCATGGAGCTTTAGTAAAAAAGGTAAGACAACAGACATTTCAAGTACGCGAAAATGTTCTTTCTATTCAAGAGCTATGACAAATAGCATTCTGAATGTAGACCTAAAGTTTATATATATATATAATATTTGGACAGCTTATGTTTCCAATTGTGATATAAGTATGACCATATGTAAAGTGGATTTAGCTGAAGAATCGTTTTCACAATACTTCAGGTAAAAGAATTTCGAGAGATTCGAAAACAAGTACGTGTAGAGTGTGAAACAAGAAAAGTGAAAGACCAAGGTAGGCTATAAATTAGATGTTTAGATTTAGATTTATTTATTTTTATCCCTTAGCACAATATTATAATATGCAAAGTGTTAAGATTGCAGGATTGGAGTGCTGTGAGTGTAGCAGAAGAAATTAAATTAAGAGTTTAAGCTATGCTTAATATGGATAGGCCTTAATTGCAACATAGTCAAACAATACAGGCTGCTAAATGAAATAAAACAAATGGAGGTGAGGCAACAATAATGACGATGTTGATGATGATGATGATGACTGTAATGGTGATATTAATGCTGTTGGCAATGGTGATGGTGATGATGATGATGATGATGATGATGATGATGACGTCGATAATGAATTGGTGCTAATGATGATGATGCTTCAAGGTGGTGATGCTCAAACCAAGTGAGCCATTTTTGCAGTGTCAGAAATGAAATATTGAACTGTAGAAAATAAAGATGTGCATTTTTAGTTGCAGAAACTGATTAATTCTTTCGGCAAGTGCCAGGTATTGATTTTTTAAACTTGTATTTGAATATATATTATCATTTAGCATAATTTTTTATTTCTGTATGTATCTTATTCCATTGTGATGGCCCAGTGAATGCTGAATGATGTCTGGCTGTGTTTGTTCTGCAGTACTGTATTTTAAATTCAATTGATGTAGTATTATGAAGCTTAATATTTAATTCAACTGGATTAAAAAAATAATGGCATTAGTTTATTAACTGTTTTGTACATGTAGATACTTAAATTGTAATTAACTAGACCATCAACTGATAATATTTTACATTCTTTAAAATGAGTGTTATTAATCTTTGTGTGTTCTTCTGGTCTATTTATAAAGAATGCGCAAACATTTTCTTTAGATTAGATGATTTTGAAATATGTTTTCTCCAGAGTATGAAACAGTGATTAAGATAAAAAAGAATTAAGCTAATTATGTGTGTTTTTAAAAAAAGTTGTATAATTTTTTTCTTTTACGTGGTTTTTATATATGATCTATATATGGAACCATTTAATATATTTTTCTAGTTAGGCACTGTAATTTGCTAAAGAACATCTCAAAATTTTCATTAGTTAGATTTAAATCTTTATATACTGCATACACAATGTTGTTTTGAAAAAAAGAACAAACGCATCACCAGATTTATGTTTCTTAGTGAGACCAAGTAGACTGTAACCAGGTAATTGACATTTCAGATTGGGTTCGTCAAATAGACTGTGCTATTGTAGAAGATTTTTCTTCCATTAGGTTAAGAAATGTAACTATGTATTCAAAGTTGGCTTTTAGATTCTGATATTTAAATGTAACAAAGACAATGGATTGTTTGAATTTTAAATTGTATAGTAGAGGGTGGAAATGATCTTTTGTATAGTATTTACTACCTGTTAATATTGTGAGTAAAAGTTAGTTGCCTGTGTCAATGCTATTTATGGCTTCTGAATCATATCCAAGAGAATTATGAATGAATTCAAGAGTGTTTTTCATTAAAAGTAAAGTTGAAATTCACTATCACCTGAAATATTGTCGAAAGTTAGTATGTACTGCAATCACGGGGTACACAGCCAACCATTATTAATTGAATTAATATTATCATGATGATCAGTTGTAAAGTTTGTACATTTTAAATTGGTATAATCTATACAGTGCCCCCAAAAAGACTCATTTTGTTTACTTCCTTGTTTTTGGTACAATATGAACGTGTGAATATGACCATGTTTAATGATGATGATGATGTAATATGATGGTTGGAAATACGCGAAAATAAAATTGAAAATATGTATACTATATAAATGTTTGAGAGATAATGGAGACCAAATAGCAGTCTAATGCAGTAAATAATTTAATCATATGGCATATGCAATGGTTAAGATGTACTAATGTCAAAATTATGTGCTGGTAAAGAGTATTTTAGTCATAAGACTATATTCAGTTAAAGTAAGTAATTAAAGAAATGCCAACTTGTATTTAGCATTGTTTGATTAATTATTTATGGTCATTTTCTTAGAGTAGACCATGCCCCTGCTTGTATGCACATAGTTACAAATTAGCGCTTTTCCTTGAGCAAAATCCATAGATATGTGCTAAGTATGGTTCACGAGAAAGTATCTTGGTTAGAACAAATGGCTATCCTAAGGTTTAACTCATTGGTATGTCATTAACTTGAGATAATACTGCAGATACAATTCAACTACCTCAAAAACACGAGCCACACCCTCCCATGCAAGTGCCTGTCGATAATTGCAAAAACAAAATGTTGTGTAAATATTCATGTTAATTGCAATCTCATAAGTTTAGAGAAGTTTAGAGATAAGTTTAAATACTGTCGTGTGATAACTAATCACCAATCTAAGCAACGGGTTCCTATCATACTAAGCACATAATTTGGGTCAAAGTAATGCTCATTAAGTTTTGTGTTTTACCTTGTAATTTCACCTCAAAATTTGTAAATAATAATGGCAGCCTTCTTGTTGTACAAAAAGAAACTTATTAGTCAATGTACATTGGTTGAAAGCTAAAAAAGGCGATTAAGATTATTTTGCAAATTTGTTCAGTGGGGTTGATAATCTAATAATCATAGATACAAACATTTTGATACTCTCATTCATAAATACCCACTGACACCTGTGCCATGGGATCTCAACTGCGTAGACAAGCCTCAGAAAGGAAGTGAAAGTTGAAAGTAATCCACCAAAAGCCTGATTGAACAATAGTTATATTAATTTTTTGCTCCATCTCTAAGGAGAAATCGCTTTTGGGTGCCTTGCAAGGCATATAATGAAAAAACAAGGCCAGACTTTTCACATGGTTTTTGACTGTTCAGTAACACCATTCGTGAAAGACCTAAAAAGAGATAAAAGAGCTCACTTGATAAGCAGAGATACACACTATGGAATCTTGGAACCTGACATGAAGGTACCAACAGACTTATGATACAGATTCAGTCAAAAACGCACTGAGATATACTGATTTTATGAAGCTGGTAGCAGTACTAGGAAAGGCTTTATGTAAATCCCTATCCTAGCTAGTTTCCACAGCTTTGCTGGATGAGATTATGTAGCAGCCTTTTCACTACAAGACAAAGCAAGATCTTTAGCTATTTTAGGAAAAAAAATTTAAGGCATAAGTGGCATTTACAACTCTAGGTCATTATGAAACAGTTAACAACATGACAGTCCCTGCATTCTATCAATATGTTTGTAAACTGTTTGCATAGAAAAAAACCGACCAATATGAATGACGCAAGGGTACAGAAATATGTGGATGTATACTCTCCACAAAATCATTTTCCTTTTCACAAAATTAAGGGCATTAGTGGGAGTATGTTACCTCCATGTGGAACTGCACTTTATGAGAAAATCCTCAAAGAAAATTTCACTTGTGGCAATCATGACTGAATCATGCCACAAAAGGTGAATCGCTAATAAACAATCCACTGGACAATGGCTGGCCGTTAAAAATCAATAAGTATTCACCAAAGTGGATCAAGGAACCGCAAGTACCTGTTTTCTTAGATAGAATTCTCTTGAATGAGTAAAGTGATATTGATGACGATGATGAGATCATTGGTGACGATGCATACAGTGAGGATGAAGAAAATTAAAATTATGAGGACAGTATCGTTTCGTGATCCATTTAAAAATATTTATTACAGTTAGGTTTTCTACAGTTACAGTTTTGTTACAGCTAAAGTGTTTAACATTCAATTATTTCTCTTTTTTGTGCAATACTAAATTCATTTCAGTAACTGATTTGATGCAAATTCTGTGTTTTGTATCAGTAAAGCCCAGACCTTTTGTATTTTATCATGTGCTTATTTCGTCTCTTGGACTATGGTTCTGCCTTATATAAAACCTTGTAAATATTTATGGCCATTGTGTTTGCCATGTAAGCACTTGTTTATTTTTTCTTGGAGGAAACATTTTTGCTGTATGTTGAAGCTAAAAGCACCTAGTTGCTTAAAGGTAACCAAATCAATTTATTTTGAAATTTATTTTGTTACGTCAAAATTCAACTGCTCAGTTATTTTTTATCACCACCCTATCCTTCATTCATTAAAATAACAGAAGAAAAATTAAAATGCACCATTTTTAATCTTTTGATCTGTTAAATGTTTTGCCTGTGTTTACCACTGTTGCCTCTATTTTAAGTGGCATTCACTAGCAATTCATTAAATTTTCTTTGCAGCAAAATTGCTGTATGAAACAGTAGTTTAACACATATTTACCTTGATTACATGTTCGTAATTGTTTGCTATATGATTGTTGAACCCTTTCTTAAAGCTTTTGTTGCGTATGAACACTTGAATTTATTGAATATAAGTGAGTGATGATAAACTCCTTTTTTCTAATAAGTATTGCCTAAATAGAAAGTTTGTGAAATCGATACTAGCTGTTACTTTTATATAATTGCCTGTATTTGGTTTCTTTGCCACTGTTTTATGTGCTAGCTTTTACTTGATACATTCAAATGTATTTCAGAATTTGCAGCTGGTGCTGTAAATCGAGTATTGTATGATAAATCGTTGCAATGGTACAGTGACTACTAATTCATTAGTTAACATTAATTTATTAATTAGTCATTTATTTAGTAATTATTAATTTAGTACATTACGAGTGCCTCAAGCAGTGTGCATGTAGATTGTTGTGGTGTGCACATGAGCGTGTTTGTGTATACGTATTATGTATTCCAGCTGTCATTTATAGTTGTTTATTATTCTTAGAACTATAGACTTCATTGGTATAGCTCAAAACTTAACTTTTCTTATTTTGAGATTTTATTTCCTTTTTAATGAAGGTGTTATTATTATAGACACTATACAACAACAACTGAGTGTACTAAAACTGGAGGAAGATGCACTTCTAGAAGAGACAAAAAGATGTGAGATTATTTAAATCTAGCCTAGACCATCTTAGCCCGCGACTGGGAAACTACTTAAGTAGAACTAAACTTGTTGTAATGCAGCTCATTATAATTAATAACAATTGCGCAAGAAATTAGCAAAGGCATGAAAATATACTAACTAAGGAGATTACTCACAGCAAGCTTATGCTGATATCTGAAAACTTCAAGGTATGTGGACTGTTATGCCCCACAATGCACCATTCTTCAAGAAAGTATCTGTTTTTTTTTGTTTCCTTTGTACACAGGAAACATAATTTCTCCATAATTCAGCATTACACAAAAAATAAAAAATCCGTTAAGCAGGCCGAATCTGAGATTCGAAGTTTAAGCTGAAAAAACAGTTGCTATCAAAATCTTTTGAACTGTAAGATATGGTAAAGGCAAGAATCAGAATTTTCCTGCATCAGATTCTATCAGATTCTATATATTTGTTTGTATGTATTTATATTTATTTATTTTTTTGTGACTGATGTGTGACTTTTATGTATTTGACTTGTGATACACGTTTTTTATGTTTTCAGCGCAAGAAAATAATTCATCAGAGGTAAGCAGTATTCAAGAAAAGTGCACACAGGCTCGAACTGAGTTGGACAGTTTACTGCGTGCATGTGAAGGTACCCGACAGCAAATATCTGAAACTCGAGAAGTGTATCAGAAAAGCAAATGTAGTATGTATGACTTGTACACTTTTTTCTGTACAAAACTTTGTTACTTTGGCTGTATGAATTAAATTATTTTAAGCGGGCTAAAAAGTTAACGAAAGTGAAAATAAACACAAAATTTGAGGCGCCAAAATGTAAAATTTGGGGTGTCCTTTAAAAACTCACAGGGTACACTCACTGGCCAAAGTTATATACGTATACACTTGACCCGAGTTGCCGGGTCAAAGGTCACGCGGTGCGGTCGGGTCTTTTTTATTTTTCTTGAGGATCCATCTGCTATTGTTGCTGTTGTTGGATATGGCAAAATATGGGTGATTCCGCTAGGAGGCAAAAACCAAAAAATGGGGGTTGGGAACGGAAATGCATCAAGTGTCTTAGAATAGTACCGTGTAGCATATCAAGTGAAAGGTCTCGATGAGGCACGTCGAATGCCATAGGTTACAATGAGAATGGTTAACCTACAACCCCTCTAGGGGGCAAAAACTGAAAAATGGGGGGTTATGAGCAGAAGTGCATTAAGTGTCTTGGAATAATACCGTGTAGCGCATCAAAGAAAGGTCTCGATGAAACGAGTCGAATGGCAAAGATTACAACGAGAATGGCTGACCTGCAACCCCGCTAGGGGGCAAAAACCGAAAAATGAAGTGCACTGAGTGTTGAGCAATGAAACCTTGTAGCATACCAAATGAAAGGTCTCAATGAGGCAGATCGAATGGCATAGGTTGCAACAAGAATAGCTAATCTGCGACTCCGCTAGGGGGCAAAAACCGAAAAATGGGGGTCAGGAACAGAAATGCATTGAGTGTCTACGCGTAGTACCATGTAGCATATCAAATGAAAGGTCTTGATCAGGCGTATCAAATGGTATAGGTGACAGTGTGAATCGTTAACCTGTGACCCAGTTAGGGGCAAAATAGTGGTCGAGGAGACAAAAGTAGGATGCTGTATATCAAATGAAAGCTCTCAATGAGACAAACTGGACGATATAAGTTATGCCAAGATTGTTGACCTTTGACCTGATTGTCTGAACTGTTAAATGCTGAGGTTTCATTGTGAAATGCACTTTCCATGTATTCAAGCAATTCAATAAAAGAAGATAGCACTTTTAAAAAAGGCTGTCTCTTAATTTTTAAGGCTGAATTTTACAACTATTGTTTGCAAAATCTTCAGTTTCTGACCCCTTCACAAACATGTCAACTAGTCTGAAATTACCTTTTAAAAACATTTGTTGTTTAAACTTCATCACATGACTTTTGCTGCATTTGTCCTGTCGAATTGACGTGGAATATTGCTGTGCATAGATACATTTTATTTTCTTATGAATATTTGATATTTGGCTTTGATAATTTCAGAGCTTGAGTCGAAAGAAGACAGTTTAAAAAAGTCGAAAGAGAAAGCTTTAAAGCAAATACATTTATACAAAGATATTTTGCAGCTCCATCTGAAAAAAACGTCGGGTTAGTACTTTCGCTTATTGAATTATATGTAACATATTTCACAAGATGTAAGTGATTTGGCTTTCTACAGGGGATTTTTAACTTTGCTTTTACAGTATTTTATTTTTGTTATGAAGTACTTGCAAATTTTCCCTGATTTTGCTGTCCACCTTTTTAACAGAATGTAATTTTTAGAGATATCAGTTATATAACATCATTGTCGCATTGTGCATGATATATTTATAAATTTTGTGCACAAATAGAGGACTTACAAATTTGCTATTATTTCAGATGGGTTGCTCCAAATTATATTTAGGAATGTAAATGAGAAACATGCAGATCAAGTGTTTTTTGTGAACATTGGTGTTGACGCAGAGACGGGCAATTATTATGGTAGTTATTTTATTAGTTTCTGAAAGGTGTTAAGACAGGCTTACATATCAGCCAGTCATTGTTTAGTCTTCTGTATGTTACGCATTCGTGATAATTTTGTTCGAAAAAAATGTTTAGACTAAGGCCCAATGCAGACATGCAGTTTTCATTTGCACTTGTAAAAGAACTTTGGAAAATCTTTTAATAACTGAAGTCAATAAGAGTGTGCAGACGTGCAATTTTCATTAATCAAGTAGTTGAGCATAAGAAGAAGGCAGTGCCTTATGAATAGGCATCACTAAACATACAAAGAGAGAAAAGAAAAACAAATTAATGAACTTAAATCATTCTTACTATCTTTACTACCATCTTTCAAGAGATTCAATGACAAATTTAGAAACTGGAAACCAAAACTTGAAATTCTGAAAGTGTACAGTACGTGCGATCGCTCCTCTGTACAGTCAACACATTTCTGCTGCCCACTGCTGATTTCTTCAAAATGCTGTGGCCTTTCACAATAATGGGCACTGCTTAGAAATTATATTCCTGGTCAGTCACTCAAGTTGCCATACTCTAAATATATGAACTGTAAATTGTACCAAATTCATGGGACAAAATAATTTAACCTTCTCTTATGAATTGATATCGTATCATAACTGCATAGGTCCTTCCATTTATTCATTCAGCACTAAGCAGTTTTAGTTGTTAAGATACTGTGTGCCATTATATTACAGCTGCTACACGAATGAGGTTTAATTTTGCACCGATTATGTTGTAAAACATGCCCACGTGTGCTTACATAGAGCGGACAGAAAAGCCCAAAAATAAAAGTGTTTTTTCTTTTATCTCCACGTAATGTTGAGATAGGTAATGTATAGCCCAGCAATACTTAGCATTTCACCAAAACTATTTGGACTTATCCAGTAGTAATCAAAAAATTTAGTGATTACTTAACTAAACTAACTTTATAGACTTATAAAATTTCCCTTTCATTAAACCCTGTCTAGCATTGGCTAAGCCCAACATTTCCAGTGCCAATTTGTTTTTTTTGTGAATTAATAATACACTCATCCTCTTCAATCACAATAGAGGCAGTTTTACAATTTAAAATTGCCTGCTCGATTTTTGTACACCAGCACATTTTCCGCAATTTTCAGTTGCACAACTTTTAATTGTGCAACTGAAAACTGCATGTTTGCATGGGGCCTAAAACACTGTTACCTGTAAGACCAATAAAAGCGTCATGTGTCTTTCTTCTATATGTAACATGCATTAGCTGGAAAGTAGATCATATTTAACTTTGTGCTATGTTATCTCTGTAATCTCTTTTTATAAGTTGCTTCTGTATGAAGGTGTTTTCCACCCGACATGAACTATTTTCAAATGTATCAAAATAATAATACAGTTACCATAACACTTGATGATAGTATGTTTGCACTGAGATTTTTTTTACTGTACTTTGTTATAGTTTTTTGTTTTGCTGTAGTTACTGTTTGTGAACCGTCATTTGATGAGCTTGATGAGCTTGTAAAGAAATTGAACAAAACTCTCAACCTTCATCTGTTCATTGTTACTTTGCGAAAAATCTTCAGCAATAGACACTGAATATTTTACCTGCACTTGCTGACTTAGAATAATTAAGGTACTTTAACTATATAATACTTATTGTCTCTGATGCATGTAACAAAGACTTTTTTGTCATTTAGTTGGTTATTTGTAAGGTAGATCGATTTGGGGTTTATTAGATTTTATTAGGGCTGTCACGAGTCAGAAATTACCGAATTTGAATCTAAACCAAATCTCATTTTGTAATAATTTTCGAATCCCGATCAAATCATAACTTCAGTTTAAAATAATGTTCATATCCAGATTAAATCCAATCTCAATGTCAAATAATTTTTTAAATCAAATCGAATTCGTATCTCGACTTTTTTAGGTATTTCTGTAAACTGAATTTTGTTCGAATGGTTTAGGAGTGCCATTACCTGCATACTATGAAAAAATGTGAATGACAATAAACTGCATTCATCTGGGCCATATTGTGTGCTGCTTTGTGCAAAAGTAATACAAGAAATCTTAACATTTTTGTTAAAACTAGTAGTTAAAATCGTAATGTGATTGGCACTTTCATATACGATTTCATGTTTTGGACAAAAGTGGCAAAAGAGTAATTGCTTTTGCAATAAGCTGATTTTTTTTTAATTCTGCCAAATCTGGTCGCATCTAGAGTAACATAGTACTTCACCAAATCGGGTCGAATTTTGTGAAAGCTCTGATTCGGATTCTAATTCAAAACTCCGGTTCTAATTAAGCTTCGTTTTTGTAGTTTAAATTTGAGTAATGCAGCAACCACAAATGGCTTCGCTAGCCGTGTGTCAAATTAATCTTATTAAACTAAAGGTGACAGTTGCAATTAATGGTCATATTGTTATTATTATTTGAACGAACATTTGACTCATCATCAATGCTTTCATCATTATTGATTAAAAACTTTGAATCATTTTTTGCTGTAGATTAGCTAAGATGATTCACACCATGATGAGCGTGATTGCCAATGGCAGAACCATTTTCGGCTTTTCACTTTTGCTACGATTATTTCTACTGAGTTACGGAATGTGGCATGACAAGACGCATATAGTAAAATATACCGACGTAGATTATCGTGTATTTAGCGATGCTGGAAAGTATATAATACAGAACCAGTCTCCTTACAATCGGGCCACGTATCGGTATACACCTCTCTTGGCCTGGATGTTGACACTAAATACAGTACTTCACGAATCATCTGGGAAGCTTCTGTTTGTGCTAACTGATGTGTTTGCAGGCTGGTTGATATATCGAATTTTGAAGAAAGTTGGGCAATTTGGAATTTACATTAGTGATGTAAAACTCCCTCGAGCTTCCATTCATCTAATAAAAGAAGAAAGGGATATCGACAGACAGTGTTTTGCATATGCTTGTCTGTGGTTATTTAATCCATTGCCCATAATTGTGTCTACAAGAGGGAATGCCGAATCCATCATGGTAGCACTTGTGCTTTCGACGCTTATGCTGATGTTGAATGGTAACATCATGTGTGCTGGAATAGTTTATGGTATTTCTGTGCATTTTAAGATATATCCACTTACATATTGCTTACCCATATACTTGTTTTTGAATTGGAAATCCTCGCGTAACAAGACAAATGTACATCTTCATAGATTCATCAATGTTCTGTGGCCTTCCTACAGTTCTCTGTGCTTTGGTGTTGCTGCATTTGCAGGCTTCTTGTGCCTTACTATGTGGAGTTACCAGCTATATGGATACGAGTTTCTTGATAATGCTTATTTTTATCACGTGACAAGGAAAGATATTAGACATAATTTCTCTGTCTATTTTTACATGCTGTACCTCACTGAACACTCTGTTTGGTCCTCTTACTTTGGTCTATTACCATTCCTTCCACAGTTGTGTCTATTGTTACTTTTTTCGTTTTGCTTTTATGATGACCCGACACTCTGTTGGTTTTTACATACTTTCACATTTGTCACTTTTAACAAAGTCTGTACATCCCAGTATTTTCTTTGGTTTCTTTGTTTTGTGCCAATACTTTTGCCTCGTTGCTCCTGCTCATTTTCTTCATTTTTAATTACCTGGCTGCCTTGGTTTATTGTGCAAGGTGTTTGGCTGATACCTGCGTATTATCTGGAATTTGAAGGATATAACACTTTCATGTACATATGGTTAGCAGGAGTAATGTTTTTTATGGTCAATATATGGGTAATAATTAGAATGGTTCAGCATGTACAGCATGATGCAACTGTAAAAACTGCTTAATCGTTTAGAACATTTTTAAAGTAAACTAATGCTGTGTTAGTTATATCTGTCGAAAACTACTGTGGCTTATATTTTCACTGTGTATCCCGTAATTTGTAATTTTTTGTCATATAAACGGACTTCTGTGCTGTGGAAGAGATACTTGGTGTTCGAGCGATTTCAAAATTAACTTTATTAAGTTTATGATAGTCTTAATTTGAATTAGAATTAGTCAATGCAGTTTTGCCTGCAAGTGACAAAACGGACATGATTTTATGTGGAATGCATGCAGTTTTCTGGGAACTAATTGTAAAATTTTTTGATTTGTAATACCTGTGTAAAAAATTAAGTGAGAGTATGAGTTTATTGAGTATTTGTGTGAAGATAGCTTAATATGTATTTCTATAGTGTTGTAAGATTTTAATACCAAACTGTTGTTTCAAATTTAAGTTGGGATTGACTTTTATTCAAAAGTGTGCTGTGTAAAGTTAAATCCTTTTACGAATTAAATTCAACCACTTAAAAAAGTAAAGAGTCAGATTTTAGGATAAGAAAGTTCTGTTTGAAATTAAGAACCCAGTAAGTGAAGATTTCTTTATATTAATTTTCTCAGTGTAAGCAGGTAGTACCAACAACTACAGTTTGTTTATTGATGATCCGTAATTCGGTACTTCAGTAATTTATCTGTAACAAATAACAAGATGTTACTTTTTACTGATGTTTGTTCTGGCAAAAACAATTTAGTGTGTTTGTAATGTTGTTGAAGATAAATGTCATTTTTTTGTACTGCTCAATACATTGCAGGTAACTTTAATTTTGAGCACAGTTTCTCAGTACGTTCCTACTTTTAACACTTTAACTGAAAATGAAAAACTGTTTTGTCTGATGCAGCCATAAAACACTGTAATACAATGTGCAGTGGCAAAATTTATCCAAACATGCATGCAATCTATTATATGAAATATTTATTATTGTTTTGATCGACCGTGTTGGCCATATGTCAACAAACTTCTATCTATGTAATTTTTACGAAAGACAGAGTGGTCACTATTTTTAATTTTGTTATTTTTCTGCAAGCTCCTTTTTTATGCATTATATGTGCTTATTAACTGTGTTAGAAAATAACACATTTTACTGTGCCATTTTACAGTACAATGAGAGATGATCTGTATGCAAAAATATAGGTTGTTTCCCTGCTTTGGTAACATATAAGGTAATGTGATGTGTTAAAAAGCTGAAGCGGGCTGGAATAGTGTAATTTACTTTTTGTTTCGAATGTTCACCAAAATAACACATTCCTATATTTTAAAATAAATCAATAAATATAATAATTTATGACTAAGGAGTTGAATCTTGTGTGAAATGTACAGAACGTTGAAGAAATTGAATCTAGAGATTGAATTTAGAACATTTGGCCAGAATAACTGATATAGCTGGAAAACATTTAACCAAAATTAAAAATTTGCTCATCATAACAAACAAATGGCCTGGAAATTTCATTGATGTTACTACTTCTGTGATTCATTATGCCAGTGTCTTAGTTTGTCTAAATTCATTGATTAAAGTTGATCAGATTTAAATCATTTACGTGATGGCACACTCGTATCACAAATACTATTGTACAGTGTTTTGAAATTCTACTTTACTTGTTTGGTGAATATCTGTAATGTGCCTTATCTCCATCGCAGAATTAATCAACTCTTGTTAAAGTTAGTATGCTTATTACCTTACTTACTATTATGTGTGCAAATTATGTCACACTTTCAAACGTATTGTGCAGATTATTAATATTGTAAAAACAATCTCAGAAATTACATTATATCTTAGTTTATGGACCAAGAAATCACAGATTTTTTACTTCTTGGCCCCTGCTTGCTGACAACCCATTATCAAAAGATGCTCTGATAAAGTGTCCTGAATGACCTTTCAAGAAAACAATTGCTTTAGCTCTGAACCTGCCTCCCATGCATGTAAAACACGTGTTTCTGAAGATTCTTTAATGAGCTCTCTTTTACCGACACTGTTATTGATTAGATTTTTGTGTGTCGAAACTACAGTGGCTGCTATAAGTCTGCGAGTCTTAGACTACGTTTTACTGTGTGCACTGTGTTGATTCTATGAGTTCAAGAAATTACTGGGCCATGCTCAGACCAGCAACTGAGGCATTATTCTGTAAAGGGAGTAGGTGTGCAACCGGCATGCTTGAATGCCTTTAGTCACTCGTACAGTAAGTTAGTAACAGCTTGAAACTAATGTGAGCTGTGAGCTGTTACTGGTATTTTGCACAGTCTAGCAGGTAACTCTTCTCCAGTTAAAGCTTAATAATTAGATAGTGAAATTTTGAGTAGTATCTAACTGTGGGTGAGTACAATTCTTGCACAGTCTAGCAGGTAACTCTTCTCCAGTTAAAGCTTAATAATTAGATAGTGAAATTTTGAGTAGTATCTAACTGTGGGTGAGTACAATTCTTGCACAACTGATCATTGATTAATTTGTAAAAACTGTAGTGCATCATAATCAGATGACCATTGTGGACGTTTATGATTAATTAGGCATTTTATAATTGAAATCTTGATGGGGTGCATTTCGAATTGTTTTCTGGAATTTTGAAGATGTTAATTTCATTTTTGGGTTGATTATTATTGCTGTGTAAAGCTAATAGTGCACCCTTGTTGTTGCCATATAAGCTTTCCCCATTTTTTAAAATTTATAACCAAAGTTAACTGATTGAAAAATTCTGTTTACGTTTGATTTATAAAAATTGCATTTTGTTGCAGCAAGCTATGGAGGAGACAGAGCAATTTGATAACAAGAGTCAAAATAAAGAGACGGGTTACAATGACGAAGGACCTGAAATGCCAAAAGATGACTCTCAACTAAGCCAGAAAGTGGAACAAGTAGAAAAAGCTAAGTGTGAGGAAACAGCTGAAGAGAAAGCAGAAGAATTAGAAGTAGCAGAAAGTCCACCTTTCATGGGTACAGAAACATATACTCATAATCTTTATCGGATTTTAGCTTATGCTGAGTTCCTTGACTTTGTCTTATATACTAGCTTCTTTGTAGTATTGTGATACAAGGTAACATATGCAAATTTTACGTAATTTCTTGTAAATTTTTGATATGCTACCTAAATTTAGTGTTTTCGTACTATTTTTATAAAAAAACATCATGAGGCCTTGAGACTTTCTACTTGTAATTTTAGCACTCATTCATGAGGCCAGGAATATTTTTTTGGACAACGGTGAATATATCTCGAGTTTTGTATTAGGAGAGACCTAGGGTATCACAAGCAGTAAGACACTACTATAAATGTTATCATTATTGATAAAGGGGCAAAAACAAACAGCACATTTTACCAGATTCAGCATGTATATATGGATGGTATTTTTTGTTTCTTTTCTCACAGCAGTAATGTCATGTAGGTGGTACCTTAGAATCAAAACTTGTCTTTACTGGTCTTATACTACGTGTATTAGAAAAAAAATTTAAAGGCAGTTTATTATAGCTAATTATTTATTTTTTCTGATTGTAGTTAAAGCTATTTTACCAGATCACCATATCTTTATTGTTTTGGTTTTGTAAAAAATGGGGTGGGTTATAGTTACATCGTAGTAGTGTCGTGATGCTGATGTACTGTCTAAGTCTTTCTCCACTGCTTAAAGCAAAATCTGAAACTAGGTTATGTTTATGGAATAGCTCGAACTTGCCATTTTTGTAGTCGGGCTTAATTCTGCTAGAGCAGTTAAAAAACTATAAGATGTTTGAGGTGTAATTTGTATGTTTCTTATCATGTTTCTCGAAATTGTGAATTTCTGCCATCCACATTATTGAAATGAGGCCCAGTTTTTTTGTTTGTTTGTCTACCACTCTAATTAAGCAGTTTGAATGGCTAGAACTTAACACTGACTGGTAATTAGGATTGTCACTGATGGAGGTGTAGTATAACTATGCATTTGCAGGCATCTTAGTTCTGGAGGGGCTTATGAATCCCTGATGATGAATAAATTTATCATAAACTATATGATGGTGATTTAACATACAAAACTACTTTTATTCAAAGCACAGTTACAGTTTACTTCAAATGAAGGACGGCAATTGCAGTTGCAAGTTGTACAAGCCATCCAGTCAACTGTTGTGCCTATAAGCCAAGCATATAGCAATTTTCGGGCAGCATGCTTGAGCAACCAATGTGAATTCTGCTGTAGTTGTTATGAGAATAGATTGCAACCAAAGCTACTAAAATGAATTTTCAATTTGAAGTTAAGGAATTTTTTAAGTTTACGAAGTCTCACTGTTGGCTATCATATGAACTATTAATAAAAGTTGAATTCGAGAATTGTCTTCAGTATTAATCCACAAATTGCATAATGACAATTCACTTATAATGTAAAAGTAAATTAGTGGGAAATCTCCAATCTCCCGGGGACACGTTTCATGCAGTTACCTCACAGTTCGAATTGCAATATAAAGATTTGCTGTGCATTTACAGTTACAGATGAGATGTTACAACAACTGGATGAAATGGAAAAACAAATGGTGGAAAAGAGAAAACTGCATAACCAATTAATGAATAACAAAAATGGTATTTTTGCAATAATGTGTATTAATTTTAAAACAACTGCCTCATGTGCCCAGTAGAAACAGAATGAGGTAAGAGTGCCTTGTATATTTTGGAATTGTTCCCTTCGATTTATTACTGATCATTGACTCTTTCTGGATTAGTAATAATGGACCAAGCCAGTGTGCTATCTTGCTATGCAAATTTAAAATATGTGTCAAAGTTTATATAGCAATGATAAGAATTATGATGATATGGTAATTCTGGTAATGATGGTATGGCCTGAAAGAAAGAATAAATAAATGCACTTGTCAATAATAAGTTTAGATAAATAATCTTTGTCAAGTGTGCTTGACACTTTATGAATTTTATTGATTTTGCATCGTTTTGCAGAACAATTTGACATTATTGAAGAATCTTTACAAGCTTTACAGGGTAAATCAGCCACAAACAAAGAAGGTAGGTGTGAAATTTTGGCTATACATTTATTTATTAGCGTCGCATTGCCGAAAATTACTTTCTAAATTAATGAAAATTAATTATAGCACAACTTGAAAAGAATTATAAAGTGGTAGGAGTTGTAACTCACTCGATGTATGAGCAGACAAGTGTAACTTTGACATTTTGAATGTATTTCAAATGTTTGATAACTTTGTGTCTACAAGATTATGTCATAGTTAGTAATTAGTAATTACTCTTGGCTAAATTGTGTATTTGTGTCTGTATTACTTTATTCTGAGAAAGCTTTATTTTGTTTGTCTTTCAGAATTGGCACAGAGGCTGGCTAAACTTGGAAGCCTATACAAGTCATTAGATAAAATGAAATCAGACATTGATACATTATTGCAGCAGAGAGAGGCGGAGTGTGAACAAATTAGCTACTTGAAACAACAAATGACTAAAGATAAAGAACGTAAGTTTTCCGAATTTGTTACACATCTGTTATGCACATCGATCTGTATGGCCTTTCATTTGTGCAACAGTAGAGGCCAGGAATGGGGTAAATTTGCATGTTTAATCTTGTTTAATGCATGTAGTAATCACTTTCAGTAACGTGTAGAAAAGTATAAAGGTAAAAGTATTACTTTGCACTTACCCGTAATTAAAGAAAAGATCCCGAGATAAAGGTATATAAAGTAGGATTCCTCTCCCAAGGTAAAAATGTGATAACCAGTGTTGATCGTGGATTCTGTTTACTAACCTTAATGTCAAAATTATTTCAATATTGTCTTCCTTCAGCAAAAAATTGTTTTTGTTCAAATGTGTATGGTAACTATTTTTATTGTTTCTTACTGCATTTACAAAATATTTGTTTTACAGTTATTGCAGAAGCTTTGGCAAAGGAAGAAGATGAAAAGCAAGAGAAAGAGGCATCAGAAATTGCTTGAACTGAAATCAGAGTAAATCAAACTTGATGTTATTTGCATATTGTAGGTCTAAGTTTAGCAGTTGTTTTTATACTTATTTGAAAATGATTTATTGTTGTTTTTTCTATGTATCATGTATTATTACTGTTTATAGTAAAAATTTGTAAGTTAGAACTTGATATAATTATTGAATCAATGATTTTGCTTTTGTACAATTTTTACTTTACAAAAGTAGTGTACCTATAGTTTAATGTATTTATCTTTTTGTATTAAGCAACATAATAACAGTTCTATTAAGCTAGAAAATATGCAAGTTGCATATTTTTCTGAAGAACAAGGAGCATTAAGAGAAAAAAGCGAAACTTGTGTCATAGTTATTTTAACATTCGACTTCAACATTGAAAGATCTAGGTACTTATTCTCTAACATGCCTTAGCTAAGATAATGACATTTCTTCAAAGGGATAAGAATGAGGCCATAAGATGAGAATTTAGTGTTTTGCGTCTGTGAACCTCTTAGGCCTAACCTGTGGTATTAAAGGGAGTGTTGGTCCATTGGAGTCTTGATGCAGAATTTTAAACAATTCCCAAGTGCCCAATTCAAGCCCTACACATGACTTCAAATACATGTTTCATCTTTAACCTAACTATTTTAGTTCAATTGTGGAACATCCTGAAAACTGAAATTAATCGATTTTGACGAGTGAACGTGGATATATGCCAATACCATGAACAGTATATAGATAATTTCTCTTTAATGACATCTAAACAAAGTTTATAATAATAAAATATTCCTTACAATAGAATTACCCTTGCTGTCGACATGTTCAGGTCTTAATGCAGGACTGTATTTAGATTATACAATTAAAAAAACATTGCAAATTGTTTTCTTTGAAGTGGTGTCAGGCAAAGACAAAAGCTAAACCAATACTGTTTCTCTACACAAAATCTTTATTTTTCGTCACGCCTAGCTAAATTATAAATTATACGTATCAAAATTATTTCAACTGCATAGTTACATTATGGCGAGTAGTGTTAGCTATACAATCACAAATATTGTAAAAGCCAATTGAAAATAAACAAGCTGTAACACAAAAATTAAATCGTGGTTTGTTTGGCAAGCTCACAAATAATTAACAAATGAACAAATATGCAAGTTCATCTCTCGGTTTTCCAAAAGTTTTTGATAAAGGTGATTAAAAAAGCCAATGTATTTCATTAAACACTTGAGCATTTTATTTCCTTACATAAGCTTTCATGATTGTTTGGAAAAAACAACAATTCAATGGAAGTTATTGTATTTTTATTTAAAGCAACAAATGAAAAGTGAATTGCTTAGTACATCAAGATTGTATAGGTTTACTCATAATACTATAAAATATTCAAATCTTGTACAACATCAGAAAAACCAAAACTGAATACCCGATTTTCTTGGTGGTAAGGTTTACCAGTGCAACTTGTACATTATAACAACTTAACAATGTTGCGAGTAGCAAAAAACAAAACACTGAATCTGCTTGTACGTATAAAGCATTGAAGAAGCGAAAATCTCTTGAATACTGATTTGCATAGAAACAAAAAACTTGTCTTTGTACAAATGTACAACTTCAGTGACATGAGCAGTACTCTCTTATTCTAGGTTTACATGTGTTACGAAGCACATACCAAGAAACAATACACTCAAACCCCCTACTTTGGTACTCCAGAAAAAGTTAAAGTGAGTTTGGCATTACAACAAGGTTCATTAATACACTCATGTCTATGCAAATATAGACATTTTGTTTTGCCAAAAATCTGGGTGTTAAGTCAGATTGGCATTGTAGGGAGGGATTATAATGACGTTCAACTGTATTACTTGTTTAATAAAAAGTTGAAGGGGCAAATTTTTCTGATGTTTGCATGTAATTTTATTTAGATCATTTTTTACATTTTATTTTGACTACATTGGCAATGTCCGTCGATCAAGAGAAAAGCGTAAAAAAACGATAATTACAGATTTCTCCAAAAAATACTACCAAAAAACACAATACCCTTTACGTCGGAAATAACTTTATAAACATCATTTTTATCATAAATTCAGACGATGTTTTGACAAAAAAGAATATTAACACGGGTTTACTGATAAACAAAAAAAACAAGAACAGTTACAGTGCACCAGGATTCAGGCAATTATAATTTAACTGTAATGCTATTTGATCTACAAACAACAGTTCGCAATGGAAGCTTCTATACCTAGTAAATGCACAGACTCTAATACAGCTTTGTAAAAGAAAAACAATATGTACACGTATCACCAGTATAACACTCTAAGGTTGACTTAGCTCATAATCTATACAATTTGTTTAAAAATTTAGGGAGACTGTGGGGATCTGATAGGTTTTGGAGGTGGCTTTGGCTTTACTTTGGGCTTTTCAGGGGTTGCAGGTTTTGCTGCAACAATTTTAGGCTTTGCAGCAAGAGGTGGTGGCTTTTGGGCAACTTGAGGCTTCATCGAAACTTTTGATTGCCAGTGGGCCGCTTCAGAGGCCTGAATGGGCGGAACCTCAGTTAACAATTCTGGGGGCGGGGGCGGCAAGTCATCCATGTCCAAGATTTCCTCATGAATTTCACACGGAGGTGGAGGAAGATCACGAGGTGACCTGCTAAGTTCAGAACAAGGTGAGGGTGTTACTAATGTTGCTTCTGTGTTTTTTGGTATTTCAAGTGGTAGAGATGATTGTACTGTTGATTGCTCAACCTTTTCATCATTTGGAGAAATGTCTTGACTAGGCTTAGCTACATGTTTTAATGGTGGTATATGAAATATGTGTGGTGATGACACAACTGCTGCATTGAAACCGTCATCAGGTGAAGATTGTTGGCTTGGCACACTGCTTGTATTTGACTGTCTCTGCTTAACGTGCATGACAGTCTCCAGATCTTCAAAAAAGCCACGTGGAAAAGTTGCCTGCGCCTCGGGTTTAGCCGCAATAGAATGTTTCAGCTCACGACTCAGTCGTGTACTGTCACTTCTCTTTGGTGGTGGAGGTTTCTTTCTTCGATGTCGAGCTTCACCATGAGCAGAATCTGAAGGCACTTGTACGATGTGCATAGGTGAAACGTGATGAGAGTTATAGTGGTGCGCGGACTCTGGTTTAACTAAAGGCTGCCCAATGGGGATGTCAACAAGGGTCGGAGTTACTGAACTATTGTGTAACAATGGAGCTGATAATCTCTGCGAAAAGTCAGTGTGATTAGGAGAAAGTAAGGTCTCACTATTTGTTGAAGATGGTCTCATCACTTGCTTTCTCATGATAACAGGCGAATTACTAACTGTGTTTGCAGTCAGACAAGTATTGTCATTTCGCTTTGGAGGTGGTGGCATAGACTTTACTTGAATTGTTTCACTATAACTGGGTGTGCCAGGAGATACTGGGGAGTGTTCTTTTTTAGCACCAATCATATCTGGCGGTGGTGGTGGCAAAGAATTTGGACGCGGACTGCGAGGTCGCACTCCACTCCTGTGTGGCGATGTCCTCTGTACACCACAAGGTTGCAGTGATGCATTTTCTAGCTCTCTCACAGATTTTGGTGATGGTGGTGGTTTGGCAGCAATTGGACTAGTTGGCTCTTCAGTCTTATGTTTCAAATTATTTCTCTGTGCCAGCACAGATTGAAGAGGTACACTCGGCTGCGCGCCATATTGATTTGCTAGATCTTTTGTCACTGCTGTCAATGGAATCTTTGGCGTCTTCTTGCTCGTCTGCCTGGTTAATGTTTTGTCATCTGTGTCAGCAGCTGGGCTAGACTCTGCGACTAAACTTCCACTAACATTTCGCAACGAATCTCTCTTTGACACTGCCTGCTGAGCTAAGATATGTGCACTTTCGATAGCTTCTTTTGAGCCAGATAAGCTGCTTCTCTTTTCGCTTGACAGAGGTGATCCAGGTTCACAATTACTTTCACTAAATGAAATTCGTTTCTTCACTTCGTCGTAATTATCTTGTTTAGAGCACAACTCTAATTGAACGTTGTCCGCCAAACTACGAGCAGAACTACGAGTACTCAGACTGCTGTGAGAGCTTCGAGTGCCTCGACTAAGACTGCTCTGTGAGTCCGTTCCTTGTGGCATGATCCGTGTGAAGTCCACAACATGGGTAATATTTTTTGCAGTCCCATTCACGGTGGGAAGTGACACGCTAGAGCCAGAACTCTGCGATGTTATATCTGATGTTATTGTTCTTTGCAGTCGATGCCAGTTATCATATAGCTGCTTACCAAACTGCAAAAAAGAAATGTCTTGTTTTACTGGACCATCAAAAAGCAACCTTTTTTATTTTTTGAGTATTTTAGACATTCAAAGCTAAAAAGCAGCTAGGTGCTAAACATGCATACCAATCACTGCTTTTCAGGACTTTTTACTCAAATCATTTAAAGAAATACTTCTTCATTTAGTTTACCGTTCTTCAAATTCAGGACAATTTGGTTATGTTGAACAGCATTTACAACTACCAGTCTTACACCACATACCTTAACAATTCTGATTGACATTATCCACTGTTTATATGTCTGCTCATCCTCACAGCACAGATACTTGATGTGTTTACTTGGCTTCATAATTTGTGGATGCTACAAATAAATGCAAACCTTTATAATAGTAAGACTTTTTTATGTACATGTATTTATTTATAGCAAGCCTTCTAACATTGTATGTCGGCCTGAAAGGTGCCATATCTTGCACTTATTAGTAGGGTTTGCATCTGCAGACTATAGTACACCCTTCCATAGCACAAACATAAGCGTAAACGTACTTTGTCAAGTTAGTAAGATTGATAAGGAAATTTTTTAGTAATTCACTTTTATTGACGTATGGTAACAAATTTAGCAACAAATAAAAGGAGATATTTAAAAATACAGCAGATCAAAGCCATACTTACAAACTAACAATACCATATTTATTCAGTAACACGAACAAACACAACCACATGTTTTTCTAAGTGCCTAATTTGTTACTATGGAGTCTGTTTTGTGAACACAGCCACAGTTTGCAAAAATGAATAAAGCCAAGCAGTCTCACCATCAGCAGTCATAAATTTGGTCTAAATGTTCTTGAATATTTTTTTTTAATTTTATAAATAACTTTGAAATAGATAAAAAAATGAAACATTAGTCCACACGTTGAAAATTAAGATGGGTAATCACCTTACCTTCAAAGCAAATCCAAGCTCATTTGGTGCTTTGTACTTTTTCTTCCATTCAATTGCTGTGTACAATTCCACAAAGTCAAACTTGATAAGGCAAACTAAATCTTTGAGGCTCTATATTCAAATTAAGATAAAATACGGTCAGCTAATTCTCTCAGGCTGCAGCAACACAAAATGAAATGACAGCCAAACATTGAATCAGTTTTAGATATATAACTGGACATATGCACGACTTTTAAAATCTCAAAGTATGCGACCAGGGAAAGGCTATTCTTCTAAACTACTAGTCTTCTAAAATTAAATAAAGGTCTATTAGGCAGCTTTGTCATTTGGTTAATTTAAAAAAATGTATACGAAATTTAATTAACCTTTGTTTTTCCTTTTGGCACATAATAAAGTCCAGATGCTCTGAGTACAAAGTAGTGTCGCTTCCAGGCTTTCTTCCCATCCACCTTTAAATACATGACTCCTTCCATTTCTGGACACCTCACACCTGTCTCGCAGAAGAACTCTTCTATCAATCGTTCCTTGTTTGACTCGTTCATTCCATGGCCGAGTTCAGAAGACGACGCAACAAGTAAGTACTCCTGACATTAAACAGTAATTGCAATGTTTATTTCCACAGCAAATTAAAAATATAATACACAGAAAAAAGAAACAATGAGATTTATATTTTCTCTTAAGGTGAGTAGAAGAAATAAATTAGACATCAGAGTAAACCTTTATATCTTATCTAGTATGCACTCATATGGGGTGCAAAAATTATCCTCTGCTTCAATAGCAGAGAACTTAAGGTTTAAAACTGAGCAGCAGTTTCTAGGAGCCCTATAGTTACTAAACCCAGTGAGTTTTTTTTTGCTGTTTCCTGTTTCTAGCTTTTCTAGACATCTCTAGATATCTCAAAATGTTTTTATGCACTTTAAATTGCTATTTATAGAAGAATTTAATAGCGAGCAAAGAAGATTGTCATCTATATCAATCAACATTACATGAAAAATAGGCACACGAGGCTGCAGCTTGAGTTACTGAAAGTCAGAAAGACAAATTTAATAAGGATTTGAGGAGTTACATTAGATTATACCTGAGGGTTTCTGAATAACTCATATTTTTCATTTCTTTCTGCAAATAATATCTTGTTAGTCGATTCTCTTGGCCAATAAGATAACTCTTTCACCACTGATTGATGATCCTCATAAATCCTTTCTGTAATGATAAATAATAAATTTCCTTATCTGCTGATCAGAATATATGTTTCTAAGCATACCATAAAGTACTGGAAGTTGTAAACAGGTTAAGAAATAATTAGCTGATTTAATACTGGCAATGTTTGGTTTCATCTCAAATTTCAATAAATTATTTATCCGAGTTCCGAATTTATTACAAATTTAGTCACTTCCTGCATCATACAAAAACTCTGAATGCACACACACACGGAGGCCATGATTGTGCATGTGTAAATGAATACAAGTGAATTTACACAGTAGACGGGTAAAGCAGCGTGTGAAAGTATTTTATAACCGAGTTTCACAATTTAATAGCGTAGCCAGAGGAGCACCTGCTTAACAGAAACCATTTTACTGCTTTTTTATAACTTATAACTCGTTTGATTTTAGAGTTCTTAATATGCTCATATGAAAAAAAAAATTATATTTGAAGATATAATTTCATTTGAAGATGAAAACCCATTTAATGAAAAAATAGAGTTTTGAGCTAGTTAACACAGGTATGTCTAAAAGCATTGTTTTTTGTATTGCAGTGTCAAGAACTAAATATCTAGAAAACCACAAGCTAGATAACTGGCCAGGTCATAAACGTTTAGCACAATGACGAATGCACTGTGTTCGGCAAAGACATGCGCTAAAAAGTGCCACTGATGACATGATTGCCATTGTATTATCTTAGTTAAATAAAATTAATTAGAAATAATTAATGTTTGACTAAATTCATTAAAATTTTGTTTGAATAAGTAATTACCCATGTGCATATCAGGAAGAATTTCGATGACTGACCAGCGATGATTTAGTTGGCAATGGTGCTTGTCTGCTAGAATGGTACATATTTCACCAGTACACTGTCGCTCATCAACCAGTATACTCTTGGTGCTTCCATCTTCACTGAACACTTTTACATAAAGCTGTCAAAAATTTATTCAGTGATTAACTAAATGCATCATTACACAGATATTGTAACATCGTACATTTACACTTTCTCTACATTTTCATGTTAGAATCTTGACTTGGTTAAAGAGATTACTCTGCTTTGAAGGCTAAATTCAGCTTTGGCAAAATTTAAAAATTAAACCTAGATTTCAGCTCAAATTTAGGTTAGGATGCTGAAACATTAAATCATCATACTTGTCACAATTTACTTTTCATTAAAATAGCCACAATAAAAAAGTTTGACAGCACATTTTACAATTGCCTTACAAATGGTGCTGACAAATTTCTGTTACTGTGTTACCAGGGAATGGTTGTTTTACAGGGATGTAATGAGTGTAGTTACGTTACGATATAAAAATATCCGAACATGAAATACATCACAAATGTTTTTTACAGAACTTCTTTAATTAAATGGATTAAATTATTCCATGGCATAAGAACATGATTATGTGCAGACAAACCTTTCTAAAGTTTGCTTCTTTTATTTTTTCAAGTGCAAGGCGTATTTTTGCGGCTTTGATTTTCTTTTGCTCATCTTCCTGCAATAATTAAGGAATAACACTATGTAAGCATTTGGCGCAATCAAAATGTGTACTAATCAGAAATTAAATCATTGGGTACCTGGATTCAAAATAAGTCAAGATTTCAAATATATATCTTTCACATTATAATGATTTAATCAGAAATTAAATCATTGGGTTTCTGGATTTAAAAGAAGTTAAAATTTCAAACAATATACCTTTCACATTATTACTTGCATCAAAAAGGGCACAATACTTAATCAGCAAAAAACATGCAAAATTAAAATGTAGCATTTGGTGAGCAATTATATGGCAAAATAGTGTGAACTAACTAGTTGTTACAACAAAACAATTTGATAGGACTTGTGAATTTGGCAAAACTCATGTATAATTCTTCCCTTAGTTGTTAGTTGTGTGTAAAGGCTACACGTTGATCAACATGTAAGTAAACAGCTTCAACTCTTAAGTAAAAACCTAATTGACATCCTTTCCTTCATTAGTCAACAAAGTACAGATTAAGTATGTTTTAACACAACACCAAATTACATATAGGTGCTTGATACCAAGAATTTTAAAAAACAGCAACAATTCAATTACAGTAAAAGAAGGAAATATGAAAATGCTCAGAAATTATTCAAATGGCTTCGCATTAAATAAACTTACAGGAGTAAGATGTGCTTTTCCAGCCAATTCTTCTTCTAAAGCTCTCAGTTTACCAAGTAGGTCTAGCTGCCTTGTACATTCTTCATGCACCAACTGTACATACAACATGCCACATAACAAACAAACAAAAACAACGTGCAAATAAATAAAGTAGGGTCAATGAACAAACTAAAAGCAACAAGTTTTTGCAATTTGAGATTGAAGCATTTTAATGTGGGCACAATTCTTGCCTTACAAAGCTTGAATTATTTGTGAAAAAGAGAAACTGAAAAACTGACAATGAAGTGCAACACAAGTATCAGTCGGCAAAAATTTAAGAATAGACAGTAATTTACCGCAATTTATTACTTTCATAAAGTAAGGAGAAAAACTTGCTGCTGCCTGCGTGGTATACAAATTAATAACACATAAATATATTAAGCAATGCATAAAAGTTCATGCTATAACACAAATTTGGTAAACACAAGTTGTGAAAAACTTCAATGTACAGAAATGACTTAGCCATCATGCATTATGCTTTGCACGTGCACATTGTTGTTTAAACAGTACTAACCTCAGATAACACTAGGTGTTCCTCACCAACATCGCTGGACGTGGTCACTGTTGTAGTTGTAATAGTGCCATCTATACCAGAACTGATGACACTTGCAATGTCACTCTGCTCCTGACTAACAATCAAGTCAGTCCGCGTCGTCGTTGAGGTGCATGATTCCGACGATGGGAGAGATTCATAATCACAGAATGCGGAATCATTGTCCGGAACATCTTCCACGATTTCGCCACTCACATCCGCATCAACATCATGCTTCAACTCGCTGGAGAGATGTTCATTTGTTTTAGCACCAATGTTGTTTGGTTCCTGTGCCGAATTCTCAGATTTTTTGCTAGGAGATTTGGGTTTTGAAGGTGATTCACTCAAGTTAGAAAGGTCTAGGATACTATTTCTTGACAGAGCATTCTCCAGCATACATAATTCTCCTAGCAGGGCATCCAAGTCCACTGACTCTGAATCTGTAATTACACAAAATATTGTTCAAATATTTACACAGTTTGCAAAAGACTTTATTATTCACATATGTTAAATATAATCCGAAATGAGAAATCTTGAAGATCACACTGGAAAAGGGACTCGTATGGGGAGAATGGTAATTCTAGATCCTGATATAAAAAAGAAAATTAGTCAACAAAATAACATACGAAGTACATATGTATGTAATATTATACAGAATAATAGATACAATTAACATATAGATACAAAGTATTGTAGGTAACAAGTGCAATATGAATGGCATCTTTAATACAGAGGCACACATAGTACACACCAAAAATGCTTATCTTGTTATTTGAACTCTGCACACCTTTTTCCTCTGTTCTGATTTCTTAACCACGTTTATCTAAAGTGTCACTGCAAGTGTATCGTTTGTCAGGCTAAAGATTTAGGCCGTGACAACGCGCTAAGTGTTCAATCTATAAAACATTTAGGCTGTGTGCATTTATTTATGAAGACAAATGGAAGGTTTATTGATGTTTGATGATAGTAGCCGTTTACATCAATTACAAAAGTGGAATGTAGTCTTTCCATGCTTCAGGTTTAGTATAACATGGTATTTTGTTTCTTTCAGACAGAATAATTACACAAAAATACTTTCATCTTAAAACCAACTATTGAAAATTTATCAGCAAAGGAAACAGGATTAATTTTGTACTTGGCAAGCACTGGCGATCTTTAATAAACATTTAATCATAAAGTAACAGATAGTTAAAAGCTATGATGATTATGTTATGTGAAGAAGCAATAAGTTGACAACTATGAAGTGTATTTAAAAAATCCATGACTTACATCAATATAACATAACTGATAAAGATACTAATTATTCTTCTTTCTTTCTAAAGATACTAATTATTCTTCTTTCTTTCTTGTCAAAATCAATTAATACAACTATATTTTTAAAGGAGTATTTGAATTTTGAAATGTCTGCAAACGCAGGGCAATAACAACAATAAACTCATACCACAAATTCTTTTCATTTGCCTTATTGTGATTTGGATTGACTGCTGTAGTTTTGTTGCCTTTACTGCACCTTATGAGAGCACTCACTTTTATTTCCAAACATGTGTAGTGATTTGTTTCAGTTACCAAATGTTTAGATCTCGGTTTAGAACTGTTACACGACAAATATCAGCAAAGGGAGCTTACCATCAGTGCTTTGTGAATGCCTGTACGAAGACATTGTGTTCAGAGGAGGATTCGCCTTTTTCCTTGCAACTGGAGACATCAATTCTGGATCTTCATTCAGTTCCTAAAAACGAAACAGCAATTCACTACAAAGCACACATAAAATAATAAAAAAAGTATTGTTAAACATAGAGACTTTTATTATTTAATTTTATGTATTGAGTAAAAAATGTTCATAAACATATTTTCAAATGCAGCAAAATACAGCACAAAATCAGAAATAAACACCAGAAAGCATTTATAACCTTGAACATTGTTGGCTGTAGCAATTACAGTCAATGGGCCAGGATGTAAACGTGAAAAGTGCGGCGCAGTTAATCAGTAAATTACAGGTTTTCTCAAATTAAATACTCATAATTATCACCAGAATTCTAATTGTAGTTTTCACAAATGGAAGACCGCAAATATTCTACATCGTCACCTTAGGAGCGATTAGAGAAGCTAGAAGTACATGGGGGGGGGGGAACCAGCAAAGAAGAAGTTTGAGGATTTTACGGAGGAAAGAGAGAGAGTACTTGGCTGCAATAAAATAAGTCTAGTCAGACTAGGTTTGAGAATTTCAGGTGGAAGAGAGAAGAGGGAAGGGAGAGAGGGAGCCTCAAGGAGGAGAGAGCACTTGGGTGCAATGTAGTAATTAGTCTAGTCAGACTAAAGACTAGTCTATATAGTTAGTTTGAGTAGATTAGAGAAGTATGCATCTTAAAAAGTTACAAGTTGTTTCTACAACAAATTGCAATACCCGACTACAGTTTAAACTGATATTAAAAATAAATTTCCTATGCAATTACTTATCATGGATTGCCACTGGAAGTCAATCAATTGACAACAAAGAAACAAAGGCTAAGGGTATATAATCGTAGGACAACTGCTTGAAAAGTTTAAAATATGCGAAAGTACCGCAATATAATACAATATGGACAGCACGGTTACACCGTGTCAAAAGCTTTTGTTAGTTTTTCAAACATTTTTGCGATACTAACAGAATATCCTTATCATGTACACGCTTTATTCGGTAACCGAAATTCACGGGTTTTCTGACATCGAAACTTGTGTAGAAGAGTCAAATGAAAGCCGCCTGCACTGAAGCACTTCAAAACAAGCAGGCAGACAAAGAAGAATTTAAGTTGTAGCGCCCATGGCTTCCCTTAAGGCGTATAGAAAAGGCAAGGAGATGGAGTAAATTCCAGGAGTGGCTGTAAGTTTTCAGAAAACTTCTTTGTTCGGCTAAATCATCAAATGTCGACAAACTGAATCAATTTTGGACTGGAAAAATGTTTACCCACTGCCAGACACTTGGCTTCAAGCGCAAATCTTTGCTTTGCCAGGCAAATAATATGTAAAACATCAAAAGATCAAGAGCTACACTGTTGAACAAACGCGAACAAAAAAAGCCTGAAAATCTCCGAAATGGCATAAATAATATCGAGAAAGCGCAACTTCCTGAAAATACCTCGAAAATCTCTACGAGCTCCAATAGATATTTTTTATCTTTTATAAAAGTGCTTACAATTGCTTTCTCTGTTTCACCAAATTTGGCAGTGCAGATTGGGCAAATGTACAAAGTGATTTTAGACTTTAATTTAAAGGAAAACAAGACGATCTTTCATATCCCGCTCTATTCTGAACTACGGCACAAATAGTCATGTAGTCAAATTAGCCAAAAAATGTATGACCCAGACAAAAATAATGTGAAATTAAATTTTTACACAGACACGTAGAAAATCGACCAGAATATAAAAATCACAATTCCCTGAAATCCACTTTGAGGAAAAAAGTTTCATTGTGTTTTTAAATTCAAAAAGACCGCCAATGTAATTTATTTGGATCACACTATTTTTTGCTGTTATTGTTAGTAAGTGTTGTTTGTTGGTCTTTTTCTTTCGCGAGCGCTACATTTCAATAACAATTTGCAACAGCGATCAATGTTGAACTTGGATAATTTCCTCAAAGTGTTAGGATATTGTCTTAAAAAAAGGTGGATAGCTTTGAACATCAAATCCTGTTCTCCAGCATGCCACTACCAACATTGCCTTCACATTCGAATAAAGGTTAGTTCATACTTGTAATTCAATAGTACATGAAGACGTTTGCATATAATAACACCTGTCCCATTTACAGCAAGTGAACATATGAACCCTCTTAGTCAGATGAATACGTGTATTGATAATGAGACACTTCAGCTATATTGGCTTGTATAATTAATTACGCAGATTCAGTATAGAATGACACGTAACACTGTCAGGGAATAACTGTAATTATACAGCAAGGGATTATTACATATATTTGCTCCATGCATTCAATTCGTTTGCATGCAATACAATAAATAAACCACGAATACTGCATTCTCGATTATTATGTATGCACATTAGGATGACAATCATGATAGTGTCGCAGAATGTCCTATTAAAACTTCGAAAATACAGAAACAAATAAGCCTAATGAGCAACGCACACAGACGAGCATTCATCCTTATCTTCTCAGTTTGAAGATTAAATTCATATTAAGCAACTTTGGAAATGCTCGTTTTAGCCTGCTTAATTCGTTAGTAAACAATCACCAATTTTATATAAATTTTTAAATATAATTGATCAAGAAGCATTTTTTATCAATAATTTTTTGTTTTAAAAGAAACTGGAAAGCGCATGCACAGATTCAAGCGTAGCTATGAAATATGCAACCCCATTAATTTCCGTTTTAGCATAGAAACGGAACATTGCTATTACGATGAATGGTACCCAAGTATGGATTCCCGGACAGGTTTTATAGACAATTCAATCACTGAAACTTAAATACATGATGAATGCCTAAGTTGCGACTGTGTGCTGCAGCATATTTTTAAGTGGACAGGTTTTGGAAAGTCTAAAAACCCTTCACAGCATACGATAGCATTAGAGTATGCATGTGCCACATAGTCCGCGTGACATGTAGTTGATGCCGGTAAACTTTCGTAAAGGTATGATAACAGCGGTGAAGTTTCGTAAGCAAATGTTCAAAGCGAATTTTTGTGCAGCGATCGCAAATCGCGACTTCTGCAAATGCCAAAAATTCCTAGTTTAAACATCCCCGAAAATTAAGGAATTGCTGTGGTTGTAGTTAGGCCGTCACAAGAATTCGTGCTTTAAGATTTGACCTGAGGGATAAGTTCTTACAACTTTCATTTTGTACCAGGTTATACTGTTATCGGAGTTCATTAATTGCTAGTTCGAAGGGTTTTCTCCGTAGAAAAATTAGTAAGCTACGTTTAATATAGCTGTTACATCGCTAAAAAGATAAAGTTTTGAAAGCCCAGTTTGAAGGCACACTCAGTTGTCCGTACTTCTGAACATTCAAGACCAAGCAAACATGTTCTTCCGCCTCCCCGGCTTCCCTTCCTTGAAAACCCGCATTCCTTTTCACTCACTACAAATTTCCCGCATTTCATTAGAAGCCAACTGCGGGACAAACATAGCTGCAGAGCAATTTGTAGTAATGGTTCTGGTTCAGTACAGCAGGTCCAAGAAACCCACACTGAATAACAGCAGACTAACCTATTCTACCACTGCATGTGCGGTTCACTGCTCTGAAATCAGCATTTATGTTAGTACTTAGAAAAACAATTATGAATCGTGTAGAAATGGGAGTTACCGGGCGAAACGGCGAATCCATCGGTGAATTCATGAATGAAAACTTTCGTTTCAGCGCTTCGTATTCAAACAAAACAACAATAACGATAATTCACTTGCTGTATGATTCACCCAAGCTTTTAATAAATTAATCATTAATGCATAATTGATTTGCTCAGCTTTGTGAATTAATAATTATGCTAAAAACCTGCAACTCGGGTACATGTAATTTAAAATGCACTTAAAAATATCAGCGACTACGCTACAAAATAATAACGGAATCCTAATTAACTTTCAATGAATTTGCTAATAAAGAATAAATAAATTATACTAGTAATCATCAAAAGAGAATTCAGAAATTTGTTACTTTAACTATACCCGTGTGCACCTAAACACACCCAATCACCGCGGCTTAATGTAATTTTGCATCATAAGTAGCCGACACAAACATGCACTAAAATTCATGCACATGCAGAAGAGAAAATAATCAGCAAATTAAAGAGAAACGAGTGTTTTTATAATACTGAAAAATTTATCTTTTCGACACAAATCCTAGGGCATCAATCTAGTAAAATAATACATACAGATGACCTGCAAGTGATAACTTATGAACCATTCCCACCTGATCGTGCATGCTGAAAGCTAACAAAAGCTCAAAATCAACAATATAAATAGTAACAAAATATCACGACAAGTGGTTTCGTTGTGTATTTGTTAGGAATAAATGCTTTGGAATTTCGTAGTGTTGAGTAGCAAAAATATTCTAAAACCATTTGATAAACAAAGAAAATATTAGTTATCGTTTTGGATCACGGTATTACCTCTGAATGGTAAGTTCGTGGATGACTACCACGTATTACTGAAGATACATTAAAGACTAATTATATCGCTTTGGTATAATTATAGAATGAGAAGACAGGTATTGAAAAAGTCAGTCATCAAAGTGCGACACCACCTTAACAATTTTAAACTATAGGCCAGATGAAGTGCAAGTACTTGATCTTGCAGGAAGTTACTGGCTCTATTTACGAAGTTACAAGCTCAAGGTGACTATAGAAGTCTATCTACTTTCAGAGTCCTAAAATCGTAGCAGTGTCTTGGTGTTTAAAAAAATCTTCTGGAGTTTCTTTAAGTAGTCTCTGCTGGGCTCGTGGGTCGTAAATGAACAACTCCTGCTCATGAAGAGAGGATTTAGTCAAAACAAAAACAACACAGATTGGAACAAGGCGTAAGACACGTACATTGCATGCAGGAACATCAACTCAAAGGTGCAATGACACCAATATTGTGTAACATTTGCAAGAGTGGAGCATTGAGAGCAGATAAAACAAACAATTAACTAAAGTAGAGCAAGTCTTCACGCTGTTTAGTTTGCTAATTTGAGAATGAGTAAATAGAGGGAACCTCTAATGGGGATAATAACATCGCTGAAGTAATTTCGAAAGGGGTGCTGAGCATTTAATTTCAGCAGCTTCTGAAACTAACTGAGTCTAAGAAATCAGTACCGATACTAGGTTGCATGGTCTTTGTGACCCTGTTAAATCATGAAAGGGACGAGCCAAAATTTATTCATTTCCCTTGACCTCTTCATAAATTATGTTTTGGTCGTAAAAACACTTTCTCTCTTTAAGAATTTTGCGCTGATAGAAAAGCTTCTACCCAAAACACGTGCAAAGCTTGAACATAAAGAGCGTTTTATTTATAGTTGCTCTTGTTTTATTGAACTGCGTTTTATTGTATGCAATTTCGCTTGAGAACTGGAAGCTTAAACTCATTTTATAAACAACTTGTAAGTATTATTACAGGTTGCCAGTGAGTAAAAGCCAGCAGTTTTGTTAGTCAGCAAATAGTAAAACAAAATCACGTTACTTTATAACTTTTCGGGCAGGAAGCACAAGACGTGCCCGAGTTTCAAACGGCTGGAAAATTGAAAAATTTTTGCCATACACGAGATGAATTTCGAAAGGAAAGCCAACAGTTGATATTTCAACATAACTGTAGTAATATTTCTTTTATTCTCATTGCTCAGTGTTTTAAAATTAGGTCACAAAACATGAAGCTAGCTGAGTTAAGCAATAGACAGAAATGAGAAGAAACGGCCCGCTTACCCAAATAATTCCGTTTGTAATCCAAAATTAAGTCAACATTAGATCTGTGTTCAACTTAGACAACCATGGAATACACCGTGGATTTGAACCAATCTGCTTATAAACTCTTCTTTGTATTTTCCGTCTTTCAAGTTTAGTAACAAAACTTAATTAATTGTGGGTTGTACCACCTCTAAATGTTTTTTCTGGCTAGTTAAGATTTCTGACAAAATAACTGTAGGACATAGCCTTTTTCTTAGAAACACGGGATTTTCTATCACAGCTCTTCCTACAAATGTTCCTTAAATAATTCACTACTAATAAAAATGTCTAGCAGTTGAACTTTACAAACTCAAAGAGGCTCCCAGCTGCTGAGTCCAGCAGAATCCTGCTGATGCTATGGTCTCCCTGAAGCAGACCTGAACAGATGGTTCTGTTCCCTAACGCATATTTTGACATAGCTAAACGGGCATCTGCTGGAAAAACATACTGTATGAAGTAAGACTGCATGTGAACATGATACCAGGCAGGGCAGATCATTTAGCATGTCCGCCATCTGCAGCAATGGATGCCGGGAAGAGCAGCATAATGTTGGCTTTATTTTCTTAACACGGCTACGTGTCCTAGTATGTTATTCTTGATGATTTTTATCACAAAGTATATTGATGAGGCTCAGGCAATGAGAACTGTAATATTACGTGACTTAACCGTTCCTCATTGATGGTGCAGAAGCGTCAGTACTAAAGTCGCGTGCCTTGAGATCGCAGGCACTTAGATGCACATTATCTAGCACATTTGGTTGAGGTTATAGGCACCAAAAATGCTTCATAAAAACGTTTACACTTTCGAGAAGCTTGTTTTGGATTACTTGTTTTCAATAATTTTAATAACGCAGGTTGTGTCCATCGAATTTTAAATATTACAATTACAAATTTTTAAAATGCTCATATGTAAAGCAAATAAAGAAATAGCGTCAGCTTGAAGTATGCTTGACTGCTGGATCTTTGATACAAGTTACTTGGTGAATTATTACATGGTACAACCATCAATAGAACAGCATAGTTAGAAGACGGTTCTTTTTGCTAGTGTGGTTTTTTAATCCTCTCCCTTAAAATGAATTTTGATCCAGTCATAAAAAATAAAAATGTGAACAGTGAACCTAAACAGAACAATGTTTTAATAAATACGTAAATACGTCTGCAGAGCCTAACGCGAAACAATACTACTTATTACCTACTACCTTCTATACTATACAACTATGATGTTGTATAACCACCAATAGGTTTCAGCAAGCTCTATTAATAAAGTATAATTTGATAAGCAACTTGTCTCAAATGACTTCAGCCAACTACGATTCCAGTTTTTTGGTCAGGCTCGCTATGATACGCTTAAATCACATAGCTTACACATAGCAAAGTACTGTCATTGGGCCGGGTGACTTGAAAGTAATTATACAATGAAATAATATTAGCGCAATTCAAACTTACCGTTTTAACGCGAAATACGTGAAGTTACGCGAATGAAGTTACAGCCTTCCATTTTATATTCAATGTGGAAGCGGTCTATTACAAGGTACACACGATACACAACGCATATAGGCCTATGGCTATCTAGATGCACGTTTATATGTTGATCCTTGCTTGCCGTGTTTCGCGTTTAGCAGCCGCAGATTGCAGGGCGCGAAACACAGGATCACTGAACCAGAATACAGTCTACGTTTATGCGCATTTGCTTTAATCTAACCACACATAGGAAAGACTTGATTATAACGTAACCCTTTGACAATAACTTTCAAAAATCTATTAAATGCATGTCTATCTGTATTAATCACTACGGTTACGCCTACACGCCCCCCAAGCAAGCACAGATGCACAGAGTTGTTACCTGACAGCCTACGTTTTAGCAATCAACTGCAGTTCAACGCTTCAGTGAACCTAGTATAGGTCTGGTTCAGCAGCACTTCGAGTAAACAAGCGTTAAATAAATATTGGATAGGCTTAGTGGAAATGTTTATGAATGGGTAGCACAGAAAAACTATAACGTCAAGGTTACAAATACTTATCTATAGATTTAGCTATTTCCATAAGTACAACGTGTTATTTCGCAATAAATTTGACAAATACCATGTTGTCGTGTAACAGGTTTGCTAAATAAAACTATTTGCGGCTTATTAGAATTCATTTAATTTTAATAAAAGTGCCTGTAAAAAGAGATTCTCTTATATAATTATGTAACACAAACAAGGATAAAAGGGCAGAAGAAAGTTAACATCCACAAATCAATACGAGCACCGTACATTGCCTTTTTCTCCTTATACATGACCAGTATTCAGAATAGACTACAGCTCTTTTAAATGGCACAAATACACAATACTTTGTATTTTGAAACCAAACTTCATTTATTGGTTTGGTTTCAAAATTCAATTTATTGTAGTTTAGTAGTAGTCTTGATATTTAGATTATAAACCTTCAAACGATCCATGATGAATCCATTTCGTTACAAACATGTTTACATCGAGTAGCATTCGTTACGAGTAGCATTTAAAAAACTTCAGAAATGGGAAAATTCTACATTACGCATTAGTGTAGAAAGTTACAGAAAAGTCACTGTGAGATAATTGTAGTAAAACAAACCTTACGCTGTAGTAAACGAATACATTACACCAGTGGTTGACATTATGTAATCGCATGGCATTAGTATCTAATAACACGCTAAATCGGTGCTAAAATACCACCATAACATATAAAAATGTACACATACTAAAACCAAGTTGACACTACACTGCACATTAATGCACGCTCAGCTGCGTCCAACCAACATATAGTATATACAACCTTGTATTACTACTGGACATATGGTTGGGGCTGCTCATATTTTTGTTTCTTGACACCACTAGGTCATCTTACTCCTGATTGGCTCTCCGCCCATCAGCCACATTACTATTTAATGCCAATGATTGCCTATTGAAAAATATGAAGCCAACCAAACAAAGCACAATAATGTAGTCATTAAATCGCAGCTTGCTGTATATATTAATGAGGCATAGCGTTATAGATTCGGCGCTTGAATCAATAGAACCATCCCACCCTCAGCTGAGAACACAGGATGTTAAAGGGTGGAGGAGGTAACAGATGTTTGGGGAAGGGAGGGGTCAGCTCTACACATAAATGTAAAGAGGTTGCTGTGTACCGCAAAGCCGTCTGCTCCACACAATGTCCAAGGGATGCCCAAGTTCTGATCATTAGACCTTGATTTTATTTTTTGCAAAGTCAAACTAGTCATCATAACATGAAGTGATATCATGTTATCTTAGTGAGAAGCTAGTCTAACAGTGTTGCATCTCCGACAGCCCATTGTAAAAATGTTTTACAAAATTAAAAACAAAAATGTAAAACAGTAAGTTGTAAGCTAGATCAGTAGAATAATTGCCTTGATTCTCGACTTTGAGACCACCAAAGTTTTTCTTAGAGGCACTGTCACAGGCACAAGAATTAAAAAGTCAAAGTTTTGCTCTTTAAGCAAAGTTCTGAAATTCAACTTTATAAGATTTTAAGAATAATAAAATGCATGCAACAGACAAGTTGATCAAGCATAAAGACCGTGAACACCCAAGGATGCGGTTACTCGCCCAGACGCGCATGCATATTGGTGTTGGTGTGATGAGGTGTGAAATGAGATTGGTGAAATCTTTCATAAGGCTAAAAACACTTACATTAGATCAGAATACACGTACATAATTACATCAATATCAAACAGCGATAGGTTATTCATGGCTTGTAATAAAAATCGGATAATGACCTGTAAAACAAAGAGTAGGATTCTTGTACACTTTGCCTGATGACGAGTTTAAGTTTGAAGTACTGCTCAATAAGCAAAATTGCTGATTACGACATAACGTATATACAAGCCGGACTACTAAGCCTGACTTTCGTCCAGACATGGTCTTGCTTTTGCCAAAATGGAATCGACGAAATTCCTTTTCTCAAATGTACACATGGCTTAGAAGCTTTCTAAGTTCTCAAATAAGAGCAGTGTATTCACTAAATCTTAATCCTCGCTTGTCCATAGCCTTGCCCAACAGGGTGCAAAAACATCGACTCGGACTATTTGACGTTTTTTACACTAAACATTTTGTTCTCTATGTGAAGCCAGATCAATTTGCCTAAGTGCTCCATACAGAAATGTGTTTACTGTAATTACGCAGTATAGAGGAGAAATTATATCATTTGGCAGTCTAATTCAATATTTGTATTCATCAAACCACGTTATATAGAGTTTCACACGCGAGATGAACACAGTTTATATGAATGTGCGATGTGGCTAGTCAACTTCGCATAAATATAATGCTATGGTATCTTCACCAATGGAGCGCGTTTCTCTACACACACAGTCTGCAATCTGAATCCAGCATTCCTTGGCAGAGCATACTTAATATGAATGGTTGTGGCAGGATCAAAATCTAGCTCATCTTCTAAGATGAGACACTAAATCGATAGAGCTCTTGACTAATGATCTTCGGAGGTCAGAGTTTATAGGAAAGCACCTGCATGTGTGTGAGAAATACAGTGACAGTTATCCAACTATTACCTTACTATCTTTCATTAGAATGCTCAGTCAAAACAGAACTACGCCTAATTCTCTAATATACAGGAAATCTCTTTTTCTCAAAACTGGCATGGCTTGGTGGGAAAGAAAAAAACTTGCAAAGGTCTTATTTATATTTTTCCTCACAACAGGTCAAGATATAGCTTTATACGTGTTCTATTTTACACTCTGTTTGCTTGTGTACTTCATCTTAAAAATCAACGTTTATAAAAAATCATTAGTGTATTCTTATCTTAGTAAAAAGGTAAAAAGTTAAATTACTTTTATTATTTGCTTTTATTTTGACCATCATAATGCCGAGAATTTCAAAGAAGACAACCAGCTATAAGCTAATGAATTACAATAGTAATACTCCAGCACTCCAACATGAAATGGCCCGTACTTTGTAGATACCATATGATAGTCCATTACGTAATTATGTTACAATAAAAAGCTGATAACCGCTTGTTAACAGGAACAATAATCTCTATCGTAAAGGCTAACCGCTATACTGAACAATAATGTCGAAATTGACACTGGCGGCTTCACAAGCAACATATAGCTACATCATGATGGCACGCAGACCATAATTATACGAAAAAATGTGTAATTTCAACACACCGTTACTTTTACCTGAAAATAAAAGTATTTCGTTTTGTAAACGGTTGTGCTTTGAGTTTGAAATATAATGTAATTTGTCTAGTTAAGCCAGATGCACACGTTTTTGTGACAAATCATCGAAAATCTCCGTCTTGCAAAATTGCAAGAGGTGTTAACAATTATTAGTAAATTTAATCTGATGTAAAATATCATTAGACCAACAGTTGTCAGTGAATTGCAAATATAAATGCAACTTTAAAGATACAAAATGCAGAAAGTACACTCCTGACTGCACCAAAATTATACTCGTCATATTATAAAATTTATTGGTATACATGGACAACTTTATAGCTAGCATAAAATGTTACAAGAAGGTTCCACACCCTGTCATACGTTTGTTAGTTACTAGGGAAAATAGAAATCGGTAGAAAAACTGAAAAAAGTAAAAGCATTTAGAATTTTTAATGTGTGAACACTGAAAACTGAAAACACAAAAAGACAAAAGCGTCAAGGACAATAAATACAGTATTGAAAATTCGTTATAGCTACGGGATCTTTGTAAGTTTACATGTATGTTACAATTGTTACATATACTATAGTACAGGTAGGTCTGCATTTCAGTACGCAAGCCAGTAGCTGTTTCTTGTAACAGTTCTGAACGCATACACTGGTATAATTTCAGTTCAGGATCTGCACACCCATCATATAATTATATGAATGGTACAATATTCACTACTTCCGTAGACCATAATAAAGGGTGGATTCTACAAGAAGCTGCTGAACTTTTCAGAAATGGTTATACAAATGTCTATTTTTATAAGGCGGCATTAGTAGTTTTATATGTTTTGATGAGGCAGCTAAGTCAACCTCAGTGTTGTCTACTAATGCAACTAGGTAAAAGTAACTCAAAATAAATATTTTTCACTCATAATATTGACTCGAGATTTTGCGATAACACTAACTAGAAAACATCAACTAATTACTGTTAGTAACAGAAATACTTTCAGCATTGAACTTCTAATTATAGTTAGAAATAAGCATTCCTGGCAATGTGCTGTCAAGCATACTGAGAATAGAACTATTTATTTCATATACATGTATAATGCATATTATGTTTTCATATTACGTGAAGTTATGGATTGCTTAAGGTTATAATTGTCAAACAATGCCAAATCTGATTAACATATGGATCAGTGAGTGCCGGAAAAACCGTTACACTGACAGTTTGTTTGCGCTATACTGACTCTCGGCTATTTACTCCATTGAAGAAAGATGTAGAAGCAAACGGACGTGGCTAGTACACCTTCCATGATTCAGTGTTTTACCACAGAACATCGTTATTGGTAGGGAGGTAGATTCCGGTTCCATCACAACCAGTTAACATTAGTAACAGACCTGTAGGAGAATGCTGGACACTAGCTTGTAGTGTGTCGTACCAGATAAAAAATCGTAAGCTGTAAATCAATGTACTTAATTTTGTTCGTGTTTTCTAATTTTAAGTGTAAGATGAGTTGCAAGCCATTTATTTTAATAAATCGTGACATTTTCAAGTATAAGATGTAGGTATTCCCCAACCAAATTAAACAATTTCGGCAAGAACAACTGCTAGAGCAACAAATGTTAAGATAAATAATTTGCAAAGCGAAAAGCGACTATGGGAAATGTTATTAAACTCCAGTCAATGCAAATCAAGCCTTTGGCCAGGCATTCATTGCCACGCATTGGTTAACACATTATAAGGAATCGTTAATCCGCGTACACAATTACTGTCTCAACGCTGACAATTATTAGCTCAGTGCATACATGTGAATAAGCCTACACGGATAGCTTTGGTCCTAATCCATAAAACGACGATTCTTCATAGATTCTATAGCTGGCTTCATCTACTATTGGAGACGTCTATTAGTCACAATCGGGTGAAAGGCCATAATATAGCTATTCTAAAAGCTCTGTTGATGATCAGCGGTACATGAGTATTGAAGGGGGTTCAAGAGTTTCACCGATTGTAAGAATTATTTGACGAAGAAAAGAACCAACGAAACGAGAAGGCATAATATCTACTTAGCCCTTGGCTTTGCAACTGATATAATTGTCTTTGTCTGGATGTATATATGTAATGTAAGTGGCCATTAAAATGCACGTTATATCACGTGGCACACTTATTTAAGTGTTTATTGTTTAGTTTTCAAAATTAGCTCCAGCGTAGGTCGTACAAATTGTAAGTGAAATAGTCAAAAATTACTGACAAAACTGGGTTAGTCAATAAAAGAAAACTAAGGAAAATTATCTAAACATTACATTGTGAGCTGTAATAAGAAAGCATTAGAAATATGGGAGAAAGTGTGTTGAAATTTTACGGGATCTATTATTGTCGAAGCAAAAAGTGGAATTGTTTAAAAGAATTGGAAAAACACAACCTCAGAAATTCGCCATATTTGTTTATTTGATAGTTGTTGACTAATAAAAAAATCATTAAATTTATGACGAACGAAAGAAACTGCAGACAAGAAGAACGCAATCAAAGTATTCGACTATTTACATATATAGAGCTGATTTACTCTCAAATTAAAAGAACAATACATTATTATTCACACAACCGATTTTGTGCAAATTCATTTAAAAGCCGTTCTTTATGTAAACTCAGAACATGAAGCCAGACAACAATTTGTTTTAACTAATTCCAAACAACAATTTGATTAATTAAACGATTTCACATTTTTATTTGTGTTAAGTTAAATTTCCGCTCGAACAAATGTTAATTCATCGTCATCATGCATATATACGTTTGTAGATAGTTTTTACTTTTATCAGTTTTTGCAGTTAATCAATATAAACATTTCTCAGGGTTTGTTTTACACAATGTAGAAGTTTTTGTACACAATTTATATCCGACATGGTTATATGAAAAAACATCGACAACACGTTTACTACCATGCCGTGAGGGTACCCGGGATCATCCATGCATGCATGCAACCCATTGCTTAGACAGAATTTGTCGAAAATCGATAACTAATCAATCAAACAAACACAAGAGGAGACAAGCGCTATTTCTACAAATATGTCAAAACATTTGTGAACGCGTCCAGACGGAAATTATATTTTATTCATCGTAAAATTATCACAAACTACGATAAACGGCGCATCTTCAGAAAACATCTTCATATTGCCAAGTCAGGAAATAAAACCAGATTTTGAAGGAACATTACCACCATTACTTAAGCGATAAAACACTTTTTACGAAAAAAAGTCGAGCAAGAAACTACAGTGTTTGTTGTTTTTTTACAACTTCAACATTGTCTCTAGATAACTTTTTCAAATTAAAACGGTTTATTCGATTGGATTACTCAGACAGCTTGCTTTACAAGTTTGTAAGGTGGCAAAGTGCCAAGATTATTTGGAAGTATCCTGAGATAGGTCTATTAACTCGTGCTGATTTTGAAACCTGAGTTACCCAAAAAACAAAATTTTATACTACAACAGTTTATAATAATTAACATATGCATATATAGTATATTATGTATACCATAGAAAAGTTGTATATACTACATGCGGTATATATTATATATTAATATTATATATACTAAATATATGCCAGATCCGGCTTTATTTATTATGAATAATACATGCATTAGTTTCTAAGTAACCAAATTTGAAATACACAAAGCAACAAGTACGGTTCCTAGCAAATGTATTCTTCAAAAATTGCATTTACAGTTTACAATAGTTTGTTTGCATTTCGAAATAAATGACATCACAAAAAATATGCAAAAAATTATTGTTCTTACAGGAAAAATTTTGTCAACCACGAATATGCTGCTAATACAAGTATTCAACTAATATCTTATAGATCATAGTGCCTATTTACGCACATTTGTAGTCCGGTCTCTGCCATTAAATAAATTAGCTATGCATAATACTCATAATAATTTCATGATACGGCGGCAAAGCGGCTGACTCTAATATTGACATTCATCTTATTGGGGTAATGCAGTCATGACGTGTGTCAACATTAACTGTAGATGACTCACCTGCTGCTCAAGTTTAGCCAGGTAAACGCTTAAATCACGGGGTGCAAGTGTTACCATTAAACGTTACAATTTAATGCAATCTCCATTCTGCAAGTGTTTTTCGGTGTTACACAATACAGGTATATATACGCTTCATAAATATTACTGTTGTGTATGCACAAGTTTTCCTCAGTTAATTATGACAACCCCTTCGTTGTTGTAGACGTGAAGGTTGTAGCGTAGCTGTACTGCACGATTAAATTAAAAAATAATATGTGAGAGAGCTCGCATTGCGTACCCAAATGTGGATGAGTTTAAATTAACTTGTGTAGGTCTAGAGTAAATATGATTTATGATGATTTGTTGTCATCAACTCAAGAGCAGTCTATTGCTTTAGGCGGTATCATAGCGTCAAGGTAATTTATGACTTACCAGCAGCTAATCATGAGAACAAAATTATTACTTTAGATTCGAAACCAGTCTGTTATCTCGTGCTATATATTTATCACTACCATTCACTATCAATTTTTTACTTAAACCTGCAGTGTATGCAACTCCAATATATCAGCATTTTAACAGAGTCAAACGTCGCAACACCACTCTTTGCTCGGGTTTTCTTTACGAAAATGGCCATTAACCTTCGTAAACAAAACAAATCTCACTCCAAACTTTTGGTCTTTGAAAAATCTCTGTAAGCTGTGGAACAGAATTACCTGACTGCGTGTGAAAAAGTTTTTTTTCACACAACCAATTTGTATTCAAGCACTGACGTTATAACACTGTAGGCATTTTATGCCGATGTCTTAGCAGATTAATACGAAGTTGTTTATTTTTGCCCCTTCACAAACAGTTACAAAGAAGGCATGCACATAAGAACAACCGCAAACAAAGTTGTTTTTAACTAGGTCTCAAAACAAAGTCCGGGCGTAAAGAACGTAAAGAAACTGGAATGACAAAAGACAATGAAGCTGCGTTGTACGTACATATGTATATATAGGCGTTAGATAAACAAAGAAATTCAGTACTAAGAAGGCGGATGTCTGAAATTATTTGATGCATGTAGACGACCTGGTGTACAAAAATTAACTTCTTAATGTAATAATTTTGTGTGTCAACTTATATGTTTGCAAAACTGGCCTTGGCTTTAAAATGTCAATTAGCAAACGCGGAAATAAAAATTTAGAGCAAACTCAACATTATGATTTCCTTATTTTTCCGAAGAAAATTACTGATTTTTAAGGAGATTAATAATATACATCTATATATAGGGCATGGGATACGGATACACTAATGTCGTGTAGAGTGAGTAATTCCATTAATAACCTAAGCGCTGGAATCCGCACGATTTAAACAATCAATCCAAAAGTTAATCAAATCTCGTTAAACAAATGAGCGAAGACACGCTATTATGTCGCGTCTCCCCATGCCATGAATGGCTTTAAAATGCGGCGCTTTTTAAGCTGAAAAGAGAAACAGAAGAAATGCGTATAGCTCAACTATATTACTCAGTTAAACTGACAAATTTGATCAAAATTTTAATGTTTGCAACGTTTAAGCTGTATGAAAAAAAGAATAGCTGTAGTGTACAATTAACTAATTATTAATAACAGGTTGTATAAACAAAGCTGTTGAAAATTATCCATTTTTCGAAGGCTGCTTAATTTGAAAGATGTGATCAAAGCGAACAAATAAAAAGATACAAGATTTATTACGCTAGGTGGACCACATTCCACAATCTTCTCAAACCCAAAACTACCATTAGAGATTATAAAAATGTGAATAAAAATTATATTTTCGAACATAAACAAGAAAAATTGTTAGTGACAGGTACTGGTTATCACAGATTGGCCACATCTTGCAGGGTTGCACTCGTAGTATTTCGTAACTGTCTCGTCTCGTCTGCTCCCCCTTTCATCAACAGTGATGTAATTAAGAAACCCTTAATTATAATGGCTGAAGATCGGCTAGACACGTCGCGCAAAATTACGTCATATATTACGTTTTAACATTTATGTCTTCTCGGTCTCTGTAATTATAATCTTCTAACTAACGACACTTTTTGCAAAAAATTGTACTTGGTTCATTTTTATTGAAGACCGTTTTTTAGCCTGTATAGTTTCTTGCTTCGGCACCGTATACTACTGACATTAGCGTGCAAATGATATGTGACCGAATTGGATAGCCAGCTACCTTAGACGCCCCGAAATCAGCTTGTGCATATTCTTCGGCATGCATTCTAGTAAATAATAAACGTTTTTTAGAAGAGAGTATTTTACTTGGTTTTTAAGGAATCAGCTGAAATGGTCCATGTATTTCGCAGATTTTTAAGGTTAGGTATTAATAAATAAAACTAAATCGTTTTTTCGTATGAGAAAACAGTGCTTTTAATTCGTATTAAAACGCAATCAATGAATATAACCATCAATACCAAAACGCGCAATACTAGGCCGCAAGCTTCTTCCACTCATTGTGTAAAGTGGGTTATAAATTAAATATTGATGACTCACGATTTAATTAAACCCCTCGTCAAGTGGTGATTTTTTTCTACACACAAAATGTCAGTCTGTTCACGGAAGGATGTAGAAAACGAATTTCATGGACCGGAAAGTAATTCAAACAAAGAGAATTTAAAGCAAACAAGAATGGAGAGTTTTGCACTTCCCTGTGTAAGAAATGATCTGAGGAAAAGCCGCTACCAATCAAAGCGCATTTAAAATAATGCAGGATATTTAATCAGCTACAAGTGAAACGCTGTAGTGTAATAGACAAAGAATTACGATAGAATTATTAATTAACGATAGTAAAAAAACTACGCGAACAAATGCGTATCACTGATGCTCCTCAAACGCAGTTTCTCTTGTTTAATTTGTTCAAAACGAAAATTGCTGTTTTAAAGACACCTACTTGTACGTATGCTCCAACATCTGAGGTTTCATGCAGTCGTCTTTCTCTGGCTTCATATGTTTTGTGATCTACAGTTAATAATCTTAATAACTTTACGTGTTATACTTGTTTAGTTGTATGCTGTTGTAGTGTGATATAGTGCTTGAAAAAATATCCAAATACATGTAGTAAAAAAGGTTACACAGAAGTCGCCGATAAATCAACACTTAGTTCACAAATAACATTTACGTGACTGTCAACATCACTAATTGTTTATAAATACATGTAAATTACCTCAGTATAAACAAAGTAAAACACGTAAACAACTTATTCACAGCATTGAACACATCCCTTAGACTAACAGGAATTCACTTCACTTATTAATGTTACTCACCGGCTTTATTTCCGCAGGTAAAGCGCTAACTGCACTGTGTCAGTTAGCTAGAAATTACTCATGAACTTACAGAAAACATCCCGTCCAAAGGGCATATGAGCATATTGAGACACTCTTGAACTTAGTTTGAAATAATGGTAAAGTTATTTTTATTTACAAACACGACATTAAAACAACATTCCTACTAGAAATGATACTGAATGTTCTTAGTCCATATTAAGTTAATGGAATACGATAATTAATACAGTTTTTAAATTATTCTAGTAATATAAATAGATAACTTTTTATATATCAGTGTAAGGCAAGATAAGATAGCAAACAGTATATAGCTGTCCAGTGAATTTTCATAACGGATTAACGCTTTCGGCGAAATTTTGATGATTCGAGAACCAAAACTGTGGAACAATAATCTCAACGAGTCAATAGTCATAACTACAGTCAATTGATTAACCATTGAATTATAGCCTATGTGTTTATTACCTTTAGTTTACATGTAGAACTAGAAACCAATTCTTTCGAGCGTCTGTGATAGCGAACTCTTATTTAAAGAAATCATAAGACTTAACTTGACAGTAATGGAAAGAAACGTCATTAATGATCGCATTCGCAGACGCTGATTTACCACCTTTATTAGGTTTTGATCAACAATCTCAATAGGCCCAGGAGTCATCACATGCTGGAACCATCACTGAAAGACAGTTTCGAATGATCCTTGGTAGTGGAGTCATTATCATAGATAAACCATTCAAATGGATTGTGGAGGAATCTTCATCATGAGATTAAAAAAGATACTCGCTAGAATGAACAATGGTGACGGAAGGCGCTTTTTCTTGTACAAAAAATATTTGACGTAAGGCTATGTTAACGTAATCCCGATGAGGCCGCTTCCAATTAAGTAAAAAAAAACTCTAGTAATGAAGGTACCACCGTATATTGTGGTTCAGGGAATTTCTAATGATTGAACCACCATTGCGTTTCAACACTCAACGAAGCTTTCAAAACCAATCAGAAAATTGAAGGGAAACGATCCGTGTCACTTCGCACTGAAGCTCTAATTTGTTTACTGCAGCCGTATAAAATGTCACACAAAACCAAACATCCAACACAGCCGAAGAAATGCACTCGAAAAAATATACCAGCACGCAGTTAACCACAAGTACTTACGCAGGCAGTTGGACCCTCTACATAGCAGCAAAATAGTACACGTCTTTGTATTTGATTGGTTTGCAGGTAAAGTTAAAACTTTACATTTAGCATGTGTATAGTGAGTGATATGCACCATAACATGTTCTATGAAATATCAACAATGACCAATCAAACTATACCATGCATGTACATTACCTTCTAGACGGTCTATGTAGATTAAACTATACAAGTGTAATGCGCACACACACTGTGAGTACATTTCAGCGTTTAAATCCAACGTATTTGTACGTTGTGCACATAATAGTTAATGGCGATCAGACATTGTGTTTTTCGTAAAGAGCTTACGTAATTTTTTTATAGAACTAGAGCCACGTAGAAACGAACTGCATATAAAACACATTGTTAGCAAGGATTACTATGTAGCAGTCTATTTTATTGGAAAATATTACTTTCCGTTAGTTACTTTTATCTTAAATAAAAATGCACAAAAACGTTTGATGGTATTTATAACTAAGAGAAATTATAACTTCATAACATTACTTTTTCCTTCAAATAGTTATCTACATTCGTTAAAAAAGTAAGCGCCGAAGCTTCTTTGTCCATCATTCAGCGCACTTTTGATTTTTGGTGTGTAATGTTGAACTTGCTTGCAAAAACATTGACGTAGTTTACTTAGAAACAAGTAAACAAGTACAGTGTTTAGGAACTGTACACGACCGAAGTCCAGTAAGATTTTACACCATGAAGGAGAACTAATATTGATTCTAGTCATTCCAAATAAGCGCAGTGCTCTCAAAGTGAACATCATCTACATTCTAATAAGATTTTTTATTATCATAACCCAATAACGCGCGCGAGACTATAAAAATAACACCGCCAAGTTTTTTGTTTGCACGGTGACACGTGTTATCGTCTCCGTACTTTGTAATACCAAATTATGATATTAGAAATTTTAGAGTAAGGATGTTGAACGCTGCTTAGGGCAGAAGAGGGACCACTCTGTGAAACGGGGCGGTTGCTACAAAGTTCATCATAATTACATTGCAAAACATTTTGCAATAACCGCGACTGAATTATGAAAATGGCACTGCGCGAACACGAGCATTACTTCTCTTTAACGATATCGACGGGACAGCAGCATACTCAATAAGCATGCGGGAGCGAATAATCGATAACGCAGCCTACGACACCCCTGCCCCCCCCCCAGGTCTTCTTCGAAGAGCTATGTACGAATTTTCGTGTAGACGGTGTTTGGGCAAAATCTGAAATCGGATGAGTCAGGAAAACAAGTATAGGCTGAAGTCATGGTCTCCCTTTGAGCGACCGTAGATTCAGAGCCTCAACCTAATATTCCTGGCTCTCAAATTATGCAAGTTTTGCGAAACCAAAAATGTACGAAAATGACCCTCTTCCGACTTCAAATATTTTCAGGGCGGTTTGAATTGAAACAAAATATGCAAATACAGAGTCGTTCAGAAAAAACACTCCCCCAAACTACCTCGTATAGCCCTTCACTCTGATAGATGCGTTTGTAAAAGAGACTCTCACCATCGTGTAGCCCGGTTTCTTCTCTTGCACAAGAGCTATAAATTTCCCTCCAAGACCACCACCGAGCGAAGTAGTATGTTACGCAGTGTTCTGCTAGGCACGTTAGGTGAAAAACTTTCAAAAATGGTAGTTTTTCGTTCATTGCCGGAACACCTTCTACAAAAGTGTCCTAGTTGTGCTTGGTGGGGTATTGTGGAGGGAGAAGGGGAGTTTACAGCTCTTTGGAAAGAGGAGAAACGGGGCTACAAGGTGATAATGGCTTCGGTAATTACCCACCATTGAAAAATGAAAATAAAGCAGTCTGCTTCACAAACCAATCATCTACTAAGATGAAGGGTTACCAGTTAATTTGGGGATCAGTATTTTTGGACAACCCTGTACTAAGTGTTGTAGTAGTGATCTATACTAATGAAATGAATGTCAGTTTGAAGCAAGTTTCAGCTAGGCGTATGTGTAGTAATAAGACCTCTTCTAATCTCCATTGATTTAATCATTGTTTTCATAGACTTCGTGGGAGTCGCTGGATCGATTGTTTTCTGTGTAAGTTAACCTCGACAGGATTCAGGGAAATACATCAAATTATTGCCTTGGCTTAATAGCTAATACACACACATTACGCATTATTGCTCCACCATTCTGCAGCCCTACAAAAATCAATTGCAGCGGAAGCACTGACCGCTCGGACACTGCAGTGGCCGCAAGTGCTGGTAACGCTTACCGCATTATCCCATCAAGTGCAACGCATTATCCCGGCGCTCGGTTGGGAATTACATGAGTCACGGAAAGCTTCCTGCTAGCATAACTTCCTGGATTCCTAGCGATATACGCATTTATGGCCAGCAATCGTCCTGTCTAAATGATCAAACAGACACTCCTCTTTTGGCTGCACAATTAATATTGCAGTAATTCAATGCATATAGGCTATTTCAGTTCTGTATAATTAACTTGATTTAGTTTATTACCTTGAAAAAAGACGCGCCTAATATGACTTCAGCAACATCGAAATAACAAAAACTGCAGCAGTATAAATTAATAAATACATTTTTTTAAATTAAAAAATGGCACCAGTTTACATTAAAAATAACAACAGTAGATAGGCAGATACAATTTATTTAGTCACATAATTTATTTTTATTTTTTTTACTTACTGTTGTGATTTTTAATGTAAACTGGTGTAATATTTTAATGGTAAATCATCATTGCACAGTTTAATATTCAATAAACATTGTAGTTTAATACAATTTCACATTGCATAAATCTAAATCTGAAAATATTACTGAGGCACTGTTTTGTGATGGGGAAAACGAATTCTTAAAATAAGTGGGTGTTGCATATAATTTTTATTACTGAGGCATATTCAAAATTACGCATTATAGGTAATATTTGTTAGATTCACATCTTTCTGAGTATGTGGAAGCGACTGGTTCAGAATGAATTTCAAGGTTAAGCGAAAGATTATAACAATTTCAGAATAGTAGGCATGCACAAGATTTTTGCCACAAAATGAGAAAATGAACCAAAGAATTAACGACAATCTCACAAAACATTAATACTGATCAACAAAAGCCCTCAACATGAATGACTATATTCAGTAGAAATTAAAGACCTGCAAACTACACACAAAGTATCATCATGCACACATGATTTTATATGCAATGTCAGTTTATGCCACATTACGAAAATCACAGGCCCAATTGTTAATACACTGCGCAGACAACCCAAAAGCTACTTGTACTGTATTACTGTAGATACACAAAAAACAACACTACTGTACGCTAACCATTCTGTCAATATTTCATCAAAACACGACAGCGGACTTTCAATTTATCACTCATTAAAAACCAGTAGATGCTTTTTTATGACTTTAGTGGGAGCTAAATTGGGATAGAAATGATTTCCCCAAGGAGCTAATCAAGGCAGACGGCAAGAAATTCCTGATACAAAACAGTTGAGACTGAATTATATAAACCCAGAGATGAAATAAAGTGCCTGCATGGATGATGTTCAAAAATTTAGTAAATTGTTGCTGATGTTGCTGTCGTTATAAGTATGTTTAATCATGATCATGGTGATGTAATAAAAATAGCACTGTGAGTCTGGGACTGATAATGTACATGGTAACGCTGCTGGGCCTCTCAAAAGGATGTAGTGCTCAGTGCGCTGATATGTTGTAACAGATTAGTGAAGCAGTAAAAGTTTTATTGTTGATGATTTGATGTACATTAGCATACTGCGTCCAAAACTTTTCGAAATATCACATTTCTTTAATCTTTATATCCTTATAACGATGTAGAAACGGCACCTGATTCGAAATGTTATGAAACATGGATTCAAGTGAAAAAGTAACTGTCAAGTGCAAAATTCTGCCTATACGACAATAGTACCAATAAAAGTAATGATGAAGCACTTGCGAGCCGCTTCTTACATTCCACACAAGAATCTAGCATAATTCTGGCTAAGGTCCGCTTTTCCAAAGACCTCGCTGGTATAGCGCTACCAAATCCGCCACAACGTTAAATCGTTAATGAAAAGCAGTATAGTAAATCTCGCTTCAACAAAGGCTTCTCTCGGTTACAAGCGCCAGTATTAGCGCGGCTTCGCGGTAGATTGGTGCCAGTGAAAAAAAACAAGAGCAACTTTTGCACTACACACACACTGCGAATAACAAAAACGCTTTGAAATGGGCCCGAATAATATCAATGCACTGGATACAGCTAACGGAATTCAGGACTACAATACAATGGGATAGGAAACCGTGTTTTCTCAATCCTCATTGATTACAATTTTGAGCAGTGTAGAAAGAGTATTAAAAATGAAAGTTTAGACGAATTATACCCCCTATTATGGTAGGAATCTGGATACAAATATTATATAAATTTTATAACGCCTACGTTTTTTGTTTCAAATCATTTCTCAGAAAACCGTCGCTTTTTACCATAGACTATAAAAGTATCCAATAATATAATAGATGGTGTTAAATGGGATGTATTGTATCGACGAATGTTACTGATCTAAAGCGCTGCAGCTGTGCTCGTCAAAAAGTCACAGTTGTATATTTGAAAAATGTGAAGGATTGTAGATTAAAGCCATGCACATGCGCCGTCAGTCAAAAAAATTGCTCGCCGACTCAAGGCGCTTAATCTCTTTAGTCCGCCTGCGGGCTGCCTCTTTTTCTAAACGCCAAAAATAGTAATGGAAAAGAGCAGATGCTGGAAGCCATAAAGAGATCCACTTGCATGTGTCAGCATCTTCACCGCAATGAAGGATGCTGGAGGGTGCAGTCAGGCAGATAGCAGAATTTTTGCAATAAGGTCCCTATCTATAAGTACAATAAGGTCATTTGTTAGAAATCGTACTTTGCCACGATCCCAACAGTGACCTTTCCGCGGAAGAGACCCCAAATGAAGCTTACTTTGCTTTTTTGCGTTGAATTTTGCACTTGTTAGTTAAAGGAATGGAAAAGTAACTTAGCATATCGGATTTATTATCACTTAAAAATTAGAAATATATAAGAAAGAAATTGGTGAAAAAACTGTCTATAAAGTTCATAGTTAATTACTACTACCACGGCATAGAAATTTTCAGGCGCGGTGGTAGGCGCCCTTGCCATTCATTTGGAAATTATGACGTAGCTGTTAAACCTCCATGACTTTTCGTAAGCGCATCGCGGTTTTCCATAAGAACGTGCTGCTTAAACTAATTCACACTTCTGCAGCTTACTTAATGTCCATACAAAAATGTCACAATAATAGTTATTTTTGTAAAAATTTGTGATACTTTGGAAAAAAATTGACTGTGTGTTGCTTTTCTTCAGTTGACGAGCGAGGTCAATGGTGGAAGAATGGGGTTCAAAATGGGAGCGCTCAAACGTAAAATGATTTTACTAATTACACGAGGCGTTTATCACACTTTTATTACTCAGTCCTTCTAACATTTTTTGCGAACTTTGAAATAAGCCTAAAATTTCCGAAGTCTTGGCCTTTCCTTTAAATAACAAGACTGAATGAATTTAGATCAAAATCGGCTGGCGTAAGGCTGTGATTATACCTTTGATCCAGGTCACCGTTCGCCACAGTTCACTATCGTTCACTTTCAACGAACCTATCCCAGGTACCTACGTGTGTAGCCCTCTGCGTTTGCAAGCTAACATGAATTAAAGTGGATACACCAATTTTTACATTTTGGCTTCTCTCTCTCTGGCCCCTAAATAACCATAGCTTTTTTAACCACACGATTGTTTGAGTTCCACCCAAGTTGTTTTCCATGCAAGTTTTGTGACTCTACTTACCGTAGCTTTGGAGTTACTCAATGTTACGCGTTTGGTTCCTAACCCTGTTCTCGCCTCCCCTTTTTAAAGAATCTCAGCTTTTTAAAAGCTCAGTTTACATCTGCTGCAATGGCTAAATACACTTATGAAAAAGAAATTGAAATTAACTCAAAGCCTTAGGAGGAATTGAATGGCAATAAAAAAATTGACTTATGTCAAGTGACCATTTGACTACCTGATCGACGTCATAATTCACGTTCAAAGCCCCTACCACAGATATATACTCTATAAATTTCGTTACTCTACTCTCTTCGTTTACGAGAATAAAAAAAACTAGACCGGCGAGTCTAACGCCAGCCGCCCATAAAAAGGCGTAGGGGGTGCCGCGAGAGCTTACGCAAAGGTTGCTGCATACTACACCATGTTACTAGAGAACGTTGAATACTTTTGAGACTTGGCGATAAAGTTAAATTGAGATTGGAAAAACATCATCATTGGAGAAACAAAATACCGTAGGTAAAAACATTTCCTTTTTTCAGACACCAGCAAGAAACTAGGTAACAGCACGTTCATTTATCAGATACCTACAGTAAACTGACTGCAAACCATTCTGACCTTACCTTTTACTGGATAGAACAACAAAAATGTTTTGCTATGCGCTTACATTTAAGAAAAATATATCTAGGTTTACTTTCACAAGTTCAGGAGAAAAAAACATATTCGTCTTGGTTGAACACTAGCTCTGTGCAGTGTTTAGAATCACTAGATTTATTTGCTTCAGAATCCTAGTCACAACAATCGTTCTAGTTGCGGTAGTTTGCTCAGGAATATGAGTGGCCGTATAGGTGCTCCAAGATGAACCGGATCCAAATGTACCTTGAAATGCCCGATTAGATGTAATCGCACAGTATGATACAGTTTTGGCTACCCAGTCTTGTTCAGACCAGAAGTTCATAAAATACCACTTTTTACGAAAATACTCCAAAATGTCATACCTCATCTACAAGGTGTCACTGAGTCAGATCTAATCCTGTTGACTTGGAACTAATAGTTTTTGATTAGTTAGTCAGTTACTCGTTTGCACAAGAATTGTGGAGCAGATTTATTGTTGCAAGGTACCATGGACTGTCAGCCCTGATCCAGACAGACCACAACGTCACACATAAATCCAGTATTACTAAAATAACTCGATATCTGACGTTACGTACTATTTTCTTTAATGCCTGTTCTATAAGAATTATGCTCGTGGACTGATGTCATGAAACTTCAACCCGGTTCAAAAACTGGAATGCACAACACAATGCGTTTACTTTGCAATATCAAACCTGATGTAGTTTACACCGTTACACGTCTGATATAAAGACACCGTAATTCTTGTAGCTTAAAATATAAATCTCTGTCACTTCGATACATCAGGCCAATGTCCCTAGAATATCTAACAATTTAGGATTCAAAAAAGGGAAAAGAAATGCTTCAAACAAAAATGTGAAAAAGCTGTGGGCAGGCTATAATATGTACGAGACAAAATAAGTATGCTTCAAGGTTTCTAGCGTTCTTTGGTGTTAGCTTCGAATGTAACTAACATTAGAGGAAATTCAGACGTGATTCTGATTGTGCTTTTTCACTATCAACAATAACACCAATGACATACATGGCATGCATGTAAACATACGGCACGTCATCATTAATTAAATTTCTACCGGATGCCTGAGTTGAGTTAAACTGGCTGTTGATTCAGGTGCAGCCCTGCTTACCGGGCGCTACTTGCACTCACCGACGACTTTTTCTTAAATGCAGGCGTTTCACTCCAACGAAATACTGAAAATAAGGTTTGACGTTTATTGCTCAATAAACACAAAAAGTAAACTTTGCTTCTGTCAAGGAGAAATCTGAAGGAAAGTCAGTAGCGTATAACAGTACACAATAAACTGAAAGTGGTAAAAGAGCAAAGATGAATTTCTACAAACTCTTCAGAAAGTAAAAGTTGCGCGAAATTTTAGATTTCTTTATATATTTTAGTGTCACTCCCACAAATTGTTAACTGACTGTGTAGGTTTATTGCTATAAAAATCGATGATTTGAGCCGGGGTTCGGGGGCCTTCAGATAACGCCCAATGCCGTTACGACTAGAATCCATCACTAGAATAATCAAAAATCATCAAAGCACGTCCTAATTCAATCGTTACATCACCAGTTTTCTTGTCCTAAGTACTCCAACATTTCCAACCATTACTAACTATTTTTGTGCTTAATTTAATATATAGAACGATCTGTAGATGTTTAAGTAATTATTTATATAATCTTATTGACTTATAACATTATTTTTACCATTTTCACATAAATTTCATTTGTTTCGTTTCAAGTTCGGTTTCAAAAATTCGACAATCCACCATCTCAATATAATGTGTCCAAATGTGGCTTTGAGTAAAGTGCATGCCAGTTTTTGTGCATAGTTCAGGAACTAATGCATAACCATTAAACATATAAAGTAACCTACAACCACTGAGTCGAACTTCTGGAGATAGCGTCACCGAAACTGTGTGCTATAGAGAGCAGGAAAGTTTGAATGGAGACAAATTTGCATTTCGTGGCTCAGTGGGTTAAGAGCAGCTCTAAAATGAACCCTTAGCGCTCTAACCACTATTCAAGATTGCACTTTTAGTACTTTCGGTTTTATGACGGAGAAATTTACAACTCCAAATCATAAAATCGAAATGACTCATAAATCAAGAAACATTCTCAGATCTGAACAACTGTATACCTGCATTTGAAAAATCGTCTAAAATCGTTTTCAGTTTCGTGTCGTTGAGTACTAAGTAGCGTCGCGGTTTCCAACGCACGTACGAGGTTCGCTCCTTTTAAATGTTTAATTTAGTTGATGTTTTAGACAAAAAAGTTAAAAATGCTTTGGCTAATCTTGATAAATGCTGTGTGTAAACAAGAAACGAAATTTAATAATTGTAAGGCACCAAGTAATTCCAAGATTTCCAACGGGTTAAATAACTTGCTACCTATTTAATTGCGTGAAATATCTGTAACAATCGCGATTTTTTCCTGGCTTCGCTTTTTTCCGCAATTAAAAACTTGATTGGGTCTCAAAATGTACTTCTGATTTTGCTGATAACCATATCAAATTTAAAAATCTATGAAAATTTTGTACAGGCAAAAGCAAGCTGCGTTAGTTTTGTCGTTACATCACTGGTGTCTGTTAACGTATTTAACAGTACACGAGCATATAGAGCAAAACACAAAATTTCTCGCTGAATTTGCACAAATTACACCAGACTACACATCACAGACGCAAAAACAATCTTTGAATATATCAAGCAAGAAGGCAATCAATTTACTTATTAAAGCATGGAAACTATAATACACATACGTATATATGGTGTCCCGATAGGCTGTATGAACAAAGCTGTGCCGAGTACTCCCGCAAATCAAATCTGTAATCTACAAGTAAGCTGCTATAGTCCACAACTTTCTGGATTAATACTTGCACAGTAATTAAAGGTATTAATTAACTTTTCTGGCCAAATTTCACGAAAACTACATTTAGCCTTGGTTAGGGCTTAGGACCAAGACACTGGAACTCTCCTGATTTGATCGGAACTTCCAATTTTAATGATCCTCCGTTTTTTTTACTTCCTTTTCTTCAGCTTTTCAAATATTTCTCCTGACTTTCCTTCTGTTACTTAAAATGCGACGATCCCAGTAAGATAGAACATCCCCTCCCTTTGCCCAAAATAGAATCGCCCATTTATCGTGCTAGACAACTCGAAAAAATCGTCTTGGAATCAGCACGCACAATAGAGATGCGCCGCTTCACCAAAAGTCTAAAGTTATACGGCAACCAAATTTTAGACACAATTATTGTGAGCAATATATTTGAAGCAATGTTTCACTCATGAAAAAATGCCAAAAAGGTTTTCCTAAGTGTCTAGGGAGCACTCTTTTAATGGAACTTCTTTTTAAAAAAATTAATCTACTGCCAGATTTAGTGCTAAAATAAGCAGCTAAAATCCAGGAATGCAAAAAAGCATTGAATCCCCTGGACTCCACTCGGTGAGTTTACGGTATTCCCTCAGAACCCCCAGCTGAATTTTTGTGGAATCTCCGTCTTTTGGAGATCTGCAAGTTGGAATGTCATGGTCACTAGGAGTTACTGAGCAATTTTTTAACATTTCTTGATGATGACAATTGTTTTCCCATAACTATTGTACCTCGCAAACCAGTGAGCTTTGAGCCTACAGTTCTCACGCACGCTTTAGGACTTGCAGTCTCGCACAGCTCGTGGGTTTCATACGAATGAATGAAATGAAGGTAAACGCTACCACAGAGCCAAAGGAAACAGCATTATGTTTCAGTTTTATTTTCTTTCTAAATCTTACATTAATTCAAACAATATACCCGGCTCAGGCAAAAAAAACCATCGACGGTAAAGTACAGGTAACAAATTCTGTAAAGCTGCATTGCTGTCCTTTTTTCTCGTCGATCAGACAATTCAACTTAAGAATCCACTTGGTCTCTAATAATTCTATCTGTCAGAAAACGTAGAAATGATCACTCTTTGTCAAAAGCATTGTTTGAGCCGCACAAGATAACTGGCAGTGAGCCTGGGATTTAAAAAGCAGAAATGATGAGAAAACAGAAAATTAATCATGCTGTAAAAATACATGTACATCAGCCCAGTGCGAGTACCAGTGCACAAAACCATATCATGCTAACTTTCGCACGCTGTACCTCCTTATTAATATTTTTCACCTATTGCATATAAAACTGTCAAAACAGGTATCGACAAAACTACAGCTCAACATCAAAAATGAATTCATTGCTGTTTTAGAGTAATGGAACTTACCCAACATAACTAAGAAATTAATAATAAATCTAGGAATACGAATGTGGTAAACAGTTACTAAACACCTTTCTACGACGGTGTTGAAATCTTGTCGCGCCGGCCATTGGTAATGACGAAAAAATATTATTTAAACAGACTAACGTTCTGTAAAAAAATCAAATCTAAAAATAAAACCAAGAAACGTGGAGTGTAAACTATGCTTTTGGCATCATGATCTAATAAAAACCAGCCACCCTCGATTTTTTAACAGTTACAACAGACTTTTTAACTTTGTAATCAACTCCACGGGAAAACAAATTTGTAAGGAACGTTAAAACCCGCCAACTCTAGAAAATTTTCAGTTAAAATTCGTTTATTTCAGTAGCATTTTTCTGCCTTTGTGTTTGAGCAGTCGACCGACTTAAGTTCGTTGAACGCAGCAGCGAGCGATGATGTTAGGGTATCATAAACAATATGTTTCTGCTGACTCATACAGGTGTAGCGTATATGACGCATGAAATTAATGATGACCAAATAAATCAGGACATACTGTTGTCAATACGTCGACTACTGCTCTGCATAATAAATTTATGCATGTGTAAATTAGGTACAGGTAAATTAATTGAAAAGTGAATAGTGAAAAGTGTATATATGTTCAGTTCAGGCTAAAATCGAATATATATACTCATGACAGTCATTCTATTAGAGTGTATCACTACTGGATACGACAGTTAAGCTGTACCGAGCGTAATTAGTAATTGTATGGATGAATGGAATGACTACCAAGAAAACTGCATCTTCCTGAACTAGGTACAGACACCTAATTATTCTTCAAACCCAACCACAACCGTTCAACATTCAGTAGTAGAAGCCTTATTAGGAAGTGGTATATCACTTGGGAGTTTGTCGAACTCTATCTGTACATAAATGAAAAATGGTTTGTAAAGTATTACTGAATACTTAACAGGTCTAATGCAGACACTTGTAAAAATTACTGTAAATCAAGAAAACGAGAATCTAGTTAGGTACACTTGATATCTTAATCTACATACAAGGTACACCTGTTAGAAGTGAAACCTTGAAAGTAGAATGTTACCTTTTAAAATGAATTTATAACATATGTACAACAAAAAAAGTAAAAATACAGTCAGTAGTTGATACGTTAATATATGGGGGTAATTTTAGCATTCATTAAATCATTATAGCATATTTTCAAACTACATTATAAAGGGTAAACAAACTAGAGTAGTGGTTTCTTCAGTTACAAGCAATAAAACAATGCAATTTTTAATAGCACTGTGCTTATTTCTGACATTCTTACCATTTGCAAGGTCTCTAGTTCTCCAAGCATGTTTCCCAAAATTTTCCCAGCATCATCCGAGTCGACATCACTGTCAGCCTCTGCATCACTGTACGATGCTAAATCTTCTACAGATGCCCTACATGTGAATAAAAACTAATTTTTCAAATACTGAAACATGGAAATTCTGCAGAAATTGTTGTCCTTGCTACATCAAGTTACAATAACTCACTAATAATTAATGATATTCACTAACATTCACACAACAGATTTTCTATTAGTAGGATCTTTAGGAATATTCGAACTTTATGACACAGCAAAACCATTAGATTGTGATTTAGCTTTGAATAATGCTTGGTACAGTCAAGATTAACAAACTTGTACTACATTGAATTAACCCTTCATTATAGAATTTAGATTAGGTTAAAAAGATAGTATAGTGATCTTTTGAGTTCTGACTTGAACTTTCTTGTCACTTTTGAATCTCTTTTCTTTTTGCCAGTCCTAAAAATAGTTTGCAGGCACGTCATGCACTTCCTTTATTAAAGAATTGCTTCACGGACAGTAGAGATTGCCTAGAAAAAAATTTCCGTGCCAGTAGTCATCTCTCAGTTTCTTATCGTTAACATTTTTTACTTAACACATCCCTTATAAGGTGAATGCGTTTGTAAAAGTACGTCTAGTTTTGGTACTTCAACTGGTAACAAATTAACAATAACGAATTATGAGCTCATAAAGTTTAAAGACCATGAATGCTATACGATCAACCATTTTTATAATTATAAAAGAGTCGGTACAGATTCATCATACAGTATAGTAAGTACACAATAACAAGCTTGTAGATGTGTCAAATCAATATAAAAAAGAAATCACTTACATAGGCCTAATCGATTAAGTTTTCCACTTTACTGAAACAACACGAGTTACTCAATCAGCCAACACAACGTATCAGCCAATTGCTTTGCGAACACTAAAACATCATTGAAAAGTTCTAAAATAGTACAAATTTTTTATTGGCGACTTGCACAAAACAACGGTTTCATGTTTCAAGTTCAGCTAGGAGTCCCTGGTTCTACCAATAAACCAATTAAATCAACTGCCAAGTGGCACTACCACCAATCTTTAATTGTCAAGCAACTTTCTTGTTCGCCAACTGTATGCTTGTGTTGGCTGGCAGCGTGGTGCAACTGACTCCGGGCTGGGGAACAACTTCTTTAGCAGATGGCGCCACTTCCCACCATTTCGTTAGCTCACTAAGTCAAAGCTGGTTGTATGACGTGCGAAGGATTGCACACTTTCTGCGGTTCACAGGTGTAATCTACATTTATTTACGATTTGAAACTAAATTACAAGCCTAAGTCATAATTCTGTACAGAAGAGGTAAGCATAAACACTGCAAGGTATTTCATTATGATGGTTTTAGTGATGTGCTATAATAAAAATTTTAATACTAAATAATAGTTAATAGCTTAGCTGCTGTTAATTGTCAATTGTAACTCAACTATTAAGACTGTCAGTCTTGCCCGTAACCTAATAAACTGCACGCAGTGTTCTTTATAGAACTAAGAACTAGTATAGTTAGGGGTATTAATTTTACCTAGTACCAGCAGGCGGCTCTTCGTTTACGTGGAGAACTACAGTACATAGTTACTGAAGGATATTTTCTCATAATGCTTGCTTTTGTGCATTAGATGTGTGAGAAAAACTATTGACAAGTATTGTGTACAAGCTATCGTTTATCACATATTATTCTGATTTATAAAGCATTTTCCAAAATAAAACAGAAACTCATTATATAGATCCATTTCCGCTCCAGTCACACACAGCCTAAGTTATCCAACTTATTCATTTCAACCAAGTTATTCATCTCAAAACTTCAGTGGTCATACCCAGCCCTACACATCCTTACTATCATATAATCTTGTGTATCCTTACAATGTTGGGTTTCTTTTTATTACGATTCCATTAAATCAATATATCTTATGTCCCTGGAGAAAACGTTGAAATCGTATAACATCTTTGAAATTCAATGTACTACATCATACACTAGATGCAATTTAGTTTGTGTCTTTTAAAGTACTTTTTTGTCTTTTTGCTGTAAATTGAATGTTGAAATTGCAGTCACTCTGTACTATCTACCTACTAACTACCTACCTACTAAATACGATGATATCTGCTTTTTTCATAAAGATATAGCATGATTTTTTCAATGTTTGGACGATTCCTCCAGTCAAAACTTGTCCCTAAGGACATATCCCTAAGGACATATCCTGTCCCTAAGGGTATGCTAATGCGGAATATCAAAAATTTTAAGTAATAACGATTATTGAGCTTTTAACTTAGACATCAGTTACATGTCTTAAGTTATTAAGTGTTTGGCGAGCTAAAATTATTAGAAATATGTTACACAGCATGGTCACTGTCGACATTGTAAACATCAACCAAAATTCGTAATTAATAGGTATTTCAATTTTGATGAATGTCACTGTGATTATGTAGAACTCTGCTGTTTCTGTGTTTACTGCTTTGGTTTGTTTTAATCAGATTGCTTGTTGCAGGTTCCAATAAAATTTAAGTGATGTCACAGCGGCAAAAAGAGAGAAGTTGTCATGTTAAGAAAGCGGATTCAGTGCCACAAAGTTCAAAGAGTACTACCACTACTAAGCAGAAATGTGACACTAAGAGTCGGTATCAAAACAAAACTGCTATATATAAAGGAAAAGGAGATTGTTCATCCAAAGCTCAAACAAACCATAACCTGGAGAGCAGACTTTCAAAAACATCAGATAATGTACCTTCAGCTACTGCTAAAAGAAGTGCTTACGTTACCTACCTGAATAGTGATTTGCAAGATGATGAGTATTACGAGAATGCAAAAGAAGCTTCTGTCAGTAGTGCTGAATTTTCCAGCACTTCTAACACTAAGCTTGCAGATACTGGCTCTGGGCATTTTCAGCCATTGGAGAATTCCAGCATCCAATCTCTTGATTTAAATCAAAGTCAAAGAATATTCTACAGTTCCAGTCATAACCAAGGTAGAGGTCGTACATTGCAACCACAACATCACCAAGACATAGGCTTCCAGGGAACTGGAAACAATAGGCCTGTATTTTATCAGAATCCGACTCAATATTATCATTCTGGAAGCCTTCGTCCAACCATGCAGCTTACACGACCGCCTCCTGGATTTGTTCCACAGCATCCTATAAATTTTTCTGTTCCTCCTCCAAATTTGCAAGCGTATTTCCCCATATTCCAGCCAGGTACTACCTACTTGTCCCGGCCTTCAATGCATTACAGCATTCAGGATACTAAGTTCATTTCATCTGTCCCAGAACCTATACAAATTTTACAATCTCCAAATCTTACTTTAGCTAAAAATGACCAGTTGAAGGAATGCAGTGAAGATGATCGCAAACTCAAAGGTAAAGCAGAAGATACACAAATGTCAGTGCTTATAGAACAACTGACTAAAGGTGTTTATGAGTGCATGGTGTGCTGCGAAAGAGTACGTCAAGCTGTAGCTATCTGGAGCTGCAAAGCTTGTTTCCATGTGTTTCATCTCTACTGCATACGGAAGTGGGCCAGGTCGTCTCATGTCAAAGAGGGTAAATTTAGTACAATGTTACTCATCAGTGCATTTGTACAGTGCTTAATATGAATTTTTCAATAACATTGTCAGCATAATCAGCATATGCACAAAAATACGGAAATAGCAAAGTACAATATTTTGAATAATAATTACACGCATTTTTTTGCAAACTGAAAAAAGAATTAGTTGAGAAAGTTTAATAAAGGTGTTAAAAAGTCATGAAACACGTTTTGTTTGTGTAAAATGACACTATTAGACTTTGGAAGACAGATATCATAATTGTTGATAGTAATTGTAGTGTTTTGTGTAATTTTAGTGACAACATCAGAAATGCGAATTGTGCTTGCCCGCACTCATAAGTCATTTTTAGTTCATTTGACGGATTGGAATTATTGGACCATTACCTAGGAACTTTTGTTTGCAACTCACATTCATTCATTGTTAAAATGTGTGGTCTTTAATGTCTTGACAAAGACAAATGTTTCACTTTTAGGTGAAGATTCTGGTTGGAGATGTCCTGCTTGCCAGAACATAAGTGACAGAATACCACACGAATACCGATGTTTCTGTTGTGAGTAAAAAATGAGCAAAATTTGTGTTTTATATAGTAACTATGGCTAATTGTTTATAATCCTAATTTCAAGATTGCCAGTTAATGGCAGAATACCATAAATGAGAGAGAGCTCTCGGTACAGGGATGTAGTTGCTCCGTTGTGGTTGACATAACTTTGAGACTACCGCAAAGATGTATTTTCTGCATTGACACTTGAAATGATGCTAAATTTCTGTGAAAATGCAGCTATCATCCTATAAAGGATCTGGTTAGTTGTGGTTAGATCTTCACACAGACTGAACTGCAAGGTTAATTTTTAACGGACAAAACTTTAAAGATGTGCGAATTGCAACGCATGTTGGTTTAAAATTTTAAATAAGATGCCTTTTAGCCCATAGTAAATGAAATACCATGCAATATATTCCCAGAACCGCATGTATTTATTTACATTTTCCATTTTATCCCTAAATATATTTTGAATGAACATTTTCTCATTCAGTAAATAATAAAAACAGGCACTGGGTTTAGAACACGTGTTACTGGTAAACGTCATTGCGTAGTACTTGATATAACTGTGTCTAGCATGTTAACGAGTCAGTCTCATAATAATAGCGCATTAACGCATGTTTTTAAAAATTGTAAAAATTTCAGAACTGTGCCAACTGACACAAATATGTGCACGCTCTGAAATTGAACAATGCCTTACCACTGTGCAAAGTATCAACTTCCTAGATTACTCAGGAGTGGAGAAAAATTGGTGGCATATATACAGAAAAACAGACTGTAACCGAAATTTCTAGAGTTGCCCACTTCTTTAGGGCAACTATATAAATATAAATATTAAATTCACAATAATAGTTCAATATTAGAAACCAAATTTTGATCAAATGTGAATAAGTTCAGACTTTGTTGTGATAATCCAGTGCCATGTCCACTTTATAGCGCAGCTGTTTGGATTCAGATTCAGGCACCACACAAGTCGCCACTAATTGTTATTAAATCCTATTATGATTATCCCAGCGTTTAGCCCATTAGTAATTGATAATTTTTGAATATAGATTGTAAGTAATTGACTTAGAATTTGCCTGCGGATTATTCTAGAATCTAGATGGCCTAAAACATTATTGCAGTTGACAATTGCTTTAGCATGAGTTTAGCATCAGGAAATTTTATTGGTTGGTGATCTACTAGGATTGAATGAAAGCTTGTAAGGTCACAAGTAGGCGTGTACTGTGTATAACCCAGAGCGTGGCTTTGAATTTGTAACCCAAAAGCCTGGTTCCAGACGATTCTAGACTTTTTGGCATATTTTCCATTTCTTAATTGTAATAAGTGTGGGCTTACCTTGTCAGTTCCTTAGCAAATGTTATTGGTTTAACAGAGTTATGTAACAGAAATGTGTGTGGTACTTTATAAAAAATCATACAATCACACGACAAAACTGAGTATTATGTCAAAACTCTTCAAATTTTTGCAAATTCTTTTTCAAACTCTTTGGGTATCTGTCAAAAATCGCTTTGCATTCATAATGTTAGGTCTGTAGATAATTTTGATGTAATGTTTAGCAATATTATTGTTTTGCAGGTAAAGTCATTGATCCGCAATGGAACAGACAAGATACACCACACAGCTGTGGAGAAATGTGCAAGAAAAAGCGGTTGCTAGGAGACTGTCCTCACCCCTGCAACCTGCTTTGTCATCCTGGTCCATGTCCACCATGCACGGCCATGACAAATAGGTCCTGTCTTTGTGGTAGATTAAGGTGTGTAGTACTATATAAATTTGTGTTTATGTTCAAAGAAGTCAAGTAAGATTTTAGATCTGATTTGGGATATCAGTGTTAACCGGATTTCTGCTTAACAGAGTTGGTTGTAGATATAAAAACTACAATTTGTGAGAGGTTATTTTTGGTTTGATTTTAAGTTTGTGTTTGTTATAATTTTTGTTTACGAGTTGTTTTACTTATTACAACCTTAGCCGGATGGTTAAGTGCGGTCGGGATTTGGACATGCAATGCAAAGAGGTTTGTGGGAAACTACTGAATTGTGGGATACATACATGCAACATCACCTGCCATGCTGGTGACTGCTCCTCATGTGAAGAAGTTGTAGAACAAGTATGTTACTGCTTGAAATCTACCAGGATGGTTACATGCGGCAGCTGCCCAACTGACGAAGATACACAAGAATTAATCAAATATGCTTGTGATAAAATATGTGAAAGGTACTCTTTTCCTAAACTTTTTTCAAGTATGTAGTCATGATTGTACTTTCATCATTCTGCTGCAATTTTAGTCCGTTTAGTGTGTTTTTCGCTGTGTTGTTTCTAATGGTTCACTTTGCTGGGCATCTGTTATTTGCACGAAATTGGCAATTGTTCAGTGCATTTGCTGTTTAACCTCAAAACCTCTACTTTTTCATTGTTTAGTTTTTGTCATTCGGTGAATATTTTTTTCAAATTTCGCTTTAAGACGATTTAGTAAACCACTTAGTTAAGAATCAGCAGATGAATATCATATGTGTATGTTTTATCTTTAAGTAATCAAGCCGTGTTTTTTTATTTAAAGGAATGTGCCCCTTTGCAGAAATTTTTGTCAAGGCTACATCATTTTTATTTTTAATCTGTTTGTGTAATATTCATAGGGAGTTGTATAAAAAATGACTTCTCTAAAGTCAGTTAACTTGATACCAAGGGAAAATGTACCACATTTCAACAAGACCCTCTGGAAAAATTGTGCTGTCCTTACAAATAAAGACTAAACAAGATTGTTTTCATTTAAGAATAATGTCACAAATTACTAAGGGATGATAAACTTTTTTTATTTTTGTGTTTTAGTTGTCAGAAACATGTCTAGTATGAAAAGCTCCAAATAACAGCCTACAATGGTAGATTACATGCATAAATGAATCAATATACCACAAACTCGTTAAAGTTGCACACCCTATTCGCACCACACACAACTGCACTGGACTCACAGTCATCAGGTGGACCTGACTAACATTTGCATTTTGGCCACTACTCCTAATGCTCAAGCCTGTTCAGGCATGACTAGATGTACAGTTTTGCGAAAATGACAACAAAACAAAAGCCAAGACGTCCCACTCAAACCAGCTCTCCATGTGTAAAAAATGACAAACTAAAAGAAGGAAGAGGGGGACGAGATTCTTGTGGAAGTAGATGTTTGATTAAAAATTTGTAATACAGCATTTGGTGTTGCTTTTTTGGGATTTTCTTGCATGTGTATTGAGTGCTTAAGAAATTATAGTTAAATGAAAGGCCTGTTAAAGTGCACTGAAAACATGTTTTACTGAGTTTTTTATTGTCAGGGTGACGTTTGAACATATTTCATTTATTTTACAGAGACTTGTCTTGTGGTAATCATAAATGTGAGCACCTTTGTCACTCTGGGCCATGTTCCCCATGCAAGTTAAGAGTTGCTGCTATAACTCACTGTCCATGTGGTCAGACCAAGTTAGAAGAGTTAACTGCCACAAAAAGAAGGTCGTGTCTGCATCCAGTGCCGACATGTCAGTCAGTGTGCAACAAGCCATTGCCTTGCAGTAGTGATGGTAAGTCCTTATGACTAATGATTGCTTACTTTTGTTATCATTCTGAGTAGGCTTGGTGTTATTAATGCAATCAAACGAACATAAGAAAATTTTTCAATAACTGTTACTGTATTACTGATGTGATATGCTTCTTTATCGCATACACTTGGTCTCATCATATTGTGCTCCCTCTTTCTGCTTCACGGTCTTTTTTTGTGCAGCCTAATGCAAAAAACTTTTAGTAGTAACTCCACAGGTTTTAAAATCAGTAAAGAAGTCAGCTTGAGTATCTAGTGTGTGTAATGTGTAATCAGAAAGTGACACAAATGCTTTGATTATTAAGTCTTCCTACGTTTGTATGTCAAATATAAAACAACTGATGAATTCCTTTATTTTCAGATTCCATTCATCTATGTCAGAAGTTGTGTCATGAAGGCCCATGTGGTCCATGCTCAGGACAGACGGAAATTCGATGTCGCTGTGGTATTGCAACGAAAGTTGTTTTATGTGCTTCCCTTTCAAATTATACCGGTGAGAACTGCTTCTGAGTTTTTTGATTAATTATTTTTAAAGACAGTAATAAAGCAAGTAATAGCAAGTAAACTAACTAGACAGATGAGATCAAATGGCTGCCATTTGACGTTCATTTTCTTTGATTAAGCAGTTTATCAGCAGAAGTTATTCTTCTTATGTTTATGTTATGTTGCATTAATTGTTATTGCACTGTTACGATTACTAATAATAGTACATTTGAGTTGACAGCTTCATCATTTGCTAATAATTTTGCTTAGCAAATTTAATGTAATGAATCTTGTTGTCTTCTGTCATTATACAAGTTCATTACTCTTATTCATCAGTGGGGTCTACTTTATGCAGATGGTTTTGGTGAGACCTTATTCTAACTCATTATCCATGGTATAGTCAAAGATGAAACACTGAATTGGCAGAGCTGTCTTAGCCATACTCAGATGCACATGCATCCTGGTAATGAGATAAATAGCCGGGACTGAAGCTGTTTTCTCCAGGTCATCCGTGTATTTTAATTGATTACTAATCATGATCAGTACTGCTTAACTTCAATCACCAAGCACACATTACGATCATTACACTACAATTTTACAGTTTAGTTGTCTTTTCACTGCTGCCATTTAATATTCATTTGCATCCTAGCGCATTTGATGACATTTGCAGCTGCATTTTTGTCTGTTAATTTGTTGTTATTGGGTTTATTTGATCTGTTACTTTGGGGCTGAGGAATTCCAGTTAATCTTGCTTAAGTATATATAAAAACAGTTATGCTTTCTTATTATCTAATAAAAGTACAGTATCTGCTGTTCTTGCATTCTTAATCAATGTACTGATTCTGTTCTTGGTCATAATCATGCCTGTATAATTATTGACGTAGTGCACTTAAGTTATTTTGGTAATACATTGATTACTATTTGTTCTGCTTTTCGCTTCTAATGCTGGTGCATTTATGATAGTATTGTGGTGTTTTTAGGTGATAAAGCATTCATATGTGATAAACGCTGCACAAAGAAGAGACAGTGTGGTCGTCACAAATGTGGCAAACAATGCTGTACTGATGTTGAACATCCTTGCAATCTTATATGCAATCGGAAATTGAAATGTGGCAACCATGTTTGTGAAGAACCGTGTCACATTGGAAACTGTCATTCTTGTTGGCATGTACGCTTTGATGAACTTTCCTGCCACTGCGGGGCATCAGTCATGTACCCGCCTATTCCTTGCGGGACAAAACCACCAGAGTGTAAAGAAATCTGCTCAAGAGTGCACCATTGCAATCATCCAGGTAAATGCTTTTTACCTGTGTAACTTCTAGCTAGTAAGCCTATTTACTTTAAAATGCGCAGTATAGTCACAGTTATAAGGGCTAATTCTTTAGATTTTTTGCAAATTGTTAAAATTTTATTTAATATACAGTAAATCATCCCTTAACGACTCCCCGTTTAGAGACGTTTTGTTTTAACGAGCCTGAGTATTTAACACATTTCTTTCACTTTAACGACTCACATTGCATTTTAACGATGATTATGTTTACTTTTTTAAAGCCTTTTTTTCAATGTTCAACAACTTTTTACCTAATTTGGAACATTAAAACAATACATATTGTGTTATTCTATTCTAAATGCACTAGTATAGTCAAACAGAACAATTATTATTATTATGTTTTTGCTCTCCAGCTGACTACTAAATGCTAGCCATTTGTAACAAGTGGGATCTATTTATGATTTATATACCTTCAGACACCTAACTTCAACCTTTATGGGAAGGAATTTTGCCTAGAACCTGTTGCTTTAGCAACTAAACTGAGCATCTAAATGAAATTGTACCAAGATCACCCCAGAGCTTGTCTTTTACTATGCGTCTGCATACAAACTGTGTAGACTTCAACATTGTGTACTGGTAATAAAGATGGGTGGTTTCAAGCAAACAGAAAGAAATATGAATAATGCTCGTAAAGCATTTAATTTGTATGATTTAAGCAACACTGATTTTTGTGCCTGGAATGCATCTCAGTTATTTTGCATTACTTTCTCTGGAAATCTTCACTTCACTTAAAGACGTTGCGCTTAATGTAGTGCTTTGTTTTAACACATTAACTGTAAGTCTTGCTGAGTTGTTTTTATATTTTAGGCATTTGTTATAAAACTGGTGGTGCTCATTAATCCATTTATTACTTTAAAATGCACACTTACATGTGAAATATGTGCATGAAATTTCTTAAACAGTGTACACTTTTTAGTAACAAAATATAATACATGTGACTGTACAGCAGTCAGGTATACAGGATTAAATCAGACTTATTAACAGACATTTCAAAATTCAATATGAAACTGTGACATTGCAATGTTTAAAAGAGATGTCAATTTATTATGCCAATCTTAAAGCTGTTCTGCTAATCTTAACTTTAAGAAACATTAAGAAAAAACAAATTAAATATCATGTAATAGATTAGATTGCTACAATAATTTCACTGAAAGAATATCGTTAGTGTCGACTGACATTTTTGTAGGTATGTTTACATTGTTGATGGCTGATTTAGCCTCTGTTTATGTTTACTTGGTTTTATCGTTACTTGATAACTGAAAACCTGAAATTTAATTCGCCGTCTAATTAATAATTATCTAATGAATCTTATTTAGTGATGCATACTTGTCATAGTGAAGAGAAGTGTCCACCGTGTACATTTCTTATGTCAAAATGGTGCAATGGCAATCACGAATTACGCAGTCATATACCGTGCCATATCACTAACGTTTCTTGTGGTTTGCCATGTGGTAAAGTTTTGCCTTGTGGAGAGCATAAGTGCAAGACTGTGTGTCATAAGGTGAGTCTATTGCGAAACAAAACATGAATATCTGTAATTCTAATAGAATATGAAATTCTTATCTTGTGCAAACTTATTGGATTTTTGCATGTTGCTTTTATCAGCAGAGTACAATAATTTTTTTATTATTTATAAGTGTTGTCTTTGATCTGGGAGCATAGTCCGACAGCCCGTGTAAGTTTTTTCTCCACAGTTTTCTCGTTTTCCAATAGTCCCTTTTAAAAATATTAAGGGTGGCCCATTGCCAGTCTTGAGCATTTTGAGAGTTTTAAAATAAAAAGTTACAAATCAAAAAGCATGTGCTGTGATATACTGAAACTATTATGATTAGGTAGATGAAATTGACACTGATGTAGAATTAAATTGGTAACTAGTTTTTGACATGGAGATTTCAAAAATTGGGCTACAATGTGTACATAATGCATTATATGGGTTCAGTATTTATTAGTTTTTGTAATAACCTAAATATATTGATGTATTAAGTTGAACCGTGCTGTTTCATAAATTATAACCGGTGTAGTGTAGAAAACAGTTAGAAATTTAGATATTCTTTCGTGGGGTTTGGGAAAACTATAACAATTACAACTATACCATTTTAACTAAACTGCTTAGCTTAGCTAAGTTCCTATGACATACTTTATGGAGTTCTACTTGACAATATTGCAAGCAAAAGTTGCATCTTTGCATTATAGGAAGGTTACTTAATAAAACTGCTTAATGATGATAATGATACTTATATGACTGAAAGAGAAGACAAGAGACATTATGTTTGCTGTGCAGAAGAAGAACATTTCAGCTATGAGGCTGAAATGAGACAGATAGGCTTATATTTCAGGGCACATGAAGGATAGAAATCAAAGTCAACATCGCAGATGTTATAGACAAGCAAGAACTATGCAAAAAACTTGTTTGTATAAATCTTTCCATTCCACAAAAACATACTCAGCTGTTAATGTTGTAAATGGGAAGCTTGTACTGTTATCATTGAATGTAGTCGATTCAGTAGCATAGGTATTGCAGTACAACAGTATTTTGAAACAAGTGGTCACAAGGGTCTACGAGACAATCACAATAAATACATATGGCTTTGATGAAGAAGTAACGTACAAGCGGGATTAAGCAAAATACGTAATATTGATTTAACTGATTTAAGAGTTACAGGAATTCAACAATAACACAAACATCAGTGAAGTTCTCTCAATTTTCTCCATTTCCAGCATTGATGGTAAGCTGGAAATAACTGGACATTGGCCAGGCAGCTTTAGCAGGAGGAAAAAATTTCACAACTAAATTAAAATAAAGGACATGATGAAAAGAATGCATGACGAAAAAGTTCAGTGGGTCGTAAAACTAGCCAGTAATGACCGTTCTTTTAGATGATACAGACTGATTATACTGTTTTGCTTTATCATAATATGCCCACGCCAATGGTGGAATTGGTAAACGACAATGGTTAAACGGTGAAGAATTATCAGAGCATCATTCCAGACATAATAGGGGATTATGCACGAATGTAGTGTAAGAAAGAGAACCACACTGAATGTACTTTGGCTATTGCCGAATTTGGCAACATTAAAGCAGCCTAATGGAACTCAAGCCACTAAATAACATGTCTGAAACTAAGATAGCTGTATGGCACAGTAAAATGCACAGGACAGGTGTTACTAGAACCACTAGATGGAATTTTAACCATGACCAAATGCTCTTATTCTGGTGCTAAGCTGTGCATTTCGTAACCAACAATGGAAGCATTTAGCAAAAATGAAACAAGCGCACATTAAAGCACACATAATGGAGAAAAAGCAGTTAAGGTGACTCAACATTTTCTCTTAATGGCACAAATTATATGGTTTTGAAAGATGCCAAACCAAAACTATTATAATCAGCAACTGTGCCTGTTGTGGTAAAATCATAACCAGATGCAATTTTGAAGATGATCATGGCTCTTATTCTGGAGCAAAGACACTTAAATCTTTTAAGTTATTAAAATATTATGCAGTGTTGTGCATAATGATTAGCAGTGCATAATAAATAGTTTGCATCATATTCCGTGCATATGAAAGCTCTCAGTAATAACAAACAAATAAAATCTGTAAATCTGACAAAGCTAAAATGAGGAATTGGACTATATGAAAGCAGAAACTTATTTGTGGGAGTAACTACATAATCTGGATACAGAAACTGTTACCTAGTAATTTGAATAAGTGACAAAATCTTAAGGTTAGTGGATTAAGAAAGGACTAATACATGCACCACTGAAGAAGAAAACGAGTACTTCCTAATTAGATTATTTTGATGAAAATCTCCAACACAATTTTCCAAGGAGTACATAAAAACCCAATTATTTTTTATTTGTTTTAATGTCCTTTAACTTAAACATATTAAAAGTAGTTTGCTGAGTATTTTCATTTGCATGATCATGGTAGCTTTGGTATGTTATAGTACACACTTCTCTAGTTTAACACTTTTGGTCCAATATCTCAAATTGCTCAAGGGTGGCACTCTTAATATTCTTAAAAAGGACCATCAAAACATGACCAAACCACCGAGAAAAAAACTTACACGGAAAATGCAAGATTCACCCCACTGGCTGCTGGACTAACATGTACTGTCTAGCGTAAATTTTCTATGTACTGAAATTTTCCCCAAATTCTTTTACTTCTTAGAAAGCTGGTAAAGCCTTTGAATTAGCTTCTTTAAACGAAATTATTTTCTAAATTTAAATAGCATTTTTTTTTCTTCAAATTGCAGAATCGTATTAAATATCTCTTATTTATTATGTGCTATTTAGTTATGATTTACTGGTATTTAGGGAACCTGCTTGGCGGAGTCAGAATCATGTAATCAACCATGCAGGCAATTACGAGTTGGATGCGGTCACATATGTGCCGCTGTTTGCCATGTTGGAAAGCCTTGTCCTAGCACAACTTGCAAAGCAGAGGTACGGTTGGGACAACTATAGTGTTGCTACTTGTGTCAGCTGCAGCTAGATTCTAAAAAACAATCATCGATTTTTGCGAAACAAAGTAGTAGCTAGATATTGATTGATCAAACTTAATACTTTATGTTCGTTTAGTATTAAATTAATAGCTTTAGCCTAGGGATTGAAAGAATAAAGAACAATGAAATTGGTGGTCACCTATGAGATGTTTGACAATCATGATTGTCCTACAATTGCTGGACATCATAAATCGCATCGTGCTTAATTGTAAATTGCAATATTTGTAATTAAAGCTGCTGGTTGCTGCAGCAGACTTTAATGTTGTCAGATGTGCAAATAAATAAATAGAGAAATGATCTTAAACAACTTAAGGTTTACCATTAATTCAGAACGTATCGTTTTTCCTTGATGACATTTTTGCTACTTTCATGATGAAATATATTTTAATTTCGTACTGCATCTGGTGTATTGGATAGATTTTTAACTGGGAAAAGTTGTGACAATAATAAAAAGTCATTTGCCCTGAATATCCAAATTCTTTGGCAAATGGCAGGGCTGTCGCTAGGGTTGGTGTATGATATATATATGACTTAGACGAAATATCGAAAGAAACTGGTTTTGAAACACAAATAATTCTGTTTTTACTAATTATATGTCAACAATCAGAACTTTCCTTTCCTAGTCTTCACCACATAGCCTCGAGCACCGAAGGTAGGAGCCAGAGAAAGAAAATTTTGAAGATTTGGGTCCAGCTTCTTGGTATCTCAGTCCAAAATAAGCAGGGCCATAATACCAGTCATATACTCATTTGTGGTGTCACTCGGTGAGGCCCGCACCCTCCTAGTGATGCCACATGGTGTTTACTGTCATTGTAAACTGTAATGGCATTTTTAAAAAGACTAACTTATTTTTCTGTGATGTCTTCTCTTTTGTAGTCTTTTTGTTTATTTAATTTTTAACAATTTTCATTTTAGGTATTGGTTAAGTGTCCGTGTGGTCATCGTAGAGAAAAGATGTCTTGTTATAAGCACTCAGCTTTGTTGAGTAAACTGACCATGTCCGTGTTAGGAAGTAAAGTGACTGAAATGCAATCTGGTCAGTCAGTGGACATTAGTGGACTAATGGATGCAAGTGCAAGACGGGAAAACTGTGGGTGAGACTTTGTATTATGCACATACCTTTTAGAAAGACATTATAATGCTTTTGTTCTTTATGGAGCGGTAAGCAACGACAAGTATATTATAAATTAAATTGTGACTTAGGAGCATAAACATTTATGAAACTGTTAGCTTTTTAAGTTCAAATTGACTGTTACCTTTTGGAATTAATCTTCTGGGATAGTCTGCATCTAATTTTCTTTTTAACTCTGCTTTGGGACAGTTTCTTGGAGGCAAAAAGAATGCTGAGGATTATGGTGTGTGGTTAAGTATAATAGTAAAGCAGCATTGAATTTGTTTCTTAAATGGATGGATCACAACTGGGAAAAATGTCCCTGAGAATTATTTTTTGAGAATTACAGCACAGGTGAAAAACATACCTTGTTTCATTTTTAAATATGTGATTACCTGTTTCTTTGTAGGTTGGAATGTAATGAAGAATGCGCCATTATTGAGCGAAACCGTCGTATTTCACTTGCTCTCCAGATCGCTAATCCAGAATTATCAAACAAACTTGGTAATCCTAGCTACACAGATTCCCTAAAGGATTTTGCTAAAAAGAACCTTCAGTTTACAGCTACTGTGGAGAAACAGCTCGCAGACTTAGTTCACACAGCAAAAAAGGTTTGTTTTCTTTAACACAGTTTGATTTCTACTAGCCAACAAATGTGGTTTAGTTGAATTTTTATTTTATCTTTTTATTTTTTCACTAGCTAACATCTAACTTTGGAAAATTTTATAAACTACTTAGGTTAGGTAACTCTGCGTGACAACACCATATTGAACAAGAGGAACCAGTTAGTCTTGTTGACACATTTATAGTGATAAATTTACAACCTGCCCATAAGAAAAAAATTGATGCATGACTGAACACAAAACACTGATTTACGATTTAAAGAAAAAGATTAAAACAATTGCTTTTTAATATAGTGCTTTATATAACACAAAGTAGTCAATGAAGGAGTTCCTGCAATAAATGCAAAGGCCCCTGAATGTTATACCTTTGGTTGTACGAATTGTAAGCTTTGTTGCAATAGAAGCCTTTTGTTTTGACACAGCATTGTTGAATGAAATATCAACTTTTTTTTAGTAAAGTTGGCACCTAGTTATATAGAGCTTTGAAATCCTTTTGACAGCCATTTGTGTAACATTATTGTTGGCACTGTTTTGTTAACACTATTTGTGCATTAGTCAACCATACGACTATCTGAAATATATATGTGGGAGACTTCAGTGCTTACTTTAGGTGTTGACAGTCTAACTTTTGGAGTTTTGATTTTAGGCCAAACAGCCACGGAAGAGTCATGCCTTTCCTATTATGAACAGAATGCAAAGGAAATGTATACATGAATTAGCTGAATTCTATGGATGCCAAACACAAAGTTACGATGAGGAACCAAAGAAAAATGTTGTTGCAACTGCTGAAAGGTATAGAATAAAATTATTACTAAATACCAAGTAACGGGTATGTACAAGTTGAAAAATTACAGAAGGGTCCTGGTGTCTATATTAATTCAAGTACGTGGATAGGCCAAAGTATTAGCATAACTGTCTGTTGTGCAGAAGTGAGATATAGCTGCCGAAAGTACTACTAAATATTTGTTGCATTGTTAGATTTGAGCAAATATTCTGTTATCCCATGGACACTCATTTGGATGCATTCTGCGTTCTACACCTATATGCCCACTTATAGGTATACATCCATTACCATAAGTGTAGAGGGTGCATACCCTTGGTCCAAGTATGTGGACTAATTCTGGAGGGCTCACCAAAGATATTTGTTTGAGTGTGTGGAATGAGTTGTTTTGAAGTCGTATGGTTTAGGTCGAAACACACGGATGGGTCATGGAGTCTGTATCAACATCCTTTAAATATCGTATAAATTGCTGTTATACTAAGTGCTCAGTTTCATGTATGTGACAGGTTAATTTTCTCTGAGTGTGTTGAAAAGTATCTGTTCAGGTCTGATGTCAAAGCAGTGGTAATTGGTAACTTTTTAATTAGGCATACATGCAAAACTTATTTGTGTAACCATTTTAAACTGATCTTGAGAGTGAACACTGTAAATTAAATACACAAATGAGTGGGAGTCACAGAATCTTTTTCTTTAGAGAAGCACAAATGGCTTGTTATGAGCCAAATAATTGTAAAATTCAGAAGGTTCTCCTCACATTTTTGTCATTGTAAACATACTTAATGTTGATAACTGATAATTCTGGTAAAATCAGTTTTTTTATTTTCTCCTGATATATGTTCGTTTATTGAACCACCATTATATACATTACATTACGTATGGATAAGCAAGACAGATTTAATCAACAGTGAAAGAAATGTTTACTAGAGACAAAATTCCATTACAAAGGAATATTGTGGCTCGAGCATGTAAAACTAATAGCATTTAATTTATACAAATATTGAAATAGTAATCACAACAATGTTACATGAAGCAATATTACTAACTGTTTACACAATTGTATCTAGATTTTAGTTAGACCATAACAGATTCCTAGTCTGAGAGGCTGATTCCAGAAAAATGCAACAATCTTGCATAATTCGAAATCTTGACTACTCATTATAAAGGCAAATTTAACATTGTCATTTGGTATGGCAAAAAATGCAGGAAACAAGTTTTCAGTATTATTAATAAGTGTCTAATCTATCATACTGATAACGTGTACATTTCGTAAGTAAGCGCATTTCATCTTCAGCTTGGTTAAGGTCACAATATCACGCACAAGTGTTTTACAAAGTTTATGGTACCAGATTCATGGGCCAAATTATGGACGCTTATCCTAAATTTATTATAGCCTGCATTGTGGCATTAAGTGATAAATATTTTTCAAGTCAGTATTCCTTTTTGAAGGTGCAGTATGTCTTTATTTTATTTTGAGCTGCTCCCCTACTTGTGTCCTTATTATCGTCAAACAGTACTTTTTACCAATATAAACTATATTGTTCCTGCACTTGCATGATAATTTTGCTGACCTGAATGTACTTTGGTTATGCCATACGTGCACATATCCCAAATAATTCAATATATTTTTACTATTGTTGCCCAGTGATCAAAAATATTAAATTTATTTAATATCTATTTTAAATATTAATTCTTCTGGGTATGTTTTTTTATTTAAATACTTCCTGGGTTACAGAAAATGGAAAATTGGAATTTATTACAAAAGTATTGATTTCCCTTATTTTTCACTGACGAAGTGTGGACTGCAGGTGCAGGTTTGGTCTTCATTTTTCATAGGCTTTGCTTTAAACCTAACAAAAAGTGACATGTTCACAAGTTTAGCACCAGTTATAATGTTTAATATATTGTTGTTTTTGTTTTGTTTTTTAACAGGGACAAATGTTTCATGCCATCAATATCACTTACGACATTAGTACAGCGTGAAAAGAATCCCAAAGCTCCATTGCCGATTCCACCTAACATTGATGCAGAGCAACTAAAAGCTGCTGCTAAAGCTGCTAGTCAAAGCACAGCCATCCTAGGCACTGCTTCTGAGCCTGTTATGGATTATTTTGATATGAGTTAAATAGTCTAAAGTTTATTCTTTTATTATTGTGCTTTTCATTTCACTTGAAAAGAGGCAGCACTTGTTTCTTTCTTCAAGGAAGGAAAAGCTAATTGATTTATAAAAACATGTTATTGAAACATCATGAAGCTCGCATAACTCAGTATACTTAAGTGCATTATTAGCGACAGCTGTAAGTGCTCTATTCTATGTAGCATATGTAGAACACTATAGTATACTTAAGTGTTCTACATGAAAACAAGTTTTTAGCATGCTTAGGCTTGTGCGTGTAGGCGTAGCTACAAAAGTTCGTTCATAAATTTCGGGCAAGTGGTATTATTTCCAGAAATGCCAACGCACTGTGAATACATAATGGGCACGTTGTAAATTGAGTAATTAATAAATTGCCGTTAAAAATTTCACTGACATCTATATTTTTTGCTAATCATAAGCAAAAAGGCTTTTAACACCTTTTGCAGGTTTTTGGCAGTTTATGAGAATATATCATATGCAAAATAAAAATTAATGTAACATATTTTCCCATATAGCGATGCCTTAGCAACGGCGGTGATGTTTGTGCACAATTATCATCTTGAAATCGCAGATTATAATTCGAAACTGAAATAAGTGGGTATTTACCTCTGCTTCAGAGTTGTTTAAAGTTAGAACAATAACGTGTTTGATGGATTCCAAAAAATATTTCAGTACCCTCAACTCCGAATGCACTTAGGAGGACAGTCTTTTCTTGGTACACTTGATGAATCGCAACAAAACATTTATGCACACAAATGTATTGCACTTAAGTGTCATTGATGACTCCAGGCCATGGTGATTTTGTATTTTATGTGTATTTTGTAACACGTATTCAATTTGTAGAATTTTATGTGCCGTTAGAGAATCTGCAGTCACAATTGCATTATTGTTATTTTGCTTTTTTCACTGACGAAGATTGTGTTGCTATTCTGATCACATTGACATTGTCCATGATTCATATTTGTTGCACTCTGGTTGCCAGTTGTTGCATCATCACTAAAGCATGGCTTAATTTTGCATTTAATCAGTATAATTTGTCGTAAACTTCTTTTCAGAATTGGAATATATTATATATTCCAATCAGAGTTGATATATATATAGATAATTTGTCCTCAGAAAGCCCTGCTCAGGGATCGTGCTGTGCTTTTTTTATAAATTCTAGCTTTACACATATTTACCAGGAAAGCTTTCAGAGTTACAAGACTTGAAGACTTCATCAAGATTTACTGAACTGCAGAATTGCCTTTGGTACTTCGCATAAGTGCTTACAGAAGTCTGCAGAGGTTTAACTTTAGGAAACCACATGACTCCTGAAACATGTTTACTGTGCACATTACACAAGTACTGCTGTGACAGTAGTAACTTAACCGAAGATCAATCGTAACTTCTGTACTAACAAACTAGTACAGAGTTCGACATTTTTGCAGATAGTTTTTTATGAATGTTTCAAATTTTGATTAAATTTTTCCCATTAAATTATATACAGATGTATGCAGTTTTAACAATAGTGCTAATAGCATTTCTTCTTAGTTAAGCATCCCACATTTATTACTTGAATTTAACTTAAAATAAGCCTGCTACACTTTGATGATCTCCTGTGCGATTACCTATACTGTTGCCTGCATTCTCTGGGTTATATATAAAGACTATGTTTGTTAGAACAGCTGCAAACTGATATCTTGTACTCTCTTTTTGCATTGTATAATCAGTGTTTGTTGTTATTAGTATTTCATAGTATGATGTTCTATAGAAAGCAAAAGGTCTTTACAGAAAGCTGACTGTTTTCCAGAATAGTGCAAAGTGTAAACATTAGTGTTTTCTTTTTTCAAATTATTGTGAAGCCAAAACTCCCATGTATTTTTCAATTGATATAAAAGCGACTTGACATATAATTACTGCAAAATGCAGTACCCAGGCTTTCTTTGTTGCTTGTTTTAAAGTGTAACAGTAATGACCATGTTTACTGTTTCCAACAAGAAGTAAAAATATCTATGCTTTAATACATAACCCAAGTGTGTAGCTTTATAGAATAAAAACAGCATTACTTCTTTGCCTAGAAATTATTTTGGTAAATATGTGATTACATGTATAAACGAATGTTTTATGAGTATGCCAAGATATCGGAATCTAACAAATTTATTTGAGCTTTTTAATTGTACTATGTTGCAGATTTTAATTTTTGCTAGATTTGAAGATTTTAGTGATGCAACTCATCTGTAAAAAAATTGTTCTCGGAAACTTTACTCAAATACGTTTACAAATATAATTTTTCACTTCTATTAGTGTCTATGATTTCTGAAGAATCAATACTTTTTGAAGCTTCTGAAAAGTGAGTATAAAATGAAACTAAATAAAATTTTACTGCTCTTCCAAAGCCACACTGAACTGTGCTGAAATCACACTAAAGCTGTTATAAAACAAAATTTCCATTCTACAAGTTCAATTTTTTCAAAGAAAGCTTTACTGAGGTCTATTAACTAATAAAATAGTACAACTAATAATATTTTACAAAATATTATACATTATAACGTATTTTACAAAAATGTGACCAGACAACAAAAAGTTGAAACGAAGTGTTAATGAATGATTAGATTTTACATCTTATAATTAATCTATAATCTGCTATGATGAGATCAACATCAAGAATTTCGGTTACAAAAATGCCCTATTTAACTTTTCCATTTGTTGAGTAACTGAAAAAATTGTTACTGATGGAAACAGTTTATGAGGAAGACTAATTGATATATACGATATACATCAAGTGAAGGCTGTTCTGGAAGCATCTAGTACAACATCTATTTCTAATACAACAAACATTAAATTAATATTAATAACTTGTACTTGCTGAATTGTTTAAAATATACTATACATGGAATATGTACCAAAAATTACTGTAGAACAGTCTATAATAATACACAATAAACCATAAATTAAATTTAATAACAGTAGCATTTAACTAGTATGATGCTCGCTAGAAAGTTGAACTTGCTGCTGCAGCGGCCTGAAAAGACAACAATAATGGCTTTAAAATTGTCTCTGACCACTGCTAAAATTAGTCATTAATAAACCACACTACTTACTAATATTAAATCAGTTTTGCATCTTTATGTAAGTAAAACCGATATCGAACAAGGTATATTGTGTGTTGTGCCTCACAATGAACCTTGTTTGACTTTGAAGAATAAAACTAAAGAACTTGGATTTCGATTGGTCAGTTGAGAACTTACACCAACATTATTGATAGAAACAATAAACGATATTCCTTAAAGCTTTTAAGGCAGTGTTTTGTTGATCATCTCATATTCCTCAAAATTCTAGGTGTATTATTTTGAAATACATGTCTAACTACCTATACGTAATATATATATAACATTAAAAAAATTTGATTTACAGTATATGCCGCTTAAAAGACTCACTTTGGGACCAAAGTGTTTTGACCCAATTAACCGACTGAACCTATTAACCAATGGGTGTAGTATTACTGGTATAGAAGCATGAGTCACCAGCTTACTATGCACTACAAAGGTTTTTAATGAATTTTAGAAACGAAGTAATGCTTAAATTCCTTTATGCAGTTAAAAATAAGAAAAAATATTTTAAAATATTAATTTATATAAGTGAGTTAGTAATAAATTAAAAAGTACACTTTTCTAAATCACACAAGTCTGTTTATTTGCAAAAATTCCTTCAAAGTCGGCTGCTTCATTTTGTCGCGAAGAAGTTGGCTCTTAAAGTTCTCATAATGATAAAAACATTGAAAATCTGTTGTAGTTTGATACACAAAATTCTCGTAAAATACTTAGTGTTTGGTGTGCTTAAACTGTTGGTGGTGCCCGTGTATCCCCGCAAGTAGCTACGTTTTTAGTTTCACCTAAGCTACCGCTTGCTAACTGTACTGTACCTCTGTCCCTGGCATAACAGCAACATCTAACTGATTAAACTTTCTGGCAAAGACAGCCCGAGCTTCAAAAGCAAACCGCTATGCAAGTGATTAAATGTTTAGCTTCCAGGAATTCTTGGGTAACAAGGTTAATTGCAGAGGACAGGTTGGTTAAAGGAAACCATTAGGTTAGCCTATTAGCGTATGATAAACGGTCCAGCTTACAAACAAAACGGTACTTAACATAAGTGTTTCTATGTATATTATAAGACTAAAGCGAACTAAGATGATATAAAAGTCATAAAAGCTGATTAGTCACACGAAAGTGTCTTATGAAGCATGTGAAGCAAAAATATTGAGCCAGTTGTGCAGAGTTATTTGAGTCAATTACCAAAAGTTTCTATGAACATTAGGATAGAAGCGGCCCGTACCAGGCGCTTTTGAATCAGTTAAGCGACTGAGTCTATTAACCGCGAGTCTATTAAGCGCGCCTACTGTATTATTATCTTGAAACTTACACAGGGCAACCAAACATAAAAAAATCATTCACCTGTTGTTCGCCCCAGTTTATATAATCTGGGGTGGTAGCAGCTTGATATTCTTCAATTAGATTCTGCACCACATCACGTGAAGCATCCAGTTCATCCAAATTCTCTTTAAACATGTTCTCTTTGCGAAATTGTTCTAGAAATGCTTCCCTCTTGCGCAGTTTATCATATTGTCGTAAACAACGATCAAATAGCTAAAAAATAATAAAAAAAATTAATACCTGAACAATGTGGTTTGCTTTTAAGCTACCAGAAAGCTATCTTACTCTGTTAGTAACAACTTAGCACAAATTTCAAAAAGATGTTAATGCAGAAATAAGTTATGTGATGATTTTGTGGTGTAATACAATTTGAATAACAAAAGACAGCAAAGAAGAAACCTCAATCTCTACAGTTCCATCTTATTACTAGTAATTACTAAGCACCATCACAATTTATTAAAACACAGTCAAGACAAAATAAGCAGCATTCTGCATAACACTATCTACATAATACTATAAGACAATTATCTTCCAAACATGTATAAAGTTCAACTTACAGTTGAAATGCTAGTATGATTAGCTAGCATGAGCCCACTAACTCTATGAGTTGATTGTACATATGGTGATTTGCGAGCAAGGGCTACTTGAACGCTAGCTGGACCCCATGGTATGAACTGTGCGAGTTTTCGCTCTCTAATCCTCTGTAAACTTTTGTGTACCTGTACCAAAAAAAGTCTATATATATATGCATAGGAAATATAAGAGTATTGTATTAATAAGACAAACTTGCATGACTTTGTAAACCATGATGACCATGTAATGCATCTGTGTTAGCATCTTGGTATTCACAGTCTGCAAGCTTTTAATAATAGCATTAATAATGCATTACAAATTCAAAGTATATTTTTGTTAAAAGCATTCAAGTTATTTACAACCCATAACTGGATTCATCTTAATTAGTTTTCCTAGGTCATGTCCAGTCAATAAAGCCTATATTCCATGTGCATGCGTGCAAAGCAGTTTGTAATGAATATGAAGGAAATACATGCAAGAGAGTGTAGCGCTTTTCTAATCTAGCAACACTGGTATTAATACAGACATAATAAGCTTGACATGTTACTGAAACAATACAAGTACATATATTCTAAGCTTAATGCCTCAGGAACCTGTAGTATGAGTTATAAAGTCATAAAAGCAGTCATTATAATAGTTAAAAAATAAAGCATTATATATAATTAAGCTCTGACATTTTATGAAATATAAACTTACTAAACGACAACCATTAGTGAGTGGCAGAAAAATCACATTTCATTTAAAGAGAAATGTGACAATTTTTCCCATCTTATCCCATTTTGAAATATGGTAAAAAGCATGCATTTTATATAATGCAAAAATACGTCCTGCCTCATATGATGATGCCAAAATGTTTCCTATAATTAAACACTAGCTTAGAAAGTTAATTAATGGCCAGTGGGTGCAGTTAGTGATGACATGACAACTGGACATAACTTTCTAATAGCAGAAACATTCCATGAGCCTGGTACACATTTATGAGAGCGAAACTTGAAATACAGTGATAGTACAGCACTGACTTATGATTTACACTAATTTTGCAAATTCTAAGTAATGAAAATTAAATTCCAAATTCAACGCTATGACTAACAAACAAGACAGCATCATGTCATAAATGTAATTTTTCTTGTAATCTGCTACACTGGGTGCATTTTACACAACTGTGTTTTCACTATGCAGGCTTTGTTACCCATCAAACTATGAATTACAAGATGCAAACAACTGCAAAAAGCCAATCACAGTAATAATTGTTTTGCATAAGTCATTCTTAAAAAAACAATATTTTCCCTTTCTTTACGCATTGAATCACTATAGTGTAAAACTGGGTCCTATTTTCCTTTAAATATTATAATTGTAAATTTTTTATATCTACATATCTTTGGGCATTAACAATTATTGACTTTCTTTAATCCTACCTGTGTTGGATCAACTTCGCCCTGTATGATGTTTAAAATAGAAATGTAACAATGGTTGGTCTGACGATCTTTTGATGTTGAAACCATCATATTCTTTGGTTGAAGAAGACGTCTCATTACATCTAGCACTGTCGTTTTCCTTACATTAGTTGTCTGAAAAAACGTATCAAATTTTTAAGATTCTCTACCTTTAATTCAAACTTCTAAAAAACATTGTCCTCAGCAATTGTGCTAAATAAACAATCTTTAGAAGAATAGGGCTTTCTAAACTTATCCAAGATCAAGAAATTCAAATTACTTCAGAGAAATTTAACAAGTTATCACTTCAGGCCCTTTTTATGTGGCTTAGAAACCAATCCTCTCTAATTAAAATAAAAAAATGGTCCTTTCTGTGAAGCACTATTTGGCATGAACAAGCGAACAAGATAAAATTATAGCAAAAAAGCTAGCAAATCTAGCAAAAAAGTCAAAACGACGTATAATAAAAACTGAACGGAACTAGGACATTTAGGTTGTAATTGCATATTAGTTATAATGTCCAGTATTGCACTCACTGTTTCATCAGTTGTTAGTGGAGTGTATCCAGTCATTAAAAAGTGAAGATTTGGTGTTGGAATAAGCGATGCAATTAAACCCAATAAATTATTGTTCATGTAACCAGGATAACGTAGAGTGGAAGTACTCGCTGACATGATGGTGGACACCTAAAATATTGTACATCAAATTAAAAAAAGTGATACTACTTCCATGAACAGCATAAAGCAAAAATAAAATCACATACATCATTTATTCAGAAATAAACTACAATAAAATAAATTATAACTGAGAACTATATTACATTCATAAATCACTTTAAAGGTAAAACGAAACGTTGTTAAATACTAAATGGGGAGTCGTTAAGCGAGGACTTGCTGTAGTTCAGCACGTACAGCAAGAAAAAGGCTTGTTAATATAAAATTCCTTAGTATTCTGTTAAACAGCATTTATATCAAGCATGTAATTAGGTATTACAAACTTACCAAAGTGTTGATATGAGTGAATGATGGGTTGGGAAGATGCAATCTTTCTGATGCAATCCTGTTTAATGCTGTGTTATCCAGTACAACCTGAATTAAAAAAAACAAATATGTATCAACTGTAAGTATATAATTTCATATCAAACATTTATTTAAAATATATTTGGGTACCCATTTAAATCCGTTATAAAATTGATACAATAAACTGCTGAGAGAAGAATCGCATGAAGAACTGTAACTGTGAGTATCATCAGCTTTAGCATGTTACTGATACATGAATTATAAAACTAACCTCTACTGCTAAATTTTGACATATTTATTTGTTTCATTTTGGCTTTACAATGCTGCAAAAAATATTTAAAAAAGAAAACAAAGATTTTAATCAAGTCATTTTATTTTCCTCTTTTAAATGCTTCAATTAGCAGTTTTCAAATTTTGTTGTACCTACTTGCAATTTTATTAGAACAGCTTGGTAAAGAGATTCACTGTTACCCACTAAAAAATTAATAGCATTCACTAAATTCATCTAGTAACTAATCAAGTATGATGTTTGCTTGCTTACTTCCCATCCCACATTTCATAGTTTGTGCAAGGGAAAAAATATGGTTTCTCACAACAAGCATCACTAGCTTTCATTCTGCAAACATTAAAATTTGATTTAACTCTCAAGTTATTACACTATTAATATTTAGCTACCTTAAAAACAAACGAGTGAAACTGGGAAGCACAAAAATGTTAAAGCTCCACGAATATTTTTGTATGAAGACATACCACACAGTCCGCATTGCGTGTGAGTCTTTTCAAAGTGAGTAGAGAATTGTATGGTTGCACAACAACATCGCTAATTTCATCTTGATTTGGAAACACGGAATATGTCTGCAGCAGTTTTTTTGGAAACCTGAAAAAAGTTGTTAGTAACTATCAATGGAAGCTTGTATTCCAACAACCAGAGTTTTAAATTAACTATTTTGGTCAGTCATATAAACATTTGAAAATTTATTTCCACTACTAGCTCAATAAACCATGTGCAACGCTATAGCAAAAATCACTTTCAATGTTGACACTTCTTGAGAAAGATGTCCATAAGTGTTATTTTAAATCAGACGAATAAACTCGGGAACATTTAAATGGAGTTACTGGAATCGTACCTGTCATTCAGTCTTTCTAGTAAATATGATCCCATACCAGATCCAGTGCCACCAGCAATGGAATGACACAACACAAATCCCTATAACATGAAAAAACTCTAATTGCAACCGTTAGAAGAAATATAAAAAATACTAATGGCAAATCATTTGAAATACAGCAATTATTTTGACTTCAAAGTTGACCAAAAGCAAGATAAAAAATTAAATGTTTTACAGAATAGAAAGCCTTATAAAAGGTGATTACAGAGACAGCAAGGAATAAGACAATATTTGGCCTAACTAGAAGCAATCATTTTACTCAGCAGTGCATAAGAATTACATAAATTTTATTTAAGCATAAGAACAGGCCAAAATAAGTACCGTATTTTCCCATGTATAAGAGACCCTTGTGTATACGAGACCCCTTCAATTTTTAGGCAAAAATTCTGGAAAAAAGTTTTTTGGTAATGAATAACTTTATTCATCATAGAAATCATTAAATTCCTCAAGTTTCTTCTCCGTTCTCATTGCTCTCCACCATCTCTCTAGGTTTAGGATAAGAATATAAATTTGCAGGATAAGAAGCACGTTTTTTAATTTCGGACATTTTTAGAGGGTAGAGTACAACTTTTTTCAACTCAGTGCGATACTGAAAACAAAATAAAACCAGTTAATGTGTTGTAGAAAAAGAGTATTGGTATATATTAAAGTGCGTGCCTGCAAACCTGTAACAGGAAAAGAGAAAACTTCAAAAGCCTTATTGAAAAGACTTACTCCCATGTATAAGAGACCCCCTATTTTTAAAGTGAAAATTCTGAGCAAAAAAGGGTCTCTTATACACGGGAAAATACGGTACATTTTTTATGATCTGTTGTCACTCTCAAGATTGCAACATCAAGCTGAAAACATGGTTACACTAGCTATAGTATCATATTATAAAATTTCACTGCATCACCAAATCGTTCCATATAATTTCATTGAGCACTTCCAAATTACAGATCCCTAATTTTTTCAAATGCAGTGAAAAAAAGCAAAGTGAATGGTGCTTGACAGCTCCATTACCACAACCAAAAGACCACTCCGAAAGCATATAATCATGTTTCGTAAACTAAAAAACGACAGAGCGTAGCTTTAGTACCTCTAAACTATCACTACCATCAGCTTCTCTATCAATAATGTCAAAAACCTCTTCAAAAACTTTCTCTCCCTGCAAAGAAAAAATAATTCAGAAAATATTCATATAAGTAATATTATTATAGATAAAAATTTCACATACCCAATAAAAGCTCAGCACTATCATGAATCAACTGTGTTAATTAAAATATGAATGTAAAATAACTAATCACTGATAATTCAATGCAATACAAAACAAGTTTTGAGTATCACTTTTTTATATATTAACTTTATTATACTTTACTTCTGCTATACTTCAAACTCTACTTCTATATAACTAGACCGTGATGCATAAAAAATCTCCAGTAGCATAAATTACACTAGTAAAAAAGATGCTGAATGTAAGTTCTCGCATTCACTGCTAGATACAGACAATACCATTAATAAGGCGCATTACTTGGCAAATTGCCTTATTGTATTGGAGTCCTGCTAAACGGCAACTCATGCTGGTCAGCGATTATGAAATCAAGCCATAAATTTTAACCACTCTTTAATCTGTGTAATTCACTTGGAATGATATGTTGCAAAAATATCATTTCACAAACAAGGCTTGAAACTCAATTCGCAAAAATTTAGCTCACATATTTCTCTAGTTTACAGTATTTAAACTACCTGTGAATAGCCAGAAGCCCAGTTATTACCAGCACCGCCTCCATGCTCAGATAGATAGATATTCTCTGGGTTGTATAGATTTGCATAGGCAGATGTCATTATTCCATGAATGACTCTAGGTTCTAAGTCAAGAAGCACAGCACGCGGAATGTAATGTTCATCATCAGCCTGCAAACAAGGTAAAATTTCTCAATAACGAAACTTACACTTGCATTTACTAATAGTATGTGAAAAATTATCACATAAGCTCCTTATGTGAGCTTAATAAAGTGAGAAAAACCCTGAAAAATTACTCTCCACAAACTAATTTTTGCAGAAGTCTGTAAATCACAAAAGTTAAACAAACATTCAAAATTCAAAAATTGCCCAAAAGCTCCCAAAATTTGTTAATGAGTACATTACTAGATAGCAAAAGTCGGTTTAGAATATGTAAAAATTCGATAATACCAAATTTTCACTATGGCCAAATTTTTTTCCTGTAAAAGTTTTATGATATACATTTTGTTATAAATTGCTAACTTGCACAGTAAGTAGGCACAAGATATTCCTTTCTTAGTAAGACAATCAGACAACTCCAGTCTCCAGTCTCCGGTTTCCAGTCTCTGTCCATATTACTTTTCAGATTTCTCCGACAACTTATCTCTGATAACGCATATTCCAGCCTTTTGTCCACTACACACAGTTTTTGCCAAATATGCAGAGTCAAGCACTGATGTGTTGTTGGTGATGCAAATTGCGAGCAGCAAAAAATTTCTCAGTTTTAAAGATTATTGCTTTACCACTGATGAAATCAATCATCACAGCAGCTTTTTCCATGGCTTCTTTACTAAGCAACAATGGTAAATCAGAGAAAATAATCCACTCTCTTATTGCTTATGTAAACAGGAATCCAAGCCTTTTCTGTGACAGAATATTCCTTTTATCACCTTAATTGAATGTTCTTTAACTATTACCATATGCAGCCGAACCAAAATCTTCTTCATTCAAGTTAGTCGTAACTGCGCACTGCTTTTGTATCACCATTAAATAAAACAATATATTCACCTAGTAATTTTCCAACATAACACTCGTGTACAGTACTAGAAAACAAATGAAAATCTGTTTTCTTTGTTGCCCTTGGGCTGCTTAATACTTCAAAACTCTGAGGACAATTTTTTGTTCAATTAATTTATTATCTACTAGACGAGTCCAGGAGATTTTTCTTTCCGAACCAATTCTCCAAATTCACTTACCGTGAAACCGTGAAATTCAGACTTGTATTTGGCTCTAAACACACTTTGTAGCCTAAGTGAGAACTATTTTCAGCAATGTCTTGGTAACAGATATATTCTGTTACCTTTGTTATAGACTCAAAAGCTGGCTTATGTTTTACAGCCACTTCTGACATTACATATTTATTCATCAAAGTATCTCTGAAGGTTTTCTTGAGCTGGTCACACTTTCCTACAATTTAGTTTTAAGGCTTTTGCACATATCAGTTTCTCATGTCCTCAGATAAATTGGCACTTATCAGTAGCCTGTATGTCACAAGGAAATTTTATTCTACGTAACTCTATTTTATTATAAAGTCATTCAAATTCGTTTATAAAATCTCTAAAGACAGTGCCAGGAGAACATTGAAATTTCTCAAAGGTAGTTGTATACAATATATGCAGAACTTGTTGAATTGCAAATAGAGTACCTAACTTTAAAAGCACGTTTTGACACCATCTTCTGCTATCAATTTGTCAACTTCCAGTTCAATCACTGCTTAGCTTAGTTTACATGACAAGGAAAGAAAAGCTGCTGGACATTGTTTTTCAAATGGCAAGTCAGTAAAGGTTTGCCACACTCCAGAATCTTTTTCCACTGTTCATAGACGCTGCTTTCTACAAGGACAGGTGGCCATTTATAATTTGATGCAGTAACTGTAATTGCCATTAAAATAAAACACCTTTGCTGTTCAGAATGTTAGGCAATGCTAACAGCGCCACCAAATGTTTACTACTATTCCAACATCAAGACCACATGAACTTAGGGTGCTGTATCACTGAATCAGTTATTGATAACCTTGATCACTCTCTTCTATCATGTTATAAGTTGCTAACTTGCGATTACTCACTTCAGATTAAAAAGGCTGGCATAATCTTCTCTATTCCACACTGCAGTACCATTTACCCACAGGTTTATACATTAATGCACAACGGATGTTAAAATTTAAAAATTATCAGTCAATAAGAAAGTAATAAAAATGTTACACCTAGCTAAACTACAAGTTAACACAGATTATCAAGACAATTTTTGTTTTAAAAAAATCATATCGTTCTACATATACATTTAAAGAAACACATTTTTTGTATTTTTGATATTGCACGAATAATATATAGTTCAGCTGTCTCTATTAATTTACCTGGTAGAAAAATACATCTTTTCTGTCCAAGCCTTCTGTAGCAAAATCTTCCAAAATACCTTGAGGGTTTATACCATGTTCTTGGCAAAGCCGTTTCCAAAATTCCATACCAACTGAAACAAAATTTAAGATATAGTTAAACCATTAAAAAACAGTGATTTGCATTTGTCACAAAAAACAAATTCTAATGAGTTACTTAAAAACCAAACACACATTTTTTTCTTGGAGAATACAGGCCCTGATTTAAAGATTTGTGTCTCTATAATGGTACTTGCATATCAAAGTTTGTACTTACTAGGACTATAACACAAATATACTAATTTCGTAAAAGATCAAAGCCAAGTTCAGATACTGAAGAAGTTTAAAAGAAATTACTCACTTTGATTGCCACATTGTCCAAGCTGTAAAGTAATTATTTCCTTTGGCATGGCTTTTTACAGGTGCAATAAAAGATTTTTGTAATAACTTATGTCCAAATCTGAAATAGTAAAGCAACAGTCACAAATAATGGATAACCTAAATTTGTTTAATTGCAAAACTGAAAATGTGAGTGAAGCTTGTTGTCAATCAGATAATTTAGCAAACAGTTTGAAAAATGAATTACCTTACAAATTCTGGAAAAAATGAAAATTTCAGAACTATAATACTTTGCATTCAAAAGTTGCGAATGCACACGGCGACACTGATATATGTAATATGTGGATGAATGGTTACAAAAATTTATTGAACTTTACTCCCAATATTAGTAAACAAAGTTATAAACCTTATAACAATGTATTCGACAGCTGTATGGATTTTAAGGTGTGCAATATTGTTAATGCTGTTAAGAACTTTAAGAAACATAAATCTCCTGGTCCAGATGGCATAACATCTGAACACATCATTTATGCTCATAATATAGTGTACACCATACTTAGTCTTTTGTATACTAGTCTCTGTAATCATAGGTATATTTCCAAAGGTATTATTAGCTCAGTAACTTAGAAAAATTTCAGAGCGTGTCATTGTTAATACATGGTCAGATTACCTAACATCTACTGATACATAGTTCGGACTTAGAATAATTCGGACTAATACATCTACTTATACGTAGAAAGGTCATAGCACAGATCTGTACATTTATCTCCTTAAAGAGGTTATTCAACAATACAGAGATCATAATAGCCATATTTTTATATGTTTCGTGTTGCAAGCAAACCCTTTGATAGGGTTAATCATTGAATTTTGTTCAAAAAAATCATGTGAAAAATATCGATTTCCCCTCCCCTGTCATTGGTTTTTAAAATTTTGGTACTCATCTCAATGCACTAACATACATTGGGGAGAAACTGTATCCAATTCATTTAACATTAGTAATGGTGTTCATCAGAGTGGCATATTCTCTCCTCTACTTTTCTCCTTATACTAAATAATTTATCAAAAAAACTATCCCTGAAAACTAATACCGTTTGTCGTCTTGGTAATATTATCACTAACCACTTGCTATATGCTGATGACCTTTGTTTAATCGCCCCTACCTTACCTGCTGTGCAGGGTTTACTGACTTGCTGTCAAATGTTTGCTCATGATAACGACAAAAACACTTCATGATTGATGCTTCAAAAACGGAATGTTCGTATAATTTGTCGAATAGTTTAGGTGACATCACACTCCGAGACAAAAAACTAGAATTAGTAACAATGTTTTTAGGTCACGTATCTAGTATCTAGTATCTAGTATCTAGTATCCAACCAAGTATCTAGGTCACATACTGCCAGATGATAGAAAAGATGACGATGGTGTTCTTAATCAACTTCGCTTATTTTATATCAGAGTAAACACCCTTATAAGACATTTTTCTTATTGTTCAATGGATGTAAAATGTACGCTATTTAAGTCATATTGTTCATCATTTTCTTGTTCCAATCTCTGGATGAAATATTACTTGTAAGCTAAAGTCTGCTTACTACACAGCTATGGTAAAATTCTTCAAATATAGATGTGGTACTCGAGTTTCTACAATCTATGTAGAAAATGATATTAATCATTTTAAAGTTATGTACATATGTAAATGTACATATAATCTTAGATGCCATGTTTTGAACTTTTGTAATGGTTTAGTAATTTACAATAGCGATGTTTTTATATGTTCCAAAATTTTTGCCCATTGGAATATAATTTTACTGTACTTTTAATGTATGTTATTTTTGTAAACATTTTAACTAATTTCTCTTTTTATTTTCCGTGTAAATTGTAAGGTTATTTTTTATAATTAGTTTTTTAGTAATTATTGCACTTTTATGACTTCAGACTAAGTGTACGAGCTGAAATAAAGAATAAAATAAATAAAAATAAACAATTACTGCCAGAAGCACTAGAGTAAGCCTAGCAATTAAAGGTTCAAGAGGTTTAAATTCAACTTCTCTTCCAAAAGTTGTTGACACCGCAAGATGTGATTGCACAGAGGCCAATTAAGAAAATTTTAGAAAAGCTAATTGGGTGTGACGATTTGTGGGTTTTTTTAGTTAATGAAACATTCCTCAAGTTTCAACATAGTTTCATAGTTTGTTACCAGATCTTTCAGTTGTTTCTAATTAGCTTTTTTCTATTAATGAATGGACTAAAACTTTTGATAAAGACTATGTTAACAGTACTGACATAATCGATCTTGAGTTTTACAAAGCATTTGACTATGCCCTTTAAAAGGCTGTTGCATAAATTAGAACTTTTGTAGTATAATGTTATGCAGGTTTTGACAGTTTCTTACATCCCGTCGACAATGTATTGTGCTAAATACTGTTACTCACTAGAAGATTGTCAAGAGTGGTATACCTCAAGGAACGTTAAGTGGTTCACATTGTTTTATTTTATATATAAATGATATTTCGGATTACGTTTCTCTCAATATAACAATGTTTGTGGATGATATTAAATTATTTCGAGAAATCAAGTCTCAGTTTGGCTGCGCAATGCTTCAGCTTGACAATGATTCTGTTCAAACATGGTCTGATCAAAGGTTTTGATAGATTAAGCCTGTTAAGTGGGGGCTGTTATATATGATAAGTTATGTTAATTATAATTATGCAATTAATGATAAAATAGTCTGTGAAGTTTCTAGCTTTAAAGAACTAGGAGTGATTGTGTCTAATGAACTGAAATTTATCAATCATACTGCTGAATTAAACAAGAAAAAACAATAGATGTATTGGTATGACAAAGCAAACTTTTTGCCTTTTTATAAAGTTTGGTTTGGTCCCTAGTTGCTGCAGCTGTATGATCACTACAGTGTGTTACATATATTCAGTGCCTTGAAAGAAATGAGAAGCATTGTCTTTGCTTATTGCATGATGTCGATTTATCAGCTATCAGTCTTCTCAAGAGCAAAAGCACAGTACTATTGATTTGACAAACACACATAAGACTCTGAATGATGATACTATACTGCAGTCAACGAATTTCCCTTTTTAGGCCTTTTCGTCAGCTACGGGGACATTCTGTTAGATTTTTGTCTAATGTTAGAACTAAAGTACGGAAACATTTCTTACATTCCTTTAGTCATCATATCATTAGTTTACGGAATCATCTTCCAAGTAATGTAATAACTTCAGAGGACATCAGTAAAGGAAAAGTCAAGCCTTCTGGGAAGTTATGCTTATTTCTATGTTTGCAAAAAACTATCAGAATGATTTAGTAATAAAAGTGTAATAAGGGCCTCGTGTAATTAGTAAAATCACTTTAAAGTCATGATCAGTTCATGCTTGGGCACCCCCATTTTGAATGCCCATTCTTCTTCAAATGACATCATTCGTCCTGAAGAAAAGTAGCACACTGTTAATCTTCATTAAAGTATAATAACTTTTTAAAAAAACATTAGATTGCTGATTTTGTAACATTTTTGTGTGAATATTAGGTAAGCTAAAATATTAGGTACATTAGTTCAAGCAGCACGGGCTTACGAAAAATCACAAAGTCGTCCAGTTACATCATAATTTTCAAACGAATGGCATCAACCACCAGGCCTGGGGTAGTATATTTTAGATTTATGCTTTATAGAAAGTTTTTTGCGAATTTCTAAGCTATATTTTTTTAAGTTTAGGTGGTAACAGTAAAATAACCCCAACATGCTAAGGCATTTGTCTTTTCCTATAAGTGCTATGAGAGCAGCATGCTCAATGGTAGCTGTAGGCTAGAGTCACCAAACCATTCAGTGGTACAGATTCAATGCTATTCATTGAACAATGAACACAAGCCTCACAGTTTAAATAGTAAAGGCCATAACAATTTCGAATTTTTTTTTCTTTTTTAATTAGCTTAAAAGTATTTATCTGATGTCAATCAAATAATTATTAAATATAAATAATATTAATTATTATTATGCTTCTACATCAGGGCTGCACATAGAAGTTAACTTTCAGAAAGTGTAATTGTTCCGATGATCGTACTCCTGAATTAACGATATACTGTTCCAATCATTGGAACTGTTGCTCAAGTTCAGATCATAGGAACCACAAACTTCCAATTATCAAAAAATTGATATTCTTTCGACAGTCTGTATCACAGATTTTTAAACCTACCCACCCATCTCCGGAATATAGGAGTGCCGATCTATTGTTACAGGCAATGCACATCTCAGGCAAAACATTGAGAAACAGGTGGGAAGTTGAGGGTTCCGTCATTTTATTTTAAATATATATTATAGAAAATATAACTGGAAGAGAGAGACAGCGAGAACCAAAAGAATTTATGTAGTGCACAAGGGACCAAAAAAGTAATTTTAATCCAAATTTTAGTTGATTTTGCAAGATGGTTGCACTCTTAACTCATTAGTATTTATAGTAAACATGAATGTAACATACTTGCCTCTAGCTGGTGCAATCACAAAAATGCTTGATTCACTGAAAAGTCTGTGTTTCTTTTTTGGATTTATCGACAAATTTTGCGAAGTAAAAAATACTGCTTTCAGACAAAATATACATGTCCTTATAGACCAGAAAACGCTCTTTCAACAGATATCAAAATTGGGAACATTATTATTGCTTCCAGTACTTCTTACTGCTTAACAATCAAAAGATACTGAGGCAGATTCACATTTTTTACAAAGTTTCCTGAAATTTAGATGGCACAAAGTTTTGAAGTTAACTACATTAAAATGCTTATTTGTGCCTGAAAGAGAATTTTTTGCTTTATTAAAAAAGTGTAACATTATGGAAAACTATTGAGTCACAATTGCTTAAAACCTATTTTCTATAATGTCGAAAACACACTTAGCCAACAGCATTATTTTATACTGCAGCATAGTTGTTTGTTTGTCAGACGTCAGGCCACAGATGGACAGTAACACTAGCAGCCCAGTCAGAATCTATTTTTGTTGCAAGCAGCTGAGTCGGCATTGCTAGGTCGCCTCTGCATGTCAAGGCACTAAAATCACTGAAGATGGAGCTAAGCGAGTTTTGTGTTTCAGAATGTTTAGTGTTTATGTCCGAAATTTCTCTGCATTAATAGATCTCATTTTTGGTATTTTAATTTTAAATTATTTTCTTAGAAATAGATAACTACTACTAGTACTAGTACTCGTAGTAGCACTACACTTAAACCAAGTTCTTGAAACACTAGCAGCAAGGTTGGAAAAGTTTTGGCTAATTCCATATATGATTATCGGAAATTTATCCTTCAGAAATGTGTATACTATCATCGGAACAATATCCACTTCCTAACTTTATAAGTTTGAGTACTAATTACTATAATTAAATACTACTTTACTAGTTTCAAAATTACTCAGATTAGACTTAGTTTATTCATTTCATAACACCGTTTCAGGAAAACAAATTATTTCACACAACGAACCTAAATAAACAACTCTTACTATATATCGCTAAGGGCGATGATAATCAGGATAAAAAAGGAATAAACACAGTGAATGAATTCTGGAACCATTACCCGCTCATTCGACTCGTTCGCGAGAAAACAATAGCAGACACCTTTTGAACGGTAGACGAGCACAAGGGACTGGATATAATTTCGGTATTCTGCAGAGACTTTATCTTACACGGAATAAATACTTTACCGATTATTATTATTATTATTATTATTATTATTATTATTATTATTATTATTATTATTATTATTATTATTATTATTATTATTATTATTATTATTATTATTATTATTATTATTATTAAAATATTTATTATTATTATACAATTAATTTTCTTCGAGACAAACGCTTAATGTTGCGGGTCAATAAGAAATATAATCCTGACTTAGTTTGCACTCATCTACCTTTTTAGATTCACGATTGCATGATTTAATTGCAGTACTCATTGTTACTTGTGTTACAATAGAACCAATTATTTAAATTGTAGCCTACATGTTCAAGAATAACAATTCAATTTTGCAAACAAACTTCATAGAAAAGAAGGAAATGTAAAAACAAATGTAACTGAACCTTGATTTAAACCACACGCATAATACATTTTACTTCACCATTCCTGGAAGCTGAGGCTGGATTAATTAAAAGTTCTTAGGGAACGATTTTCTTGGTAAGTTTATGTGGACGAACATTCTTATGCACAGTATGCAGATGCACGGATTCATTAAGCCAGTTTTTGTAAAAATCTTTTTAAATTTGTTGGTAACTTTACCTAAGGAGTAGAGATTGCAATTTTGCATGTTGTACATAGTTTAAATCAAATTAAATTGCTAGTGCTGGAATAAGAAAAGTCTTATGATAAAAATCTGACTCATAGAAGACTTATTTTTCACATTAGATTAGGATTAGAACTTTCAAATGAAAACAATATATTCCACACAGAATCTGTCTCTCTCTCTTTCTTTCTCTCTCTCTCTCTCTCTCTCTCTCTCTCTCCCTCTCTCTGTTAAAGAAATATCAGAATCACCACATCAAGATGCTCCTTTGGTGAAATTGCCTGACAATACTTAGTTTGTAACACAAGATCATCAAGAACTCGAAAGAGGTTTCTGGCATACCCACTTTGACAGAGTTGTTAATTCATATTTTTCTTGAGATTTTGATTAGACATAAATACGAGTGATTGGTAAATGCGCAAAATTTTTGACTAACGGATCTTATTTACTGCTTTGTTGAACAATATGTGTTTTCAAATGACCTTTCTTTTGATATTCAGCTAGTTGCGCAGTTTTCAATTACTCATGATTGCTTGTCATTATTTTTCGTTCAGGGTTTGATAATTTAGCTTCCTACATTTGCTGTTCAGATTGTATTAAAACTAGAAGCAGTTAGAGTTAGCATTTAATAGGATCAATCTCCTGACCTGCAAAGGGAGGTGTAATGATACTGTGAATGCGTAATATCGTATTATTGTGTTCCATTTAGGTAATCATTCTTTTACATTTAAGTGAGTTTATAGCTTTCCATACTGTTATACTGTCATACATACTGTTATACTGTCACACTCTCATGATTTAGGGGTTCAGTCACAGAAGTGAAGTCACAGAAACCCCATATTATTCCGCAAAATAATTGTCGATTAAGGATTTAAACTTTACTGTGGTTGGTACGGCAATCACCGTGGCAGGCATATTATTCCATTCATTCACAACTCTCACAGAAAATGAATATCTACGAATGTCAAGACGTGACTGCTCTTTAAACAGTTTTAAATGATGTCCTCTAGTTCCAGAATCAATAACCAATTGCGTAACTCTGTTTTACAAAATTTATGTGAGAATGTGTATGTGTGTGTGTGCTGTGCCTTCAATACGTGAAGGAATGCCCACTAAATTTATGTCTAAATTTTATTAACTAACAATCGCGTAATCGGCTATAATAGTCTTACCGAGTTCATGTTGATTGTAATAAAACACAACTGACTAAATCTCAGTCTTTTATCATTCACATTTGTGCAAAAGGCAACTGTTCTTTCATCATTCACAGTTGTGCTAAAGATGACCGTGACTAAAACATAAACAGAAACATAAAACATAAGTGGAAGGCTATGAATGAGTTTCTTTGAGTAAGGTTGTTTGTTTGTTATGGCAGCTAAAGACGAAGTAATGAGTACACTGGAACGAAGATTAAGAAAGGTTATTATGCCGTTAGAGCCATTTTTAATGTACGTTCAAAGAGTGCTTGTTTGGGAGAAACCTCGTCACAGTATTGCAATGCTTATTGCAGTAAACTTTTTGTTTTGGTGAGTTATGACACTTATTTTGAGTATGTAATAATTTATCCTAATCGAGCTTTTATTTTTCCTGTCTTGTTGCACAGTGTTTTGTAACTGATGTAAGATCATGGTACTTGTTGGACTCCTGTCTTAGATGGCAAGTCGAGTAAAGTTTAAAGAGAAATGTATTATAGATTTACTTATTATAGCCTATATGTATTTTTTTGTCACACTTTGTTTTTCATTATAGTCCTGTAACTCTTAATTTATATTAGATATCCTGCTACATTTTTCTTAATAAGTACTGGTTACCACAGTGTTTCCATAGGGTAACTGGGTACGATAATTACCCGTATTGTTGCTTGAGCCTGTAATTCTACCTGATTCCAATATTAAAAATTTGGGCATTATTGTTGATAGGATATACATTGTTTAAGAATTTAAATACCGCCTTCTGTTGCACACGTCTACCAATTTTACAGCAGGTGCCGTCTAGCAAACTATTAACTACTGCATTGGCAGTGTGCCAGGATAACAGTGCCCATTTGTGAGGAATATTTCATTTACTGGTTGATTCTTGTCATCAGCAGTTGATAAAAACTCAGCTAATTGGTGAATAGCAAAATTCTGCTTTTTAGAATTAAATTATTGTAGTCAGTGCTCACTTCGAATCATTTGTGCACAAACCTCTGTCAATTAGGTGGTGCACCTATACATAGTTTCACTCAATTAGTGTTTGTCTTTCATTCTAATAATGTCATTTCTCATGTAACTATGAAGCAAATATAATACTATATTGTACTTGATGTGTCCCAAGCAATAGTGGCTCATAGCTAAAATTAGTGGGGTGCTGCTTCAGAAAACTTTTAGCCATTGTTTTAATACTGTGTAAAACGAAACAATATTGTAACATTTGTACAAATGAAACAAAAATTAAACAGACGTAATTTTAATGTTGTAATTTGTAATTGTAGTTTTAAACAGACATACGAAAGTTTATACATAAGCCAACTTTTCCATTAGTATCATTTAAAATTAAAACTACGAATGTACTTTGTTGTTGTTGCTATGTTTCTGGTTGAGATATTTGAAACTCCAGGTGTTGAACAGCCTCTTTCTTAACTGTAGCTTTCTCATGGAGAGACGACTGTGAAATGTTAAGCTGCCAAAGTTCACTTACAGTCACAGAACTTATTTCTTGGGGATGCAAGATGGCCATAATTAAATTATTTATATTTTAAGCACACACGTCGAGTCTACACTTCATCACATCCACAAATATGATGTACACAGTAAGCATGTGACAACTGACTTCAAACTGTGTGAGCGACAATTCTCTCAAGCAGCAGACGCTAGCAGTGCAGCATACAGCGTCTTATATCAGTCATGTGTGTATTTTCTGCATGCACACAACAGCGAAATACCACATTGTGGGCTGTGAAACAAACAGTACTACCCTCTCATGTTCTGGTTCTGTACAAGCATAAAGAAAGAACTAAAGAAAAAAGACTTATATTGAATATTATTGATTATACTGAGTGATTCTACAGGTGGTGCTGCAGTTCCACAGTACCTATACTTGAGCTGTTCTTGGCCCAAGAGAGTTCTAGTCTTACCAAAAAAGGTTTGCCCTTAGCCTTGACCTAAATGTATGCAAATTAAAATGTAGAACTAGCTAATTTGCTAACTATGTTTAGTTAAATTTGGAACTAGCTAACAGTTCTATTCACAGGTAGCTTGTATCATCATCAGTTTCTGTAACAAAATAATTTACTTGTAATTGGTATCAAGGAGTAATGATACTGGCTGATTTCTGATGGGTTTGGTAATGAGAAACCCTGACTAACCCTGCTCTACTACTGGAGATTTCTGAAAATAAACTCATCAGTTTATAACACCATTCATGTGCTTGTATTTTATTAAATTTTCTGAGTATATGTCCCATGAGCTTTTGTTTGTTTCACTTTCTCTGTAAAATTAGCACACGATATATAAAAGCTACTACTGGAGATTTCTGAAAATAAACAGATCAGTTTATAACACCATTCATGTGCTTGTATTTTACTAGATTTTCTGAGTATATGTCCTATGGGCTTTTGTTTGTTTCATTTTCTCTGTAAATTTAGCACGAGGTATATAAAAGCCTGGTGTACATTTTGTTAAAATTTAAAAATAATTCACTTTGCATTTTGCATGCTCATTTGCTTTTCTTCCTGCTTAAGTTGATCAATGCAGACATGTTAAATGATGATTATTATTATTATACAATTTCGTTTATATTTTCCTGTGTATTATATTTGCATTTATGCTGTTAGTAAGTTAGAATATCTAGAATTAAAAAAGCAAAAATTAAGTGGGTGCCCTGGAAGTATAGTTTCTGGCAATCCTAAATGCTAATGAAAAATGGAAATGTGCTTGTAAGTTTATATGTGATTTTAAATGTAATGCCAATTGCTTTACCAATTAAGGTGGGCTTTATTATTTTGTTTTTATTACTTCTAGAATAAACTTTGTTAAACTTCTATCCTAGCATAATGAGTTCTTATTCATAGTCTTGTATTTTGAGCTCTTACCATTCTTAGACTTAGATAAATTTATGTCTTTGTTGTAATATGTATTACAGAAGTTGTATATCATAGTATTTTTTTACAAGTTCTCATTGCACTAGTAAAACTGAAGAGGAATCACAGTAGTAGTACCACAGTTAGAATCACAGCCCTGCCTTGTAACATTAATAGTCATTATAAGGCTTATAATGTGGTTGATGGGGGTGGGGCAATACTGCAGAAATTTTTGTTTTTCACTGCATTTTCAATTTAGACACTGAAAAGGTGTAGCAGTACATCTTTTGGTTGGTACTACACTCTTTCCATGTCATTGCAGCATGTGATCTGGTGAAAGATGTATCAGATGCCACATGCCTAATCATTTAAATTTAGGTTGGAATTCTAGGTCAAGGCTGCCTAAAATATTTGAGACTGGATAATTTAAATTTTGGCAGCATGTTGTTGCTCTCTTTGAATGATGAAAGTGGAGAAAACACATTTTTGTAATTTAATTTTATCACAATTTTATCATCTTCGTTATAGTATAAATTGACTTTGTAATGTGCAGAACACAATTCTAGGGCTGTTTGTTGTAATATTCACATACATTATTGATTTGCTGAACCCTAACACTGTAATTAAGTTATGTGTTGCAGCAGTTTTTTGTTCAGAATTATTGTGAATCATGGATAAAAGCACCCATGACATGTGTATTGTGCATCCCAAATCAGTGAACAAATGCCTGGACGGTTGGATGTCACTGTCTTAGTTGCATGATCTCTTAGACTGTCTAGTGAATTTGTTATCTGCGAACATTTTGTTATGACTGGAATATTGTAATTATCACTGACATTCAACTGTCTTATTTATTTAGTGCTTTTAGTAGCTCAGCTTACAATACCAAATTTGTTAACTGAGACTATTAAGCATTTTCCATATGTTAGGTAAGCCACTGGCCGCGTTTTTTGTGTCTTTGTCGCAATCTTTGCGTAATTCTAAATATTTTGCATGACTTTCGTCACATTTTTGTGAATTTGATGCCTTTTTTTCAAGCGAAAACCACGTGAATGTCATATGACAAGTTTGTGCACATTTGGTAATTTTTACGACATGGTGGATGATGCATGTTATTCGAGCAATTATACTGCGGTAATTTCATGACCATTTCGTGGAAAGACGTGCAGGACAGTTGAAATTCTACAAAATGTCACCAGAATGTTGAAAAATTGTTTCAGTGTTCTTGCAGCATTCTCAAAAGTAGCTCAAAGTGTTTGCCGCTTAAAAATCTTCTCCAAGTTTTTGCAGATTTTCAAATTGTTGGTGAATAATTTGCAAAACATTTCCACAGGTTTTCCACATATTCAGCAACATTTTGGAGCTCTTTTGACAAGGTGACGAGTTTTGTGACTTTCGCGACAAACCTTAAACATTTTCAAATTTATTGCTGAAGCCAGTGACTTTTTGGTGATTATCGTGAAAGCGCCCCGGGCAAATGTTTTGCAAGTGTTTTGGGGTACTTTTTTGGAGCATATTTGACTACTGTTGGCCTTTTGAAATTTTTGGATAGTTGCCATGTACCACGTAAAACCCTGTCTTTAGCAATAACAATATTTACATGGAAAGAGCACAAGGATGGGTTACAGACTTATATTAGTTGAGCATAACATTTTTTCAGGCTTTAATATGTTTAATTTTTCATATAATGATAAGAGTGGTAAATTAAAATATAATTGTGTTTGATTAATTTTGCAGGTTGTCTACTTCCAGTAACTACAAATTTCTCTTCTTGGCATCGACAACAGCTATGGTTATATTCTTTATTGACACCTGGGTCAATAAAATTTGGCCTGAAATCAAAGGTATGCATTTTTTCCGATTTTGCCAACTGCTATAACAAAATCTGATATCTTTGTGTGTTTGGTGATCTTACTGAATAATAATAGTAACTTATTATTTTCCAAATATTTTGCTCAAGTTGCCAACTGTGAAATTTGCATGCTAACATTGTCAGACTTGGCCTAAACTAAAAAGGCAATTGTTATAACACAATAATATGGGCAACTGGAATACAGTAATTCCTCTATTATGCTGCTCCTGCAAAGTGGTCACCTTCTTTTAATGTAAGACCAGTTTTTCTTTGCACTTACTGTGTTATTTACAAAATTGGGCTTGATTTCTGGCCCATAAGAAATGTGACTCCAAAATACTTCTTTCATAGTTTTCAATGTTTGAAACTCAAAATAATTTTATTTTAAAGTGAGCATGAATAATGTTTTTTTGTAAAAGAGCACATGTATTGATGTATAGGTCATTGGCTGGGCTGTTGTATATCGTTAACGGACACAGTACTGTATTATTATTTTTTTAATTTCTGCTAAGTTATTGACTCAATCAAAACCTCTATTGTGCCATTGCCCAAGCAATTGGTTCAATGAAACGTATCAAAACTGGTTTCTGATTTCAATGCTTTATTGGCTTAACAACGTTAATTGGTACATTCGGCAATCTAGGTAGACTTGCATATTTTACTTTGAGTTTGAGTTTATGTTAGAGAGCACATTAAGTTATTGACTCAGTTAAAGCCTCTATTTTATCCTTACCTGAGCAACTGGTTCAATGAAATGTGCCAAAACTGGCTACTAATTTTAATGCTTCATTGGTGTAATAGCATTAATTTTTACATTTGGTAACATTGCAAGTGGTCGTGAATATTTTGCTTTGAGTTTAAGTCTGTTTTAGAAAGCAAATTATGATATTAATCTCTTTCGTTTTGCAGTTCCTGTTCCTGAAGACAGTGACACGTAAGTTTGTACTTTTACAAGTTGTTCGTGGCTTAATGATTTTTACTAACATTGTAATACATAGTTTGATTAGCCAGCTTAAAGCTCTGACAATTCAAATCATTCTATTCAGCATCAAGTATCTATTATGAGGTTGTCTTCTGCTCTACCTCATGTAATGCTACTTCAAAGGAACCAACGAGAAGAGTAGCTTTGCACTGAAAGTTGATGTGAAAATGTGGCATGGAGATAAACTATTAAGTGGTACATTTGCTTGCGTTGTTGTTCCCAATACTGTCAAATATGGTGTTTTGAACCACAGTTTACTTTTCGACATTCTCCTGTGTTGGCAGATGTCAAAGATTCTCAGCCTTGAACTTGCTTCCATATTACTGGTTAATTTTCTTTATATACAGTTCAAGTCAACAGTAAAACAACAGCTGACAGCTGTTACTTTTTAGTAATAACTATATCACATGAACTTAATTGTTACCATGTTTTTGAGACATACATTTATCTGAATATATACATTTGGGTAAACGAATCAATACAGAAACATTAAATTTATATCCAGTTAGCAAGGTTACGGACTTGTTACATTCAGTTACTATTTTTACAAACTAGAATAGCCAAGTGCTCTTGCTCACTAAACATATTTGAGAGTGTAGTACATGCTAGTTACACAAAGAAGTCCACGTTTTTAGGCCATAAACCTCCCGCATTTATGAAATACAAAGATTCCACAAATATCACGTGAATGAGATCCTACTTTGCAATGAAAGCCTCTGTGACTTCGTGTTTGTTGTGCCAGCATTAGCCCCTTGGACTGCTTCCAATGAAGAGAAATTCTGCGTTTCTCAAGAGGGGTCGTTTTCCGTGCACTGAACTTAATTTAGCACTGAACTAGTTGCCACTGCATTTGCTAGGACTTCGTAATTGATATTACAAATTATGTGCTTAGCAAATAATAGTTGTGCTGGAATATATTGCTGAAATTTACCATTTTAATACACTAAGCATTACTGTGAGACAGAATATGCTATGGTGTTTGAAAAAAGAAGTATTTGAGAAACAGCTTGAATAATAAATGATGACAACCATTTTAAGAAAGTGCAGAAATAAAAGAATTTAGTAGGTATTAATAATAGTATTAGTGTCTTATTAAGATATTTAGATAAGATATTTAGCAAATAAACACAGAAGCAGTGTCGTGTTTCTACACAGGTGTTAAAACATTGCTGTGTAATTTAGAACCATATAGTTTCTTTTCGATATTAAATAGTTAGAATTTTATACTAAAAACTGACCTGTATAGGACAATTATAAGGTATAGGACCTTATAAGGACAATAGGACTAGATATTGGCAATATAATATTAATGTAAATTGATGCTGTAGGACATCGACTCCTGAAATGTATACTACTTAATCATTGACATTAGTTTGAAATAAAGTTGCTGAAAACAAATAAATATTAAATTAAAGAAATAGTGTTTGTAAAAGTTTTGTTTCGTTTTGCAATTAAAGTAGAGTGTCACAAAACACATTGAACAATTTATAATTTTTTTTACTTTTGCTAAGCAATTGCATTTGATTTAAATTTCAAATGCATCACGTCTTTTTTTAAATTTTTTGAAGAATTTTTGTTTCTAAGTCTCAGTTCTAATTTTTCTGCTAGCCCATAAAAGCAACAGTCACTACACATTTTTTGCAAGTGGTTGTTGTTGACCATACATCATTCATCACTTTGACATTGCCCCTGACAACACCACTTTTTTCTTGCAGTAGTGAGTTTTTATATGAATTGTGCCTGTTGGTTTGTTGGATAATGCTACTGAATGGCAGTGCCTATTTATATTTTCATGTGTTTCATTATAGCTGGACTCCTGTACACCCAAGGTTACTTAGTGGACCTGAACTGAGCCATTCATTAGCAGAAATTCTAACCAGGATCAATAACTCGTGCACAGGAATGTGGAAAATGAGAAAAGAAAAACCATTCCGGGTAATAGTATCAGATTATTGTTTTTCGGAAAATGACTGCTTCAGGTCTTGAAATGCTTTTTTTACATATTTTGGCACTTTGCAAGCAGAGAACTAGCATTTGCTGGTAGAACCTGTTTAACTTAGATGATTGTGGTGGGACCAATCAGAGTTTAGCTGTTTATCAAAGACAACCTTCTAAAATAGGACACTAAACTGGAAGCGATGTGTTAGCCAATCCTTATACATTCTCCTTCAATGAGGTAAATATTATCTGACAGATATAATATGGCAGATAAAGCCACTCGCATGCAGTTATCCCAATAGTCACCCATCAACTTACTGACCAAGCTGAGTGTTGTCTTACTTCGGTTACTGAACATGCACTGTTGCCATTCAGCTATTATCTTGGCCCAAATTTGCATTTTATGTGTTTTGCTTTACAATTGTACTTAACTTTTACAAGATGTTATAATTCATTATATTGCATTCTAGTTGACTTTTAAATATCAATATAAAAATTACAGTTTTCACTATGCAAACTTTTATGTAAAATAACCTGATATTTTTATAGATCAAGTTGAATAGGTTAACCAAATATTGTGTGCTTGCTACTTGATAGTTCTATTGAAAGCTATAAATAGCAACATCATTTATGCCACGTGTACAGGTGCAAACTCAGTAGCGCAAGAATAATCAACGATGATGCAAGTGTTTTTAACAGCTTATAAAACAGTGTAGATTGTTAGACTAGGAGTTACAGGTATACAGCCAAATGAAAATACAATGCCTTTACATGTTTCCAAAATCATTTTTCAGTTTTGTTTACTGTTGTCTGCTGTGTTTGTTTGCCTGGCAGTTATAGGCCACTATCTACCTGGAGTCATGATTCTTTATGTACTTGGTAATGTATTATTTACTTGTTGCAAATGAATTAAAGATAAGCTGCTTCCTTGAGTAGCATGGTTTTGATGTTTTGTCAATGTTAAATTGCATTGACATTTGGTGGTAGAATCCTTGGTCTATCTTTGATTGTATTAGGCAAATAAACTTTGACTTTTGTGACTTTTCAAAAGTTCCTCCTTATTTATTTTTTAAAAATTTATTAAAACAGCTATTATGCAAGGAAATAAATGACAATATTGTGTAATGTTGTGTCCACAATTCATGATATATTTGGTGGCATCAAACTTGCCTTCATGATTTTACTCTGTGATCTCCATGTATACTATGCAGTGATCTTATACCTTCAGAGTCAGCATGGTAGTAAACGAAAACAAATTTTAAATTACTGCATCTTATTTTCAATGTAGACTAAAAAAGAGTTTAAAGGTTACCACAATATATGCAACATTAGCTGGTAGCTACCTACAAAATGGAAAATCAAATTAGTGAAGGATTTGTGATAAATTCTGTATAACAAACCTGGTTATGTCATGCTGGTGTAACAAATTCTTTTGTTTCTATAAGGCAAGTTAATTTTACTGTCAGCTTTTTGGAACTGTTACTAGTAGTTCAGTCCTTATACTTAAATTTGTACTTATATGTACCACCAGAAAATTATGTGTAAATCACTTTTTTTCTGTAGTGATGGGAATTTTGCTGTCGCCAGCTGTTGAATACCACAGCTTACTTCAAAAATTTTACACAAAACTGGAACCAGTTTTCATGCGACTTGACTACAGGATGAAAATTAGATCATGGACATCATCTAAAAAAGGTACTATTTGAATTTTGCAAATACCATTCCACATACCATTGCGCTTTATTTCTAGATGGATTAGATGTTGCAAATAAAGCTTATTAGCTTATTTACAGATGTTATTGCCAGATGGCACGTGTGTATGTTTATAATTTTTATAAAGTTTAGCACTCTGCAAGCTGGAGCCAACACTCAGTGGCAGGACTACTTCATGAGGATGTTGTGACATGATGTGCTAATGAAAATGCATTTATTTGAAGTCCCAATTATCTTATAATGAGAAAGTGATGCAGTATCTAATAATTGGTCGTTATTTATTTTAATAAAGTATGTATGGTAATATATTAATTCTTATTATTGTATAGGCCTAGTAACGTGATTTTGATAATCTTATATATAAAGGTTGACTAGTTTGTGTATTTCACTAAAGTTATGACATAACCATTGTATTGTTGTGTTGTAGCATCACATTGTATTAAATGTAACTTCATGGTACATTATGTGTTTCAGCAAAAGACAAGCCTGTTGAAAACAATGGAAATGAGGTTGAAACTGAAAGCGACGATGAGTTTGCACCATCGAGTGATCCCTTGACGATTGCTGCTCTTGCTCGAGCAGTTACAGATAGTGAAGAGGAACCAAGCCCTTCTCCTGAACAACTTACACCTGGGATGTTAACACCTGGGCTACCAGGTGAACATGGTATGGGAAAGTATTGATCTAAATTCATTAAAACTATATAAGTTGAAAATGCATATTATTTATACAAATAAATTATTTCGCACTTCTTTCATTTCTAACACACTTTAATTCTACTATTATTAAAACAATATTTGTAGCACCGAAAACTGCAACTAATGGTGTCAAAACAGCAAAATAAACACACAAAAACTAGAAAAACTAGGAGAAAGAGCATTTAATTTTCGTGTCTTTAATAATAAAAAACATTTCTTTTAATATTTGAAATAATGTTATTTGCAGTACGTATGATCATTAATTGGCAAGGGTGCGGTTGCTGGAGTTTTCGAAGGCAGAAACCATTTTTAAGAATTTTGTTGATTTATATTTTTAAAGATGAAATGTGAACTAGAGTGACTGATTAAATAAAGAATAATGTTATTTTTAATATCCTTGCTATATCCATGTGATATCCATTCAAAACATTCTTAAAGAAATTAAATAATTACTAAAGTGTATATATTCTTCAGATAGCCACAGTGATCATGAAGATGAATTTATTGAGGGCTTGGGTGAATTTCCATCTATTCATGAACAAGAAAGTTTTATGTCAGACGAATTTTTATTAAGAACTCAACCGCCATCTGTGCTAGAATCAAATCCAAGTTCGGAATTTGGATCCAATATTTTTGATACAGATGTTCAGGCTGAACAGATAGATGATCGACCACCCGGTCACGATGATACTTTAACCGGGAAGACTATATCATCTACTATTCAAGAAATGGATTTAGTACCGTCACATTTTGATGATTCAGATGATTCAGGTCATGATGAGTTTGCAGAAAACCTGAAATTACCTGCTACACATGAAATGCTTGACTCCAGCGGTGAGTTTGATCCTACTTCAGTTACTGAAGAGGACTCTCGTCGGGCCGAGGCAATCACTGCAGCAATAACTAATGCAATGTCTAGTACTGTTGCCGGTTTACAGCAAGTTGGTGGAACATTAGTTTCAGCTGCTATACAGGCTGCTCAAGATCATTTGGCCCAACAGCGGGTTCTGCCCCCCTCTTTAGACAGGTCAGAATCTGCGGGATCAGAAATAACTGATTTTGAAATTTTAGACCCGGATGAGCTATATGACTATAAGTCTTAGAAATTTCACATAGTATATAAGTTTTATGTATGTCATAAATGTCATAACAAAAGTTTGTATTTGTTTGTTAATAACGTGGATTGAGTTTTAGGCAATAAAACTGTTCAGAGAAAGACTTAAATGTCACCCTGTTGATCAGTTATTAGATGAATGATTGCATGTCCATTGCACTGCATCATATTCATTGTAACAAAGAATGGGCATGCTCTGTAGAAGAATCTATTGGGTATTTTTGAATATAATTAAAGCAAGTTGTGGGATATTTGATGCATAGTAAACTGCTTATATCCAGAGGCAGATCACAAATTCTCTCACATTGAGACAATTGCTTGTAAAAATTCTTTTGCTTTTGATAGTTGTAGTGTTTATTACCTCGCCTCACAACTACTATATGCACACTAATAACTAAGAATATCCTGGTATTGGCAGCCTTTGTATGTTAAAATCAATTTAGTCAATTTTAAATTATTAAATCAATAAAATCAAATAAAAATATTGTTGAACATGATCTTGAAGGATTGGTCAGGTGCAAAAAATTCAAAATACTACAGTATCATCTCACTGCCTCCCCTGCAATGTGTTTCCTAAAAATACAGTTGTTATACATTTTCTAATTTTATTATAGCTGTTGTAAATATTCAAAGTCAAAATACTGGTAACAAGTGTGTTGGCTAGTCATAACTTAGTGATGTTTTTTCTGTAATATAAAATTTATATGTAGATATGTAAATTATCACTTATGAGCTTTCCTCTGTTTTGATTTATATGCTTTTTTGATTAAGCCTCTTTTTAAGGGCAGGATGGAAATTAATGTCTGGTCTTGAACTGGATAGCTAGTAGGTGTGAGCAAATACTAACTGAAACAGAAATCAAAATATTCGAACACATTTCGAATCAGTAATAATACTTTCAAAAAACTTATTTTAGCTCCGATTTGATGAAGGTTATGCAGAACACCTTACTATCTCTAGTACTATTGGTTCGTTTTATATTACTAAAATTGAGAATCAAAGTAAAAATACTTAGCAGTCTAGGGACTCTACTTACTATTTTTAAGTGATAGCTTTGAGTTGTTGTTTTGCCCATCTTGTATGTTTTATCGCACGTCTTGCCAGCTGCTTCTGATGACTCATTATACATAAGGCTGGGATAGGATACCAATTAAATAGGCTAATTAAATACATCTACAGGACATGCTAAAAAGGTCAAAATTTTCTAAATTATTATAATAAGACCTGGAGTGCAGACTACAGATGGTCGCCAACACTGATGATATAATTGCCACTTGATTTCATCGCTTATTTTTGTTTTACAGCAACTTTCAAAGATTACCCATATTGTTTTTGTTCTAATTTTGTAAAAAATAGAGCACAGAATTCACAGCTAAGTTATTCTGACTGCATGATATTTCAAGATGTTTTCGAATTCGAACGTTCGATGCTCACCGTTACTGACTAGTAACTTAGTCCATAAAAAATGAATAATTTTTAAATAAATGATTTGAATATTAATTATCTGCAAACCTAATTGTTTCATTATGTTGTATATACATATAAATCACTGTTGTAAAATAATAGCTCATTTCTTTTGCTAAATTTGCTTAAAATAAAAATTACTATTTGCCAGGAATTTGTATACAAGTAGAAGTGACTTCCTGAATAGAATTAACTTGTTACTTTAAACTGTTTTTCCTAAAATAAAATCAATTTTCATAAAGAAGTGTTTGTAAATTTTATGATATCTCACTGCAGAAAGTATATATATATATATATATATATATATGCTGTTGTCGTTTGTCATACTGTATGCATTTAATAAAAAATAAGTGAAAGGTAAAAAATGTGCTATTATAATGCCTATATCCCCCAGAAAAACTTGTGCTACGAGTAGTTTTAACAGAAATCATTCTGAGCACTTTACTTGCCTGACTGCAGATGTCACTATTTCCTCTAACGACAAGCCACTGGCATAGCAGTAACATCTAGTGTTTTTGTTATATTTAAAACTGCGCTGTTTTTGTGTGTCTTGAGGGCGGATTTCTTTTATTTTACAGTTCTGCCAGCTCAATGTCTACAATAGACGCAATAAAAAAAATTTGATGATGAGTTGCTTCTATTAATTTTAATGGTTACTGCGGGCTGGGTTACTTAGTGAAAGTACAAGTGAAAATTGAATAGTAGGTAAAATAAGACAATGAAGCATAAACCATACAGAAAGCCATAGACCGGCTTAACTGTGCGATGTATGTTTCATAGCTTGCTTCGATCTGTCCTTAGTGTAATAACGCGCAGCAGCAAAAGATGCTGAGAATGATTAAACCTGACGTTGTCATAGTAAAATCAATATTGGATGCTCTGGACAGCTTCTGTAATCAGCAGTGAATGCACATTGCTATTTATAGCACGTATTTGTAAGCTCGGTCCCTGTGACGTCATACATGCCACTATTTATAACTTGCACTATGCAGGTCATGTGGCAGGGTGCGCTGTGTACGTTATTTACACCGCAGAATCATGGCTGTGATTTTTTGTGATCGTCCATTTTATTTCGTGAATTTGTTTTTAATCCTTGGCATATATCATCGTCGATATTTAAAGTTCAGTGGTGGTTTACTGCAACGTAGAAAATCTCAATAATGTGTTTATTAGAGTGTTAGATTAATACTACCCAGCTCCTCGATGTGCGTTGACAGAAATTAAATTCCGTGACATGCCAAACACTAAATGTGAAATGGTATTATGTGCTTGCCTCACTTCTAGTACTAAATTCTGCAGTTTACGGCTTAGCTAGTAATCTAGTTACAGTGTTAACGAGACGATCATTGGCAGGAGTTCGCTGGATGTGATAATTATCTGATATTTTCGTAACTGGCCTAAGTGAATGTTTATTTGGTTGCCAAAGACTAAATGAACGAGTTTCTGTTTCTGTTTATGCCTATATCAACATCTTATTTGGTGTAAGTAATAAGCAACTTTTTCGAAAAGTACAACATTTGCCTGACGCACAGGTGAAAGTTAGAATATGACATATAAAGCAGTTTATCTACATCTGGGCAAAATATTTATTTTTGTGATTGCAACCGATTATTACCGAATTAAAACTAGTGTTGTGAAAATTAATTGCAATCTAGCCATTAACTGAATTCTAAAGTAAAGCAAATTTTGATGGATTTTTTTGTTATTGTTAGTTTTAATACTAAGTGCACAACACATAAGTTAATAAAGCTTCTCAATATAGGGTTTTGTTGCTAGGCCTTTATAATGTTTGACAAATTGATGTACACCATATTTGAATTTATCATGCAATTTGCTTTTTTATTTAAGGTTTTTGTGGCAGCACACCATGCCGTATGATGATCAGTATTGTTAGAGTATTATCTGTTATTCCTATAGGACTATTCTTTTGACCTGACAGCATAGCAAAGCTCATAAACTAATTATGAATGGTATGTATGAACTGTAGGTAGCTTGGCTAAGCTTATTGCCAAATATCTGATTTGCTGCTTTGACTACCATATATATTTTATAATTAAACATTTCTCTACTTAAATGACAAGGAATGCATAAAAAACTTACTGTCGAATTTGTAATTACAGAACAGTAAACTTTCTTGCAAATGGCTAAATTTTCCGAGCTTGTTCCAAATTTTGCGTTTTTGATAAACCTAATTCTGCATTTGGTCACAGATTTTAACTTGTAAAATCTATAATGCAGCAATATATTGGGAAGCTAGCTATTCTTTTTGCTTAGGAAGTTTTTGTTGATGTTGTACATAGGTTAATAATTTTGAATTTTAATTAGAGTAATTAAACTTGCACTGAAATTTCAAACAGGCAAATCTGTTGTAGAGCTGTGATACACGCATGAGTTATGAATGTCAATCATTTTTACCAGTGTTGAGCATCACAAGAACCCCTTCCCTTTAAAACTGCAAAAACATTTCTAATACAAAAAGTTCCTGGCAGCTGAAACATTTCTGTCACATTTGTCAAGAGGATATTAGTAAAATTGTAGACATATTTTCGAAGGGAAAATTGTAAAATAAGAATTGTAATGTGCTGAAAATGATACAAGCCTTTGTTAGTGACAGTCTAGAAGTAGCGGAATCAGCCAGAGAGTATTATTAAATGTATCAAATGAATCTATTAATTTCTTTATATTTGTTGCATGAGTAGATTGTGTATAGAAACAAAATTTTATTTCAATTTTCCTTATTTCAGATCCAAGCAAAGCAATCGATCAAGCAATGGAAGTAAGCTTTAATCACGTTCAAAGTGGGCGTGGTCATCCTATCGTGGGTGGTGCAGGATTGCTTACCACTTTACAAGAACAACAAGAACTGGAAGTGTTAAAGCAGAGCCATGAATTGCAACAGCAACTCTTGCTGCAACAGTACAAAGCACAGTGTCAGGAACTAGCTATACAGCAAGAAGCACAATGGCGTGATCGCTTACAGGTTTTTCTACTTCATTTTTTTATTGATTTTACAGCTTGTCTTAAATAACATACTGTTTATATGAATTTTTATTATTTGCAGAGAAAGTAATCAATAGTGTCATTATATGAAAATGCTATCTTGCTGTTACAGATATATTGTTTTGAATAAAGCCAAAAGAACATTTATTTGTTAAAGGTTTCCTGATTAGCCTTACTTTTGTTTACCTGCTTATACGTAATTTTATTATAGAAACTTATTTTATTTAGTTGTGTGGTTGCTGTAGGTGTTTGCATGAGTACTTGTGTTGTTTGTAACTTAGGAACTGGAAGTAAAATGAACTTGACAAAAACAGTACTGGCATTACTTCCAGCATTACTTAGTATTACTGTAGTACACGTACTGTAGCATATTGTTAAGTGTGCAGGAGATGGCAGTGAAGAAGTTCCTGGTGTACTTGTGTACTTTAATTCTAACTGTACGTTTTTTCTTACGTACAATTAAATTAAATTTGCAACTTCCTAAGGGCTTTTTTATTGATTCGCTAAATTCTTCTACATGTTTAATAGTTCTGATTAGCTGCTAATTTGGGCATCATATAAGGTAGTTTTAAATTATTCATGATGGGAAGTACTTTTCATTTATTAAAAGCCGGTGCTTTTATTTATATGGTACTGCGGGCAAATCGGAAACTGGTGAATTATTGATGCTGTTTATTGCAGCGTTTGTTGCTCTTAATCTTGGTTGCTATAGGAAGCAATAACAGTAGGACAGAAAAAGTTATGAGACGTCATGATCTTTTACGAGAACAACAAGATGCAGAAATGTATGATTTTTATTTAGCTTGAGCACTAGGCTTATTTTGCAGCAGATTTGTGCCAAATGTACATTTGAAATACACTTGCTGTCTTTGAGTACAAATGGAGGGCAACTGTTGAGTTGACAATTTTAACAATTTTAGTTTTGTTGTCAGTATAGTTACGTATACCGATGTTCAACGGTTTTTATTAGGCACAGCATCAACTTATTTTGGAAGCTGAAGAACAGCAAAAGCTTGAGCAGGAACAGATGGTGAAAGACGTAGAAAACAAAAAACTGGAACGTATCAAAAACAAGGAAAAATGTCAAGAAAGTATGTGAAGAAAGTTACTGTTTTTAACTAGAATAAATAATAAAAAAAAGAAAGTAGTCCTAATGTATACATGTATAATGAGTCACAAATCATTTTCTATTACTGAAGTGCTCACAAATTTCTCATTAGAATATGTCTTCTCTTTGTCAGGCAATGTATTAAATTCATTTTCTTTTTATAAGGTATCTAAAAAAATTGTGTCTGCTGTTTCCTTGCCTAATCACAAAAAGAATACTCAGTAGAGCAGGCATAACAATGTCGAAATATGCAAAAATATGGTACATTTTTTTTAAATAATAAACTTGGGAAATGATGAGCAAACTTCCATTGCAGTGTCTTGCAATATTTACATCCTGATTAAATCCTGACACTTTTGTTAAAGCCAGTATATACATACCACTTGTTTTATTTCATGTAACATCATTGTTATGGATAACAGTTTTTAAGCTGTACTGTAGTAAACTTTATAAAGTGTAGTTGCCATGGAATGTTACTTACCAAAATGCTTAGGTTTTTTTGGAAGGAATTCTCACTGTTAAACTACCTTCAGTAATAAAAACACTACACTAAGAATAACACTATATCAAATGACAATGTTTAAAGTTAAGAAAATGGTGATTTAAGCTGTAAATTAGTGCTAAACTTTTTATTACCTAATTGCGCATTTGCTTACTTTCTGTTGTTTGCATATTGCACAGTAAAGATTGAATAGAATAATTGAAGACATTGTGTTAGAAATTGCCGTCCTATTGTGAATTATAAATGAAAAAATGCATAGTGGGCCTGCATTAAAGCAGTGTTAAAGGCATTTTTAATGTTAAACTTATATCATAGCTTTGTGCACACCTAATTCAATGCGCTAAATGCGACTCCTGAAAATATTAGAAAGGAAGTACAGGGTGCTAAAATTTTATTGTGGTGTCACTGGTATCTTACTCTGTGTTACTTGCTACTTTATTATGACAAAAGGACACTTTCCAGTTTTCTGATCATTCTTACTTTTTTAATGTCTAATTGCAATGCTTAATGTATAATGTCTAAGTGCTTGTGCCACACAAGCAATGCTTCTGACAAAGAATGACGATTTTTTTAAGTTTTCCAACAGATAAAATTGTAAGAGGACAGTGGATTCTTAAGTATATTCGTCTAATCGATGAGAAAAACTGGACATCTAATTAAGCATAACAGTGTTTGTTCTCTGCACTTTTTGAGTTTGAACAGGTTAGGCGTACCGTCTGACTTCATGTAGCGCTCAAATGGAAAAGAAAACTGAAACCTAATGTTGTTCCTTTGGATCTGTTGTTGCATAGCAGACATGAATAACCACAGAAATTACAGTCATTTCGTTCATTTGTACAAAAGCCATCAGTCGTGCAACTCCTAACTAAAGCATGCTTGAGAAACTCTAGGCTCAAATCTTACTGATTACAATCTCATCTGAATAGTTTTTGTGAGTAACAATAGTAATACAAAATTTTTGTTTGTACAAAGCTTTTCTTCAGTTTTTGAATATGATATGGTTATCGGTAATGCCTAGACTACGTTTTGCCTTCATTGCTGCTTTAATTAGCATTTAGTATTGCTTGAAGTAAGGCAAGTTATTACTTTTCGATATTTCATGTAGTCAAAATTTACTGCAGTGCATGCATGGAACCTGTAGTAATTGACAACAGATTTCTCAACGTTTTTGCGGAAATGGGTTTATAATAACTTATTTTGAATACCATCACCATGTGACTTATAAATTTTCATATCCACACTTTAACAGTAATGTAAAACACAGCTACATTTGCATTACTTGTCATCTGATGTTGCAGTAAATATGTAGGAAAAATATAGAAACTTTGTTGTTGAAGTGCTCACGTAGTTTCTTACTACAATATAATTTATGGCTGCTGTTAAATCTTATTTCTCAAAGAGAATGACTCAACTTGACCCTTTTTGTACCCGAGGCTTTCTACTTCATGCACTGAGGATGCCACTTACCTGTTTAAAGCTTGATTTGAACTTGACCGTTTTTGGGCCTGAGGCTTTCTTCTCTTGCCATGCAATACCTTAAGCTTGGGTGTTTTCCACCTTTTCATCCATCCTTGTACATGCTTAATAAAGAATAATTTACATTCTAATGTTTTAGTAACAATTTTCTTTATCTGTCCTGTGTGATTTATTTGTTAGGAAATTTCATTTGAAGACAGGAATTTGCCACATTTTGTTCAGTTTTGCAATAGTGTCATGAATTTACAAACAACATTAGTAATATTTGATTTACATATTTTTGACCAATTTGTTAGCTTTTGATTGTTAGTAAAAGCTTTTTATTGTTAAGTTGGTGGTATTTGTTTTATATTGTATTTTGCATAGTAAAGGTCATAGACCCAAAGATACTTAATATATTGGAGCTGAAACAAATTTTTATAGAAAGCTTAATTATTTAGGTGCTGTAGCATCTACTGAAGTGAAGCAGAGATTACAAGAATTCGTGCTAAACAGGAAACAAAGAGAAAGCTCGGGCATAACCGCTCAAAGAAGTTGGTAAGATCAATTTGAATTTTGCTGACTTTCACACTGTTTTCATTTGTGGACTCCTGCTGTTATCCAAATAACACATGATTGCCAATAATTAGAACTCGTAACTTCAATGTTTTTTTGCTCTTTAAGTTTCAAACAGAAAGTTTGCCAAATTTTAGTTTTAATTTTTAAGCATTTTAATGTGATGACAACTGTAAAACATATTTTTAATCAGAAAACAATAATCCAGTGCAATACTAACTTAGTAATTCATTGTATAACAATTGATTTATTTTTGCTAACATTTTTGCAAGTCTTTATAATAAGTCTATAATTAATTACGTAGCACCAAAGAGCGTTAGACATAATTTTCTAACTTTTATTAACTTTCGTTTTCAAATAGTAATTAACTATCTATGTCTTTTATTTGAAAACTATAAAAGCTCTAATTGGTGCAAACTTACTAGTTATAGCAAGACACAAGAGTCTACTTTTATGCAATATTACTCCAAGTAACATATATTTGCAGAAATCTTACCTTATTTTTAAAATAATAAAGATCCGATTTTGTGGTTTTAAAAATGCTTGATTTAAATTATATTTGCATAAATTAGTTAAAGGCATTGTTGCCAAAAAATTTTAAATGGTAATTCATAAAATTTTCCAAGTATGCTCATTAGTATTCAAAGTTGTTTATCAGTATGAAGATTAACTGTGTGTTCATCCAAAGGGAAAACATTAAATAATAATTTTCTTGATGTTATTTGATTGATTCTTTATTCCTTTATCAGCAGATAAGTTTTCCATAGGACAAAGCCTATAATATTGAAACATGGATTTAAGACTTAAAAGTTCAGATGTGTTTGTTTTCGTTTCTTCTTAGCAAACAACATAATTTACTTCACTTGTATAATGTTTAAGTCATAATAATATTGTTTACACTCGCTCTGTAGTTTACGTTTCCCCTTGGGGTTTTTCATAGCATGTGTACTAAGTCGTGTGTAGAAATTGCTTTACTCAGTAATCAGTATTCCATCCGAGTTATCAATAGTTCAAACATCTTACTATTATAAGCTTGAGATGAGTTAAAGTGCACAAGAAGTTCACTGTGTGAATTTTAAACTTGCAAGTTAATAATGTCTACAATATATTCTGCTTTAAATTTTAAACACTACATTTAAAACTATTTTGATTTTGAATTTTAAGGCAGTATTGTACATTTTCGCAGGTCGGGCAACAGGTTATTCATGATATTATAATGTGTATTTTATAATACAGGGAACAGGAGCATTCACCTACCCGCTCGATGGGGTTTTCACCCCCGTATCGTCATCCGCTATTGAATCGCTTTGACGAGGATTTTCCATTGCGGAAAACGTCATCTGAGCCAAACCTGAAAGTCAGATCCATTCTAAAACATAAAGTAATCGAGCGTAGGAGTAGCCCATTGTTGGCTCGCCGAAAACCAATCCTTCACGCGAAGAGGAAGACCCCGATGGCTTGTAGGTGTCAAGTTTATACATTATGATCACTATAGTGCATTTTGTATGCATTAGTTGTCATTCGTCATTGTCGTCTTCATAAGCATCTTCATCATCACTTTGATTAGCTGTCATCAGTTAAGGTCATTGTTTTTTTATATTCATCATCATCATCTCAATTTCTCTTCACATCGAAATCTAAGTGATAAAAAATGTAATTTTTATCTGGCTGGAGTCTGTTACTTGAAATACAGTATCTTCTCTTTCATTTATTGTTATTATTATAATTTATTGCTAGTATTATTTGCAAGCTTCTTTTAAAGGTCATGTTATTATTATTATCATCAACAGCATTTAAAGATGGTGCTACTAAATTTGTTGCGTTTTACATCATCTAGTGGTGCTGTTGCTATAAATGTATCTATTAACTATAAGATAAATTTTGATCAACCCAACACTTGGTTAGGTTAGTAATTTGTCAAAAGTTTTATGACTTTGTTGTTAACCACACTAACATGCAAGAACAAGGCTTTCTTGTGAGAAATATAACTAGCAATTGAATGCCAGGGGAAATGTGATAATCCTCCGGTATTCTGGAGGACAAAGGTCACCAAAAGTTCACAAGGGAGAATATTCATGAAATGGCAACATTCTTATAATAACCTTACTGGTTATTTCAACTGGCACTTGCTATGTTCATTACATCCATCTTGGCTATTGGGGCCTCATGTAGAAGGTCCAGTTAAGCCCCCAAAGCTTGATGAAGTATGGCAGCTGTTGATGACCGCTTCTCTCTCTTTGTTTTCTTTGAGTTAGTTTTTTCACTTGCATGTATTTTCACCACCACTATTACGTGTTTTGTTTCTTAGCATTTGCACCTTATGATATATGTTTACATATGTGACCGTTAAAGGAAAACTGCATTTTTTTCATATCCCGCCCCATTTTGAAGTATGGTAAAAATGTACATTTTACTACTTATAAAAATCCAAGGTGTTTCTGATAAATAAATTTTAGCTTAGAAAGTTAGTTAACTGTCAGTGAGCTCAGCAGCGATGACGTCACAATAGAAAAATTCCCTGAGTCTGCTGCAGGTGTTTACAAAAGTGAAAGTTGAAATACAGTGCTACTGAACGTTATTGACTATGATTTACTTCAACTTGGCCAATTTTATATTTAAAAATTTAAATTCTAAGCTTATCGTTGTCCAACCCATGATTTCACTGCAAGTGTGTACTACGTCAGAACTGAAAGGAGCACCTGTTGTCCATCTAACCAACGAATGACAAAATGCATGCAACAGTGAAAAACTGCCGTGTGAACGTTAATTTAAACTTCTGTGGTATTAATTATTAATTTATTAATAAGTATTTATTAATTCCTTCACACAAGTCATTCCTGAAAAAAATTATATTTTCCCTTTCAAAATTTTGCATGTTTGTTCATTTTAAACTATGGTCTTAACATTGGGGACTTGGTAGCATCTTCATAATAGTTAGAGAATACAATGCTAGTGTGTAGAATGAAAAAGTCAATAGCAGCTGTGAAAGCTGTACTGTTTTTGCAACTACAAACAATTCGTTTACCCCACAAATTTCATAGGATTCCCGAACACTCTTTTTAAAACCTCAAACTACATAGAAACCGAAGATGATTGAACTGTCTATAAGCAGAAGTTTCTATAGCTAATTACAAGAGTCTGCCTTAACTTGCTTTTATTAATTTTTTGCAGTTGATTCAAATGGAAGTAACCCCGATTCTGAGCCCGGGTCACCTCCACTGTCTGTGGCTGGTGTAGTGGGAGGGTCACCCACTACTGATGGATCAGCTCTTATTGGTGTCTTAAATGAAGTAAGTTTATTTTTTGCAGTGAAAGTTCAGGGACACTACTGTTTTTTGCATTTGTTTGAAGTACAATTTCTCCTGGTTAGGTTATTCAGTATTTATATAATCAAATTGAACATTGATGTATATTTTAATTGTCATTTGCTTTACTGATATACTACAAGAACCTTCAAAGAAATGTTTTATTAAAGCTACTACTGTATGTAAAATGTTACTAACGCGAAGGCGATTTTGACTTAAAAAATTACAAATACTAAATTGTATCTCTTCTCCACAGGGCTGGGACAGGTTAAGAATTCACTTAGCCTATTAACCGTTTAATTTTTTATTAGTTAACCATTAACTGATTTATCAGATCTAGGCAGCATTGTAGGCCCTCTATAATTTGCCGACTAGATCCTTGAAGAATCAAATAAATTTACATTGCAAACATATCAAGTGAATATTTAGAGGAATATGTTCAAATAGGAGTGAAATTTTTATACATAGAAAGCCTGCATAGAAAGTGAAAATTCTCTGTTTGTAAGGATTTGACATTTGGCATTGTTGAACTAACCGTAACACTTTCCTACATAGAAATGAAAAGTTTCTACCGTAAGGATGTGGTGAAGGTTCAAATTATTTACCATTTATATATAAAGATCGTTAACCGGCTAAAAAATTTTAATTGGTTAACCGGTCCCAGCTGTGCTTCTCCAATTAATTATTAATCTTTGCAGGATCGTGTAGGAGCATTGCCATTAGACGTTCCAAAAAATCCTACTGGTACTCAGTTGTTACCTAATGACATTCAGTTGTACACTTCGCCGTCTTTGCCCAACATCTCACTTGGACGTCCACAAAATTCTTCTACGGTAAGTACATGTATTTGTTGTATAGCAATTTATCCAGTCTTTTCAGGTCTGGAGGGGTAGGAAATTCATGCACTGTGCAAAGTATAGTGTTTCCCGTAAAACTACTGGATTTGTGTCATGTCACCCATGTCATGTGGGCCAGTATCATGTCAGATATTTAAAAAAGTTTAAAAGAGTGAAATAATTTTCCTGGCTGCTTTACCTAAAGTTAATTAAGGTTTAGATAAGATTTGTAACTGTGGCAGCTAAAATATTGCATTTTTGTGTGGAAGGACATGTCCATATGACAATAGACAATAGCTAATTTCAAAATATGCATAAAATTTAAATAAATGCAATGTACTTGTGTAATGAACGAGCAGGTAATTGATTCTTCTCGTGTTTTTCCACAGTGCAATCTAGAATTGTTGGCAATGACTAAATTGGGTGCTTTTCTGAGAAAGAGTCATAACTGGCACGGACCGTAATTAATAAGTACTCGATGTTTCTATTTCTCCTCCCATTTATTCTTAAAAGGTTGTTTCTATTTTCGTTTCGTCTTTTCCCTTTAAAGATTGTTGCTAATATTATCTGCAAGCTTCTTTTAAAGGTCATGCTATTATTATTATCATCATCAGCAATGTTCTAAAGATGGTGTTACTAAATTTGCTGCATTTTACGTCATCTAGTGACGCTGTTGCTATAATTATCAGGTAGCTTTGAGAAAATTTAGATGTGGGTTATATAACCCTGGCTATTCGTATTATTATCCCCAGGTTGCTATGTTTGTTATACTTAACGTCATCTAGTAATTCTTGTTACGTAAAAGGAAGGTTTAGAATTAAGGGAAATTTTTGAATCTATAATCTGCTTAATGGCGATGCTGCAGGCTCTGGCAGACAAAAGGAAGCTGTATAGATTTCTCATATTGACCTTTACATATAAGCAACTTGGTCTATATTCATGAATCTAAAATTGGTATTATAAAAACAGCAAACTGAAGGTACTGTGTTGCCGGTTAACTTTTGTTGCTTGCCGATTTCAAAACAATATTAAGTCACAAAAAAAATAATGTATGATAAGATGTTTAACTACAGTTTGAAAAATTCAATTCGTTGCAGGTTTATGAAAAATAGTAATGGTTAGCACTATACCACAAACGAATTTAAAATAACACTTGCTATAATGCAAAAAGGTAACATTATAAAGTATAACAAAGTCAGTTGATTCATAAACTAAAATATAAGCAAACACTTCCTAAATGCAAAACATTGAGTATTGTACGTAAAATGTATAATAAAAATCTGTTGTTTTTTTTCAGAATTTAGGCACTGGTTAATAAATGACATAACTAAATTCACTCAGTTGTACAGTAAAATTGCCAGTGGGTCTAGGCTATTTATGTACTAATCTTGTTGTCATAGTAACCATAGTGCCTGGATTATTATTGTAGCAACCTGAAAACCTAGTGCTTCTCAGAGATTTCTTGTTTAGCCATTGGGAAAGAAATGCCGGGTAGCCCTAAATTTATTTAAGTGTAAAAATAACCTTTAAACACTTTTTCCATTTATAATAATGAGGTCAGAGCTTTAATTTCTAATTGATAAAATGAGCATGATTTTTCAGACACATTTTAATGTGGCACAGTAAGAAATTACATCTGTTACTATAGCCCACAGATATCAAAAACAATTCATTTAGTTTCAGTAGCAGTAGTTCATTGATAAAATTGTAGTATAGTATAACTGATTAGACAAGAGTAAATAAAAGTACAATAAAAGTAGGCAGTTTTAACGTGACATGCAGAAACCAGAATATGCTGGTACCTTAGCTCACTTAGCTTTCGAAAGTGAGAGTAGCTAGCTCCTGTGGTTTTTTTGTATATATTAATAATGACATTTTAGTTTCGAAACTTGGGCGCAGGACTTGAGCGCCTTTTTCGAGAATTTACTGGATTTTCAAAATGATAATTTATCAGAAGGTTTGACACAGGTGTGGACAAAGTGCCAGTTATTCACCAAAACAAAACACAATTTTTAAAATGATTTTGGATGGAGGACACGCAGCAGTTTCCCTTTGGGAGGCTGTGCAGTTGAGTTGCATTTAATGCTGTCTTCTCTGCCCTGTACAGCAGAGTTAACTGACTAAGCCGCCTCTGTTTCGTTTTCGTGTTTCCTCTTAAACTGGCGTATTTATAGCCGTATATATTTATTTATAGTAAGACAGGAGACGCGGAGTGCTAGTGAGAGTTCTCTAAAAGCAATTCAGTTATTTGCAGCCGCTCTGTGTTGCAACAGGATTTTGCGCAGCTGCTGTAGCTATTAATAAATTCAACATTTTCTTTTGAAACCGTCAAAACCGGAAGTGGGTCGCGTTGTATCTCAACCTGTTTCCTGCACTCACTTGCTTTTTTGTTTGCTTCATTAATAATAGTGGCAACAGCCGCAGAATTCTTTGAAGGCAGCGTTTATTAGTAACCGATATGGCATTTTCGAAGCTTGGAGATTAATAATTAACGTTGCTTCTATTCTTGGAGGGTTAATAAGTAATTTCTTCGCGGAGCCATAAACAATGTTGCTAATGCTGTAAATTTTTAACAGCACCGCTGGAACATACTTACTACTGAATACCAAGAATTATGTTCCATTTTTAAATTTTAATTAAAAAACACTACATACACTACTCAACAATTGTGTGTAGTAGAATGTGCAGCGTGATATTTTTAATCAGAGAAAACTAACGTTTTATGCAAATATTTATTTGCATATAATATTAATTTCAAGATTATAGGTTAATGAAAATAACTCAAAATCGTAATTCAATTCAAATTTTTATTCTGGTAACCAAGACCATATGAAATACAAATACAGAACTAAAATGAAATAAAAAATGCAAGATTAAAAAGTAAATACAGGGTTAGTAAATTAAGAACTAAATAAATTTTAGAAACTAATGTAATATTTCATTCCATTTCATAAAAAAGCAGGAGCTGACAAGTCTATATGCGAGTGAACAACAGCAGTTATAATACCATTGCCAGTGTGTAGTAATAACCTGTTGTAAATGCTACATGATCTTCTTCGAATGTGACTAAAATGGGGATAAAGATTGGTTTACTAACATGCCAGAGGCATTACAATCATACTTTAAGCAAAACAGTTTTCTGATACCATTGTTGTCTACAGTACAGCAGCAGCACGCAGTCTATTTATCACACTTTTACTATAATTAGTCCATAAAGGCAATACAGTAAACGTTCCAGCAGTAACTCTTAAATGACATGATTTCAATATCATCTGAGAACAATAGAAATTTTTTTATTAAAGAGTTAATCCGTATATTAAAAAAATTAGCCTGGTTTTGAATGTCACAGAGTTATTGCTTAGATTAGTGCATATTATGTGACCAAAATATTTCTCCTGAACGTATTTTAAACGTGACAGCAGGAATTTAAACATTTGCTTTTAGTCAATTTAAAATCAATTTTATGAAGATTAGCAAAGTTAGTGCAAGGCTGATTACATTTAAACCAATGTATTAACACATTTTGTTTTTTAATCAACTTCCGCTGATTTTCTGCAGTGATTATTTATCAGCACCTTTCAATGTAATGTGTGGTTTCCGCTTCTAAGCATGTTATTAGGAGTATCGATTGTAGCTATAACAGGCAGAGACATTTCAAAGTTGTATAAGCTGATAATAACGTTCTACAAGTATATATAGCACATTCCTCGAGGGAGAGTGTCGTCAGTCCTGTGCATAAACTTGTCACTTGCCTGAGTTGCCTCCTAGGCTGGATTCAACATAAGGACATTATTTTTAATTGTTTATGTGTTTTACTTGCTGTATGACATTTATCATTTGTCTTATTACAATAGGCATTCTTTTTGTTTTTTTATGTACTTAACTGTCATCATTTGTTCATTTTTGTTGGTTGCCCAATTACGACAGGCATTATAAATCTACATGTCGACGGCATCGTTATTATAACACAAATTAAATACTAACTACTTTTTGTCAAAGCTGCATGTATAACACAGCTTGCAATTCTTGTTAGCACTTACCGGATATTGCTTCTTTGCGTTATTAAATCTACAAATGCAATATTACTTTTGTCAATCTATTTATAACTGTTTAAACCAGAAACAATGGCACTCTTTGAAAATACAGTAAATACGTGTTGCTTTGGTACGTCAAACAATATCATTTGTTTAATATGTCGTATGCAGTTTTGTGCTGTTCTCTAGGTAATTTCTGAACACTCTTTTAGTAGTGTTAAAATTAGCAGGTCCTGTCAAGTTATTGCACGTTTTAAAATAATTGAAAATATGACTAGTACTAGCAAGCTTTCGACATTCGTTTACAAAGTTAAGTAGTAGCAATTCATATATTAATTCCAAAAATGTCTTAAAATTCAGGCAAAGACACAATTCTTCTTGCATATATTCAAATGGCACTGGGAGTTTTGTTTTCTCATTACAAATTTGATAGGCTGAAGCAGTACAATAACTCAGCATCAAGGAAGTTTGTTAAATATTTTTCTCCGTCAAACTGGACTCCTATAGATAAATTGCTTGTTTTTATGCGAAATCATTTTTCGTGTTTTTACAAAGTGGTGTCATCTGCTGATTATATATATTTATAAACAGGTTGGCATTTCTTGAAAATGAACTTGCCTTTTTTATAATGATTTGTTTGGCGACTTGATGTCATTTTTTGCAAATACGAGTTAAATGTGTGGTGTCAAGAGAAGAATGTTGGTGTAGCTGCTGATTTATCTCTCAAAAAAGTTTTGGCGCACCCAAGTGGCTTTGGGCAGGTATTCCATCTGAATATGCCAATTGTAATACCTGTCAGTGTCACTTTAGCTTGTTCATTCTTGCATTTTGCATTTTTGTAATACTTTTAGTACTTTAGTATAACGATAACATTGAAAACTCTGAACTTTCTTACAGATCTTCTCATTTTTGACAGTGTTTCATAAATCTTGCTTTGTGGTTTTTATGCTATTGTCACATTAATTTGTTTTTATATTGTGTGATCTGCTTGCATATGCATTGCCCAGTAACTTATATATGTCGTTAACTTCTTTCATTTTTTAATGTGAAAGGCCTTTTAAATATTTTATAGAAGAAAGATGCAAGTTGTCAAAAATTGGAATTCGTTGCTATGAAATTTGTGATTGGGTCAAGTAATAACTTTGTAACTACTGACAGAAGCCAGTGTCCCACTTTGAATGCTAAAAGTCTGATTTCAACCTTGCATCTCGATCTTTGGCATGTATAAATATTGTTGGGAGGAAAAATTCTTTTGAAACTGAATCCGAAGTTTTAAATCGGCCTTCAATTCGACCAGATGTTTTTCATTCAGCGAATTTTCAAAGGCAGTCGGGGTTTTTACAGCTAATGGCAAAGTTTACCTTATCCTATATAACGCTAAATTGCGCGTGTTCCGTTTTAACACGCCGCCTAATTAAGGGATTCTCTCCATATTGTAATTCGTATGATATGCTGTTTTTACGACAGAAACTTTCGCGAGCATTTTTTGCGATTTCTATACGTGTTTGAGCTTGTGTTGAGCTGTAAACTGATTTTGAATTTATTTATCTACTACTAATTTTAAATTTCTAGGCAAGTGCAGAGACGCTGTACTGTAGAAAATATAATATGTTGTTTGTCTTTACGGAAACAGCTTGATTGAGAAAAGAATAAAAAGAACATGCCAACTAATAGGATGTATAGTTAGCTGTTCTTGTATCATATAATTAATAAATTAATAGTTAATAGATGGTTGGCGCCTTAAGATAATATTTAATTACTGATTTTAGAAACTGCAGTGTACATTCTTCTGTTTGATACCAATTAATGCATTTATATATGAGTTAATAATTATGAATTTGCATTAACTCCAATATGTACTGAAAGCTGTTTCACATTTTCATGTGTCAATAAACAAAATTCTTCCAAATTATTGTCATTTTAATTTGTTAAAATTGTATGTTTAATTGTTGTTTTTTGTAAATTGTAAATTTTCAAAAGTTTACATCTAAATAAGCAATGTAATCACTAAAAATATGTAGATGAGGACTGCAAAAACCAAAATTTATATTAGTATCAGTAGAGATACTATAAAATTGTGTTGCTTTGACTGTTCAAGCTAAAATTCCGGTATTATAGATTTAAGTTTTTAAGTTTCTCAGCTTATAAACTTATAAAATCGAAGGTTAGTTTGCGTTGTGTTTCAGTAAATTTATTTACAAACCTTCTTGTTTGCTTATGTTATAGTGATAAAATTAGCTTTAAAAAACTTTACAGCTCCAATTTGATAACCGTGCAAGGTATTAAGCAGAATTTTAGAATCTTTCCAAATCTTTAAAAAACTAATCAGTTCAAATTTTTTTTATTTATCATACTGAATTCGTGCATAAAATTTGCTGCAAAATTATTTCCAAATGAATATAAAAATATTTTTACATAATAATTATTTTAAAATTGCACCGTTCTTCTTTCACAACCGCTATAACTTATTTAGATAAGATATAACTGCTTTTTGTATAGAGAGACAGTTTGTTAACCCTTTGTTCAGGGTATAGCCTTCTTATTTTTTAATTCAATGAAAATGGAACCTGGGGTATAACAAATAAAATCACTCAAAAGCAGCATTCTTGACAATCGCCCATCTATTTACTAACTGGGCCTGACATTTTTTAGCTTTAGAGACAAGCTCACTGTGACCAGTTAGATAACTCCCTCACCTTTTTTAAGTTGCCTGTGTTTATATGCACATGAATTTATTATATTTGCTTTCTACTTATTATTTCTGCTACAGGCTCCATCAGATATTAATGCTGAAGCTGAAAGAAGAGCTATTGCTACAGCTCGATACGGACTCCCACTTACTTCACATGTTATACCAAGCAGTTGGGCCTACTATCCATCTTTACCAGGTAATGATCTCATAAAGCAGAAGTTGTGTAATGAAACTACTTTTATACTCAGTCTGTCATTGTATTTCCTAAGCACGAATGTCTTATTGCCAGTTTTTTAGTGTTTTTAGCAGCTTATGTAGCATTTTTGTCCCGTGAGAAATTCGTGGTGATATTTGATCTACACATTATTTTTAAGCTTGCATAAATTGCAACAAAATATGGTGTCATATTTTTAAAAAGCCATTTAAAATTCAAGGTGGCATCCAAGATGACTATCAGCTGTTCAAGCTGATGTATTCTTGCTTCTAATTAAATGAAATTAACCATCCTGATGTCTAGCTATAGCACCTATTAACATCCATGAACGAGTCAAGCTTATGATAAAATATCCCATTGGTTAAGCCCCATATAATACTCCACATCACCATTCTATTGTGCTTGTGTAACTCACCTGCTGCAGCTACAGCTTCAACGACTCATCTGTCTATGTCTAACAAAAGGTCTTGATCTAGTGCAGTCATATTTTTGGTTTATATTTCTAATCGGGGCTAGTGAGAAGAATTGGTGGTGAAAAAATTTTGGCTTGTTTTTTCACATAATTTGTAGTCTTTAGTTTGAGATGGGAAAGTACCCAGAGGTTATGCTAATAATAGTTGAGTGGCCCATTTAGCAGTGAGAGTTGTAGGCATAATTAAGTTTCATAAGAAGCCCATAGTTTCCAGCATTTTCCCGAACCCATTCACCCAAATTTTACAATAAACTGAACAAACAGCTCAAGAAAAATTGAGATGCGTCTTGGAAAAAATAAATGTAATACTGGAAAGGGAGAGACCAATATTAAAATAAACAACACTCCTGTATGTGTTAATGTCGTATGCATTGTTCTGAAGCAGAAAGTCGTCAATAAAAGCCTTGCAGCAGGCTTGCACCATTTTTTGAAATGAAAAGTCTTTAAATAAATATTATTATATACATTTATGATTATAAAATTCAAAAAAGACACAGAATAAGAAAGTTTAAATGCATTAGTTATGAAATCATGTTTCTCATTTTTGCATTTTGTCTTTGACATGATTATGGGACACACGTTAGATGCGCATGCTAGAGAAATTTAAAACAATTTTTCTCTGTCATCAAAAACATTATTAATTTTTATGCCCAATGATGTGTTTTCTTTCAGAGGGTGACATTACACCTCCCGGTAGCCCAGTCTATACTCAACTCAGTCCACCCATACTTCACCCGTGTGGTTATGGAGAATCTCCAACACTGAAAGCGCAGCTGCAGAGGTTTGTGCTTGCATTATTATTAGTAACGATTTCCATGATTTAATTGAGATTGATGAATTATTAATATTACTAACATTGTCCTTATGCATCAGTGAAATTTTGCCTATATTTTAATGTACTATTGTGTACTACTGAATCTGCTTTAGCTCTTAAGTTTAGAAAGGGTGTGCATGGTTCTGTGTCAGTATAAATTATGATTTAGCATCTTTCACTCTGATATCAGATGTAAGAAAACAACAACCAATTGTGTCAGTTTTAGTATGATGGGATATGAAATGAATAACAAAAAAAGATTCTCAGCAGCTGAATTGGAACAGTTTGGCCCAATTCAGTTCTAAAACCCAATGGCTTTGACAACCGATTGTTTTTTGTTCATTTTTTGTATATAACTGTACAATGTGTTTTCTTTCATTTTGTCATATTTTTCTTATAGTATTACTACTTTTTAACTATTGTAGGCATGTATGGACTTGTTAAAAATGAGTTGAGACAGACAGTTATTACAACAGTGTGATACATACACAGTTGTGATGTATTAATAAATGTATGTTCTTCCAAAATTTGTATACTGTTCAACTGGTCTCATTTGTGTGAAACTGGCATTTTATGGTAGTTAGCTGTCTTCGCCACTTATTTATGCATGTGTTTGCCAATTTTATTTGTAGGTCTGGCTTGAAGCCACTCTCTCGGACTCACTCGGCACCTCTGCCTCTTCAACATCCTCTTTTGCAACATCAGCAACAAAATGTTTTCATACAGCCACATCAGCACGAGCAGTACTTGCAGGAAAAAGCTTTGTATGAAAAACAGCAAATGCTCAAACGTTTAGTAAGTGTTTGTGTGTCTGCTTTGCATCTGGAAATAAAACTTCTTGATGACATATTCTTTTTGATTTTATTGCCATTTTCTATCTAAGAATTATCCGTGTATAGCGGTAGCCATTATTATCGTACGAGCTTAGAATAATGGCACCAAGCTATAGAATGCGCATTTGCCCTGGGCTATAAGTCTATATAATAGTTATAAAATTACCTTGGCCCGCTGCTATTTACCTCATTGGGGGAGCGTAAAGTGTGGCTAAGGCACTTTCGTCAATTCAGTATCTCGGGTCAGGTGGATCATCTTTGAAATTTTCTATGCACTACAGTGAGTATGCAGCTACATTAAATAGGTCCTTCAGGTTCATGCTTACTAGTTTTCAGAGAGCTGTAATTCATAAAAATACATTTTCAAAGATTTGAACTCTGTAAATAATAACGATAATCAGACTATGGTAAGTGTGGAGCTTGGTGATAAATTACTTATTGGTTGTTTAAGACCTTTTCTTTATTATTATCTCACTATCAGTTTGTTAGCTAATGCATTTATATATAATTGCTTTGTTTTTGTAGCATATCAGGCAAGCTATATTATCAAAATCATCAAATAAGAAACAGCAGCAAGCAGTGTCGGAAAATTTGGATGAGGAAGAGGCTCCAGCTAATGTTAGTGAAATCCCGCACGTTCTTGGGGAGGGTGGGGCAGACTTGCTAGCCCAACAAGAATTAGTAACAACATTGCAGCAGCAGCGGGAGCTTATTCGTCTTAAATATGGACATGATGGTAAGGCATTTACACTGGGTATAGCTTCTTTTTTATTTTCGTTATATTTTGCTTCTAATCTAAGCATAATTGAGGTTTGTTGGCCATCAGTACTCTGTTATTTGATTTCCAGTTTTATTTTATACTGTGCCATTTTTTATTGGTTATTAATATCTATGCAAGTACAATATCAGTAGAATTCAGGTTGCAGAACAATGTGTGCATGACTTCTACATTTTACTAGATATAGGCAAGTAAACTGAAACTCATCTGAATTTTTTGATGAACGTGCAGTAGCAAAAAATTTGATTATTTAATACTGTTGTGAAAATTTACTTCCTGTTCACATATCAGATGTGATAATATTTTATGAAAAAATTTATTTAATTAATTTGGGTGTTTCTTTATTTTAGTTCCCATTCCTAAGCCAGTAACAAGAGCATTTTCTAGTCCAATAGCAGCTTTCAACATTCCAACCTCATCCTCAGTACAAGAGAGTTCTACAGTTTATAAATATACCACAGGTAAGTGTTTATTGTGTTTGTTTTTGTTGTTTTACTTGTACATTCGGAAAAAATGTGTGGTTTGGTCTATGCCTGGAGATAAAGGCTTTTGGTATTTGCAGTGGTTGTGAACTTCCATTGGATAAAGTAGCTGTTTTCCTATGTATATGTTTACATCATATATTTTTGGTCAATTTTTTAGGTAAACAATTCTATTTGTATATTATACTTAGTGTGGCATACAAATAGCTCTTTCACTAAGCGTTACATTAAATACACCGATATTTTCAATTTTTTTAATAACACCTGCATTACTTAATGCTTGTTCATGTTGTTTAGGATTAGGGTATGACAGTTTGATGTTAAAGCATCAGTGTACGTGTGGTAACTTCTATGTGCATCCTGAACATGGTGGTCGCCTTCAGAACATCTGGCAGCGGATACAAGATACGGGATTAGCCATGAGATGTGAGGTGAGAATGTAGTGTACTGACAATTGGTTTTCGACATCATAAGCAAAGATTTGTGTCAGAAACATCAGCTTTCTCAGTCAAACAACTGTGCACGTCATTAATAGTGTGGCCACAAAGTTACAGATTATAATCAGTTTCATGGAATTTTAAATTTTGATAAATTTAATCAACATCCTATCCTTTCAAAGTGAAAACCCACTAGATGCAAATGAAAACTAAGTAAAGTTAGTTTATATATTATCTTAAAAAACGACTATTTACAGTATTTTTTCAAGATGCAAGGTCTCTCGAAAATGTGAATGTGGTGCAGACATTTTGGCATCAGAGTCTTAATTTTTCATCTTTGAGTATCTTAAGACTTAGTTGTTTGTAGCATATTACAGAAACAATTTTATTACTTTTTATTGGCATAGGTTTTGTAATGGCTGTAAACACGTTTACAACATAAAAAGTTTACTGAGCTTAAATCCAGAACAGTAATACTTCCTTAAATTTGTTTAGTTTCCCTTTAGTAGTCAGCAAAAAGTATCCTGCTATTTGGCAATGAACTCTGTAATTTGGAGATGCTTAATTCTAGCCCATGCATTACTAATATTTTGGATCATTTTATGGTAGCGCATTCGATCAAGGAAGGCAACACTGGAAGAGATACAGACTTGTCATAGTGAAGCACATACATTATTATTCGGAACAAATCCACTCAACAGACAAAAGATTGATCCGGAAAAGCTTGCAGAGTTACCAATCAAAAGTTTTGCAATTATGCCGTGCGGGGGCCTGGGAGTTGACTCAGACACTGTATGGAACGAACTGCATACCGGAGCCGTTGCTAGAATGGTATAAGTTTGGTGAAAAGTTAATTTAATCGTTGCCCCACTTTTGATGTGCGTTAGGTTATCTTTTGACTGTTTGGTTACTTTGATGAGTAAAGACTAACATACTGGGCATGGTTTTTTTCCATGCTTCCATGTGTAAAGTTTATTTGTCACTTTTATTTATTATTGTTATTTTGTTATTTGCGGGTTATTGCACTTTTCTGAAGTAAACATTAAATTGAATAAAAAATTACTTTTCATCTCAGTAGCTGAGATGTCACCATCTTTATTATTTTTTTTCTCTTGTCATTAGATCACATTTTGACACTAGTTTTTTCTTTGTTTCTTGTCACATTATTTGTTTCAGGCTGTTGGAACAGTTATTGAGCTATCAATGAAAGTTGCCACAGGTGAAATCAAGAATGGTTATGCCATTGTTCGTCCACCAGGCCACCATGCTGAAATACAGCAAGCCATGTACGTAATATTTGTCTGTATTTTCTACTAGATGAATTTAAAGATTTACAACCAATTTGTTCTCATTTTGTTTTCTAAATACATTGTCTTTAGGCTGCACCTATATGCTATTTATCTTTTCACTTTGTTCTGGTATGACGTTTATGCTTACTTAGTCAGCATCTGCAACAGTTTGCTTGTTTTCTGCAGTGATTTGGTTGTAATTAGCATTGAGCTGATTACCCTATTAAGTGCAGCAATATATTTTTTGAAAATGACACGTGCTTTACTATGAAAGCGATATTTCGCTGAACCATGAAATTCTGTACGACTGGAAGGCACTCAGTTACACACTTTTTCAGGGGGTTTTGCTTTTTCAACAACGTAGCGATTGCCGCAAAGTTGTTGCAACAACGGTTACAGCTGGAGAAGATTTTAATTGTTGACTGGGATGTTCACCATGGTAACGGTACTCAGCAAATCACATACAATGATCCTCACATTCTTTATATTTCATTACATCGGCATGATGATGGAGGATTTTTTCCGGGAACAGGAGCTTGTGAAGAGGTTTGTCGGTGATACTTATTATTTTGTTGCAAGCTGTGCAAGGTTGGTCGACTTTTTATGGTTTTAATTGATTTCATTCTTGGTGTCATGCAAACTATTTAACTTCTTTCTGCCTAAACTTTTGTTGCACATGTCTGTACTGTTGCTTGATAAAGTTTTATACCATGTATAGGTGGAAATTGCTATATTATAATTTGGCATATTTGTGAAAACATTCAGAGAAACTCAATCTTTTTATAATTAAAATATAGATTTTACCATGTTAAGCCTTTTAGGGCTGATATAGGAATCATTTGGTAAAATAGTAAGCTGCAAATTTAAATATGCAATATAGAAGTATTGTGTTTGTATACTTTGACATAATGTCAATGAAAGGAGAAAATTTGCAACGTATTTCTTGGTACTAGGAGGGAAATATACCAGTATGTTTTACTAAGTATATATCCAATGTCATTAACGTGAGTGTAACATCAAATGACACAAACACATGCATAATAAAGACATCCATAGACATAGACATATAAACACGGGAGAACAGCTGCTTGGTGGCTTGATGCGTAAGTTACTAAAGTGTTTTGTTTAGTTCTGCATCCTAGCTCCAGTAAGCAAGGGTTAAACAGGAAATAGTTTCAACTACTTGATTTTTATGTCACTGCTGCCAAATTTATAGTCTTCAATTTGATAAAGAAAATGTGAGTTTAGCCCAGGAATTGAAGCAGAACTTTGCAAATTGGAAATTATCAATATTTTGAAATTAATAAGAATTAAATTTGAAGTATGTCATAATAATTAAATCAGAACTCGTACCGAAAACCCTAGACATTTTTATAATTTTCCAGCTCATTTATTCATAATTCTTTGGGTACATTTTGTTTCGTCTGTAATTTTTTTTATTGTATTTATGTTTTTTACTGTTTGTTGTGCAATATATGCATTCTAAAGTACAGAGTGGTAATTAGTGTGGTAGAATTAGTGTTTAAGTTCCATAGCAGCACATCCTACTAAAGTTCAGGTAGAGCCAAAACAAAACACTTAAAAAAGATAAATTCGTTAAGTTTTTATATAGAATGTAAAGAAATTCTTGCTTTGCTTATAATTTGGTGGTATATTTTCAGACTGGTATAGACGATGGTATTGGCTTTAATGTAAACATAGCATTTTCTGGAGCACTCAATCCACCTATGGCAGATGCAGAATACTTAGCAGCTTTTAGGTATGAATTTGCTCACTAGATGGCACTAGTTAGCGCATGTAGAAAAACATCCACGATTCTGCAATCGTTCGGTAGTAAGAATTAAGCAACATACTGTATCACACTAATTTTTATTAGCTGAAATACTTGCCTAGCATTGCTTAAATCATTAGGTACCTTTTAGAAACGTTAATTTTTATTCTTTTTCCAATAAGCACTTATATTTTGGGCTTGCAAGTTATACAAGCTTATCTGAATTTTGGTGAGGTATGCAAGCTAAGTTAGTTTAAGTCAATGTACAATTTAAGTTGTAAGTGCATTTGTGATGTATAGAATTAATCAGGTTTGAAATTAATGGACAAGGATATAAATAATTCTAAATTTTATTGCATCTCAATGAATACTTAAAGCATGTAATTTACTTCAAAAGAGAGACATTTGTCCCAGGGTGTTGTAGAAGAATCCAACTTGTGAGACATTCAATAATCCAGTCTGTCATTGCCAATTCAAAAAAATAATAGAAAAAAACAAAAATTTTGTCAGTGCCAGCCTAATATGAGGAACATTTACTGCTATTAAACATTAGGCATGTGTAAAATCATTGTTAACTATTTTCATTGCCATTATTCATATTGTTGTATACTAATTTACCACAGAAAGACTCACTGTGCCGCTTGCTTTATAAGATTTATATAAAAAAGTGAATGTAGCTTCAGCAACAAATATTATTCTGTTTAACTTCCTCTGTATTTGCTTTTTTATTTGCCAATTTTTTGCACTTTAATAAATGTTTTTAAATGATGACTGAAACTAGTTTACACAGTTTGCCATCTACATTCTTCCAGATAAATAAAGCTTTCAAACTGGTATTGCAAATATTCCGTGATTATATACTACTAACTGTAGTTCTGGGAGAAGATGATTTACTAGAATTTTGTTTTAAATTGATATTGTTTGTTGTAGCAGAGTTTGCCAGCATTTTGAACAAGTTATGCATTATTTCCCATCCAGCTGCTTATAAACAACCTAATATGAATAGCTGTAGAAAAATAATGCAATAATGCAAGGGCTGATAAACGGGTTTGTTGAAAACAAATACAAGGTGGTTTTCAATAATGCACAATATATTCCAGATGTCTGGTAAACACTGCTTACGTCTATGTTCTTATTAGTTTTTCTTATTAAGTAATTGGTTTTTATACATATGCATACGCATAACATTACATTTATATGTATATGTACTTTGTTTAAATTACAGAACTGTTGTGATGCCGATAGCTCATGAGTTTGACCCGGACATTGTTTTGGTATCATGCGGTTTTGACGCCTGTGTGGGTCACCCACCACAGCTAGGCGGATACCTTTTATCTCCGAATTTTTATGGATACATGACCAAGCAGTTAATGACCTTGGCTCATGGAAAAGTGATTCTAGTCTTAGAAGGAGGGTATGTTTTTTACTGATTACTTTATTTAAATGCCATTCACAGATAGTTGAATATTTGACTGAAATCCTTAAATGTTCACAATTATTAATCTATTTTCTAGAAATTCGAATATGAAATTTGTTGCGTTGTATTGTTTGTGTTATTAGGTGAGTATATATGCACATATTGCAGCTCATACATATTATGTATCATTGATAAACTTTGCAGTTGCATTATTTTAAAATTCTTATTAATTTTTACATTTTTATAATGCTTCCTTTTCCATGTGCAAGTCTGGTCATAATATTTTCATTTTCTAATGCAACAGATCTTTTCTATTGAAATAAGAATAAATGAATAAATTAAGGTTAATAATTATTTGCAATTTTTTTTATAAAACTTTGCTGCTAAACTTCTGTGTGTATACTTTATGTGCTTGTTATCTACCCTTCTCCAACAGAGAGACACTGACAATGAATATCCTATATGAATATGAGACTATAGCATATGTGACATGAGTTCTTACCTGTGTTGTAACGTATAAAGTTACTACCTGTGCTATAATTAATTTTTGCAGTTATGATCTTCCATCTATCTGTGATGCATCTGAGGAGTGCTTGAGGGTGCTTCTGGGAGAGGAACCAGCTGGAATAAAAGAATCCGAACTTACTCGACATCCGAACAAGCTGTGCATTGATGCTTTACAGAAAGTCATCTCTATACAAGGTACCTTTTAGGTATTTCATTTTAGCTTCCTGGGATGCACTGAATATTTGGATCACCGAATTTTTTCCCTGAATATCAGTACAAAAATTCAGTCCTGTAAACTTCTGTTGTAATCACTAAAGGTTCGGTGAACCTTCATTATACCACTATCGATTATAACACTAACAAAACTAGATTGATATTTCGTTTACTTGACAACAAATTTGCAGTTACAAATATAATAGTGATTTGACCAAGGGAAGTAACGTTTTATTATTGCTGTTATTTACAGCTCCTCACTGGCCATCAGTCAAGCGGCTTGCAAACACAATCAACAACTCGTTTTATGAAGTTCGAGGTCGTGAAATGGAAGAAGCCGATACCGTCTCAGCCTTGGCTTCATTATCTATGGTCACTGTTAAGCGAACACCTTCTCCTATGTAAGTAAAATGCGAGAAGATCTTTGTGCCATTTGCCATTAGATTTTGAAAGACATGGAACAAATGTCAAATTTAATTTTGCGATCTCACTCCTTAAAATTAACTGAAAAGTTTTCAAATGTTTTCATACGACCTTGTGCATTTTTTGAAATACATATAGAGAATATGCTGGTTACACTGCTTTTCCCAAAGATGCATAAAATTTTCATTTAAGTTTTATTCATTAGAAGCTACAATCCTAAGACTGTTCAACCTCAAATGTCAGGATCTTATACTAATTTTCCTGTCCTGGAACCAGCGCAGTGAGTGCAGTGCATAACATGAACTCTGTACACACAGTAACTACATTATCCAGTCTTGGTTAACATTGACCTTGCCTAGTTCTGCAAATTGCACAACTGTTTTTGCATGAGTATCAATGAATTTTCTATTTTTTGAATTCATTTTCAGCTCAAAACAAAACATGTCAGTAGAGCTGCCTATTGAAGAAAGTATGGAAGAGGAAGTGCAGATTATATCTAGTAATTTAACTAATTTTAAATAGTTACACCAGAAGCAGTATAAATCAGTGCTAGAAATGTAAATATTGGTTCCGTAATAGATTTTTGTTTATAATACTAAGAGTTTATTTAACTTGAGAAATTTTTCAATTTAGATTCGAAAGATAGATAAAATTCTTTATTTGCGACTATCATGTCATAGCACAATATGTGACTTTTACTGCTTTGAACTGTTTTTTTTCTGTGCACACCATGTTGTAATGATTTTTATTGCCGTCATCAACTGATCAGGCTTTATAGTACCTCTTATCATTCTTTTCTTAGTAACTTGGCTTTCACTCTTTACTTCAGTGTACTGTACACTGGTACTAACCCAAATTTGGTATCCCGAATTTCTACACAGATGTTTGTCAAATTAAAAGTGTTTTCAAACCCTGTTACCAAAACTAATGTGAGCTTTTTTCAACATAACAGTGCATCTTTATTCACTTGCATTATTACCAGTGTTGTAGTCAAGTCTTTCAGCTCAAGTCCGAGTTGAGTCTCAAGTTGTCACGTCCAAGTCTGAGTCAAGCCTAGAGTTATGCCCAAGTGCAAGTCGAGTTTAAAGTCATTGTGTCTGCTAAATCATGTTCATATGGTGGTATTCAACTTCAAATCAAGTTTCAAGTCAAAGCAATCCAAGATTTAATTGATTCTCAAGTTCCTATTTAATTGTAATAAACTATTCTTGTTAAATTTGGTGTTATTTTGCTAATTACCGCACTAAATTTATTGAGTAATATTGACATACATACTTTTTAATTTTGCTATACATCAGACTATCCATGTAAGACAAATTATTTACAAATGATTTTATATTTTAATAGCAATTTTGCAGTTCGTTACGTTGAATATCTATAACGTAAAAATGACATTACAATCACTAGTACAAATTACAGTGCACAGGAAGTTATTCAAGTTACTTATGACATTAAAGAAATACTTCAAATAGCTTCTTATCTGACTGCCCGAGCTGTTGTGATCTTACTAACAAATCACTTTGATTAAAGACCTACTCAATTAATAGGTGCACTGGTAGTCTGGTAGTTGACCAACTAAAAACTTGATTTATCGCTTTAAAAAGCCTGTTGAATTTTTCTGATGCTTTGTCGAGTATGTTTAACTGTGTAATCACGCGGAAGAGTTTTTAACTGAGCATAGATGCAAACACAGTCGGTAGACCTCTAGACTTTATGAATTCCACTTTAGGCATGATATGCAAACATGACTACAGATAACGAACACCGACAAACAAGGAATGTTGAAATTACTTGGTTATAACATGCATAACTATTGTTTGTTTTATTGTCCGTGCAGTTTGAGTCACTAGTCAGTTTATTTATTTTTATTATTTAGTACTTTAACCTGGTCACGAAGTCCATAAAAATCATATATACAAAGGAGATATACGCATTCATTCAGAGAAGTCAAATCAGTGCTTTGTTGTATTGAGTCATGTATTGTAAATCTGACTGAAGTCTCGAGTCGTTGACATGCAAGTTCACAAGTCGAGTCCGAGTCTCAAGCAAATTGCGACACTAGTCTGAGTCTGAGGCTCGAGCACTACAACACTGATTATTTAATCTTGGCTGCTAGGTTGCTGTGATTAAGTCTTGGAACATTAATGCTGCAATTTGTGGCTTGTCAGTTGTATAGAAATTGACAAGTTTTGAACCATCTGACAAATTTTACTTCTTGCAACCCTATTTTTGACCCACATTTATGGGATTGCCTAGTGGCATTTGCGTAGGCAGTATCGCTCTTGGTTGTTCATCAGAATATAGTGTGATATACCAGTTTTAAAAATAAATTGATGCATCATGATCTGGCTTCAAATAGACTTGGCTTCAAATAGCAAATTCAGCTTCTGCCCCAAAGTAGAATCATGCCTCTTTTATTAGAAGTGCTACCTTAATTTTAAGATACACTTTGTAGTTAATTATACACAGTGATAATTGCAATGTTATTAATTAATGACGGATATGTCAATGGCTGTTAAAAATTTGAACTCAAAATTTATTTTACGATTTGCAGTATTTTATAATTTCTTAATGACCATATAGGGTCAAATGTGCTATATGTGTCTACTTTAAAAAAGGAAAATTGGTGTAATTTAGGTATGACGTTTAAATATTAAATATTTGGTCTAATATAATGTTTTAGCAGACGGTTACCTACTATATAATCTTTGATTTATAATGAAAAGTCATTAGATGCAAAACAAACTCAGGCTACCTGTGGTTTTCAGAGCCCAAAAATGAACGTCAACCTCTTTGGTCAATTATGAATAAAAAACTTTGTAAATGATGTTATAATTGTTAGGTGTTCATTGTTGTTTATATCAACAGATAATGTTAGATGTAATCTTGAATGTTCAGATTTTATTTTCTCTAGTTTATATTGTGGTTCAGTTCCCTGTGCTTGTTTACTAACAGTTTGCAATAAGTGTAATATAGCCTGCTATGTGCTGTGTATATGTATTGCTAGTAATGTAAGTAACATGAATTTGTAATTATGATATGTTAAGTAATGTCATAGATGGACTGAAGGTAGGAGTTAACACATTTGGTAGAATGGCAGTTGGACTTTTTAGGTAATGTTAATTGGAATAATATATCTCAGTTTTTATATGACAGTAACAACTCCATAAGTTGAATACGTACTTGCTTTTCTAATAATGTTGTCGACTAATTTGGTTCTGTCCCAAAAACTAGATGTATTAAGCTTTTAGGTTGGATTAAACTATCATGTATGTGTTCCTACCTCGTAATACCAAAGTAGTTAAAGTAGAAGGTTTGTAAGTGTTGCAATTTTAGCTGCAGCCCCTGTATTCATGTTTCCTTTGTTGTACTTGGTAGAGTACATGTATTCTAAGTCAAAATTACCATTTGCATTTGTGCTAGGATAGATATTCTTGTTAAACTGCAATCGTTAAAATATGAGTTAATAAGAGTGGACTCTGCTTGACCAAGATCAAGTAAACAGTAGGTAGACTCTCTTGGCATCTTCACTTTGACACACATTTCTGCAGTCCTAGCATTATTGATTTTATTAATTCTAGTTCTTCTTTCTCAACAGGTTACATGGAATTTCTGTCCTTTTTTATAGTTGCTTTCAATGCTTGGCTCTCTATAAAAACTAACCTGCTGTATAATACAATACTAAATCCCATATTCATTTTTTTATTATTCAAATGCATGGTCATTGTTTATGATTTTGACATTGCAAAAATTATTTCGTGCATTTAAATGTGAATTGACTTACCAAGCATTCTGTTAATGATATGTGTGAGTTAACACCAAAAAATTGGCTTTATTAAAAACCATACCATGATATTCTACGATGTTTGCCTCGTACAATTGTGCAATACTAATGCCTTATTTGAAAAATCCAAAAAACATGCAATTTTATTGCATTATAGTCTTTTATTTGTTTAACTTGTTGAGTATTTGTAGCTGTGAAATTTTCTTGTTGGCACTAGAAGAAAAAACTTATATTCTGCTTGTGTCGGTCATAGTTGTGTTTTATGCTGCCTTTCATATGTTTCGCGTTTGCATGAGTCTTAAACTAAATATGCTGAAGAAACTGAAAAAAACTGTTTGAGAAATTTTAATCAAATTTGAAATGGTAATTCAATCTGGTGTGTGATTTTGTGGAGCTTTGACACCAATTTTGAAGCAGTAAGTTGACATAAAGATGGGAAATTAAGTAAAACGTAGTTAATTACTTAGAGTGTGAACATTATATAAGTAAATTGGCCTAGCATTTGCCTTGTTTACTAAGTTTATGTCATTGTATAAAAAATTTGATTTAACAATTCTGTATGTTATAGGAATAACAGATTGTTATCATTGCAGTTGCTATAGCTGCATATTTTGTTATTTTGCGTTATTATTTTAACAAAGTAAAACATGTCTTGTCTAAGGTTTATTAAAAGTAAATATGAATTTGCATGTGTTTTATTAATTTTTAAACTAAACTAACTGTGACGATGAAATTACACCGGTGCAAATATGCTAATATTACTGAAAATTTACATTAGGTTGTTTGTTTCACTCTACATAATTCATACCTTATACCATTATAAGAAATAGCTTTTCTTCCAAAAATGTTAAAGCCATAAGTGAGCCAGTTGAAAGTATTGGAAATATACTGTATTCATGTGAAAAAATAATAATGGTATAACAGTAGCAGATTCTCTGTCTGTTTCTGTTTTTAATTAATGTACATATTTAACCAGTTTTACCATGTTACCATATTTTTAGTTGTTTTACCTGAAACTTGTGTTGTACTAATACTTGTACATTGAACAATGTAAATAAACTATGTACTATATGCTACTTGGCAAAACCTTATTTTATTGTTTTAAATCAATATTTTGTATGTATATTACGTAGTGTTCAGTGTTCACTGTTCACCCATTATAACGCTTAGCCTGGTGTTGTATATTGTTAAACTATCGTGTTATAACTATATAGTAATTATGTTGTAGGCTAATATAGCATTGTGATGCTAGAATTATAATAATTATTATTGTTACATATGTATACTTGATATGCTTGTCGTTGCTATATTGTATTGTTTTACTTGTTATCAAGTGACTTATTGTAGGTCGTATAATAAATCTTATAATAACACCCACCTACATCTGGTAGATATTCTGTTTTTTATGCTAGCTAACCTTATATGATAAAACGAAATTAAAAGAACCATAGGTTTTTTTCGCATTGTAAGAAAATTAACTGAGTATCTACCCTCTTCAAATAAATTTGTCGAAATCAAAAGCAACGGTTTATCTAGTTCCTCTTCGTCCATGTTCCTCCATCCTGTACAGCAGCTAGTATGTAACGATAGATTTCCAACTTCTGGTGTCCAAAGTTCTTACTGGTTCTTCATACTTACTATCTAGTCCATTTTTTATGTAGTCCATCCATTTAATTCTTGGACTTCCTCTTGGGGTTCTCCATTTATTTGCCGCTCCAGCAGGATTCTGTTAATGTTGTTTTATCTCATAAGATGGCCAAATATTTTATCCTTCCTGTCTTTGTGTTATGAATTTGCAATGTGCTACCTATTGTTTGAAGAATGGTATTATTAATAAGCTTAGCTGTCCAAGGATTTTCCTCAACATCCTTACAACAAAGTTATATTACTTAGCATTACGCTTACAGGTTCGAGAGACATGAAATTAGAAAAGAAAGTAGTGTTCAGGTGGTGAAGTGTCGCTGTGTCTCGCCAAAGCGTTCACAAAAAAACGTTGATCTTATTGACAATATAAAGTAATTTATACTTTGGCTTAGTTAGCGAAGAGCGTGCTAGCAATGCTCTGAATAAGCTAGGAATGCTCATTTTTTCATTCTTTGCGCAATATTATCTGGACTTGTTTCGAACGACTTGCCGTTAAAATGGCTGTGCCTAACGGTCATCGCGTGAGTTTAAATTTCAAGTTTTATATAGTATTACTGTTGGTACACTATCTGTACGCAATAAGATAGTATGTAAGTGATAACAAAGCTTTATTTATGAAGAGTGTTTTTTGTCCTTTAATAAGCACCTGAGCCACGTGCCCTGACGTCGATTACATCGCCATTCTTATTCAATAAGGCACCAGACGCACATTTATGAGAGCTATTTCAACAGTGTAGTGAGTCATAAAATTTAATTTAAGCTAATTAACAGTCTTAGCTCTTAAATTTTGATAGGCTCTCGGGCTCCTGAGACCGATTATGAATCATAGAAAGATCATACTATTGAATAACAGGATAGCAGTACAGCACAATTTTTAAAACTGAACTTGCTAAAGGGAAGTATACACTGATCGTCATGATATTATAGGTGCGCATATATCAGGTGGAACAGAAAAATGTGCCGAAGTTTAGATATTAGAAGCATGTGCTCTGTAAAGTTTAAATTTCACAGCACAATATCGCGTTATATTAGCATTCGGCTGTGAAAGCTACAAGTTCATAGTTTCAGTGGTCTAAGTTAAGAAAAAAGGTTTTGCATGTTAAAAAAATGAAATGTCAGCTAATTATCAACTGAAAAACAATAAAGAAACCAAACGGTGGTCTCCACACAATGGTCTTTACCATAGAAAATAAAGCACTGATAAAGATTTGTTGCCAAGAAAAAATGGGACTTAAGGATTACGATGACGAATTCTCTTAAAGAAAAGATGTGCAATGACCGCAAAGAGTCGTTTGATTCAAAGAAAAAAGGGGCAAAAATTGTTAAGTGCTAGGATTAAGTGAGAATATTAAAAATCATAACATATTCTTTAGTAAATTTTAAAAAATTACACATACTGCAAGCATTTGTTTCAATGCTGTTTCAGACGGAACCAATAACGTATCGTCTTCTGCGTATCCAAGAGCACCCACAAATTACATTTACACAAATGATTTAGTATATTAAACCTGTATAACGCTGAAACTTATAGAATTGCACTTTCTGTTATGGTGAACTTGATTTCTCATAGTTTCTCTTCCGCAGACTCCGATCAATGATCTATCATGAAATTAGTCTTGGATGAAAGTGCTTTTACACATTGCGGCCAGGGTGATTATCAAGAGTTTGAATTACTAACACAAACATACATGTTTGACTTTCTCCAAGCTCACATTTATTAGCTAATATTGTACAAGTCAAAGTGCAACTGGAATAATTTTATTTTTGAGGAGTCGAGACGAAAGCAGAAAATGTAGTGTGTACACTGTACATTCAGTGCGGTTAGTTTCCTATGTTGTTGTATCCAAATAGCGACATAGGGCGCATGCTAATATTTGGTTAGGGAAATAGCTCGTGGTTTTGAATTTTTTTATAACTTTGAAGATTCATAATGCGATTCAGTACAATAAGAAAACATTTTACTTATTATTTAGTCACTGGTATTTATTTATTTTTCTTAGTCATCTAATCTTTAAGCTGGCAAACTGATAATAAAGCTTAGGTGCTGTGATATATGACAAGATTCATGTAAGCCTGGCAAGAAAACGTGGCAAGCTAGCTGGTCACTCTACAACTAATAGACCGGGGACCCAGAGCACTAATGCTAAATTCGAGCACAAAGGGTTTGAGTAGCTAAACACAAAGGCAAAGTTTCAAAAATACGTTTATCTTGCGTTGTGTAACCAGTCACGAGCGGTCAAAGGTCACGTAAAAGAAGCCATTTAATGCAAAATTTGAGCACAAGAAAATTTTTTATGCCAGTGTATAGAGCATGGTCAGTGGTGCTTAGATTCACGGTCAAGACAAAAAATATCAGCCATAAGTGGACACAAGACAAACTTGATCGTTGGCCAGCGGTCACTATTTCACTTAAATTAGAGCACAAGAAAATTTTTAGTGGGAGCTTGTAGTACGCGCTAAGTCTATACTCAAGACAAAGGAAATATAGTCATAAATAACCTTAAAGATAAGATTCAAAGTAAGATTTATATAATTAATTTCGGTGGTATAACGTTTTATATAAAATGAGATTCGAGGCTTCAATAAGTGCATCATTTTCATAACAATATATGCACAAAACAAAACGTCTCGATTTAGTGCCATCGCATTGGTGGTTTATTTTTTGAATCGGGGCCACATGTTTTTTGGCCCGTGTTTTTCCACAGAACTTATACTTCGTATTTCTAGAGAACGAGGACGTGACAGGGTGGGGTCAGTGATGGTTGGATGGTCTATTCAGTAGTGGGTGTTGAAGGCATATTTAGAATTTGCTTGAGGGCCACGGTTTCCTGGCGTTTTCCCATACCTAACCACCTGATTTTTTTCAAAATTTTAACCAAACATCTGTGTGGTGTAGAAAAACTCCTAGCAGTGCCTGGTGGGGTTATTGGACAGCGAATTATAGTTGTTTGGAAAGAGGAGGAACATTGCTATACAATGATGTAGGTCTCTTTCTAGGGCCCTCTACCATAGCCCCAAAACGGATAATTCAAAGTTCTTTTTTGCGATTATTTTTTGGCTGGTTAACGACGTCATCCGTTCGTATTCTGCTTACAGACTACGCAGAATGTTCGTGCATTGCTAAATGGTCTAATAGCGTTTTTCATTGTATATGTACACAATTGCGTAATTTGTTTTTGCATGGTTTCACTAGCCTGTTGTTTTTGTTGCAGAACATTGGTCCCAGTGTGATTGTCGTCGCCTTCGCAGTCATCATCGTTATCTGTGATGGCTGCAGCATGGTATCGTGTGGTGTAGTGGAACGCTACGGTGTGGGTGGGTGGTGTGATAGTGATAAGGTGTGGTGTGGTGGGTATAACATGTTGTAGTTACAATGGTGGGCATAGCGTGGTGTAGGTAGTGTGGATGGTATGGTATGGTATGAGTGGCATGGTGTGATGTGGGTGATATGATATGGTGTGGGCTGTGTGGTGTAGGTTGTCATTGTGGATTTATTCACAAAATTTTTGCGGAGTTTGGCTAGTAATTATATTATTCGTTGGTTTACTGACAAGAGTACATGTATAAAAACAAAGGAAGACTGAAAATGATAAAAATCTAGTTATAAAATTCAGATCACAAATACATTTAGTCTGGAAAAAGCATGTCCGCTGTGTGTTAAAATTGACAGTAAGCAGTATATTATACATTTTTTTATAATATGCAATAGTAGGATTATCGTCCTAGTAATAAAAAAGCTAAATTAATGTCCGAGCAGTTCTAATTAACTGTATTAACGTGGAAGGTAACCAATCATTTTTGTAAATTATGAAAACGAGAATAATGTTTTAACAATATTAATGAATAAATCCATTTAAAGTCAGTTATTACCATAATCTCATAGAGAAAGAATCAGAGTTTCAACATCATCATTTTCTTGTATGTTAGAGAGTTACAAACAAAATCCTCAATATGCGAAGCTCAATAGACAGTTCCCGTTGGCATGGAGGCAGTGCCAAAACATCAATACTTTTTATTTTTTCTTTGCTGGACCTTTCTCATTTGGAGAAACAGTAAACGCCATCTGAAATATGTTGAAGCACCCCTTGTTTACTCCATTGGAAGCTGCCATCTGATTCTGAAGCATATTGAAGCTTCTCTCTTCATTCAGAGCGGAAAATGTTGCCAATCCATACACCTTGCAAGCAAACTGCTTCATTGTTTAATTATGATCTACATTTTCTGTGGCCAGTTTTTTCAAAAATGCTGGGATATTCTCTAGCAATTTGAAAGATGTAGGGCAAAGCTTCTCCTTTCATGCAAATAATGATGTCGCATCACAATCCATGAAAGCGTAGAAGCCGAGAACGACTGATGTAATGTTGTTTAATCAACATTAGATATATTTGTATTTTTATCTTCTATTTCCAGTGCTCACCAACCATCGACACTAAAGAAGCGATTTTGCCAGCATGATAGAGAAGAAGGACTGCTATATCGGTATCTCCACACCGATACCATACCATACCATACCATACCATACCATACCATACCATACCATACCATACCATACCATACCATACCATACCATACCATACCATACCATACTACGAATTATACTTGATCTGTTTGAGTTTTTATATTTCACACATACATTTTTTATAACTTTTAAGTCTTATAACTTTTGAGCCTGTTTTTATATATGTACCTTGTCAACAAATGCAAAACTAGTAAACCAACAAATGCCCTAATTTCTTACTTTGAATCTTGTCTTACATTTCTTTTGTCTTGAGTATACGTTTAACACGTACCATGCAAGTATTACAAGCTCCCACAAAAATTTTTCCTTTCACTCTAATTTAGGTGAAATAGTGACCACTGATCAATGGTCAACTTTGTCTTGTGTCCACTTATGATTGATAGTTTTTGTCTTGACAATGAATCTAAGCACTACTCTTCATGCTCTACACACTGGCATAAAAATTTTCATGTGCTTAAGTTTTGCATTAAATGGTTATTTTTTGGCTTCTTTTACGTGACCTTTGACCTCTCGTGACTGGTTGTACAACACAAGACAAACGTATTTTTGATACTTAGCCTTTGTGCCTTCTGTTTAGCTACTCAAACCTTTTGTGCTCGAATTTTGCATTAAAGTGCCCTGTGCACCCGGTCTATAAAAATATCGAAAAAAGACCGTTAACTGATGAAATAGTTATTATAACTCAATGACCGCTACAGTATATTATTAGATTAGAATCACTGACAGTTTTTTAAATCTGAGTGTACAACCAAAATCACCAAAATAATATAAATTTTTGCTTTTCAAATACAGTAACGTCAATATGTAGTGATCTGTAGTGACGTCAATTTGTAGTGACCTGTAGTGACAGCAACCTAATGTACTTCCAACGGTAATTGTAACAAGTGTTTCTTATTTAAAACACAGGATGGTAGTAGAGCCTTACTTAGAGCTACATTATTTCATCATATTAGATTGCGGTTTACCCAAAAAGTATGCTAAAGTATTGTTTTGCGCGCCGATAGTGTGAAATTTGTAGATTTCACTGTTGAAGTTTTATTGTCAACAAAAATCATGACCATCAAACTTCTGTTTGCGATTTTTGGCACCTTTTAGTTTGTTCACTTAAAGTTTCGATTAAAGCAGAGAATGCACTTACATAACAGATATGTTGTTGAACGAAATGGTTTTAGGAGTTTCGCAACATTTTATTGATGGTTTTTATGGCAGTTGGGTCGATGAAAATCGTAACCATGCGGCCACCATAAAACGATTTACGTTCGTTTTCTCGTGTATTAGCAATTTAACGTCTGAGCTTAATAACAGAAATGTAGTTATTTCTCGTGTAATATGTTTTACTGACTATACACCTGTATTATAACATGAATGCAGTCTCACTATTCTATTCATACTGACTATTAAACGAACATCTCTTTAATGGACGTTACGCCGCACATTGAATGGGAAAGCAATTTTTCAATCTTACAATGAAATTATCGTAACACATGCAATCAATATCAGACTATTAAAAGACATAAAGAAGACGAATACTATTAATGGCATTTTATCTAGTGGGTCGATACTAGGAAATTTTGGGATGCTTACATTTACAGCTATATTTGTCTCTCTTAACAACATAAACTTACGTGTGTAATTAACTCTAACACGATTTACCCGAAATATTGTTCTTTTGTTGATAAACATTACAACTGTTTTGTTAGAAGTCAAAAATCAAGTTGCAACGAACTTGATAAGTTAAAAAAACAAATCATCGCAATATTGTTTTGGCAAAAGTATTGTTCCTTGCCGGTGCCGAAATTTCACACAGCTTAAAATGATCAGTTGTCTTGCCTAAGCCTAAAACAAATAGGTCTTGTGTCGAAAATGTCTAAAAAGTTTGTGTCGACAACGCTTTGCAGCGAAAGTGATATTAGTATTACGATTTTTTAATACAGTTCTGTCCACTGCGTCTACACTCAACAGCAGAGTTTGTGTTCTGTTGTCAGTGTTGTTTGTGTCTCTAATATCAAGGAAAACCATCTTGGTAAGAGATAAACCATATCTCTCAGCCATCTTTGAATGTACATGTATTTTCTTTCAGCGAAATAGATGAGCTTGGGCAGCATGGCAGAAACCGCGGTGCAGAAGTCCAGAAGCAGTTTTTGTTTGTCACTCTCTGACTAAGTTTGGCATTGTTAACTTCGGTCGCTAAAACGATGAGTTGTTCTAACAGTTTAAATACAGTAGGAAAGTCATTTGCCGTGGTAAACGCGCGTACACCGTGCTGATTCATTCGTATAGTAATGTTAAACATGTCTCATCATTTTTCCAATTGATGTTCCGACTAGTATAAACAGCCTGGCCACAATTTGTACCGGTACATTTAATGTCATAGCTTGCAAATATGCCAATATTTGTCGACCCAGAGTGTAACTGTCTAGGGTTTAGTTGCAGTTCAGTTGCTATTAAATTAGTTGTAGTTTGAGATAATCCAGTTGTTAAAGTTCTTGCGAAATCCACAACGCTCGGCGCTTGATTTCTACTTAGTATGTTGGTCAAAGCAATGATGTAATTCCTGGCTAATCGTAAAGTTTCAATCTTTGAAAGTTTTTGTGATTTGTAGCGAACAGGGATTACCTGTCTGAGCACGTCCAGTGCATCGTTCAAACCATGCATCCGGTTCCGCTCTCTTGCATTCGCCCTGCACCGCCGCAGTTTAAATATTAGAACTCGCGCTTTGGTTAGTTTCTTTTTTTTCGGACCCCTCTTTCTTGGAGTTTGTCTCTCGATTTCACTACTTCCACGCAGTTTTGGCTCATTGTGAACAATACTTACGTGTCCACCTGAAGTGGATTCCTCAGCTATTAAAAGCTGACTCAGTGTCCCTGTTGCATCTGATGCACTAGTTCTGATAGGCATGTCTTCGAACCTTTACATCTACATCATATAATGATTATTGAGTTTACAAAAAGCAAACGATCGGATCAAGTAAAAAGGCAGGTGACAAGAATGAATGACTAATTAAACATGAACATGTTCATGAATGGAAAAGAAACAAACTAACTGTGACTACCAATCAACCAAATGACCAATCGAACAGATTCAATACCACCTCCACAACTAACCAATCAATAAACAGCACAAAACACAAACAGCATAAACACAAAAAAAAAGAAATTATTATTTCCAAGGCAAACGTTTTCACTTCTTATCGTCCAACAAAAATCGGGCGTCGCGCTCGTATCAATTTATTTATCAAGACGTAGCTATATACTTATCATCTGACTTTTGTTGATTAACAAGAATCGCAAGTGTGGCAGTGTACCAAGGTTATTTGTTTGAAACCACGGGTTGCAGTCGTTGAAATTCTTAACTGCGTACGTCACATTTACGTTAGCAAAAATGACTAACTGTTGTTAGAAATTTTGCAACCTTTTTACAAATTGGGCCGACACATTGGAAAATTAATGATACAATGTTATATATGTATGGCTAATACGATATAAATAAAGTTGCCAAAAATTATAACAAGAAAAATGGATTTGCCGCTGTTAAAATTACAATGGGGGGTATCCGGTCACGGACAAGTTCGGTGCTTCCCTGATTAAACTGCTGATAAGCCTAATAAAGCCAAAGAGTCGCCAGTATATTAAGAACTTAAATATTTGAAAATTTAGCAAAGCTAATAGAAAGAAGTTTTGCATTACAAATTCATAATTTGACATTGTTGATTAAAGAGTTTACCTTCGGCAAGCCTAAAAACAACTTAGACCGCTTTATCATATGTTCTTATATACCTGCGCTTGCACGATATTTTGTTTTCACCCATAGAATTTCATCCGGAAAAAGTGGAATCGGCTTCTCATGTATGTGCGGTTTTCAAATCACTGCATATCGGAATTGTGTATAAGGTTTATACTTCATTTTAAAGTATAGCATCATTTGTGTTACTATCCGCACGCACCAATCTGAAGATTATCACTAAAAATGACAGTAGCTAGCCCTCAGTGTGTTGTAACCTTATGCGTTGATTCATCTAACTAATGCGCATGTGTCACGTATCTTGAAGCGGCTCCTTTATCTGTTCTGTTGTGTCTGAAGCCACATCAGATATATGTAAGCCCTCGAGTCAACACTACATATAATGTCAAACAATTTTAATACACGGTCATTGCTGAACGGCCGCGTGGAAGGTCCAGAATGTCACTGAAAGCTGAATGTCTTTAACGTTTTGCGATTTCAAGCTAGTCTTGATTTTCTTCAGTGTCGCTCATCATTCTCGGAATGAACAACCAACAAATAATAATAAAGAACCCGTTTATAGTGAGCTGGTCACTAAACGGCTGTCACTAAAACAATGAATTACTAACAACAACAATTGAATGAATTCTATTTTGTAACTGCATGAGTGCAGAAATTTCCGTGAGTGATTGTATGTGTTATAGACTGGTACATGCAGGAACTTAAGCTCGACAAGCTATGGTGCCTTTAATATCTACTCTTTTTGCATTATTGAGAAGAGGAAATTTGTCCAATAATTAAACATCTATATATTCGACGAAATTTCTTAAGATTTCACTTTCCCTTTGCAGCACATGCTAAAACAAAGGTCGTTTTCATATCAAGTTTTTTGGCAGTATGTCAGAAATGAAGAGAAGTTAGAAAACAAGCTTCAAAACAAGCAGTTTGTACAAAGTAGCTGTCAGTGAAAACTGAACGTTTAGACAGAGTTCAGTTTTTGAATGATATCCTTTTATATGTCAGTGTTTTGAATGTCATTCTTTTCAAGGACGGTGTGAATTCTAGGTGTAGAATAATAGTTAAAATTGCTGACGTCTAGAACCATCCAGTAGCGGTGCTTAACTTGCTTATCGACCCATCTACTGGTGATTGGAGTCATTTGAACGTGGTGCAATTAGCCTTTTTGTAAGATCGTAGAGCATGAGCTTGATAATGGTGAAACACAATAATAAACTTATTTTGACTAGAAATTTTAACCTAAGTTTTAACTTTGTTTTTGATGATGGTGGTGATGAGCATGACGTTAACAACGACGATAATACCTTTAGAATCAGATTTAAATGAAATAATAACTGAGCGAGTGATTTAGGTTTAGGTATCTAACAGAGACGTAGAATGTCTGAGATAATTTTTTTACAGGATAGCAAACAAGTTGTTTAACATGGTTGGTGTCATAATTCTTTTGCCATTCTATTGCGAAATGAACGTGACCAAAACGAATTTTGTGAAATTAAAGTTAACGAAAGTTTGTTTCTCTTCCTTCATTTTGGCTCTAAAGAACTTGAAATTGAAGACTGGGACAAGCGCTTTTAAATGCTCATTCCACTCCCACGATTGGCAATTTTGCATTGAGCTTATCTATAACAAGAACAGTGCTGATGCAATTCTTTTGATAGCATTCATATTGAGTAACTTTTTTCTATTCGCACAGTAATCTTTAGAAAGTACAAGTAAGTTAAATTATTAATCACTATAGCGTCTCTCATACACCCGGTATGTGCATGTTCTCACATTGATTGATAAGTCTCTTGTAGGGATCGCTGCTGGCAGTCTTTCGGCGAAAATACAAAGATCTATCTACCCAAGATACTTGATTTCTGCTCTCTTTTCGTAGTTTATCTGTAGGTGTAAATTGAAAAAAAACTGCCTAAAAATTATTATTGAAACTTTATAATATCGGAGTTGTCATCGCAAGATTCACATGGCATACTTAAACTGGGTTTATCCCTGGAAAGGCAAATTGGATATTACTGTGATTAAATTGCTGAAAAAACTGTTTATGATAAGTTTGTCAACCAAGTTGATAAATTTGTTTAACACAATATCGTTATAGTATTAATCATTAAATTTAGGCATTCGGTAATAAGTAGATGGAGCCAAGCAATTTAAAGCAACTGTAATGAAACTGATGATGTTCAATTTTACTATTGCCTATAATTAACCGACAGTGCTGTCGAGAAAAATGCTTCACATTCAGCCCAACAAACGAAACCCCGTGATAGATTTTTTACATACGTCTTTGCGAGTCAGAACTACAACTTGCAATAGTTGTGTTTGCATGGAGTTTTTTATTCGGTGTTACTAGACACGATATTGTCTATATCATGCTCGAATATGCTACATCATATACAACTCACTAGCAAAAGAAATCCACGCAAACTCGATTAACGTTTATCACAATATTAAATTTTGACTTTTAGCCATCATAGCTGCTTTTAATCAAACTCGTGCTGCTGTTAGGTCTGACTAAACTTCTTGTAGATCTATTAGTGTTGCATGTAGGCACAGTAGTGCTGCTTTTAGGTCGTCCCAAGCTCCATGTAGGTACATCCATGTTACTTGTCGTCGTATTTATGCTACATGTGGAAGTAGCCAAGCTACTTGTAGGCATGCCCACGCCGCATTTGCTGCGCGTAAGCTCCGCAATGATTCTTGTAGAGTGTGTGTGAATCGCTGGTATGTTATCGATACATGTTGGTCGTTCAAATACCTGATGCCTGTCCACGGCAGAAGCAATGGTGCGCAATAGTTTGATTGTCCCCGGAGAAACCACCAATCCATTGAGCTTTTCTTGGAGACAGTGAAAATCCACTCGTTCGAGCTGATCTTGTGGAAGTCTTCTAGGGTATCTTTCGTGGAAGGTATCATCTCGACTCCAATACATTTTTTCGGACAAAATGCAGAGGCCCGCGAATGTCCTAAAGTTTATTGGGATGTCACGTACAATTCCTATTAAACGAGCAGCTGTCTGCCATGGCATGGTGTGTATCACGTCTGGATACACAATCTGCAGTGCCTTTCCAAGATGTCTTGCTGGCATTGTTCCTAGTATTGTATCTTTAAATTTAGAAAATATTTTATATAGGTGATTCTCTTTGTAAGAAACGATCTTACAGTAGTTATTGATGTAGTCCATTGGACTCATAGACTCAAGTTCTTTAAGATCCATTGGCAAGGTAAATCGACTAACATTTTGTGGACTAGACAATTCGTCCAATAGTTCTCGATGCATCTGAATGAATTCAGGTGCAGCATCAAGAAGAGGTTCTTTCATTATTGCCATTGTCGTCTCACTCTTTTTAACTTTTGGGTAAAATTGCAATGACATCCGATCTATCATAAACCGTGCTTTTTTTCTAGCTTTATGAGTTATGATCACAGGTTTAAGTTTCTCCATTTCATCATCAGAGATTGTCTCGTCTGCAGTTGAAGTAAATTCGACAAGGACGATGTCAGGTAGCTCTTCACTTATAACTTCATTAATAATCATGTCAGTGGAGTTTTTAATTTGGCCAAAATCATAGAGTGGTACACTTGTTTTTGATCTTGATGATGATCTTGATGATCCACTGCTTCGTTTTCGAATAATACCACCCAAATCATATGACACTCTTCCCTTTTCGTGTGAGCATATATGTTTTGGTTTAGGAGCAAGTGGTTCAGACTGGCGTTTCATTGTGACCTTTGACATAATTTCCTTTGCCGGCATACTTCTGGTCAATCGCATGTTCCTGTCTTCCTTCGGCTCATCAGCTACAATCTCACTTGCTTTTGCCGAAGGTAAGCTTGTTTCAGAAAGTTTTGCAAAAGCTATCTCGGTTGCATCTGTTTTAGTTTTCGAAATTTCTTCGTGGACGAGAGCTTCTTTACTTATTTTTGGTTTCAGATCAGTAGATAGTTCTGAAACGGAGTACGGTTTTGTGCTTTCTAGTAAATCTTCAGCTGATAAACTGATGTCTTTGGGTGCTGATGAATCTGCTTCAAATAATGAATGAGTAGATGACTTGCTTACTGTAGTGAACGTTGACGATGGCACCTTTTCAACTGATAAAGCTTTTAGGAATACCTCCATTTGTGCCGGTGTAAAAGAATCTCTTGATAGAACAGTAACTAATCTGGGTACTGGTTGTATTGCAACAGCATGTTGAACAGAACTGGCAAGGATTTCTTTAAATTTTTCAATAGAATCTGGTTTTAGCGGTTGTGATGCTGATAGCGGCAATGCTAAATCAGTTGGACTAGCTAACTGATCTATAACAATTACAGGTTCAGATGGTAATCGTTCTTTATCAACTGCTCCTTTTTTATCATATTCTGGGTACGTTCTAGTAGTTAGCAACTGTGAATCAGGTGGTACAGCAAATTGATCCTCAGAAACTGTAGGTTGAAATGATACTTGCTCTCCATCTACTGCTCCTGGAAGTTGATCAAATTTTGGGTAGGACTTTCTAGTAGTTGAAAGACCAAGCAATTTTTCGATGTCATCTCTGTCAGTTTCCTGCTCTTCACCCAAAGACGTATCTTCTTCAGCTGCGGTAAGGGGCATTTTTTGGTATTCAGCAACATCACTATAGCATCTAATAAATTCATGAAGTGAAATTTTTTTATATTGTATGTGCTTTTCTTCTTCTGTAGCTTTAACAGCAGTGAGAGCTTGGAAGAATGTTTCAGTTGCTACTTCTAAAAGTTTTCCATCAACATAAATCAGAGACATTTTTTTCTTTTTGGGTGGGGTGCATGGTTTTTGATATAATGTACGTGGTGAAGGTTTGTAGATGCTAATATGAGCGTATGGTAGCTCATAGCGCCCTGGAGGAAACTGCTGTATGCTTTGATGACGAGCTTGATGAGTGGTTGCTTTATCGATATGTGACAGAAGTCCATCATGCTGTGCTTCATGCAAGTCTAGAAGTGGCAAAATACCAGCTTGCTGGGCAGTAACCAAGTCAAGATGCGGAAAAAGCTTAGCTTGTTTTATAGCCGTGGAAAGGTCGAGGCTTGATAGTAATCCAGCATCATCTGCAGCCTGTAGATCAAGGTATGGTAAAAGACCAAGTTGCTGAGCAGAGTATAAGTTAAGACTTGGAACCAGTTGAGCTTGCTGTGTAGCAGCCTGATCAGTTTGCGGTGCATATCCAGTGTGTCCTGCAGCAACATTATTGGTGTGTGACACAAAGCCGGCCTGCAACGCTGCAGCAAAGTCAATTTGCGCTGCAATTCCAGCTTGTTGGGTAATTGCAAGAGCAATTTGTGACAACTTCCCAGTTTGATCAAACCTTAGCATAACCCCTGCCTGCTCTACGGTAGCTACGTCAATTTTTGGCACAAGTTCAACTTGCTGAGTACCAACCAAGTCAGTTCTCTCCATAAGACTAGCTTTCAATGTAACTGGCGAGCCTATTTGAGGCACAAGTCCTGCATGCTGTGCAGCACGTAGATCAACACTTGGTAGCAAGCCTGCCTTCTGTGCAGCACTGAGTAATCCATTTGGTTGATCTGAAATGTTACTATGAAAATATCTCCATGAATAAGTCCATTGCCCACGTTGGTAGTACTGTACATTATTATCAAAACACCTGGAATGTCGGTCGAGCAGATAGATATTTCGCAGCCACTGCTGAAATGGTTTTTTCTGTAACAGATCACGTAATGGCGGGGAAATTTTTCGTTGTTCAATCGGCGTACGTATAGCACGTGCAACATTACTACTAACCATGTTGTGCTCAGCTTTTTTAATATCAAAAAATGTTTTTGGTCTCAAGTATCCCTTTCGGATGGGGCTGTAAAGCTTCCCATGCCTGTGTGTTGGGAAATGCTTTTGACCTTTTGAAGCAACTATTATAGTCAGTTTTTGTTCTTGAGTGTGCTTTCGGTCTGAAGTTTCTGGTGTTTGTGCTAAGTGAACCGATCTGCCAGCTGGTCTCGAACTCGGCATTTTCTTTGGTATTTCTGACTGACTATCTCGCTTAATGCTTTTGGCCACACGTTGTTTTACGATTTCTGATCTCTGATCTGTTTTGTGTCGTAGCTTCGAAGTAGATTTTATACCTTTCTTTTCCTTCTGTAACCGGTCATCTCGAACAGTGTTTTGAGTTTTGTAACATTTCGCAATTTCTGACATCTGGTTTGTTTTGTGTACGACTTTCGAAGTAGACTTTATTGCTTTTTTTTCTTTTTGCGATTTGCTTTGCCGATTGGTGTCCTTCTCCTGATAGCGTTTCGCTACATCTGGTTTCCGATCTAATTTGTGTAACATGTTGGAAGTAGATTTTAAAGACTTCTTTTTCGGCAGTAACCCGTCTGTCCTGCTACCGTTTTGTCGATTACTAATATAATTTATGGAAGATGTATGAAGAAGATTTTAACGATTTCTTTTCTGTGAGCGCGAGAGTTACTCTAGTTACTCTAACATACAACACTTCTAATTTATCCGAGTAGTGCAGCAGCTTCGAGGTAGTCAGCTTTCGTGTTGCTTTTTCCTACAAGATGGCTCCTGATATATTTTGTTGATCAATGCTACATATTATCTTTTTTGCCATTTCTGAAGTCTGACGTCTAACCAGTTTTACCGGTTTAGAAATTGCTGTGTGCCGCAGCTCCTTGTGGCTTCCAATGCTGTCATGACAACATTGCATTTACATAGAAACGATTAGAATAAGTTACCGAAATGTCATGACTTTTTTAAAAAATTGTCATTGTAAGATCATTTGTTGCAATCTAGGGCTAAATAAATAAATAATTAAATAAATAAATGAACACATAAACAAAAACGTAAACGAGCTATATTGTAAGCTACATCGCACACTTTAAAAATAAAACAGCCTGAGCAAGTTTTTTTTAAAAATAAGTTATGCGTGGCTATCTACAACTGCCATTATTGTCTTTTTCTGAAATGACGCATAAAATATTAATAATTCAGCTTCATTTACCAGAATTTAATTAATCAGTTCATAGGCGAGGTGAATTACCGAGTAGTTACTTGTGTAATAGGTGAGTTAATTGTTGGATGAACGGGCACATCGATTTAGTATTCGTCTAAATGGTTTCGTTCGCTACTGTTATTCTAGCTGTTTACCCTCGACGAGCCAAACTGGGGCAGCGAGTGCACAGAAATCCGAACTTGATTCTGCTTGTTCAGCATCCCATCTTGGAGGCGTAGCCTTGATAGTAAGCCAGGGTTCAGGCCATATATGCCCACATTATGTAGGCCATGTCTTGGAAGGCTAACTATCTTCCTTGTTGTTATGTACCAAACTGTACAAAAACAATTTTAAAGAATAAGGCAAACAAAACGCATTTCTTACATGCAGTGTCGACATAACTTTTTTAATATGCACTTTAATTATTGTTGGAAACTTCGATTTTTCCAAAAAAGACCACAGTTTTCAGAAATGAACTAAGCCCAGAAACCATAATTATCAAGCTGAATAAGAGTAAGAAATAATTACACGCCAGTTCGCCAAAAGTCCCTTTTTACCAAGTTTTTAGCAATGTCTCGCCTGAGGCGACATGCATATTTTGACGGACGTATGTTATATCTTAACGTATAATGTAAAATAAATAGTTACACAATAATTAATGTGACAACTAACGCAAGAGACGAAAAACGCTCGTTATAACAAGTGATTTAAGCTCGTGTTTCATAAAAGAGCATTTTGCCAACTTTTTCTCTTAGAATACGTATTACTGCTATTAGATTTTATAGAGCAACTATTAAAGTTTCAGCATGCTTATTAACAGCAATTTCGAGTCTGGCTATTATTGTTTAGTGTGTATTCAAGTGAAGTGTGCCCCTTGAATCGGTGGTTGCTGCAATTAACTGACATGCAATAATTAGTTCTGTATTAAAATGAATTCCATAATCATTGTTTATTGCAGAGGTCTGCTGTGGTAAAATATCGATATCAAACCTTAAAGACTGACAAAGTTTTGAGCAAATTGGAATTCTTAATCTTTGGAAAAAAGGTGAAGCGGCAGAAGAAACCTAGTGATTTGTAGAACCTCTTTCCAAATTTCAAATAATGACTTCGCAATCTCTTTAAATTGGAGAGTTCATCAAGAGTTGTTATATTTTTCCAACTTCTGAAGGTCTTTCATTTTTTCTTAAGACGAACTACTTATTGTGAATAATTTTCAGAACTTTTGTCAAAGGCGCTTCTGGCTCAAAGAGAATTTCCTTTGATTTGCTGTTACATGAAAAATGGAAGGGAGCGCCTCTTATTGAATTCCCTAGAGTCTACACGAGCCTAGAATTCATACCAACATGATATCGTAGAATCTTCCGGATGCGCAAGTTGGTGCTAAATTAATAACGCGTATCTTCTCTGTCAGAATGCGCAAATTTCACATCGACTTCGTGTGGTGTACTTTACGCCAGTGGTTTAGAGTTTGTAGCGCACGGCGCGGCGCTTGAGTTTGCCGCCCTCCACGAAAAATACTACGTAGCAATATCCTTGTGATTTTCGATTTGTGAAATTCAACGGTGGCGCGTTGCAGTTGTGGAGATAAAGTGATAAAACTCTACTGGAAAATTTGTTTAGGAAGAAATAAATTCTCCCTACAAGCAGGAAAGGACAACTGCCACATTTTGGAAGTTTTTTTGAGAATCAGTAGCCAGCATACCTGTGTCTAAAAAACTATCATATATTTATGAAGGAGTTTACCCTGCAATTACAAAAATACCTTAACCCTAAACCTAACTCTAAGCCTAATCCTAACTTTAACCCTAACCCTAATCTACAATCGCCTGCAAAAGATCAGATCTTCGAACACCTCTGGATTTTTGTGATGCCACAACGATAGCCGAACATCGCTTTAGCAATTGGTAGTTACGTCACAGCGATAGCTAATCATCGCTTTATAAATGGTAGTTACGTCACAACGATAGCCAATCATAGGTTTAATAATAGTTAAATTTTTCTAGCGCCCAGCATGATGTGAATTTACAGAAACTGAGAAAAAAATATGGTTTGATAAAACTACGAAGATTCAAGACAAATGAGCTATCTTTAATAATTGCGGAGTTTCTTACAACATGAATCTGCACAAAGCTGCAAAACTTTTTTGACCTGGCAGTTAGCCTTTAACTCAAGAAGCGCAATCAGCAGAAATTTTGAAAACAAATAAAAGAAAAACTATGTAAATATTACAAGGATATTATTAAATTAAGCCTAGTAATTATTATGTTCCTTTGTTTCACAATTTTTCAACAGTAGAGTAAGGTGGGACAAAAGGGTCCCTCAGAGCCTACTGTGACCACGTTATTTTATGTCCGTCATATATCAAAGCGTCTGGTTGCCACCATTTCAGGCACTCCGGTGTCTGAAAAATCTAATGCAAATACAATGCAATTTAAAAATTTGTATAAAGATATTTAAAGAAGAAAATAAAGTCAATCTGTTAGAATTTTCAATTAAGATTCTAGTATTTCTTTTGTAAGGTGGTTTTTATATTCGCCCGCATTTAATTAAGTTTTTAATCTATTATTTAATTACCAGAAATGCTTTTGCAGTACTAATTATGTTAAAATGTATACTTTTTACCATACTCGAAAATCGGGTAGCATATGAAAAATCATCCTGTCTTCCTTTAAGTGAACGCATAAGCTTTTTTGCGACTAACAGAATGTAAATGTATACATTTGCAATCAAAATATGTATAATGCTCGTCGTACCTTTGATAAAATTTCACGGATTACTAGATTCGAAAATTTAAAGAAAGAATGGTCACAAACATATACAAGTCACACTTGAGTAAAGCATCACTAAATTGGCAAAGATTCATCTGCTTATGAGCTTTCACTATTCCACGCATATGTAGTGCAAACTGAATGCTGGCTGATCTGCAAACTTGAACGATTTCTAAGACGTGGTATTATGGCAAACAAGTTATATGTTACTACGTCTACAACAATAATCGACCCGTAAACTAGACAACGATTATTCAGATTAGATTAGATTTATATTTATTATATACAATGCCAATGTATTCGCTTACATAAGAACAATATGTAACATACAAAATTTATTAAATCATCAGCACATGAAGACACATCAAGTCAACACTATAAGAAAACCTGTGCATGGTTAACTTAATAAATGGCATGAATGAACAGAAAAGATAATTTAAAGAAAAAAATGATGAGCACAGGAATGAGAAATGGACGAGAGGGTGATGATTTACCTACTGTACGTGCACTATGCGAATTTTATAACACCTTTCTTCTGTTCCAACACATTCGACTTTTTCAGTGAACTTTATCAAAGTGACGACCTCTGAAAAATGCCCCCTTACTGGCCCTTAGTTATGCCACTGCTTTACCGCCACGTCCATCTCACTAAACTAAACAGCTTTTATAACATGGTGCAGGCATGCGTGATGTCACGTGAACGGGCCCACCTCGCATTTTGGTACATAAGCCGGGTTAAAGGTTTTACCCGCCTCTCTCAGTTTGCTAGGACTTCGTTACGCAGATCCAGGCTAATTGATTTGAATCCTTTTCCAATTTTTAGTTTTTGACTTTCCTCAAAGTTTGTCAAAATGGTAAGTTTGTTACAGTTATTACTCAGTCTAGTTGTAGACAGGAAAATGTGAAGTTTAAAGTAGTCTTTCTGCGTTTAAGTTTACTAAGACCATTATGTTCTATATAATCTGTTTTACCTGAGTGGAATACTAATAGGAAATGATAATAATAATAATTCGCAAAGTAAGCATTCAGTAGAAAAGTGACTGTGCCCAAAGAGCACTATCTGAAAGCATGCATTCTGTTTCCGTCTTAACTGCATTGTATTAGTAGGCGATGCCGAAAAAGCTGAATTGCGAATTAGTTTTACCTTTCATATTGATTTTAACTTTGTAAATTTACAAAACTACTAAATCCGTCATTGCCTTATTCAGTAACAGATTAAAAGGCCATGAAGGCGCGATAGTTGAAAACTAGCGCCATTAATAAAAACGTTGACTTATATTCTAATGATGCATTTGAAAAAGCGTACAAACAGGCGTGAATTCGAATCCCTGCAGGTGTCGAAGGTTTTAATAATTTTTCTAAATTTTACCCACAACGCATATGCCGGCTATTTGCTGCTTCTCGAGTCCGCTTAACCGTCGTAACCGGTATATCCTGGTCACGACCGCTGAAATAGTTATAACGCCCTGTTAGCAAACTGGTTCTGCAACAATAGTCTCCATACATAAAGACTTACTCATTGGTAATTTCGTCACGCAAAAACTCCGCGTGTCCGATTTCAGAAGTACATGCAGTCACTTATCAAGGAATCTGTGACTCTGTATCTGTATTCAGACTATTGTTCCATTAAATTTAGCCCCATTAAGCAATAAATCTTATTTGAATTATTAACGTACTGTGTGCATATTTTTTCTTGTAGCGTGAATGTATCTCAATCCACGTTGGCCAAGCTGGTGTTCAAATTGGCAATGCCTGTTGGGAACTGTATTGCTTGGAACACGGAATTCTCCCAGATGGCACTATGCCAACAGACAAGTCAGCAGGAATCGCAGAGGATTCCTTTAACACTTTCTTTAGTGAAACGGATTCCGGAAAACATGTACCCAGGGCGGTGTTTGTTGACTTAGAACCAACTGTAATTGGTGAGTAGTTCCTTTGATTACACCTGTATTTTTGGTTTTTGATCTTAGCATCTTGATGTTGATGTTAGTCCTCTCTTTCTTTGTCTGTCATGAAACTCAGTTTTATATAATTAGTTGTGTAGACGATTGCTGTTCTGTTGGTGCTGTCAAACCGGTTACGTGTGAACTTTGAGTCTAAGCAAGCAAAGCGCCATTATTTGTGTTTGTGCTGTGTGTACAATGTACATAGGTCAAAAGCAAACTGCCTCTAAAATGACTAGTTTTTCTCGTTGCTATGTGCCCAAAATACCAGAAGTAAATTGGTATATACATACGTATACTCTATGCCCAACATTTACTTTTTTAAATGTTGATGCACATCCTTTAATATTAAGGCACTGAAATTAACTGAATTAGCATAGGTGTCTTTGCCCTTATGGCAGATTAAAAATTCAGAAACAGTTCTTTCTTATTAATTTATAAACCACAAACATAGCATATCTGGTGTTTTGATATGTAAAAGCAAAGTACTACTTTCATAAATGAATTGTTTAATAATTACTCTTAATTATAATTATAGCATCTAAAGCATGATGACAGTATCCGGTAATCCGCACATGTATGATGATTTTATAGACCTATGAACTGCTCCGCCAATGTTACCTTTTCTTTACACTGTATGCGAATAGCACCTTGTTAATGTAAATAGTGACCTATGAGGTATAACAAACTTACTGGATAAGTCGATGTTAACTGCTAAGTTTTACTTAATGATTTTATGTTACTTTTAGATGAAGTACGTACAGGGACATATAGACAGCTGTTTCATCCGGAGCAGTTGATAACTGGCAAAGAAGATGCTGCCAACAATTATGCTAGAGGACATTACACTATTGGCAAAGAGGTTATCGATGTTGTCTTGGATAAAATTCGAAAACTGGTAGGATTCGATTTGATAGCTTTAACTACATAATTACATCAGAATATAACTTGTACATGAATCAGTTTGACAGTTCATAATGAAAACATATTCTAGCTTATAGATTGTTTAATACATTTCAGACTGATCATTGCACTGGCTTGCAAGGGTTCTTGGTGTTTCACAGCTTTGGAGGCGGCACTGGTTCCGGTTTCACTTCTTTATTGATGGAACGTCTTTCGGTAGATTATGGCAAAAAGTCCAAGTTGGAATTTGCTGTCTATCCAGCACCTCAGGTATAAATTTATTCGTCTGCATATTAATAACCAGTGTTTACATGTTTTTGCCTACATTGTCTGATAATTATGTGTGATGGATGTGCATGTTTTCGAATGTACGTGGAGTAATGTTTTGCTATTATCAAGAGATGCTATGTCATTAGTAAAATATGCATAATGTAGCACTTGCTGATATAATATAAGCTACTTTGCATATCAACACATTATCGACTAAATTTAGATCTCATACACATTCTTTCAACAGTTAGCAGTGATTATACTAACCATGATTATTTAATTTGTTTGTCGTGTTTCATGATGTTTGTCTATACTTCATGCAGTTTTAATCTTTGCCATACAGGTGTCCACAGCAGTTGTTGAACCATACAACTCTATCTTAACTACTCATACAACTCTGGAGCATTCTGATTGTGCATTCATGGTAGACAATGAAGCCATCTATGATATCTGTCGACGAAATCTGGACATTGCTCGTCCAACCTACACCAATCTCAATCGTCTGATTGGTCAAATTGTCTCTTCAATCACTGCATCTCTACGATTTGACGGTGCATTGAATGTGGATCTTACCGAATTCCAGACTAACTTGGTCCCCTATCCACGCATTCATTTCCCATTGGCCACTTATTCACCAATTATTTCTGCTGAGAAGGCTTACCACGAGCAACTGACGGTTGGTGAGATTACAAATGCTTGCTTTGAACCATGCAATCAGATGGTAAAATGTGACCCACGTCATGGTAAGTACATGGCTTGCTGTTTGCTTTTCCGAGGAGATGTCGTGCCAAAAGATGTTCAGGCAGCAATAGCAACCATCAAGACCAAAAGGACTATCCAGTTTGTTGACTGGTGTCCAACTGGCTTCAAGGTTGGCATCAACTACCAGCCACCCACAGTAGTTCCAGGAGGAGACTTGGCCAAAGTTCCTAGAGCTGTTTGTATGCTTAGTAATACAACTGCCATTGCCGAAGCCTGGGCACGTCTCAATCACAAGTTTGATTTGATGTATGCTAAACGTGCCTTTGTTCACTGGTATGTAGGAGAAGGAATGGAAGAGGGTGAATTTTCAGAGGCACGTGAAGACTTGGCAGCTTTAGAGAAAGATTATGAGGAAGTTGGGCAGGATTCCTATGACGATGAAGAAGATGACGGCGATGAATACTAATAAAAATGGTTTTACTATCATGATTTTTTAAAACGTCTTCCGTTCATCATACTGCTTTTTTTCGGAATAAATAAAGATTTCATTTTAATTCTTTAATTTAATTTAAAGACTTTTTTATTTTGCTTTGAATGCTTTTTGAAACACTTTATTGCTACTGCAAACCAAGGTTCAAAGGCCGAGTTCACTGCTCATACCAGGGCAAAGCTTCACACCATACTTGCTATATTGCATATAATGTATTTTTGTGACTTTTTTGCATGCTGTCAACTTGATAATATTTTCAGACAAGGAAGCAAATTCTGGCAATTTTTCAGAGAAAAGAACAAGCTGAGCCTAGATGACTTGAAAACCTTTAGTACTCTATTTTCTGAAAGTATGAAAACGAACGCAAGTTGAACCTAAACGCCTTGAAAACCTCTGGTATTTTATTTTCTGAGAGTATAAAATATCACTAGCAATAGTGAATATGCTGTTGAATGCAATCTCTTTATACAAAACAGACGATTTTGAGCAGAGTGTCCATATGGAAAAAGCAGTTCTCAAGAACGTTTTTTATCTTTAATGTATGATGGCCTGGTAATGACAGAACACTATTTTGATAATAGCTTGATAAACTGACACCAAAAATAAACATAAATGGAAACTTCCATTTTCGACAAGAAAAAAAGCATTCAGTGGCATGCCATTCAACTGCTCTAATGCCAGCAACAACTCTATATGTCTATATCTCTGCATGACCATGAATTATTTAAATTCATAATTTGTGCAGGAGCATTTATTGCTGAGCTTTATCACCAATAGATTCCCAGATAAGGTACTCTCTGACAACTGGTTTAAACAAGTTAATGAAAATTTCACATCAACGACAAGTTTGCGAAAAAAGCATTAGAGTATACATTGCATGTCAGTTCTATAATTACTTTGGTCTTTATTATATTAATATAATATTTCTTTTAGTTTACAAAATTTTTTTATGTACATTATACATACAGCATGATTATCTTTAACAATGTACATTTACTATAATTCATGCATTTCAGTATTACATACATGATTCTAAATAATGGCATATATAGAATGTCTTACGTATGTACAAAAATAACAAGAACTAAAACAATTGTAAAATTACTAAACAAGCTACATAAAAACAATATTCTAACGACCTTCTAGACTGCCAAACTGTTTCAAAAACTGCAGAAACGTGTTCACTTGTCAAATAATTAAGTCACAAAAACATAGTTATACCACGTGCATGAAATTAAAGATATGTTAACGTAAATCTATACAAGCAACAAAAGCAGTCATACAGCATAATCCGGGCTGATTTGTTAATGTGAAATTGAAATGAAAATTCAAAACAATAAAGCATTTAACAAGAGGCCAAATCTTTTCATAATTTAAGATGTTATAATACACTAGCTGACATACCCATACAGGTGAATTGCAGAAAAGTATAGCAGTGGTCAACTTGTCAGTATAAAAATATAACGAGCTAAAAATAATCTATTTTCATATTTACAACATTTACAAAATAATAAATTTGGTTTCAAAATGAAACAAGAATACTGATTTTCAATGGTTGACATCAGAAAGAACTTCGTTGCTGTCTTGCATCACTAAACACTTCTAACAAGAGTCGCATATGTACAAAACTTGGCTTCATACAGATGTTTCATTTTTAAGTGGTTTGAGTAGATGCCGATCCTTCTTTGATGTGATAGGATCATTGTAGTATGTATGGTCGGGAGTTGATGCTTCAGAACTCGTGCTGCCACTTTTGCTGGAGCGAAGTTTTTGTGATTCTGATGGGTCTGAAAGAAGAAGGTCGTTAAGCAAGGAAGAATTCACTTAAACTACACCAACTTAAAAATAATGGCACGTTAACCTATGTCGATACTGAGCTCAAAATGGCCATCGGTATTTCTGAATCCATTTGTTACTCTTAGTTCTTCTAGCAGTCTTTAATCCTAGTGGGAAATTTAAAAACTAAATCCACTTCTCTAAATGATTCATGTTAGTTCAGCAAATTTAGTAAAATCATTTCAGTCCTATTGCCGGCTTTAAAATAAGGCAGCATACGTGTCGTTACAATTAAATACCAAAAGGTAGCCTACCCTGGTGTGCCAGGAGGCTTGATACAGAAAATTATAGCAAGAAAGTCATTATTGTGCCAAAAAAATGTTATGTGGCAACTGTAATACTACAATGATTAAAGCAGCACATTTTACTGCTTAGTTTTTAATACAAGCTTGTAACATCGACATTATTTTTCACCTGCTGTTGAATCCATATATTCCGGATTATCAACTGCCGATTTCCCATTAAATGTAGGTCGCGTAATACCTGTTCTAGGCGTAGGCGTTTTATCTGCGTATTCTGAAAACCCAGAAGAAAACACAGATTAATTGGGAATGTTAAGCAAAATGCCAGTAAAGTTAAAAGTGTCCTGTTCAGGGTTTTAATCCGAGGCTCAACTTACGACTGCAGCAATTTAGCCAATTTAGAAGCAACATGAAATATTTGGAAATTTATCTCAATAATAGGTTAAGTAATTTCACCCGTTTCACCTTTCTCGTTTGTGCATATTATATTATACAATCACTGCTAAAACAAAGTTCATGTGCACAAATCAGTAAATAAACCTTATACAAGTTTGACTAATACACAATTTTCACGAAAATTACTATAAAAGACAAACTTCTAGAATGTCAATATTTATGAGGTTTCCTACATTTTTTAATTACTACTACCATTTGAAACACTTGGTATCATATTTACAGAGGACAATAACCAACCTATTGGCTCATCATCTAAGAGATCAACATATGGCTCGGGTGCAACCTCTGGTGGTTTAGCTGCATTGTTCGGTAGCAAATAGTCGTCTTCATCGACTGGAAGCTGAATCTTGACATCACTTCTCTTGTTGGAGTTATAGTGTGGCACATTTCGGTTTGAGGAAAATGGATCAGTAGTTACATCCGATTCTGAAAAATTACACAGTTGTAGTAGGTTCATTTACTAATTTCACTGCTCACAAAGAAAATAGTAAATTCCGGTCCTTCAGTACTATATAAAGAATTGCATTCTACAATATAGGACAAAACATTCTATACTAACAATTAAATAATTATTTTTTACTAATCATGAATAGCAACCCATTTGAACAAAGGCAGCAGTAACTGTCACATTGATGGAAAATGTTCCTTCTACCAGTTATTGGAATATCTATTTTTGCAGCAACTACACGCGTTATCATCTGTTTCTTCAGCATCTATTTGTATTTACATCTACTTTAGTAAAGGAAATTTAAATCTTTCTCGTAATTGTTGTATGTTAAGGTATATCACCAAAAGTAGGTTGTCGACTATAATGACTTAAGTGGCTATTCATTTCCAAGGGCAACTGCACCCGGGTCTAACATTTATGCTGTTTTATTTTTGCAAATATCTGTAAAAGGATTACCAAGCAATCATTAGTTTACTAATACATGTATTCTCATTTGCAATTTTAATGTTGTCATATCTTTTTAAAAAAATTCAGTGACATTTGACACTAAATTAGTAACTTTCTAGGCCTAATAATCTTTCACTTATTGAGAGGCGACAAGCACCCAGTAAACAAAACCATAAAATGCGAATGTCAGCCATTGGTTCCACATTTTCTCTTTAATTATATATTATTATTGCATCAAAGTGCCATTTTTTAACTATCCCGAGTACATCGGCCTTGCTGTTTGTTTGATTGCCGGATAGCACCAAGTGTTTCCATTAGCTGTGTATGAGACATGTTTTTGTATTTACTGTCTCAGCAGATGGCATCTTCCAGTCGACTGTGTCCGGTAGAAAAATATCCTAATTTTAGTTATTATCAATTTACCATGTTTGTTAAATGTATTTATGATTTTCGTATACATGTATTATTGTTTTTTTTCAAACTTATGTTCCTACCTTATTGCAAATGCCTAAAATTTCATTTGTTCAGTTTGCGCATTGAATAGAAGTCGTTTAAGAATCGTGTACCAAAAGCTCCCTTCTACATTAGTAAGGTAAGCAAGTTCTACCTGTTTGATCCTGTGATAATTCTTTAAGGGGATCTGATGAATACCGTCCCGCCAAACTGTCTTCACGACCACGAGCTCGAGGTGACCTGTTTTCTAAATGCTCATATTTTTTGTCTCGGTGACGTTTGTTTACTCCACCAGATGCTGTTGTTCCATCCTCTTCTGCTACTGGTAAAAGCTGCAGATAGAGACAATTACTATTATTATTTTCAGTAGAAGTAAAAGCCACAGCACAAGTTCAGTTTCAACATCAATTGAATTTTGTTAGACAAGTGAATGCAAAGATTAATGTTAACCAAGTTTCACTTTCAAAGAGACAGTTTGTCAAACAAGTGGATCTAACAAACTTAAGAGCATGAGCTAAGAATGTAAATTTCTCTTTTAAAGAAAAGATATGCGATTTATTTTCAGATGCAGCTCAAATAACTCATCAAGAAATATTACATTGTTACAGCGTACAGCATTCACATTTCATGTAGTACTATGTAGAACTTGAAAAATTAACTTCTATACTAACTGCTAGACATTGACACAACCCTTTTAATAATTGGTGTTCTCATTAAAAATTGATGCTTTTAACATATCTATGTTTTATTAAACTAAGCAAAAAACTACTTAACAGTAAATAAGTACTAGGCCTACTTTGTGAATAAGTTTAACGATAACTAATTTTCTGAGTTACTCATGCATGTATGGCTGACGAGTTTCTGATAACATGGCAGCCTAATCCATCGTGTGAATTACATAAGCCCCCCTTCGAGTATGTTAGGCTGGTTTAATATAAGTGTTACGATACCCCTAGCAGATATCATTACATCAAGAACAAATCACTAAGTTCTTTTTGCTAAGGATACGAAAATAGATTTATAAGTTAAATATTAAATATTTAGTAAGTAAAGATGATGTCTATCAATGTTGCTGATATTATACAAAAACTCTGAACTTGATAATGAGTGTAAACAAGATTTATTAACAATTTACCTTTGTAGGTGATGATACATGTTGTGGACTAGTGGTTGGTGTGGCAGGAGGTGGAAAGTCAGGCATATCAACGACGACTTTCCCTTCTGATGGCGTCAAGTACTCTTCAGCTTCCACGATTTTCTTCTGTGGTGTATCATCCATCACACTCAAACTACGCAGGAAGGCATCATTGTCTTGCGGAGTGTAAGAAGGCAACCGCAAAAGTTCATCACCTTTCACGACTAGATAACGCCCGGGATCACGTGCCATTTTAGCGAACTCTTGCGCCAATTCTGAAAATGTAGGTCGACTTTCAGCATCGAGCATCCAACCTGAAAAAATGTAATTATAAAATATGGAATTTAGCACTACACTGATATTTGAGCAATTTACTCTGTTAAATAGATAAATGATGAATCAATAGAAAAAAATCACAATTTCACAAAAGACAGTAAATTACATATCAAAAGCTTTAAACAAATTGCAATTTAAGACTTACTTAATATAAACTATAAATTATAAATTTTGATATTTTTTTACATTTTATCATGATCATGTATACATCTATAGTACACATTGTCGGCTGGGGCAATCGTTCGCCTTTCTCTAACAAGTCGGGCACATCACGAGCAGAAATACTCTCATAAGGACGTTCTCCATATGTGAAGAGCTCCCATATTGTAACTCCGTAACTCCAAACATCGCTCTTGTGAGTAAAGACTCTGTGCTGAATACATTCTAAAGCCATCCATTTAATGGGCATCTATAAAAGGTTTGCAATCATTAGTGCATTTACATTCACCAGTTTTTTTACGCAAGATCTTGATTAAGTTTGCAAAAACAAAACCATTTAATATAAATATTTGTACTTTATTCATAAATATGTGCTGCACATGTCTGATGAAACCAGGTAGTGAAGCATATCATGTTTGTTCACTTATTGTTGTTACACTTTATTTTTTTATTACCTAAGATGTTGTCATCAATTCTATTCGATAGAATAGAAAACAAACACATTGCCTTTATTGACAATGAACACAATACCATAGTTCTGAGAAAGAACAAACTAAAGTACCTTTCCACCTGCTGCTTTGTACTCTTCTTCATTGATATCAAGAAGTTTTGCCAAACCGAAATCAGTAATTTTCACCAGATTAGAGTTTTGTACTGTAAAAATATTATAAATTAGGATTTATAAGACTTTTGTAATTATAATACTGTAAAAAAATTTAACTGATTCAGCTGATGTCAAATATTCTACGTAGATACACAATGTCCAAGCTATTCGTACATGAAGTAAACATTTCAAAAGAGTTACCCAACACATTTCTCGCTGCTAAGTCTCTATGAACTAGTCTCTTTTCTTCCAAATACTTCATTCCTTTAGCTATTTGTGTACACCAGTTCAGCAAAGGCCGTGATCCGATTTTATCCTTGTTCTTGCGTACATAATCAAGGAGACATCCGAGTGGAATGAGTGGTGTTACAAGGGTCATCTGAGAAGTCATGCATACGCCGAGTAATCGCACTAGGTTAGGGTGATCCATGCTAGCCATAACATGTGCCTCCTGAAAAACACAAATATCAAGTAACTATTAACACTTTTGGTACGGCGAGATCTGTTTCACAGGTCAACATCAGATTGTCTTCAGATTGAGCATTTTGGCAGTTTTTTTGCCACTTTATATAGTAATTGTCAATTACTGATATTTGGAAATTTTTATCTTTCAACACTCAACTCGGCTTGCATGGTACATGTAGTGGTTGCAGGATTATTCACAACTAAAGTTTAAGAAGCCCTAAAAATGTCACTTAGATGCTTGATTTTTTTGAAACTTCTGAGGGACAGAAACACTTTTGGATACTGCTCTATAATGTAACCTTTCTTTGTGGGTAGCTTTTGTTACTGCTAAATATGTCTTATTTCACTGGAGAGAATAGTTTTAGTGGTGCAAAGTACAAACTACACAAAATTTGAAATATCAGTTTCTAATGAAAAGCAATGGATTAGTAAAATATGTTAACGGATTTGATATTTTATGCTCACTTAAACACAGAAATCTTGTTTTACTGCTCATTTAAAAACAAACTTTTTTTTTAGCTAGCTTCAGCTCCTCCAGTAAAAGCAAAAGCATATTAATATGCATACCTCTACCATTTCTTTGTTAGAATCAGGACTAGTCCCCTCTCTCAAAACCTTGATAGCCACAGGTATCTTTACTTCTTCTCCTTCTGGAATCCACACTCCTTTATAAACAGTGCCAAATGCCCCATAGCCGAGTATACCTCCCTTGCGAAGTTCCAACTCTTTGATGATGCGAAGTCGAGAAATGTTTGGACGAGCATTTGTGGGAGTCAGCGGTTCACTATCATCAATTCCAGTCATACGGAGGGTCATTTTCATTGTGTTTTCCTCGGCTTGTGCCTTCTTGCGACACTGGTATATGATGATGATTACAATGACACCAATCACTGCTGCACATGCCAGAGCAGTTCCAATGATCACACCAATCCTCATTCTGTAATGCATAAAAGCAAAGTTGACAATTACATAAATTAAATAATATAAAAATACGTAAAGCAGTTAAAAGTATGTCATAAAAACAAATACTGAGGCAAAATAATAAAAAATAAAATAAAAAATATAAAAAATAAGATATGCAAAAAAGAAATTTGTGGTGCTAAATTCTTGGATTCTAGGAATTAGTGAAAATTGTACCTTAGAAGTCTATCTTAGTGGAACAGGAATGTTTAAAATATGAAAGGAAGCTCAATGCATTGTTAGATGATGATAACATAAAAAGATAATAAAAAAGAAATTTCTTATACTTACGATCGAGGTTTTGTAGCAACACAGATGAAATTATCGATGCCCTCGCGCTGAGTTTGGAATGGATACTCTGGGGGACATTCACCTGTGCAATTAAACAGTTTCTCTTCTTCGTCATAATAGACTCGTAATGCTCTGCAAGAGTTACATTCTAACGATGTTGGTCCATAACAACCTTTATCGCACTCACGGTGACACTGGTGGCAGAAGTTGGTACTATTCTCGAGGTAAGTGTTCTCGTCACATTCAGCAACACAGTTTCCAGCAGGCACATTCTTAAAGTACTTGCATTCCGGACAAAATGGTCCAGAATTTTCGCATGTAGCACATTGTTCAAAGCATTGCTTGCACACCTAAAGGAAAACAATTGTTTAAAAATAACAATATGACCACTTCATTATTTTATTTTAGCTTTTAGATGTGATAACCCAATTGAAAATGCATTATACAACTTTTAATAAATAAATACCCACAAAAATGCATTGATATAAAAACATATCAGTCTAAATGTTATAATAGGAACAAATTAAACAAACATGTGCAAATACTAAATAAATTCTTTAACAATAATAAACTTAGGCTCTGAATCAATTTGTTGCAAATGTAAGATTAATACCATACATACGAATTAAGATAAAAACGTACTGGTTTTCCAAACAGAATATCATCTTCTTCTCTTACACTGCTGTAATAGAATCCGCGAGGACAATTAGAATTATGAGGCAAACAGTAATCCCATCGGCGATCCGATTCACTTTCCCGTGATGTTTCCACAGCCATGTGGCAGCTGATACAACCACCATCACCAGGAAAGTTTCCAGGTCCGGAACATCTGCAGTGGCAATCATAAACACAATTACATTTTATAAACCACATTTTAAATCTAGAAGTAGGGATGGAAACACTAAAAGCCATATGAGCAGCAAAGAATCTGTTTTTGAATGGAAAACAGTTTTTTATAATGGCACAAAAATATTCTTTAAAAATATATTTTAGACAACATTTCAAATGATGTCTTACAGCCTATATAGTTAACAGTATTAGCATTGAAAAAAGTTAAATTCTGAAAAATTATAGTCAAAATGAGTAACTGCCAATAGCCATCATACAAATATTGTCAGTAGTAAAACCATTTATTATATGAACTCAAGTCAAGAATCATGGACTTGTAAGCCAAATGATCACTTACCCGTCAATGCAAATTTCGTTGCAACCCTGGCACTGACCAATAGTATCCACATATTTCATTTCTGGACATTCAGCCACACAATATGGTCCATCTTTAACATTTTTACATTTCTCACAGTCTTCTGGTCCCTTACCGCTGCATGTACCTTTACATTCCATGTGGCAGTAGCTACACGTGTTGTTGTCAGACTGGTAAATTCTATACACAAATAAAATGCAATAAAAATTTTAATTACTCAAAAAATATGAAGCATGTGCTAATAAAATAGAATAACAAAGACTCATCTTGAATACATATGAATTATGACTTACTGTATGGGCCAGTTAATAGCTAAACTGCACAATTTTGCAAATTTGAATGACAAAAAATAGGAAACTATATTCTGATTAGTAATTACCCAATTAGAACATGAATAATTTGACGGGTATATTAGTCTCAAAAACGGCATCACATTTTTTAGTAATTTGTGCATCTAGATTCGTTATAAAATAGTATAGAGGTTTAAGGTCATAACTAAGTAACCTTACTAAAATTAGAATATACTTCACTGAAACGCATGTCAACTACAAACTCGTTTATTGCGCATGTGTTGCAATACAGATATTCCCACAATTACTAAGTTTGTCAAGGTATACTTACCCTGGTTCCACAGTACAATCTCGTACACATTGATCTAACAACTGGAAAGTTTTGCAAAACAGGCAATCATTATCATTTGGACCCCAACAACCATCACTGGAACACTCGTCTGAGCATACCATACCATCTCGAACTATTAATACCAAAACAATTGTATCATTTGCTCTGTTACAATTATGTAACAATTAATATAACAAATTAAAATGTTATAACTATTATTACAATATAGCTCTAAAACTTTGTTACTTGCTTGAAAAAAATGAAAATCAACTTTATGTTTTAAGTGCAATACAAGAAAGATCTTATAGACTAATTATAAACAGTTGATTGCAAATTACAAAGAAAATATTGTAAAATACAAAGAAGAATTGAAAAATAAGAAAAATGGTTTGTTCTAAAATCACTAACAACCATACAAGTATTGTAAGAAGACAATTGCGAACAGTTATTTAGAAGCATGTGCAACTACATCAAAAAATAAGAGAAACCCCAGTTCTGGTCAACGTATCTACCATCACATTTTAACAAGACAGCATTTTTGGATGATAATGATAACAAAAATGAATGCCTTATACCTACCCATCCTCAACGACCCTCACTGTACTACAAATATAATCATACCATACAGTCTTAAGCTGTATTATATGCTGATTCTAGAACGGCAGAGTAAATAATAAATAGTTTTTTTCTGCGAGTTGTTTCATTGTTTCCCATTGCTGAACAAGATTAACAAAAAGTGGCTTACCACAACTAGTATAATTGCCGTTGTTCTGAATAGAAACTTTCTGGTTTTCAGGATTATTTAGAAGTGTCTTCCAGTTTATCCTATCCACAAAACACAGTCTGGGATTTCTTGTTACAAAAACTCCACCATTAAGGATGTGCTTAAGGCTTTTCAGATCCAGTGACTCGATGTGATCGATCTGCTGTAGGTTTAATGCAATCTTGTCACTAGAAATGGCAAAAATTATTGGTCAGTAAGTATACATTAACACAAATTCACAATAATTTAACGAACAAGCCATTCAAAAACTAAACTTACAATAAACTATACGCTAGTAATCAACTGCTTAGAAACAGCTACTGCTTCAATATTTCAACTCTTTTCTTGCTATCAGCAAGAAGGCATAATACCAATAGAGAACAAAAATAATTATCACACAAAGCTGTCAGGCTGCTAAATTTTACAATTTTACAAAAAAATATGCTCTATAATACTGTCAATTTTATAAATTTTGAGACGTAGAAAATCAATATAAAAATTTAAATGTAAATTTGACAGTTCAAAAGCTTCAACCACTACATGTAGTTTGTTACACATAATTTTGTATATGAACTAGAGAATATATTTTTCATTCATTAAAATTCAAAGTAAATATAGAACAAAATCGTACAGTTGTAAGAAGCCTAAAACAAAATGGTAAAAGCCTGGTAGACAAATATAACAGTTTAATGGTAGTACTGTGTGGTTTGATAAAATGATAATATTTGAGAACTTATGAGTAAAATCTCATAAATGATTGAACTGAAAAAACTCGAACTTTCAAAAATCACGTGCAGCAGGGTGACCAAATCAACTCAAAGTGTCTTAATAAAACTAACTAAAAGCTAAATAAGATATTAAATGGTATAACATAAAAGCAGACAAAACAATTTACTAATAACATAGGGAATGTGTTATGGGCAATGCAGGCAATAGTGTATTCAGCTCACCTATCCTTCAGTCCGCTCTTCCTGCATTAAACAACATTCAAACATAAGCATGATGCAATACAACAAATACATAACAACAGCAATGACAACAACAAGAATTATTCAGTAGAAAGAGAGTCTTTATAACTACAATCTAGAAAACATTCAAAGAATTGTTAGGTTGTAGATGGCTAAGTTTAGTTATCATTGCTGAAATAAGAAGTACTTAAATTAATTTCCATTGTTTCTTTAGAAAAAGTGACAAGTAGAAAATGTGAGTAAGTATTACAGTAGTTACACAAATAGCTAGTCATACACAACAGTTAGTTTACAAGTAGAAAATTGATTTAGAAATAGGATTAAAACACGATGATTCAGTGAAACTCTGTTTACACGTAATTAGTTAGGCAGATCAAAAAAGGAAACAAAAATTGTTAGTATGTCTATGTGGTTGTTATGGTGTGCAATGCGAGTAACAAATTAGGCATTTCGTGAAACTTCACCGAAATACAGTTTGGTGGAAGACACTTGGTGGAAGCAGCTATTCTACAAGGGTCATTGCTGAACAACCAATGATTACACCATTTTTACTTTGATAATTTTTTGCCTGCTTTCCAGAGAATCAGTGGGCACATTTGTAAGGCTATAGCATAATATCGTTTGACATAGAAATGTAAATAAACTTTGACACAGCAAATAAGTTTGTATATTGATTCTGCTCCAGTAATTTGGTGTTTATACATGTATGATAAATTGATCATATGGAGATTATAATCATATTGACACGTATACAATTTAGTCTCTTTATATCTCTCTGGAAACACCTTTTCGGTTTCTACAAAAAAAAATCACATGGAAATGATTATGAAAATTACGTTTATTGCATAGTAGAATCTTCAAGATGAGTAATAATTACCCGTATAGTACTCGTCCACGGATTATTTCCAGATTTCTAAATGCTGACAAGTTGCGCAACTCGACGTGAGAGCCTTGTATGTTCAAGAATCCCGTGATTTCTTTCACTGTTTCAAACACTTTCAGGTCATTTGGATGCAGAGCAACTACCTCACCTATGGTGCCATTAGGAAAAAATCTGAAATAATACATAAATAATGTTAATATTCAATATCTCAAATTAAGAACAGTGAAAATCCACAATAATTAAAATAATTTAGAAGACAAACAGGTAAAAGAACAAAAAGGCGTTAAGTTGTGACTAGTCCCCTAACTCGAACAAAAACATTTTCAGATATAAGTACATTATTATATAATAGCTTTAAAAATATGAAGCTTAATTTTATATTCCTCTGTTAGTGTTACACAACTGTGCCATACTGCAATTTTCGCTTGTACAAATCTGATATTGAAAAATTGTATTCAATGGAGATGCCATTACTAACTGAACTTTTGGGCCCTCTGTTAAGTTTCTAACTTACATTTAAATGCAAGATACAATTTTCACAATTTTTATAGCAAAATGTAATAAAATGAGCTAAAGTAAAAAATGTTCCATTTTCTTTTACTTTTAACTTAACAGTGTGCAACTTTGTTTTCATATTTTCTTCATACAAGAGGAAGTTTATTAATTCAAAATTGTGGCAAGAATTGTGCCTTTGTACCTGGCTATAATAAGTACTTGTCAAGAAAGTAGGTGCTTTTATTGTAGACACTTAAAATACATACTCAACATAAGTTCTAAAGACATGAGACAGAATATTCAGGTTGCCGTCGATAATAGTACATCCTTCAAAATTCTTTATGGTTGTTGAGCTAACTTGTCCACCAGAGCAAGCTGTAAAAGAAAAAATATATAGTGCAACATAGAATTTTTCAACACACGTTGTAGATTGTAAATGCAAAACACTTACATGAGCATGCAAAAATATTGTTGAAGTAAAAAACAAAAAGAAACAAACAGAAATGTATTGTTACTTGTTCACGAAACTATTGCGAAATTATGTTGAATGCAATACTTTGTAGTTTAATTGCAGTTTTGTAGTACTGTGTTTTTAGCTATTATGTTAAGCGGGTCATTAACACAATCGTAAATGACACATTCTAATAAATTCAGCTAATAATTAATGTAAATTAAACAGACAACACAGTTATGCCCATTAACAATGTTTGCCGATATTTCTATTTTTAATAAACAGTCTGCACTGAACAGATGGCTTTATAGTGAATAATTTAGAACAACAGTCTAGGTTTATAATTTTTAAAGCAAAAAATGTAAAGTGTAAAATTATAAAAGGACAAAAATATCTTTTCCAGCAAAAGTTTATTCACAGAAAAAGGAAATCAATAAAACTTATTATGCTTTAATCATATGCTGTTAAAAATATTTAATTACTTATCACTAACGTGTGTCCTTCTTCTTCCAAATCAGATTTGTATTAAGTTTCAAACATAGCTGAAAGGCATGCTAATTTATTAAGAGCTGCTATAAAATTTCCCAGATTGCACGAATAACAACGTCATTTTTAATCATTAAATGCTTGATGAAAAGTATTAAAAACTAGTTGCTATCATTAGGTGCTAAAATTATAGCTTGCCAGTAATGTAATAAAAATTTATATAATTTGTAAAACTAAAAGAAAACCAAACATATAAGATTTTGCAGATCTCATGCAGACAAATGCACACAATGCACATAAAAGAGGAGCAACAAAAAAAGATTAGTTTCAAAACATTTATTGCTATTGATTATTTCTCATTTACTGCAAGATCTTGTAACTAATTATGCAATTACTGAGCTCCATTGATTTAGCATAAAATAATGTTTTCCATTGGATTAGGATAAAATGGATTCGCCTGTACTAAATTTGTGCCAAAAAGTTTGTGCAATAAATGAGAAACATCATTTCCTTAAACACGAATTTTTCAATTCAAGCATAGCATGAAGTGGACAGAAAAATGGCGTACGTACTTGTATTTATCATTTTTGTTTCAACAGCTGACCCATCTGACAGCAGGGAATAGAAAAAGTATATTTGAGAGAAATAATCATTAGCATAATTTTATGCTACATGTAGAAGCAGAAGCTAAGAAAAGGTCTAGAACACAGTAGACAAATTAATAGCAGACAGATAAAGAACATCACAGGAAGATAATCTCAGGCAATATGCTTATGATAGTGACAAAGGTTTTGCATTATGTGCAACCAAAATAAGAAATCAATGAGACAATATTGTCAAGACTGGTTTTTTACGTCTCTTGCAGTTACTTGACAACAGTAAAGAGCTTTTAACTGCAACAAGTGCGAAGCTTTAATCTTGAGACCATTTGAAATAAAGGAATTATCGAAAAAAACAGTGCTTTTCAAGACAATCGCCAGATCATTATCATATAAATTATATTACATAATATCAGTTCAAATTGCTAAAAAGCAACAGTTTGGGGGATGCAAGTGTTGTAGGATAAAGGCTATTTTAGGCTGGGAAGATTCATTTACTAACTTAAAGCTTCTATTTCAAAATTTCAAAATAAAAAAGTCCTTCATAAAGTACTTCTGAAGCAGTTGCAGCTACTGTTTGCACAAAGGCGAAGCTATGTAAGCACAATGGCAATTACAAAGTTTTGATTTTGTATAGCAAATTGATAAAACCGCTGGGTAGTGTTTTGTCAAAATAAATATGTATATAATGCAAGTGTAACCGATTTTTGTTATATTTCCCTACTCAAGATTTAACTCAGTTCCTAACAAAATTTTCCCATCAGTTGCAAAACTTATTTTGTAAGCAAGAAAAAACTTAACTAAGCATTTCTTTTAGCTTAAACAGAAATTTATTATGATGTAAACTAACAAAAATTGGTAAAAATTCCAATAGGAGCACAGGTGAAAATTCTGTATAGAATTTTTTATTTTAAAACTGGCAAGTTAACAAAATTAAATCTGTATGCTGGAAAGCCAATATTTGCCAATAATTACGTATAATACATTTTTAGGCAACATACTCTATTATTTCTAGGTTAGGGTTTTGCAGTGAGTTTCCATTGTTGTTAGGTTAAGTTTCAGAGGTTAGTGTCAGAGTCTCACATATATTCAAGTTACGGTTTTGCGTGAGAAGTAGTAATACAGGATCCAAATTAGCATCTATCTGCAGGTGTAATACAAATGCGATTATGATTCTGGAATATCTTAATCTCTAAAGGAGGGCACCTCTAATAACAAGTCGCAAGTCTCTTAAAAACGCTGATATTTTTGTCTCTTCCCAATTTGATATTGCAATTGCGATTTTCGATGTTCTCCACCATTAAAGGCAGGCACCTCTAATAACACACGTTTAGATCATTGGGCACCAATCAGAAATTCAGTTGACTAAATCAAGCCAAACCAATACAATATACAATAATGTCAGCAAAAAGCTATATATGACGCCATGAAGTTTTGATGGAGTTTCTTATGGATTTACCTCCGGAATAGGTAATAACTATTAAGATAATCAAGCTTTTATCTCGAACTTTGCATCGTATACGTTTTACAGCTTTGCAATGCACAGATCAGTTTTGTATCGATAATCCTTGCTTTGTATGGCATTCTGCGATGCGAAACTGTTTGAATTGTACCCTGCATGGCAATATGCAAATGAAATTGGAGTACTTTTGAGCATTCTTTATATTGCCAGTAAACATTAATGTATGGAATATCAACATGTGATAATAATATATGACAAAACACAGGAAACAATTATATAGAAAATTAAATGTCTTACTTTTAGGGCAGGGGCCATCACACGGCACACATCTATTGACAGGACCAGCCATATATCCAGGCCTGCAAGTTCTTACGCAGGCACCATGACTCTCGTCCTTCAGTAGATGATCTAAATGAAAAGACAGAAAATTGTATAATATTATACAAAATAGGCCAAAGAAGAAAAAGCACGTCGCAATAACTCTTTGCAGTTGCATTTTCGCAAGTGTAATAACTTTGCAATCCTGTATAATATGTTATGTAGACAAATTCACTTAAAGATTAGCATCTTGAATGTCAATTCACATCATTTAAATCATTTTTTAAAAAGTTTGTCATGTCTTCAACCTTTTTTGAAACTCAAACCAGTCAACAATGTTTACAACCAAGAGATACTTATTTGGATACATACATGGACATTCCTTTACACATGTTGAACCGTAAGTGTATTTCCCATTGGGATTTTTATCCAGACGATATTCCTGTGGAATATATATTTCCAGCGGTGGACATTTGTCAACACATACGCCGCTGTTGTTGAAATTTCGACAAGCCTAAAAATAAGCAACACATAAGATGTTTGTGAGTCTGGGAATGGTATGAAACTTGAGCAATTTTCTCTACTTTACTTTTCAGGATTTCACTAATTCATATTTTAAGGATTTTTAAAGATTAATGCAGTGGCATGACTGTGTGCATGACAGAGCTTGTGGCAAATGGGGTAGTACTTGAGTTTGCAAAGTTTTCAGCATTTTTGCTTGGAAAATTTAGAATTGGAAAATTTAAGCAGTGTTGCATTGCAGTTGCGACAAGTTGCACTATTGAGAGAATAATAAAGCACTACTGAAAAAATTTGTTTCTGAAGAACTAAATTTTCTCTGCGAGCTTCAAACGCTATATGCTCAAAAGCTTCTTCAAATGTTAACACGGGAAAGATCATTGATTATTAGAGCTAGTTTAACCATAAGTGATTATCTGGGATGTCGGGAGGTTGGAGTCGGATTACAACGGAAGCATCGCGATGACAGATGCTTGTGTTTCCTTATCTTTAACTGAAAACATTATATTCAGTGAAAAATGGGAATGGTATAAATCGGTTATGATATGGGAATAGTTGACCAAATAAGTGATATATTGGGTGCAATTTTTATAAAAGGTAAACCAACTTGGCAGCTGTAAACAGGCTCTCATATTATTATATAGATATGTTTCAAAGTTAAGAACTAAAAGAAAACATAGACTTTGGGCGTGATATATATTTAAAAATTGACTGTAGTGAGCCTAAATATTTTTGGGGTTGAAATAAAGTCATATTGCACGGCTAAATTTATTCACATGCTGTACGAAGGTCTGCGTTAGCAGCATCAATGGTCTTCATTAAAAAATTGTGAGGATTATTGACAGTCGGCAATCAGAAATTTAACTTCGTTCAACTTTCCCAATTTTACGCGATTCAAGTGTGAGCCGGCTGGGGTGGACCGACCCCTTTGCCCCCCCCCCCAGCTACATCACTTGATTATGCTGAATAGCAAAATAAAATAGGCTCAAAATATTATATAGCATGCTGAGTGCAAAAATATGCAACATCAGATGTAAAATGGGTGATAAATTTTCGTTCCAAATGTAAAGTGTCTTGTAGCAAAATGCAATTAACTGGCATAATACGTGCATGATGACCGTTTATATAACTTATTATTTAGCAATAGACGTGTAGGCAAAAAATATATGTAAAAGTTAACATTATGTAAAAAAGTGATGTAGGAGGTAGCGTGTACACAGCATTATGCCTACAATATGATGTCAATGTCTAAAGCTTAGGAGATATTTGTTTTCTCACAAAGTGCATCAAAACACTGTGCATCAATTGTTACCTAAGTAGAAAGTAGTACCTAATTATGACTATCACTTACAAAGCAGTCGGTGTTTAATGGACCAGTGCAGCCAGCTGCACACGATTGATGGCAACAATCTCGAGGATTTGGACCAAAACAACGGCCATTACTGCACTGCTCGCTGCATTCGAGTTTGGTCAGTTTTTGGCACTTGTCGGCTTCTGGCCCCCAGCAGTGACCTTTGCAGTCTGGATGACAGGCTGGGCCTACACAAATTAGAGTAGTATTAGTTGAAAAATCTTTTCAATGAACATGAAGAAAAAATTCACCTATTTGTAGTAGAAGGTGAACAAGACGAACTGAGATACAGTAGCGCAGTACAAGTATTTTATTTTAGTCTTAGGCCTATTATCATTTTCAGGAGCGCTGCAGTATCATACCTGCTTGTTATGATCATTATAATACAGAAGAGTTACAATGCCAATAAAGGTCATTTTTAATATAAAGAACTTAGAGTCAAAATGCACATAAAATCTTTGCAAATATTCACAAGTCTCACATTTTTTTAATATTTCATAACTGTAAGTAGCATTTACACAAAGCTTCGCCAGATGTGAAAATACAAAAAAAATTTAAGGCAAAAATTACATAAATTAAATCAACATAGAGAACTGCAGAAAACTGGGTAGTTATTTCTGAAGTAAAAGTAACTACAGTGGCATGCAAATAATAATTGTAGGTAGAATCTATAAATATTAAAACATAAAGTTGTAAGATGTAATAGTGATTATAATTAATCTGGTACAATATAGTGATAATAAGACAGCATAAATTTTCAAGTATAATGAACACATAACATGACAACTTTCACTTACATTTAAACTTTCGCTTTCTCCTCACTGTGTATGCACAACAAGAAACAAGACTTCAGTCACAAAATGAACAAAATATGTCGAAATTAATCTTACTAAAAAATTTTTACCTCAGTATTAGCAAATAAGAGTAAAAAATTAGGAATGAAGATAAAACATAGTGACATCTGTTGTGTGTAGTGCAGCAATTGGCTATCATATAGCATATGAAAAAAAGAGAATGTGTTTTCGTGACTTACAATCAGATGGAAAGATATGCTTTACAGTTGTGAAAATAATTTTGTGAAGAAAATTTAATTTTATATAACTGAGCATGTGGATCCTTAGATTGCATTAAATGAGTCTTCATCTACTAAAACATTAGCAAACTAGTACTTTATTTTCTTATAAAAAAGACTCCAAATAAGTACCATGTCCATATATGATTATTTAAAGTGATGATACTTTTGGTATATAAGTATTAAAAAACTTACAATTGGGTCCCTGAGAGAATTTTTCAGAATAAGTGGCTAGACGACCAGTAATAATATCCTGCCAAACAATCGAATCCACATGGCATAGGTAAGGATTGTTAACAAATGAAACATTTCCATTCAAAATTTCTGTAAACAGAAAAAATAATGTTCAGATGGCAGTGATATATATATAAACATGAGAATGGTAAACTGTGTGACACTGATACTTACTCAAATTGTTATTGTTAAGTTTATGAATACTACTTATTCAGATGCAGTGTTATGCCATTTAGTGAGGGTTATGTAAACTTAGATCACCTTAAATTTTTAAATTGCAATGACACCAGAAGGGCAAACTTCTCTCAAAAATTAAAACAATGAGTTTACCATTTCAAATTATTATAGTTCCTCTTACCTCCTAATTTTTCAAACCCAAGAGTTTTAAGTCCTACACCAGGTTTTGCATGATCAGAGTTCAAAGCCACGTACAAACTATATTGATCATCTAATTTCCTCCCGCCACTTTGCCCTTGGTTGGGATGCTCATAGAGGTCCTGACCACGAATGACCTAAAAATTGAGCAAAGTCAGAACATTTCTTTAACATATTTTAAAAAGTGATATTTTTTTACTGCCATGCTTATACATTTACAATAAATTATATTAGTATAAAAAATAGTATTGACATTATATAATGGCAGTTGTTCATAACAAACAAGCAAGAAAGTAAAAACATCAAATCATTAAAGTGCTCATTACATCTATTGTAGACAGTGGGCATGCAGACAAAATCACTATTAAAATTAATTGGAATCTGCACGTGAGCAATACATCAAAAGTATCGAAAGGGCACTAAGCAATACATCAAAAGTGACATCTTTATCATTTATATTCCGAACCAGTCCCATAAAAATATAAGAAACATGTGGACGAATTAAATTTAAACAATAAAATTTCAAGTTAACCTAAAATCCTATCATTTACATGGTGTGTCGATCTTTTTCACCATCAGTGATGAGCAACGAGACATTAATAAAAGGTGTATGTTTGCGTGCTCAACGACACAATCAACTAAATTTCAAAATAGTATCCTATCTTACATTCAAAAAGGTGTTCAGTAGTATCCTCTGCTACATGACATAAAGAATATTTCTGATCCCCTGTCTGTTTAAAATGCGCTTTGAGATCTATCATGTCGAACCTGATGACCATAATGCTGTATCTAGGCGATATTTGAATTTAGTTTGGGTTCTTTCAGTTTTTTCACTTTTCATGGACTGTATCGTGTAGGTCTAATATTCTTTATTAGTACCATCCATGTCCATCAGTTTTTTATAATAGCTATAACGACACTACAATTTTCGTTACGTGCACGGTGTTATTCAAAAATAAATTTGATCCATATTCAATTTTGTTGGATACTTGCGTAAAGTTGAACTTGAATTTCCGTAAAGTTCGATGAACAACTAGGTTTGAAACACAAAAAATGAAAATGTAAACTGTTGAAAACAAAATTCTACAAAATCGGTTTTATAAAAAACCAAAATAAAAGTATTATTTTAAGACTTAAGTCTACACAACTAACTTTAAAAATGTAGGGCCTAATTGTACACATCCAATAGTACTGCGAAAGAAGTGACCGTCCCAGCAACGTCACTGCTTTTAAGTTGCGATTTGCCAAATACATATACATACTAAGAAGTCCATATAGACTAAGAAGACTTCAAAACTACACTGTGTTTTCTCTTTTACTGGAAATTTTTATTAATGTGTACGGATTATGTATAGTTGTGTATATTTTGTTTATTTAGTCTATTCTGCATGATTTATGAATAATTAAAGTTTTGTTTTAATTAAATAATTTGGCGATTTCTAAAATGAATTTTACTACTTGGTATTTTTAATGTTTGCATTGTAAGATGTTTCTGCTTTTATTTTACTTTGTGGACCACTTAGGGAATAACTAATAGTTTATTAAGTGTTATCCAATTAATAATACTAATTACAAATCTACTAAATTACTTTAAGAATGGTACTAAGCCTCCACTGCTAGTCAGTGGGCGTCGAGCACATTTTGCTATCTAAAGCTGGAAATTTGCCCCCTCCGTGCCTAGTCCAACATCCACCTAAATATACAATAGGGTGCGCATCACCAGTGTTGCTTGTGCCCAAAGATAATAACCGTCGATTTGGTTTCAAACCAGTTTTCGCCAAGAGCAGCCTAGTGAATCAACATTATTAAAGGATGAGAATTAGTCATACAGTCGCTAGTGGACTCGGCAGTTATCCAGTAAAAGTAGCCTCGCAAATTTATTGTTTCCGTTTGGTATAATATATTAGACACTGTGCATAGAACCCTGGCGCCGATGAGCACATTTTAATCATTCTGATTCCAATCTATGACCTTAGCGAGGTCACAGATAGAGAAAATGCACAGATCCGAGACGGTCTGGTAATTAATGAATTATACCTAGCCTATATAGTTATGTTAGTCATACTAGTGTCTACAATTGGTATCGAAGAATGCTTAATAATGATTAGCACAGGAACAGACAATTTCCGCCTAATTTTTCATGAGTTTTTTGTGAATCAGTAACTGCTTGGTGGTGCAAAAGATAGATACACCATTTAAAACAATTCGTGATTATTATCAAAAGCACCAATAGCTTACTCATTTCCAACATAAAAGACTAGAGTTGATGCTCTGTAATTAACATTAATTCTCCATAATAATTAAACGCAAATTATGAGACTTTACGTTAAATTTAGAGTCCATTATAAAAATTTTACCTTCCAACAATGCTAAGTCAATAATAACGTCTAAAGTAAAATTTGGAAGTTTGCGGCTGGTTATGCCTATAAGTTGCCATGTTTGCACTTCACAAAAGCACATCTGTTGCACTGTGTTTTGTGTCAACACTTAAAATAAATCATACTAAATAACTTAGTTTATAGTAAAGCTATCCAGTATGAAAGTAAAAGTAATGACACATTTTCATAAAGTTTCATAAGTCTACCTTTTACTTTTTTAGCTTAATTTCATTTCAAATTGAATTAGGGATGCAATTCATTTTTTTAAATGAAAATCTGGTACAAATGTGAAAAAGTTTGCTCTTGCACTACATCAATACATGATCATTCGATTAGAGCTTATATGTGGTCCTTCATATTTGTGGTTGCATTGAATAATTCCAATGCCATCTAGAATAAAAATGGCAAGGCTTTGAATGATGTTTTTATGTTTGTAATTTAAATATACTTTCAATAATTGAAAACCATGTTAAACTTCTATCATCGCACACGCACTGATAATTTTATGTGATTCTAGGTTTCATTAAAGCAACACCACTTGCACCCTAATTAATCAGAAACTTACCTGTAAATTATGAAGAGGTATATGTGAGACATAGTTGAAAACAATCAGTACATAACCCGTTACTTCTCGTATATGCTGAAGAAAGGTAAGATCTAGGTCTGGATTTTCTAGGAAGGTGATTTCAAGATTTCCATTCACAAAGGTACAATTCTCAAACTGCTTTCGTAGAAACCGATAATGTTCCTCGGGTTTGTCTTTCTTCGTCAATTTTAGATTAGTCCCTGGGCATACTGTAAACAAAACATACCAAACTAAGTGGTACAGAAATAACCAACAATAAAAATGAATACAGGGTGATGCTTTGCTGATGTGCTAAGATTGAACGTAAGTAAAAATGGCACAAGTAAAAATATCACAGGAAAAAATGGCACACCTAACAAAATATGTATACCTTTGCCGAAGAAGTTATACTTCAACATAGTTTGTTTGTCTGAATGCTTGGCTGTTTTTAGTTTGTTATGGCAGTGCCTATTACATGAAAACTATCTAACAGATTTTCAAGATACTTTGTGAAGAAAGATGGGTAAGGTGCCAAAATGGGAATCTTTTCGACGGTTGCCTTTTCACAAAACTTCACCGAACACCACATACAAAAAAAAAAAAACATTCGTGAAAAAACGTCGTAAAGGTACAGGAGGGAGTGTTTAGCATTTCATTTTGTTATCTCCACCTGGACAAACAAGTACGAGTTAGTTCCGGTTCCATTTTGTGAAATTTTCACTTAAAGCTGTGCAATGCTATCTATAACCTTTGCTTATTAATGCGTATAGCCTTTTAAGGTGACTTGACGTGTAAATGGGTATATATTTGTCGTCTATTTTTATCACCAAAATTAATGCTTAAAAAGGTAGATGAACACTATGTGGAACATTCCTGTATTATTGATTATAAATCCGTGTTATGAGTAAATACTTTTTGAGTGTTTTGCTAGACTATATAATACCAATAGATGTACACTTTTGTATGTTTTGCTTATTTATGTTTGTGTTAAATTTTCTGAATCAAAAGAGTCAGACGAATAAGTTTAGGATTGTTCGGCTTTGACAGAGATCTGCTTTCTGCTCAGCGTATTCTAGTTTTATTATAGAAATCAAATCAATTGCATCAAAATAGCATTATGTGTAATTTTTGTTACTTTTCCACTTGTGTGATTTTCACATACTTTCCCATTTGTGCCATTTTTTTCCTGTGTCATTTTACCAGTGCGATTTTTACTGCGCACCGCTGAAATTCGTCGCTAAAACAATTTCTGAAACGAATATACATGTATACTACACGCTATGTCAATTTAACAGTATACAGCCCATATCTCTCTACACTAATTCGTAAGCGATTCGTAATCACATACTAGTATTAGTCCGTTAAATATTAGACTTATACGGCAAGACTACAGCACCATTTATGCATTTAGACTTTTTAGAGCAGGTGTAAACCAGACAGGTTTTTCAGTAATCAGTCTATAGACACATTTAAACAATAGCAACTTGGCGAGTTACACCAAGGTCAACAAATAGACGATGATATGATGCAGTCGAGTCCTTGCTAATTGAGTCGGAGTCCTCGTCGAATCACCTGGTTTTATTAATTTCAAAACGAAACCTACCCTACCGTGACACATAACACACAACAGGTGTATTTCTAACACCCCAAGTTGTTACTGAGCTGAGTGAGCTTCTACACTGGAAAAGACCCAAAAAGAAGGTCTATTGAGGATCAGTGAAAGAACTGTGACTTATGGGGGTGGGCTTCTTGTACACAATCTTTCAAAATTACAAAACGAGGAATTTTGCAAATTAGACTAACTTTGAAGTTGGAAGAACATTTAAAATTCAATTACAATTAAATTCATGTAGGCATATAACGTATTTGGGTTTTCAAAATTAATCAACTGTAAGATAAATTTAATCTATGATTTAATGCTGAAAAAAGACAAAAAGAAAAACAACGCGGCTAATCTGTTCTCACTAAAACTTCAGTACAAAGATTCTATCGTCTTTCACATAAAAATGTTTGTTATTTCCGCGCGGTAATCACGTTTATGGAAAAGCAATGCGCCACGAAAATAAAGCAGTAATAAAACCTATAATTATAATCAATAGTATAAAAGCAAAGCAGGACCCTAGCAATAAAGTTTCAAAGTTGTGAATGACATTTTGTTTTGTTACTTTTGTAACTAGAGACTGTAATCCATGTTAACCTTGGATTTGTACACTCTGCATTTAAATGTAAAAAACGGAAAATTAGCATTTAGCTAAAAACGCAAAAAATAGAAAATTAGTACATTTAAAATCAATGCGAAAAAAATTCTGAATTATATGGCAACCTTTTATTCAACAAGAAATATAAGCACTAATTTGATTACAGAGCTCTATAACAGCTGCATGCCGATTTCTAAATTATTTCCAAGTCTAAATTATTTTATACAGTACATATTTAGCGATGGACGCATTGTCCATCCAGCAACAGAACAGCGAAAGCAGGCTAAAGAATACACCAGTTACTGCAGGAATCTGGTCTAATTATTTCATTAAGTATCAAAGAGTTCCGCCTTTCCCATGTAATTATATCCCTGTCAGTTCATTCCATTATTACGGCAGACAATAACCAAACTACTATCAGTAGGCTGGTCAGCAGTGGCCAGTTGTTAGTGACGGACAATGGCCAAAGTGAACAATACTAGGCAAAGGAAATGAAATGCTACTGATTCCAAAAGCTAAATATTGCCACTGCGTGATTGTAAACAATCATGGCAAAGTCACGGTATTTCCAGTCCCAGAATCTTACATTTTCAAGCCGGTAAAGGTGATGTGCCCAAGTACACATAATAAGTGCCGAGATAGAAGAAGGAATGGCACGTCTATGGTAGTAACAATTGGCGGCGGCGGGGAGGCGGGGGTGCTGTGGGCTGACAGTGTCAACTGTCGTTTAAATTACCCGACGTGAAGACAATTTTCAGAAAATACGTCGACTTATTGTTAAAGACTTAATGTAGTTAAATGAGTACTGTAATATCTTGAAGAATATCTGATTAATTTGATGTGACATGACGAAATTATTGAAATAAAAGATTATTAAATCTTATCGACTCTACAAGTTAAATACAGTATTATCAGAATATGTTGGTTTATTATGTATTTACATTGTTTACCCATCGTCTGTATAAATTACAGGTCTTTCAAAAGGTATTACAATTAAATTTTAGCATCACGTAATATAAACTATAGTAGCTGTACAACCACTAATGAGTAGTGGCACCATACAGCTGACGTTCACTTCGGATCAATTCACTTAATGCAGGTCAAATAAAAAAAATTCACGTCAGAATAAAAACGAATTATGGCGTAAAAGTAACAGTAGTTTTGGCAATACAACATTTCATGAATTCTTCTTCGCTCCCGAGTTTCGCTCGAGGCCCCTGTAAAATACTTTATGGTGCGAAAACAGACGCATATAAACCTTATTCTTATAATCTTTTAACAACGCTGATAATCATCAAATGCAATAAAAATAATCAGCTGAACTGAGGAAAAACTGGACATAATAAGCATTACACGAACTTACTTTGGTCTTCAGGTTTAATTCTTGAAAAGTTTGGTCTCCACTGATCAGTGTCACTACCAGCACCGTCATCCTGAGTCTCCGCGACTACAGCGTCAATAGTTTGCTTCGGTATAGCCAGAGAAGAGCATAGGAGCGTTAATACCAACAGCGGTATCAACATCATCGCCATTATAAGCAACAAACGAGAGCAAACACCTTCTTTAAATAGGTTAACGTCAAGTAGATACAGTAGGCGAAGAGATTTAGTCTAAAACTTCCCACCGAATAATAAGATTTAAATACTTGAAAATCATAACTGTCATCGATTACAAAACAAAACAGCAAGGGTGCAGTTAAAACAAAAATTCCGTTGACTCAATATTCAATATGAAGGATTTCCACGTTTACCGAAACTGCAAAACACCTGTATTCACTTGCTGTTCAACACCAGAGACTAAGCACGCTCTAATCAATCACCTGTCTGTCCTAGCTTTGGTTTGAAACTCAGAGTCGACTCATCAACTGTCTAACTGGAAATTTAACAAGCAAAATTTGCATAATATTTTGTCCACAATGAATCAGCTCTGCTGGGTACTCTGTGCACGATACCACGCTTGACAAGTACTAATAGTACCGTTTGCACGTATAAAACAGCAGTTGAGTTATGAACGTTTACAGGTCAACCTGGCAATGGCGGCGTTACGTTACGCATGGCTAACAGCCTAGGTGCACTCTTCATCTTGCTTTTGTTGGTTTTGTGAAAAAAGTTTGTTTACCAGAATTAGAAGTGGGATACCAGGACGTATTGCGGTTTACAAAATTATTTTCACATCCATTACGGACTGAGAAAAATTAAGAGAGCGAGAAAGAAGAGAGCGGACAAGCGAGAGAGAGAGAGAGGAAAAAGAGGAAGAGAGAGGAGAAAGAGGAAGAGAGAGAGAGAGAGAGAGAGAGAGGAGAGAGAGAGAAAGAGAGAGAGAGAGAGAGAGAGAGAGAGAGAGAGAGAGAGAGAGAGAGAGAGAGAGAGAGAGAGAGAGGAGAGAGAAAGAGACTACTTTTTGTTAGTATTTTTTAATACACGGCCACATTCGTAAGCCAGTATCCAGGAGAATAAAGAAATCCAGGATCCACTCACCAGAAGAACCTGCCTCATTCACGAAAATGTTTACGATGAGGCAATAAACCAGCAGAGAAGTTATTGCATCCTTCAAAGACAGAATCATATTCATTGATAATACAGACACCAGACACACCCGCCTTCAATAAGACAAATTGCCTTGGACAGTGCGATAGATAAAGCCGTCCAGAAGCATTTTTTCATGCGACCATCCACTGATTTTCATTGACCAGGCTCGAGGCTCAGTCGCTAAGTGACTAGTGACCAGTCTTTCTCACAAAGACATTACGAAAAAGAAATTGGATGAAAAATTAAATGAGGGTTGTTTTGTGCAGAAGAATGTGGGAGCATTTAAACTATTTAAACAGCATAGCTGTAAACGTGTGTTCAGATGATACACGAGGTCATAATTTTGTTAACGTACGTCAAAATAATACTCTTCCGAGAAATAGCCCAAGGTTACACATGTTCATGTTGACTTCCACAATAATTCAGGAGGCTTTCTGCAGGAGCCGATTAAATGTACAGATAAGGAGCGGTTGTTATTTCTCTGTGCCAGTGTGATTTCAAACGTGACTTCGCAGCCGGAGAACTTTGAACGAATTTTAATTTTCTTTGGCCTACGGTAGTACAGAAACAGCTTTGGTAACTACGCCTTGTTTTTAAAATTTCTGTTGCAACCAATAATTACAACTAGACAGAAACTACGACTGCTTACGCTGTGTAGATATCGCACGTATTACACTACGTGGGAGTATTATCTTTAAATATATAGGCAAAATGTTTATACACTTATTAATACTCCTACGCAGTATAAGGTTTGGGCTGATTCCGAAGTATCACGAGAGGTTATAGGCAGCGCAAAAAACCCTTCACTTACATAAAATTTAAAAAACGTCTTGAAATTTTATACCACTTACATACTACTGCCTTTTTGCATATAGGATTTGCGTCAGCAGTAACGCTGTATAAAACGTAAATTTAAACTCCCGCGATGACCGTTAGACGCAGCCACTTTGACGATAAGTCATTTGAAACAAGTTTAAATAACATTGAGTAAAGTTTGAAAAAATAATCAGAGCATTCGTAGCGTACATGTCGCTAACTAAGTTTAATTTGAAATTACTCTATTTTATCAATAAGATTAAAAATACGTTTTTGGTTAATGAGTGACTCACCCTGGCGGGTGACCCAGCGACATTTTACCAATTGGTGAATAATGATAATGATAATGATAATGATAATGATAATGATAATGATAATGATGATAATAATAATAATAATAATAATAATAATAATAATAATAATAATAATAATAATAATAATAATAATAATAATAATAATAATAATAATAATAATAATAATAATAATAATAATAATAATAATAATAATAATAATAATAATAATAATAATAATAATAATAATAATAATAATTGGTGAAAGCATTTAAATAATAAAATAATTTCCTTTTCTAGTTACATAGTCATTCAAGCAGATAAGCGAAATGCTAAGTAACATGACTTTGTATGGAAAGTTTTTGAGACATAGTTTAATATTTCCTATTTCCTTTTCTTCCACTGATTTACGTTGTGCGTAGAGGCGTCATGTAATGGCGTGGTCGGAACAGTGTCAGGGGAAATTTAAAATAAAAACAAACAAAAAATCCTTTCAATGCGAGTACGGTATAGGCATAAAATTGCTATAAAGTAATATAATTTTTTAAGGCGGTTTTTCTGAAACCTGCTTCAGGTACCCCTTTTCTTGTTCCTTTAAACGAGGCACATGTAATCATGCAACTTGTAGTGAGTACATCTTATTGTGTGTTTATATAGAAAACAAGCTCAACTCGTACTTTGGTCACTACTTTTATCTGTCTTTTTTGGCAAACTTTTGTTAACGATCAATTTACCAATTTACTCATTAATTTAGGTATAAAATGGGCGGCTTTTAATTTAATTACAGTTGAATAAAATCGAGTCAACTTATCGCAATATTACGAAGTAATTCATGCTTGCATGCGTATATTATACACACGCACACGCACCCACGCACGCACACGCACGCACGCACGCACGCACGCACGCACACACACACACACACACACACACACACACACACACACACACACACACACACACACACACACACACACACACACACACACACACATATATATATACACTTACACAAAATTTGTACGTAAAACGTATAATAGCAACCACTCAACCATTTGCCTCTTTAGCCTTTGCAACTTGTAGTGTCAATAAACCAAGTGGTCGCAAGTGGCCTGATGCAAGTGGCAGCGAGTCTAAGAAAACCTCCGTTTTGACAAGCTTCTTAAAATTACAAAAACATTAACTTTAATAGTCTCAGAAGGGCTTACAGACCAAGTGGTAAAGTTCTACAATTCTCATGGCCACGAAAATTTAGTTGCATGATTTATGAGAGTTGTAAATAAGCAATTAACCACAATTGTAATAATTTACATATTATTCGAATTCAGTTTGATGTAAAATACTGAAGTTTGTCCTGCGCAGAAACAGGTTAGAAAATCAAAATAAAGCAATGCAAATTAACGGCGGATTTTCTATTTCATTCAAATTTTATCTAGACATAGCTCTGCATAATAGGCTTAGAAAGATTTGGCGCTTGAAACTGGAAAACGGTGAATGAGCTTAACGTTATACAAAAAATCGTAGAGCATGTTGTTGGTAAAATTCAAGAAATGGTACTGCAGTTTAGAAGTATCTAAAAATATACAGTTTACAAAAATTAAAGAGATACCTGTTTCACTTCTACTAGTTTAACTAGTACAATTCTGTAAGTCGCGCCACTACTGCTGTAAACTCTTTCCTATTATATGTACACCTGAATTACGCAAAACAGTACAAATCTCTGTAATGATTGTACAGTTGCATAAAATCAACACAATTAACTCTTAAATTAAGTTTGAATGAATGTGCGACAGTAGCATAGTAATAATCATAAGTGCATTTTCTTAAACAAGCCGCATAGATAAGATTGTAAAATGTTCTCACACTAGCTTTTGTGTCAAAGCTGAAGGTTCCCACATAAATCATTGCCGTGACAACAGATTGGAGGGGTGCTTTTCTCTCATGCACCTTGCCATGCTCGCTATACAACCTGTATGTCAACAATGTCTTACAAACCAATGTTTTCGAAACAGTAACTGAATACAATCCATAGAATACAGTGAGACCTGGGAACTTCCAGTGCTTATATTTGAACAATAATCATCATAGTTATCACTAGCATGACGTGTTAGCTGTAATAACATTAAATGGACCATGAATTTTGCAGGTCTTGGTGATTATGTCACAATTGGTTGACAAGTTGACGAATAAAACGACATCTACTGTTGATTCAGGATGACAGTCAGTTTTCTGGACATTGTTTTCTTCGCATCAGATTTATCCTGTGTTGAAAAACGCAAGAACGATTCGTAAGGATGAACATAAAGCCACCGGAAGCTTTCACAAAAGACTTGAGTGGAGGAGCCGCATTGAAATGGTATTCTGTCAATGTAAGTTTGACAAGCTGACAGGTATAGAGAGGCAACTTACCTGTAGAAAATAACTACCTGTGATCACGCCTTGGGTATTTCACCTGATAACAACTTGAGAAGGTGCTTATGCGTTATAACAGCGGCAGTGCACTGCGGCAATCTTCTATTGCGGATAATGATGCTAAATTAGATTGTTTTATGATCACGTAATAATGTCTGGGGCAGGAAATCGTTGTCACATCACGCCATTTCGTCGAGAATTTTGGATAATACTTGAATAAATAATTACATCAGATGATTAGATGTGCTGAGACGCACCCAGGGCTTGTAATGATCGACATGAAGTCGGCAATTACGTGCAATCACTACAATGTTCACAAAAAACTTCGGTACATAGGTCGAAAAGGCCGTTGAAATGACCTTTAACAAGAAACAACACACGCTTATGTAGCTGGATAACGCTTACCATGCAATAGACGTTTGCTGTAATGATTATTTTTTCACATCAGTGGCCTGCAAAGTATAAATTTAGTGGTCATACTTGATGTAAGTGAAACAGTGAACAGGGTTGTACTGAGCTTACTCGATTAGTTACCAACTGTAATATAACTGTTAATTTAAATTTTAAATTGCAGTAACCTTTGGGAACCACAATAAATTGGGTGCTTTTGGCCATTTTGGATGTTAAATTCACATAAGAACTACGTGAAATTGTGTTGCTCTTAGTTCACGCCAGCCTAGTTTAGGCTTAGTTCAGTCAGTTCAGACACGACTAGGAGAACGAAAGCTGTCCTGTATAGAAAGAATCCTAGAACAGAATACTAATCATATATTTATTTTTATTGTAGAGGCTAGATGGCAGCACGTACCTACATTTAACGAACATTTTCATAATTTCAACACCTGTTGCTTCTACTGTTTAAATACGAAACTTGAGCTAAGGTGCGAAACTTCGTAAAAAGTTCGGATAAGCAATTAAAGTAGGTTGCACAAGTGACAAACTCATAAATAAATGAAGCAAATTGCACAATGCCTGGTAAAAGTGGCAATGCAGCATGTAAATTGGCAACATTGCTTACAACTTTAAATTCGCTACGGGACAGACTAAATCTATCAGCGTCATGTTATTTGACTTTAGAACGGATAAAAATTGCATATATTAATAATAGCAACGCAGGGGTTGCGAAAATCAATTAATAATTTTAATAATGATAAACCAAAGAAGGCTAATAAGCTAGCAAGCTAAGCTAAGCTTTAACATAAGCCAAGAAGTAAATGTAGATTAATAAAGTAAAAGTAAAAAAAATAAAGTAAAATAAAAACTAAATATAGTCAAATCGTGTAAAGTGAACTGAAGTGAACCAAAGCAAAGCAGAACAAATAAAAGCAAAGTAAACCAAAAAAAATTAAGCAAGTGACAGCAAAGAGATATGTGCCTTGTATGGCAAGCAAAACAAATAAAGCAAAAAGCCAAAAAATATAACAAGAAACCTTAGTTGAAGCCAGGTAAATACAAATAAAACACAGTTACAAACATTTCTAATCGCAAACATACATATATGGGATGCAGCATCATAAAATTACGTACCATCCTTATGACATCTGGTCATATCCTTCACTCTGCGCGATATCAGTTACAATTACTTCAACTTATTTGCAACCGTTAAAGCGATAAAGCAAAGTTCAGTATTGCAAAACTGGGAATTCTAATGTTAAGTAATCAAAAAATAGATTGACATCAAAAATACAAAAGCAAATTTTCAGGCTGTATATGCTATATACTGGGCTTTCTGGCCAATGCTTGCATCAGTTAAAAATACGAGAATCAAAATTCAAAATAGCACGCGCGCTTGCGGTGATTTAGGATGCTTGGAACACTTTTTTATGTCGAGTCACTCGAGTGATCTTAACAGTGAAACGCAATTTGGCGGTTGCAATTTTTTGTAATTTCACTCCCTGATTCGCACATGCTCAATTTGTGCATAATAAAGTCATTTTCTTTCTACACTAGAGCAGGCAATTGCGGAATTATTAATACGCAGCTACGCTCAAATTAACCACCTATTCCTATTATATGATACTACGCCAAGCCCAAACACTGGTAAATCTCGCCATCTTTTGGAGATGTAATAAATGATTGACACAGTAAGTGCTTTAATCTGCCAAGTAATTTGCTAAGATTATCCACTAGCTCCACATGAGTCATACCAATAAATGTTGGTATTTTAATTATTTTACAACATTATTTGCCTAGCAGATAGAGCAAAAAAGTATAACAACCCAATTTATTTAAACAGCAAAATACAAAATTGGTTGGTGTGGCATGCACGTGCTGAAGGCCTAGCTATTAATTCAATTCTTCAAAATAGTTTGACAAATGGGAAAATGACTAGCAAATTAGAATATTATTATAAAAGTTAATTAATTTAAATGTTGTACATATACAAATGAAATAATTATGTATAGTTGATGTAACTGATGTTAAAATTTACATCTCTGTACATAATTTCATTACATCAATGCAATACAGCAGCACAAAATAGCTTACACACATTTTTAATACAATACAAATCATCACACGTTAAAGTAACAAAATTACTGATAACATACAATGGTATTTAAAGTATGTATGTAGTGTACGTAAATAGTACAATAGTACGTACGAACGTCACATCAATTATTATTTCTGCAATACTGATAAAGATACATTTATAAAAAATACAGTTACGGAAAGCATACTTTAGCGACAATATGGTAGAATTGCGTGTCTTATGCCTACTTCTTTCCGCTTGGGAAAAGAGTTGTGATTCGGATTAAATTATATTTGTGTTCATCCAAGTTTATCGAATTGATCGAGGATATATTAATTTTCCGGGATTAACGTGTTAGAAAAGTGTTTACACAACTCGACAATGGCCCACGGACAATGAGTTGACATGTTTGAGTCACTTAACAGCAAATATTTTGAATATAATGTAAAAACAGCCAACTAAACATGAGGTGAATATTTGGGATCAATAACTATCAGAGCGATATCAGTTGTGTAAGAGAAAATAGAGTGTATTGTAAGAAAACCTAGAAAATAATGCTCTACTGACGACATCTACAAGCACACAGGGAAGTATAACGCATCATATACAATATGATTAGGCTATTCATAATATAATTAATGTACAAAGTGCTACGTTAATACTAACAATTTTAGTCACAATTTAGTTTCAATACACCTTTTTTTACGACTACCTATTAGCTACTGTTTTTGCTTTTCATGTCTGTAAGTTTATTTCTTCGTTTTTGCTGATTTTTTAGTAACAAAGTGTTACTTCGTGCGATTTGTTTGAACTTTTTACCAGTAATCATGCTCATCACAATTGTACTTTCAACTCATTCTACAACGTATACTATTACATAATTACGTATGCAAATTTTCAGCTCTTTAATAGCCCATGATGCATTTTCTTGTTTTTGAATAGCACTGAGCTTAATTTACATTGAAACCTGAAGTACCAGTAAACAAATTGGTGGTGCAAGACGCCTAAATGAAAAACGACAAATCTTTCATGTTTGTTGAAGGGTAGTACGTTTCTTTGCACAAATACTGTGTGAGCCATTACAGAGCAACACATTTCTTTGCACAAGTATTGTGCTGACCGCATTTTCTCAATACAACAAGGCATTATTACTGCGTAATCACAACGTTAACGACGTGGAAATACAAAGGGAGAGAAAATTGCCTTCTTCCGAGGTGGGACTTCTTGAATGGGAAGAGGGCAAACAGCATCTTAAACCATTTCTAAGACGAAGGACATTCAAAATAAGCTCAAAAGCGAATCCATTCAAAGGTGCCAGGGTGAGTGACTTCTTAAGAAAAACATCTAATGAAAACTAATAACAGTTTGCAGTAAAGCAAGGGTGATTACAACTTTCTGTGTCAGTGTAACTTTCTGTGTGACACTTGAACTCGTTTGTTTTAGGTATACATGCATTTATTAAAACATTGCGAGTCCGCCATTCTGTCTGAATACCCACGATTTTTGCTTGCTATTCGATAATAGTAAATGATTTTGGGAAACGAGGAACCGCGTGCATGCTTTAGTGTCACACAGGAAGTGATGATTATTAAAGATAAAAATCACCACTCTGCGGCCAAAGATGAATACAGAAAGCTTGAGTGCACGGCAGAAAGTTCAGGGTAAGGTTTGAACAAGTTCGCAAGTAGGCCTATCGAGGCAGACCTAGCAGTAATCTAAGGTTGAATAAAAATTTCTAGCTGAACAACTTTCTCAGGCACATCTCATTTCGTAACACATTTAGCAATTTTTTATTTCTAATTGTACAACAAAGTTATGAATGTAATCATAATTCAGCTAACAGAAATGTGGTTTAAGCGAACTGTAATTTAAGCGAAATTTTCAATTTAAAACGAATATTCAAGAGAATTTTTAAGCTGAAAGTGGGTCCAACTGATAAAGCTGGATATTAACTTTATTAAGATTATAAAAGTATGGTATAGTACAGCAAATATAATATAACTTTGCACAATTTGGATAATGCATAACAGTAGTGAACAAAATTTTCTCGACTTGCACACACGCTTTAAATTTAGTAAAATTATAGTTAATTTAGCCTCCAAATACCCGATTTTCCTTCAACTGGAAGTCCTCCAGGGCTGCATTATTCGCGGCTAGGTGACGGTATACAACATTTTTCATGCTGTTGGAATCACACGCAATATAACATGGAATAGTACGAAGCAGTGTAAATTTCAGTCCTATTCGTTTTTTCATCTACACAAGTGTGTCTTTCAAGCTTACTAACGAGAAGCGATAATGTAACGGAACAGCAGGAAAGCGATTTTTTGCATATTTACGGGGCTCCTAGCGGAGGATAGGATGACGCGGTTTGTGCATTCTCTGCTTCAGACAATTTAATCTACGCTGACGATATCAAGCCAGCTTGTCATGAATAATTTGCAAATGCATACATTTCCGTCACATAGTCGCAATTTCTTTGTTTTTTGCATAGTAACTTTTATCGAGCTTGTATTATGTCAAGTAAGTTGACTAGTATTGTAGGTGGTGGGAAAACAACCATATGTAAGGCGGCCTAATAACGCTTTTTAGTATCGTTATGTTGGGCTCAGAATCTAGTGGGAAAGTGAGATTCGTAGATAACGACACACCACGTAGTAATATTCTTGCCTATGGTGAAATTAGCATAATAAATCGTTAAGACTATATTTTAGGTCACCCACTGAATATATACTTTTGGGGTATACATTATAGCATATTCATTGGAAGAGCTGAAATGTAGTGTTAATGATTCGCTAGTTTGGAGCTAATATACTTTTAGCATGTCCTTTGGGTTGTGGACACGTGATGTGACATAGCGTTACTAATGCTTGCAATATTGCATATGGGTCTCCTGCAAATTTTGGTGCATTAACTAACAAATAAACATGTATGATGAATTCACATCGAAATAACCGTCATAAACGAAGTGATTTTCAAGCGAGTTGCTGAGCTATATACTGCACAGATAAGGTGCACGGCCATTAAACACACAGTGATGCAGCATAAGTTATCGCTGAGTGATCAGTTACAGTGTGATCTGGCTAGAAATTATCATGAACCATAATAGCAAATTTCCACGTTATGACAACTAAAAATCCAGCATCTACCCCTAAACGATTCCAGGGTTTGTCGTATGTATATCAATGCGAAAATCTACCGCCGCGTCTCCCCGAGGTCAAAAGAACTGTCTGAGAACGACTAAGAATGAGAAGCTAAATGGTAAACCAAATAAACAAAATGGGCGTTGAGTACCCAATAACTTTCTCATTTCGTCTTGTGACCCTTTCCCATATTTCTCGCGCGAGCTTGCTGGAAGTTGTTTTGGCTGAACATGATGTTACATGGATATGTGTTTGGCTGTTCAATGGGAAAATCGTCCTCGTGCGTTCTTACTTCCTACTGTGACACTGTGTCTGAATCACCACTTTAATGTTGTAATAAATTCTCTATATATGAGGGCCCCAAAATGTCACGGAATTATAAACCTGATTAACGGAGCAAATTTAAACTTCGATAATCATTGGCGCTGGTGTAAGGTAAACAGAAAAAAATGATTGCCGCTTGCTACCCCCTCCCTCCCCCCATTCTCTCCTTTTCCTCACTTCCTGCCCTACTCTCTGTTTCCCTCTCCTTTCGGTTCTATCGTTCTGTCTGTGTTCTATTATTCTCATGCATAATTGTGACAATTTAAGGAAATGCATAACTTTTTAAAGAGAAAAGCCTTTATTGAAATGGTTCATTTTAATAATTACAAATATAATATCATCTATCGGCATGAACAAGAATCACGCCACACGCTTGTACTTCTGGAAGTGATTTTTTGCAGAAAGAAAACAAAAAATGAATACATGTAATATTAGTACCTGAAATTTCCAAGTAACAGTTGGTAAATAAACAGGTGTTACAAAACGCACGTGCCCCTGAGAGGGTTTGGCTAACATAGTATACGATTTAAGCAATAACAACAGGGTTTTGTTTGATCATAACTATGGGCTATGGCTCAAAAGCTGTACTGTAGATGTGATTTTTGTACAGCGAAACATGAAAATTATAAATTCATATATCATAGGCTTGTAGCTTCTTGTCGCAGTTTGAAACTTATATGGTAGAATAACTAAATCCATTTCAAGTCGCAACTTATTCGTGTTCAGAAGCAGAAATTTGTTACTTGGACAATGGACGATACCACAGAAGTATTTAGCAGGCTCTCGCAAACGTCGTCACCAGACTCGCCACCGACACTCAGCCATACTCATTTACACATCAGCAAAATGTAGCAGCAAATGATAGTCAGGAACAATTTACGTAAAATTTAAGTATAAGTTTTATTTTAAGGGTAGAAAAATATAAAATTCAATAAACTTTACATTAGGCTACTTTATAAAAGAAAACTTTTCTTCGTAACAGAATCTGTGAGAACGAATCCTGTTCATTTTTATTAAAATTTCAGACTCAGTGGATAAAACTCTTTGCACATCGCAAACAAGGGTTTCAGATTAGCCCATAATAACATGTTGGGCAAATGGGAAGACACTCAATGAGTACAAGCTGATGGGATACTTTCAGGGGGCGTGGGTGGATATTTGGGAGTTTATGCACTATACCAACTTTGAAATCTCAAGTGTGTATATGTTTTCTTCGACAATTGCACACGGAGAGGTTATAAACAAACAACGACGTCGAATTAAACAGTATAGTCTGTTATACTATTCTACAGATGGTGCAAAAAATAAAAACAAAAAAGTTCAAGGTTTTTATTTACATAGTTAATCAGCGAACAAAATCCCTCTTTTTTCAGAAACAAAGAACCAGTGACGAATAGATCTGATAACTCAAGCTGGGAAAGTCATAAGATGCGTTCATTTATGGCCAAGTTCTCAGCAGATTTTTCAAACAAGGGGTAAGATTTTATAACCCGTCCCTGGGACGCTCCAGACGCACAGCTGTTAACAAGCAAATTTATTTTAAACTCACATCAAAACCATGTTAAATAATCACGCTAGAAAAAGATCTGTCTCGTAATGTGTTTACACAGATGACAACTAGACAGTTTTCTGTAGATGAGACATCTTAAAAATAATAAAATTATTCATTTTTGTACATGATTTAATCGTATAGAATTATTTATCGCGCAGCCATTAATTAAACTACAAACAAAAATTAAGTTCAAATTAATTTAGAAAGAAGATCTGCAAAAAACATCCATGCCACTTCGAAATCTTCTTTGTGTGCACCATATTAATGCCACCAGTTCGCAGAATCAATTTTATTAGTAATTTACTAAATTTAGCGAAGTAGGGTGCATGTCAATATTAAAGAAATTTATTTGCTACAATAAATTATAAAAACTTGACGACATTCTGTAATACTACCAATGAAACTGGAATGCATAAAATACCTACAGGTAATAATTTAGCTAGGCAGTAGACTTTTTGTTGTACTTACTAAGACGCGCACTTCACGAAAATTAAACCATAACTCAATTTTCAAAAGGATAAATTTAACATTTTCCAAAAAACAATTTATATTAATTTGAAATTGGATAAATGAACTTACTGTTGTCTCCACCCTGACGCCCCATAGCCATTCCAGAAGCTATTCCATGATACGGATTATAAAACAACGGTTTAACCCATCTCTTATTAGATGAATATGTTGATTTATATAAATAAATAGGCTCAACGCACAACACGATCACAATTATTAAAACAGCCAATAAATAATAACAACAAATCGAAGACGTATTCATGATTATCACAGACTATAGACTCAACAGCTAGCAAACTGATTCAAACGACAGGCATGATCCACGAATTATGACACGTTTTGATAAACAACCAAATGTAATTAATACTGCTGTAAATTCTGTATCCATTTGGCGCCCCGTGGTCACATGGCACATATATTACGAAGTTTAGTCAGAGTACCTTTTTCCAATCGTCTAATTGTTAAACAACACTTCTGTTCGGCGACCAATAACAAATAAAAATGTGATGGGTTATGTGTATTCCAAGATCCATCAACATAGAGCGTATAGTGCGCACATACGGCACATTTTTTTGGCTCTCAGGTTTACCATATTTCATTACAGAACCGTGATCTCACACATCTGGCAATCACATTGTTTGCACGGATGAACGGTAGAATAGATGAAGGTTGATCTAGTGTCATGGCAACAACGTAAACAATCTTCTTGATTGGATGTTCGTCGGACAGCAGGAATTAACCAACTTCACCGCAAATAGCTGCGGAATTATTTTGTATCCACGCTTCCTGCCACTAACTGCATGTATGTATCAAAGTAAGTTGCGTTTTTGTATTATAGACTCGAAACTCTTTTGTGAACACCAAAACCGGATCTTTTATTAGTCAATAAATTTTATGATTTAAAAACAGCCAAAGAAGTTCTTTTCAAACGCATCTAGTTCCTTAAATCTATGTTACAACTTCTCTGATTTACCGAAACGTACCAGGCCACTCATAAATTATTAGTGACCATAGTGATTTGAGCAAAAGGTTAATATTAATGATGCCTGAAAAAAAGACAACCGAAGAAAAATGTAAAGCCTTTTAGAAAGAAAATAGCATAGACATTTAAGCGAATTAACGCAACTATAACTTCTAAAGAACGACTGAAGAAATAAAGCACATTTAATAGAATTTTATAAGTTGAAGCAGGCCGATGCACATTCAAAACTCTGCAAACCAAGAGCTCAGAGCTACAACCTCAGCAGGACGAACTATTTTTATTTCATCGCTGAGACACAGAAAAACATCATTAGATTTTTCGGGCGCTCTAAAAGGCATTCACGGGGCAGGGGTCAGTACTCGTGAATGTGTGGAATTCTCAGCTCTTGTCAGTGATACCTCTCCAATGACCGTGCGGGGTTTATTTTCTTTATACGTAAATTCCCACAGTGACCGTCAGTGATGACCACAGTGATACCTCAACTCCCAAGACTGATAAATGGCGGCGGTCAGCCATCTTTGGGACTCTTTCCCACACCTCTTAAACGTACTGACCTTGGCTAACCTAACCTGGGAAATCCCAAGGCATCGAACTGAAAGTAAAACAAGTTAAATGACGGGAATCTAATGTTTCCCTCCGAGTCAAAAATTAAAAGTAGGTGCGCAAAGAGTGCCGAAGAACGTCCTTGCCTTTTAAAACTGATCAGTAGTCATTCAGCCTCACTAATTCTGAGCAAACAGAGTTATTACGTAAAAGCGATTGTGAGTACGGAATTTAGAAGAGCCATACCATCATAATCAACCAGCTACGTAGCTGCTATTTCACATCTAGGTTGAGTATGTTGTTCTGATTACATTCCAGGAAACGACTTCTTCATTTACATTACAGACTTTTTTGCTAGGGTTAACTCTATCATCTAGGGTTTCCAGTAATAGAACATACATGTATTTAACTTGCCACTGCATAGGCGAACTCAGGTGAAAAAAGATCCAGAGTCTGGTGACAAAAGTAGGACCTAAATAAGTTGCTTTTGTGACTTGTTATATTAACTGTTGTTTGGAAACAAACAAATTAAAAACGATTAAAACTTGAAATCAAGAAGTGCAAATTTGTAAATTGTAATAATAAAATACAAATAAGTTTATAAAATGCTTAATTGCTGTGAAGTATGATATATAACTGTTTCCCAATTTAAAACATTAGAAAAATATCATATTTTAGTAAGTTATGATTTGTACAAAGAAAGACACAAAGATCAGTTTTTATCATAGTGGAAAATTTAAAACGCTTAAATCGTCTTTTAAGAATGCCATGGCACACTCGAGAATAATTCTTAACGATAATTAATTTTAATATATATGCTTAGTCGTTCTTATTTGTTATGTATTAAATTTCTGCGTTTCACTGACATTAAGCAGTCAGTCCCCAGTACCCATATAAGCGAATTTTACTCTAGCGTTTGCGCATGCGTCGTGATCGTACTACTCAGAATGTTTTGCTGCGTGTCGTTTACATGACAGGTTTACTACACGTCATGTGGAATGTGTTTTGAATTTTGCTAAGATTCGCGTTGTAAACGCAAGAAACAGCCAGATGGAGAGAGACAAACATTGTATACATGTCGGAGGAGCTCCCACACGGAGTGCTCAGCACCCCAGAGGCATTACTTATAACCCGTATCAAGACGTTGTTTTGCCAAAATAAAAACTTACGCGGAGGCATTATTTGACAAAATAGGGAAAAGCAAGTAGATACCAATAACATAGTTCTGGAAGCCACAAGATAATTGCTGAGGGAAGCTTGTTCAGATTAGCAAATTGGAAGCAACCCAGCTTTCGTGTAAGTAGCCAAAAAAACTCTGAAATGATATTACTGCATTCAATATGAAACCAAAGTTTAGCTAGAATTACAGAAAATTAATTAGAGAAACAGATCTAAAATAATCTATACACGCAAACTGTTACACGTACACACGCGAGTTTATATTTCTTATCTATAACAAGTATTTTATAATGTTTGGAAGACAAAAATGCAATTGTGTTTTGTGCAATTGTGCAAATAAATCAAATATTTAATGCCAGAACATAAATTATAAGAGAATAGATTGATTCACGATACGTAATATTGTAGTCTTAGCTATTCTTACATGTATATTCTTTATATTTTTAATATTACAGTTATTTGGCCGCTTAAAAGAAATTCATTCGTAGTTTTGGATTTTTGGTTCAGTAATCGTATGCATTTCTTCCTTTGTTCTCAACATACTATGGGGCTAGTCTTTATGATAAAATATTTTTTGATTGTTTTAGTGGACAGTTAATGGTTTTTAGCATCGCCCTGTAGCCACATGTTATTTAATTCTGATTGGTAGGTGGTAACCATTGAGGAAGTTAATGTGTGCATACCACATCACTCAGGCTGTAAGTAATATTAGCATTCTTCAACAAAATGGCAAAAACCTTCAAGATTCAAGTTCTTCTAGGGCAAAGCATTATCTCAGTGACAGGCAGTATGAGTAACACGTGCATCAACAGTGGCAATGGTGTAATGTAACTTATAAATTTGTTTTGCCTCTGAAGTACACTCAGATGTTAGACGCTATGTGAGGAGGGTGACTGTTCAGTAAGGCACTAGATGTTTAGCTTATGGGCACCTACATTATAATTATAGTATTCAGGCATAAAGAAATGTGCATCAGACATGCGCGTTTGTCCAGGTGTTTCAGTTTTTACATTACGTGATATGGTGTCCACTCTTTCGTTAAGTATTTTATAGATTTACAGTGGTTTTAGAAACATCTGCTAACAGCATAGGTTCATCTCATTCTATTTCTCAGGTCACTACAGACTGTACAAAATTTGATATTCAGTCACAATCGATTGTATAGTAATTAGTTTAATATACACACAACCAAGAAGACGCGACCTCATAATCACTGCATCTGCTTTGTGCCCACCTGTTTGCTCTGTTATAGGCTTCAGTGCCAAAACTCGTCACAAGTATACCCCTACAGAAATACATAGCTTTCGCTAGTGTGAAAAACAGTAAAAATGGCTTGGAATTTCAATAACTTTTTACATTATTTTACTCTTCTGGTCCGATGTCAAAGCATATTCTAAGCATCATATCCTTTGTAAGTCTAAACCTTCATGTTGCAGTAACCACTTTATTTAGGGTGATGGTAAAATCACTTTATTGTTAAAAATTATAACAAGGAATATATTTTTCCGAAACGAAGTTGATTATTTGTCAGCTGCAAGGTATTCAGTAGCTAATTTTACACACATGCAAACAGATAAATAATCACCAAGGACACGGACAAGACAAAATACATGATTTGAACCTGAAATACAGTATTATACGAGTACTGTAATAATTTATGGAATAAAATGTAAAAATACAACAGTGGCTTAGTTCATATTAATGATTTAGATGTGTTTAATAATTTAGTATTAAACTGAGAGCAAAGTAGGATTATTATATTGTATAGTTCATTGGTCTAGTTGGCTTAGGTATCGCCATAGCAATTCAAAAGAGGGGTCAATAACCACGTTTGATCATTTATTGATAGGAAGATTGTATAAGAAGTAATTGCAAGTTTTAGTAGCTTATTCAAAAAAGTTTTGAAGCCAACAGGTTTATTAGTATCACGTTTTGAAAGCTTTTCACCACCAGGTTGTTATTCCCTTGATTTATATAACCTCTGGAATTAATTTCTATTGTTATTAAAGAATTTAAATTGGCTTTATTATAGCGATTGTCTTTAATGTCAGTTACTAAAGGGATATATTTATCAGTTTTAAAACGTTTTGCATTGTTTATATTAGGTTCTAAAAATGGACGGTCAGTTTTGTAACTATCAGCGTTTCTGTAGAATGCAAACATTAGGGACTAAAAGATATGGCAATGCATTTTTGAGGGACAGTTGTTTGTCCTACCATTGCATTTCGAAATTCTGTGGCAGAATGTTCTCTAGTGTACAACGTATGTAGTGTAAGCTAATATATTACATTGTTGGGCCATGCATAGAGTTTTCCCAACTCTAGTGAGTGTTTACATTTGTTTAAAACGTGAACTAGTGCTCGGTATTTTGACAGAATTCACACGTCGCAGTTAGTTTTTTTGCACTAAAGCTTAGCCAAATTGTAATTAGTTATGAGTAGCTTCACTGAGTAATTTTAGCACCCCCTGTATGGGAGGTTATAAGCAGACTCACAGTACTTTTTTCGAGTTTCAGTAATTTTAGAAAATCTCCTTGTATTACTGGGAGAGGGGAGGGTGGCAAGATACGTTATCCCATTCCTGCTCACGTTGCTCCTTTAAATGTGTTTCGGTAATCTTTTACCTAAGGTGACTGCGTTATTTCGAATATTTTCTGCGATAAGAGGAGAAGTGTGAGGGATGCGTTTGATCCACGCAGTTTCGTGATCTAGCTCATCATCCAAACGCATTATTGACAATGTTATCCCCGTCTTCAGACGGCTTGAGACATACTCTAATACATGTGATTCCATATACAATCCATAAATAGTTTTATAGTAAAGCCCATTTTTACTGTGAAGAAAAGTAAAGTTAGATCAGTGCGAACCATTTTTTAAACCACCTTACGGACAAGATCATCGAAGCTAACAAAATGCATTTTGCATATATCGTTTACCTGGTCTTGCTACTCTCCCTATACTTCACTAATTTCTCCCAGGGAAGTATTCGCTTACATTTTTACTTTTCAAGTGATTGGAGTATCGAAGTATTCTGTTATTTGAAATTATGACATTTTGCAAAAGAAAGCAATGTTAAAAATATTGTTCTCTAATCATTCTCTTCTAGCAATGAATTCTCTTCTGCAAGTATAGAAGATGTTCAATCTGGTGCAAACTGCATACACTTCACTCGCTGCATAAAAAAGTTTTAATAGTTCAATAGTTTTAGTTCAACAAATTATTGAGTGACAGTGCTTTGAAATTTGAAAAAGCATCAGCTTATGAGTTGTTTCATTTTCCTCTCAACGGATGGCGCAGCGTGTTTTTGCAAAAGCTCGGTCAGAATTGTGGTCTTTTGAGAGTATGTATACCACCACTCTTCGTCATTTAACACCACCCTTCGCTAAGCTATTAAAACCAAAATTAAACTACGTCCTTGGAAAATGAGGAGCTTTCGTGCTTTAGGCAATCATAACTGTCAGAGTTAAAAAATCTCACCCTTTGTTGTATAAGTATATCCTCAGTAAAATGTTTAAGGGCATCTTGCATGGTAGCGAAAGCTATTAGGGACCCGGGTAAAAGATGCCTTGAAAAGCCACGACTTTTTTATAGGTAGGCAGTAGAGAAAGAAAAAGTGAGTGTAGCGGTGTTAAGGTTACATGCTGCGGTTAGTAATGCATGTTACATCTTCGAAAATTAAAACGTAATGAGCTAAGTCAGTTAAAAAAAGTCGAAAAAGAGAAATGTAATCATGCAGTACTTGCAAATGCTATGAGGTAATTAATGGACGAAATAGCTGTTAATTTTGTTTATAAAAGTGATCAAGTACGTGAAAATGACTATCCTGTACCTGTGAATTTGGTAAACCCTAGAAGTCACATGCAAACTTTGCTCTGTTATGAGTTAATTATAGGGCTTTGGGGTCTCGTGGATAGAAGTAGACGAAAATACTGAGCTCCCTTGCTTCGATAAAGCAAAAAGTGTGTGAATGTTAACATCTGCTATCACACCAGTTTAAAGCAAAGTTTAAAAACGCTTACAGTAACAATTTCCTTACAGTGCCCTCAAGAGGCGTGAATGTTCACGGCTTTGGGGTCTCGTGGATAGAAGTAGACGAAAATACTGAGCTCCCTTGCTTCGATAAAGCAAAAAAGTGTGTGAATGTTAACATCTGCTATCACACCAGTTTAAAGCAAAGTTTAAAAACGCTTACAGTAACAATTTCCTTACAGTGCCCTCAAGAGGCGTGAATGTTCAATGTCTACTGACGCGTTTCCACAAATGTCTGCCTTGCATATGTGAAGAGCATTCTAACAGTTTGTGAAATTCTCATAATGCACCAGAGGTGATGCCACATGCTGATATGTATCAATGATAGCTTTGTTTAAGGTTTAGTTGCTAAATCTCAGACCAAAGCCGGCGACCACAGGCAATATTGTCTGACGCACAGACAAAACGTATTTCAATCCCGAGCAAACAAGGTTACCACAGTCTACCAACACCTTGTTGTACGGCCTTAGAGTTTTAAATGTTTTAATTCTGGCTAGGTTTTGTATATACATATTTACACAATTCGGCACCATTCTTGTAAGACCTATGTAATACAGATAGATGCACCGGGACTGGAGCCTAGTTTACAATCAAGGATGTTTTTACAGTGAAACACTGAAATGGTAGAGGTCATACATTTGTCCTAAATGAGGTATATAACCAGCGACAGGTACCTTGACAGCATTTAGCAATGGGTTCATTATTTTTCACCTGATTAAAAATCAACATTAAGTGTTAAGATTACTCACACTGCATAAGATCAATACATTCAGTAACATTAAAATAATTCACACATACTGTAATTAATTCTTCAGTAAGATAGTGCTGTTTGCCTAAGTCATAAAAGCACTTGCCAAATGTTTAGTTAGATGTATTCCTCCCAACCAATTTTACAAATGGTATATTTCAACAGCTGTAAGCCTAGCATGTCAAGAAGTTATTATGAAGTAGAATAGTTAAGTGATAGCCTACTGTGTGTTATACGGTATCACACTTATCTGTGATTGACTTTACGAAGCGGCAAGTACGTGTGAGGAACAGTGGTATGGATTCTATTCAGCAACACTACAAGAGGGTGAAGATGCAAGGAGCATTATCACATGCAGTAAACCAGCGTGTACCTGTTCAAAGATAATTTTGCTAGTTTTTTGAACATATATATTAAATGTTTTTCAGGAAAATCCTTTTACAATGTAAGACCAGTTATTACTGTCAAACGTTGGCCTATTAATAAAATATCGCAGAGTCTAATGATAACATTTGGAAAACTGCTAAACTTTTAGGATCACTACAACTGGAACTGGTCTAGGTATCTCACGTAGAGGTTTAACATTAATGTTTGGATACATGTTAAGTGTATGTTTTTTCTTTGGACAAGTAATTAGAAGTAAATCACCTCGATAAACACGACTATCCTTGAGACATAACTACTAGTCTTAAGACTTGCACAATTTTGGCCAGAATTTAATAAATTTAATAAGTAAAAATTATTTATGGAATAAATTTATGGAAAAACACATAAAAGTTATAAAAACTGCTGAAACGCATGCACATATGAATCTTGAAAAGTTTCAGCCGAAAATGCTTCCTTTTTCTCATCAACAGACGTCGCCACAGTGGGCATAATCCAGATGTGGTGCCATGCTCCCATCTACCAAACTTATTGTAACTTTTTTAACATAAGCTAGGTATTTTAAGGTATGTGCACTGCACACGTCCTAATCGACATGAACTGCAAATTTTCAAGTCTAGAATGTTTCTCTTGTAGATCAAACATAACATCCATTTTCGTAAGTGGAGCTTTCTATTATTGGTTGCTAGATGCCACTGCGAATTATTATCAGAACTAATCGTGCTGCTACAAAGGAAATTCCTTCCACACAGCCCCGGGCAACTCAGATCTACAAAAATGCTTTCTAACTTAGATAAAATAGCCTTTCATGTCAGTGCTGAAGTACGTACAAGCTGGGCTAGAAAGAATCACTGTAAAGAGTTGGAGGAAAAGAATGGTAGCCAACTTTGCTGAAACAGGTGAAACACACTGGGGCCTGCCGCCCGGGTCCTAACATTTACATTACAAAGTAAGGCTTACAATAATAACGTGTTAAAAGCACGTTTACCAAGGATAGCTAAATATTGAACGATAAATGAGAGACACTGAACACAGCCGCTCTCCGAACAGGTTTAGTTGACTATCAGTACAATGCTGTGTTTAATCAAATTATTAGAAAACACCGATCTTGTAATGTAGTGCAGTTAGCAATGTTTTCGTTGTCCGTTATCGAACTAGTTTAGCCAGTCTGAACAAAAGTGTTTTAATAGGTATTACACTAAAAGTAAATATTTATTTCATCAACAGCTAAGAGGCCATTAAATTAAATCATTTATAAAGCTCAAGAGTGTCTATATTTAGTAATGATGGTTTGAAAGAACGCAAAATTTATTCTCTCCTAGAAAGCCAGCCTCTGAGAAACGCTGCTAGATCAATCAGATAATCCACATCTCTGAATTAGCAATTTAAAACTAATTAACTGATTAAATACGTAATTGTGTTAATAGTATAGGAGAGGAGGTTGCTAGACCTTGAAGGCTGAAACATACAATACAGGGCCATTTTGAGCACAGCTACATTTGCAGTAACGTCGTACTTACAGGTGATGTTGATAATTGTATGTATAACTAATTTATAAATGTAGGCCTTATTCTGCACATACTATTATAGTCCATTGCATGTGAAATGTACTTATTTAGGCACTCATCAATATCTTACATTAGCTGTGCATGTTGAAATGGACATATTCATTCTAAGGCGGTAGGACGGGGGCGTTGATACACCATTTAATTTCTCCTATACTTTCTGTCTTGTGAAACAATATAATTTTTTATTTTCTACATTCTCCAGTTTTTGTTTTATGTACTTTGATAGAGTTTCCAAGGAAAAGAGTTGTACGCATGAGTGTATTTGTGCTCTTAAATTACGAAAATCAGCTTAAAAAACTACGAAGCGTCTGCATAATGCACATAGAGCAAATGTAGATCCATTAATACTGAATTAACTGCTTGCGCCTCTTTCCCAAGCCTTTCACAATTAACAATCACACCGCTTAATTCAGGTGGAGATTTCAAGGTCATTCGCTACGAATAGGCAAGGGTATATTACGAACTTAAACTGCTACGTTGCTTTGTATAAGAACTTGTATAATAACTTAACTCTGCTTGTCACCGGAGTGAAATGATAAAAGGGCACCTCATTTGCTATCAGAAGCAAATCTCTTCCAAACCTCCACAGCAGGGAAGCCCTCTAATTCATCTCTAGCTGCACGACGTGGATTTTGCGAAACGTAGGAAAGCGATGAGTAGGCAAAGAGGTAAATAATGAGAATTTTTCCTCGAGGAATGTAAAAGGTTAGCAAAGTGACCCTTTCCCAAACCTACTGCTGGGGTAATTACTTGTTCTAGGTTATTACGGGTTTAACCCTTGCTAATACTTTCCTCCGGCAACGAGGGAAAGAAACGAGTTATTAAAGACTACAATAATGATATATTCCAGTAGCTATGTCCAACATTTATAAGCCTAAAAAACTTAAGCCTATAATTTACAATGAGCATGAATATTAGAGCTGTAATAATAATAATAATTAAGTTTTCTGTTAGTTTCTTTATACGATCAATTGCGTAGATTCTGTCTAAACGTACTGATAAGTATTAAATAATAAGGCCCATTGAAGATCCCTTTTTCAACGCTCCAATATGAAAATACTTTATTGCGTCAGGAATTTCATTGAAAACTATACCACAAACGTTTTCGCTAGTAACACACAGGAAATATTTGAAGAATACATGTAAATACCACGTTGCAAATGTAAAACACGTGTGTAAAACAGAATCTCAACGTATCTCATTACAGGACAGAGGTCTTGCCGATGTTCAAAAACCAATCCTTAAAACGTCAAAACCCCAATTAGCTAGTGACGCTAAAAAATTCAGCAACGCCAAAGAATGAAATGACCGGATATGCAAATGAAAAGGTTTCTGTGGCGTAGGTGGAAATCAACACCGGGCGGAGCAGCCCACTAATTTGACCACATTGTCCGCAGCCTGAACTAAACAAGCTCGTTATTATGATCATGAATGCTTTAAGAACATGCGCGAAAAGTGAATGCAACGTTGCACTTTTTGTTAGAAGTTACGTAGAGCATTTTTTGCAACGGTAATCCAAGAATCAAGATCTGCACAAGCTTTTCCTTACACCACGCATTTGGCCGTGCACGGAAAAACTGCAGTTTTGCACAGGCAAGCGCATCTCGAACTTTTCCCATGCCAAATTTGCAAGTCAAAAAACATTTTTATAAAGTGTGTCTAGGTGACTGACTAATCAGCCACCATTCTAAAAATGAAAAACGCAGCCTGATGTTTGAAATCAGAATATATTCATAATATACACAATAAAAGTCGTTGTATTTTTACGAATGATCAATATAATATTATGTTTTAGTTATAATAATAATTCAGGTGATTAAAATAAATTATTTATTGTTCTTTTCTAATTTGCAGCGCCTGAGATAGTTGACATGGTGCCATATGCTATGATGAACACACAGTTTTTTAAATGCATATAAAACGTGATAAAAGTGATAAATCAATTACTAGAATTAGTGTTAGTTACGAACAGGTTCCATAAGGTATGCAGTTGTGGCAAATTTAGGATTAATGCTTAATAATTAATCTATCAAAAGTGGACTTTTAAAAAATTAATTTATATATAACAAGACTGAGTCACGCTATTAACAACAAGCTTTGTGGTTAATGAGCAAATTACGAAACTAAATCTGCAACTAGACTTATTAATTTAAAATGGAATTTTGGGCGGCATTTTCTCGCAGTTTTTCAACTCTCAAGCACCCGAAATCTGCTCTAATGAGAACATTAGGTAAACTTCCCGATGGTGGAGAATAATGAGTACAAAGCAGACGAATCGTGAGTGTAAACATTGCCAGCCATATCATGTTTGTTAAACTGCTATAGCCCCGTATCTTGTCAAGTAGTATTGGCTAGTTTTTCAACTGAGTTGAGCAGTTTCGTTGACCCAGAAGTCTTGTTTGCTTTCACAATAAACCAGAACCTACAGCCGCTAATTGATGTGAACAAGGCTTTTTAGTTTTGAAAATTAGGAAAGTACTATAAACTTTGAAGTCTTTAAAACTGCATGATAGGTGAGCATGGAATGCTGCGGGAAATTATTTTTTATTTCCTGGTAAGCAGTTCAGTGGATATTACAAAACTGCTTTGCCAACGATCAAGGTGATCAAAGCAGGCATTCGTTTTAAAATTCACATTATGAAAAATTTAGCACAAATTTTACGTGCAACCTTTGGCAATTACGCTTTCGTGTCTAATAAACATAAATATATAGGTCACGAATTTGCAATAGTACGCACACACATATTTTTTGAGTCAGTGCTTATAATTTGCTGGCTGAAATCTCATTAGACTGTTATGCATAAAGTCACAATGTGTACATTTATTGGCCCCACGCAAGTTATATATATTTTACAAATTTCTATCAATGCCCACACACTGTAAATTGATTAAATGTAAATGCGTACATGGACAATATTTAGCCCAGTATAAATTAGATAGTTACTAACATTTTCATGACTTTTAAAAAGCCTTCATTAAAAATTCTTTCTCGCCAAGTCATTAACTTTTTATTTCAACAAAGCCTGTATTGCAATAAACCCTGTGCAAGACTGTGCAGAACCTGCGAACGTTTTTGTAAGAGAAATACTGCATTTTTAAAGCTAATTGATAATAAAAGAAATTGAGTGCTATTGCAGGCAAAGGTAAGGAAAACATCCTAGATAAGATAAAGAGCTCAGGAATTGTTTTGACGTCAGATTACGTCGCACCTGTTTCGGTGTGTGGCTTTTCTAATAAGCAGTACAAAAACTTTCTCAACTACCAGCCGGCCAAGAAGTATAAAAGAGTTACTGTTAGATTACTCCTGGCTGATTAACTTTACCAAGGTGCGTAAGAAAGAGTTGAGAAAGTTCATAGACAGGTAGACAGTAGCCTTAGAAATAAGTTGAAATATTAAAGACGCCCCATTCACCATGTATTAATGCTCTTCGAAACCATCGATCAAAGTCATTTGTGGAATAGTTTTCGTTTTTACAATTACAATATCACTTCTTACCAACCATGAAAGCCGAAATTCAAGCACATTGATACGTTTCATGATCAAGACGAAGTCAACGTTGTCAATTTTCTATGTTAGGGAATAGAAATTATTTCTAGTTTCTAGAAATTATTAACAACGGTCCCGTTAAAAATTAGCGTGTAACAAAAGAGGAAAGGGAATGTCTCTGCTACAACAGCAAAGCATAACATAAGATAGATAATAATAAATCTCCTCTACTTATCCCATTCGGTATGTATGCCTATGCCTGTCGTTTCACAGAAACTTAAGTGTCTAGCAAAAAGTAGCAAAGTTATTACAGTTAGCTTAGACTGATATTTTATTTAGTTTATTTATTTGTTTGACTATTTTGTTCATTTTGTTTACTTATTTCCTCCGGCTTAAGTGAAATGGTTTTACTCGGTAAGGTCGAAATGTAATTTCAAAGGCAAAAATTGTTACGGTTAAAATCATTTTACATATACATTTTATTGGAATTTGGTATGGGTAATATCGTATGTCCCTGCGATTTCATATGCTGGTAGTCTATATAGTACCTTTGTTCATCAAGAACAAGATTGTCAGACTTTGAGTACAACATACAGTTAGTCCCGTCTGTAGCGGAAACACTTGCTTTTTTAACTCTTTAGCTACGAAATAAGATCAGTCTTAGAGAAACCTGCAGGTGCAGATCGTAGATGTCAGGTAAATTTTTGCTATTATTCCACTCTGCTTCACCTTTTTACCCTCTGTTCAAGTGCATTAAATGTCATTGTTAGTTAGCAACGTTATGTGCGCCTGTAATGCATATATAGTGGCTACTTAACTATATAGGAGCAATTTTCAAGCAAATTCGGCAGGTGACAGTCACTGTCGTATATATAAAACCATTCTGCAGAAAACTGTTGGCCATTTAATGTCCAGTTGACAGTTGCCCTCATCTACAATCGATGTTTTACATAGACTGAATTTAGATAATGAATAACGTATCAATGCAAGCCTCGAGGAAAGTAAGAAATAAAAATTAATCAAAGATGTGCTTATAGATTTGGCCGAAGCATAACTGTTAACACAGCAGCCGGACGAACTAGTGTCACCTTTAAGATTTGTGTTGCTATAGGCATTCTAGTTAAATTACCTACATTCTTACGTAATTAATATAACAATATTTATTGTATATCACTCAGTATTTTAAAATTTTCCCATGTGCACTAGTGTTATAACTTAGCTATATGCTTTTCTGCAAAAGCTTGTGTCAAGAATAATGATTGTTATATACACTGCTATATTAGGACATGCTTACACCATAACTACCACCCTATATAATTATATAACCTACATCACTGAAAAATGCATTTGATTAAAGTAAACCAATTTATATTTACCGATATCTCCCTCTCGACCCTGTCTGAAAGCATTTTCTCCAGTCGCCAGGCCCGAGATCGCTGATATCATCAACGTACTAGCCAGCATCATAATCGTCAGATAATTTAGTGTTCGCATTTTGATTTGAAACATGAAAGTGCAGGTAAATATCACAGTCTAATTTGTTATATCACATATAAAAAAGAGAAAGGCTATTTTCTCGTCACAAAGTTTTCACAAAAATTCAACAAGTTTAGTAACAACAGTTTTCTAGTTATTTCTCCAGCTTGTGTTTATAACTATCGCAAGTTTCGTCGCTATGCATTACGTCTAGGGTCGCACATTATAGTTATGGGTCAGATAAAGTAAATGAATGCTGGCGCCGTTAATATTAGAACTGTATTATTTTTCAAGTGCATGACGGCTAACTACATGATATACGTTGCGGTACAGCACCATGGCCTGTTTGCAAAAAGTTTCGTACAATAATTACGTACAGTCCCAACAACTTGCATTCAAAACATCACGTAACTGTTCAATCAGTTCTACCTTGAAAGATGTTACAACTTAGAAGTAACGGAAAAATGCTTCCCAGGTGTAAATCACAACTCATTAAGTTCGTTTCTGACAAGACACCTGTTGGCACACACATCACTGTCTTTTTTCCTACAAGCAAAACATTCATCTCATCTTCTTTTCCACATACACCTGTTCAAGTAAACCTTTTTCGCACTCCAAGCAACGACTACCCTGACTTCTGCAGCTAATGATAACACCTGATAGACGTTATACCTGTGTTGCTCGAGGGGGAGGGGAAGCGTAGCGAGACAGAATATGAGGGCATCCAGGTAGAACCATTCTTATGACATGCAGCTATTGTTTGTTTAGCCCATTAATTGTCTTGATTTGACAGGCTAAGAAGTTTTATTGCGGGTTTTATTCAATAAAGGGTTAAGGAAGTGGATGTCAGGATTTCGTTTTGTTCAGTCATTTTATTGGGACGGCGAGGATTTAGGATTCCGCGAGAACTGAAATGTTTAAGATTATAAGATACCTTTTTTCTTCGAAAAATCCTTAGAGAGGTGTCAAGTGCGCAAGTTTTCCATTTTCTCCATGGTCTGGTTGAGCTCTACAAATTCGGTATACCTGCGGTTTTTTACATTATTTACGCAGAACGATCAAATACTTATAAGTATTTTAAGCCTACGTTCCGAAATTATTGCTATTATGTAGTTGCAATAAATAGTATTATTTTTTTCTATTGTTATCACGAATACAAAGTTTGTGTCCTAATGGGGACCTCGCCTTACTAATATCAAAAACAATTCCCGCACATTCAAATTAATTTGACACTGTGCCCAGCGAAACGGTCAATGTTAAAGTATTCAAATTTCTTCTGACTGTCCATAACAAATCAGGTAAATTTGCAAGGCAGAATAATTCATTACTGGATACGAGTTATTAGCTAACTTTATGATAGTTATGTCTACCAAGCTTATAATAAAAATCGAGCCCTAACTAAGAACTGTTTTTGTTGTAATATTTCGGTATTTTTGAGGTATATATTTTGTGAATAGGGCTTTGAACGTGTTTGGAATAAGCAGACGTCGTTTTCACCTAAACGACTACTTAATAAATTAGAAAAAAATAAAAACTGATTATACCCTAATAGTTAAAGAAGAAATCTAAAGCGATAAACCAGATAGACAAGACAAACTGCGAACGTACCAAACCTTCAAGAGAATATAGAAATCTTCCAACTAGAATACTACTTTCTGGTTATTTCAAACATGCAGCTGTGTTTGCCATTTTTTTTACAGAACTGAGAATCAACTCGCATACTTTGTGTATTGAGAGGGAGATGCGCTGAATCTAGGAAAATCGTATATTTCATGCTATTTAAGAAATGAACTCGAAGATGAACTACACTTTTTTATAAAATGTCCATATTACAGTGACCTTAGAGGAACCTTATAATAATCACATCAATGCAGTTATACCAGAATTTATCCTTATAAGCGATTCTGATAAATTTGTATTCTTGATGGGAAGTTGTGATTTAGAAGTAGCTAAAGCATTTTATTTATTATGTTTGGAGACAGGATGAACGAAATTGTGTGTATTAATTAATTAATAATTCAACCTATAATAATAAATAATAGGTTGAAAACTTAATTAACAATCGGTGAACCCAATTAGTGATGACGTCACAAGTAAACATGATTTTCAACAGCACAAACATTCCACGACCGTGTTGCACGTGTTTGCGAAAGCGAAGACTAGATGAAGTGCAGTGCTACTGTAAAAACATTTAGTGTGATACACAAAATTCGGCGAATTTTAAATTCAAAAAATTAAATAATTAGCTTTACTGTGCGAACATACTGAACGTATGCGCCACATCACAATTGAGCACATATGAAGTGCTAGGTAGAGCGCCTGTTTTCTGCGTAACGCGTTTCCGAAATACCGGCGCCGGTACCCGTCTATCTAGGGAATGGCGAAATGCATATAGCAGCGAAGAACTATTCGCGCGAACGTGAAATTAAGTTTCTGTGGTAATAATTCTTTCACATAGGTCGTCCGTAAAAAAAAGTAACATGTTCGTTTTCAGTATTTTATAGCTTAGATTGTTCTGAGCTATAGATTAAGATTGGGTCCGGTTTTCCTTTAACTGACTACTGAAAAATAGTTCGACGTTGTTCAATTTCGGGCCTTAGATGCACTTTGGAACCTCTCGGCTATATTAATGCTGAAAGAACTGGAAATTTCTTCAGCCTTTGCCAGTTTGGGCCGATTTATAATATTCTTGTAATTGTCTGTAAACAAATGGAATGTTCAGGCACAAGGAAACTCAAAGAACAACGTCTGCAAAGAACTAGTTATGGGGTATGGATTCAACTAGTTTGATAAACCACCTCAGACACAGACTTCAGAATGGACTAAATTCAACTAAGCTTTCTTTATTTTTCAGTACATTGCTTTGTTATTGGTTTATTTATTGAACATAATAGTTATTCGTGTTTCATTGTTAATCATTGTTTAGCAAATTAACGTAGTTAAGAAGTGCGCAATAAAAATGAATTCGGAGGATTCACCGAATGTAGGCTCAACAAATATATATTAGATTCCCTTACTTGGTTTTCCTTAGTTGCTTATTTCCGAACTCAACTGAGATCTTCCTGAGAAATTTATAATTAATTTATTTAGCTATACGGCTAATCGACCACCAACGATTTGATCCAATTTTGAACGCTAAAATGGCAAGATTTATTATGTAATTCAGATAGTAACTACATTCAACGTTAACCCACGCAGCATCCACAAAGGGTCGCTTTGTATTGTTTTCAGTTAAGTCAGGTAATTAGACTAAGACTTGGTTTGTGAAATTCATACCTTGCCGCACCTGTAATTAAGCAATTAGTCAAGACCAGACCGGTGGGTTGCAGCTATTAATAGAGGTCCCCTGAGAATTGCATACCAGAGTTTAGTGAAGATGATAAAACGTAAGTTTAGCTCGATGTGTATAAACCAATGCTTTGCAGTCTGTGATAGCAGTCTTCTAGTATATTTAGAGTAGTTTGAAAAACAATCACTTCATTTTGTTGAAAAAAGGATAATCTAAAAGTTATTATGCACTAATTAACTGCAAGTAAATTCTAGAAGCCTTTAATTGCAGAGTTTGTTCGACTGTCTTTAGCTTTTCTAAGTTTTCAAGCTTGTAATGAAATAGGGTGGAAGTTATTTTAATCTTGCTTAATGATTTTGAAAAATTATCAAATTCATTAACTAATAAATAACAGGGTCATCTGCAAATTTTCAGATGATGCATTGCTATTCAGAAAAAATCACGCTTTATACTTAATTTGAAAATTATACCTCAACTTACAGAACACATTGTGTCCAAATAAATTTAAAAAAATGTAGAACTGGCAAACTGCGCCATCAGTTACAACACTATCTGAACTGCGAAAACAAAAAAAAACCGTTTTTACTAAATACATCTTTAACAGGGAAGTCATCATTATTCTGGATTAATGATTCCGCTCTAAATAGTCCCCTTCTCTCCCCAGAGAAATGTGACAAATGTGGGAGAGACATATCGAGCAGGTGTAACTTACACACTGATCTTTTGCCACCACGTATAAGTCTCGTGCAGTCAAGCGTACAATAAAAAAGGGGGGTGGACAAAAAACTTTTTCGCTTTCTGGTTTTTAACAAATTAATTTGATTTTTCTATATTTCTTAAAAACGTGAACGGTTATAATTACTTACAGCGTTATAGAATTTGTCTTCTTGTATTTAAAAGCACCCCCCAAGTTTATTGTACATTTGTTGTGAAAGTAAACGTATCCCTTACGAATCAGTAACTAAAGGTGAAAATAACAGCAAGTATGTTTATTTTTGGTTTTAGCTAGGAGCGTTTTGTTGCGAAATTCGTCGGAAATGGAGGAAATTTGGCGGATATTGTCGTTTACTTAGACAACTAAGCTCCTCGTATTGTCACCAAGTATAAAGAATGGCTCACTACTGTAAACGAGGTAAAACTAAGTTGGTTTGGCTATAGTGTGGGAAACGCTGGAAGCGCTTCCTTTAAGTCTTGTTACTGATCTTATTTTTGGCCACTCTGGCATACATAATTAATGAGCTTACCGACCGGACATTTTGACTGGTAGATTTAATGAGCGGAAACGGATCTTGTCAATTAAACCGAAATCCTAGCCGAAACAGAAGCTCATGGGTAATTAGACAATAATCAACTATAATATTTCAAGCTAGTATTTTTTAAAGTATTCATAACAAAAAAATGACAAAGCCACTACTGAACATCGTATGATAGGTGCGTGTTTTGCTTCGTTATTTTCAAAATGAAATATTTGAAAAAGTTATTGTGAAAATTTAATGTGAATCAGAAATAATGATTTGAGCTATCACAAAACAAAATAAGATGCGTAAAAACAAGTAAACGACGATGCTGGTCTGTAAAAGTATTTATTCTATTTCATCGCTTCAAATACTCCAATTAAGCACATTTAATGCAGGCAGACGTTGTGAAAATAATCCTAAAAATTTCGTTTCTCGAAACTGCTTTATAAACTGCTTCAACATGGTTATCACTTTCGTTGGCAGGATTTAAGAGTTTTATAAACTGGTTCAAGAATCGACCCTGTCAGATGAAATAAAGATGGTCAGACAAGATATGATGATGATTTCATCCAAAGTGAACTTGTGAAGTGAAGGTAAAGCCGACAGATTAAACCGAGTGGAAACGGCTAAAGATTACGAGATAGGGATCAAGGATAATCTCTGCAAACACACAAACACCGAGATTATACTAGTCTGCGGCTGATCAAGTCCTCTGCCAAATAAAAGTGGTCCAATTGGCAACTTGCATTGCTTTTCAAGTAATACATTTCAAACAGAAATCGATTCTGTACGCAGTAGTCGACAGGGAAAGTGTTCAGAGGTCTATGTACATTGTACACACTGTATAAGCAAAAAATTTATGAATGGTATTTTAACTGTGCTAACCGCTTCATTGTGACGAAGCGTCAGACAAAACGGGTATTGGTTCTATAGGCCTATAGGTAACATATTGTGAAAAATTATTCAACGATTTTCACAGCGTTGTGCATAATACGTGACTTATAATACCCGTAAAATTTAAATTATATCCCTTAGCAGGAAATTATTATGTAATTTTTGTGCTCAATATAATTTTTACTATGTTACACCACGGGTGTAAAACGATATTAGTGGGTCTACGCGCCAGGATTTTGATTATAAAATGCCGTAGCTTTCACGTAGACAAATGCGCCATTCAAGTTTTTTCTTTCGAACTCTTAGCGGTGTTATAAAAGCTCGTATGGCAAAAAGAACAGTATTTTTGAAACATGTAAAGCGTCATGCTGCGACGCGAGGGGAGAAAAGTTTGCATACAGCAGCTGCATGACGACGCTATTCACACAATTTTCACTACGCAAAAGCTCAAATGATGGAACATCATGTGTACATCAACCGTTTTGCACATTGTTGTGTGAGCATTTTTCGCGCTGCTTCCCGTATGTAAGAGTGCGAACGACGAAATGGTTCATCTTAAATTATTCCCCGGTAATATTCAAGAATGCACTCAAATAGCAGTTACCACGAGTTGTTTGTGCCACCTTCCATTCGTGAAGCTCGCTCCTGTTCAAAAGTGTAAATGATGATAGGCTTCATAAATAGCTGTACGGCAAAATGTTTCACATAGCCTGCGTTACCATTCCATTCCATTCGCGAAAGTAGCTATATTGTCCCTGCATGGATTGTTCCTGCGCATAAGTATGAATGATGATATGTGTGTCATACAGGACCTATATGACCACCGTTTATGCAACCTCTCCCATGCAAGGGGTTAATGATAAAACACCTCATACTTTTGCGCATAAGTGTACAAGTCTAGGCAATGGCGTGCTAACTACCATGGAACGTCAAGAATTCTGAAAGACCAGATCAAAAAAATATAAATGGATATATATTGCACGTGTGACATGTGGTCTACTGAACGTTATATTGCTGTTCATGAACTTCTTACGTTTCTGAAGAGTTCCAAAATAAAAAGTGAGCAACGCGAGGCCTTTCAATGCTATGTTGTCTGGAACTCACCAAAATAATGCTTCAATTGCTTCAGCCAAACTAAAACTAATATTCCAAGTATTCAGACCAGCACACACCTGATTAGCGAGAGATATTTGCAAACCACAGTTTTAACCACTATTATTATTATTATTATTATTATTATTATTATTATTATTATTATTATTATTATTATTAAACTGGATCTGTTTCTTTTCCATTAAAATGTGGGTCATAGTTGCGCAAGATCCACTGAGAATTGAGAACATGGACCGGTAGCTATTCAGTGAAAAACGGCCTCGTACACACAGTATTGGTATATACAAAAATCTTTCAATTTCAGTTAAGCATCTAGTGCAACAATTGTACTTGCTAGAAGTGTAACTTGACACGTACATTTTGCGGTTTCTAACAATTACCATGGATGACCTTGATAACCAAAAAAAAAAGACTGTAATACTGACGTCTATGTTAAATGTTTTGTCAGCCTCCAAGTGAACATTTAAAGTGTTGCAGACACATTGTCAAGTTTTTCTCTATCTGTAATGGATATTGTTTAAAATTCACTGAAAATTGTGTTTGGTCTACGTTCCGGATTTTCATATACTCATATTAGAATGTAGTTATAGTCACGTTAATTTGTGACGTAAAATTATGTTTACTATGTTCTTGGTGTGATAAAATTAGAGGACCAGACAACGTCATTTACACGATTGTTAAGAATTCTACTTAGTTATCCTTTTACTGCACCGTCTAGGTTAGCTAATTGAACTGTAAAAATATAATTGATTTTTTTCCATCTTTCAGAAATTAAACAAATTTTCAAAATACAAATTTACTCGGTGTTTTAGAATACCTTTGTCACATTATTGAATCGTTTCTCTACTTGTCGTCCCAAATTGATATTACCTACATTTGCTGTAATCAGTTAATCCAAGCGAGCCATTATTATAGACAGGTCCATGCCGCAAAGCACGTCGAAAGAAACTTCATTTAATTTATGGTGGAATTTAAGAAGGAATGTGTTCTATACGCCTCAACTCTTCTCTAATGATAATAGAGGCGCTTCCTGCTGTGGCTCAACAATAGCTGTCTAACTTCACCTGTTTCAATTCAGTTTGCAAAACGATTTTAAACCCATCCTACTCTTTACATAAATCAGTTTCCTTCTGACAGGTTGCTGGCATTGCAGTCTCTGCATGAAGAAATCTTGAGAAAGTGATAGGAGTCTTTGAGATCAAGGTCTTGCACACATACCACACAGAACTTTCCACACAGAAAATTATAAAAAGCTGTGGTTCTTAATTTTATAGAACATTTCCAAATTTCTCAACCCTCTTATAGGTATTGAAGTTTATTTGTTAATATTAGCTGTGTGAGAAAATTATAAATCTGCGTATACATTTCATATTTATTAGTGCCATAGGACAAATATATTATGTATGTTTTACAACACTGTTGCAATTTCAACAAATGAAATGTTTTGACACTAAACATACACAGTGCAAACTATATACAAACAACATAAATAAGCAAGAAATTATCAAAAAGAAATAGTTGTTTGACAACAGTTGAAATGCAAAAACACTATAGTTGTATCAGTTACACGTTTCTGCACGGCATTAGTACATTAGTAATAGAAAACAAAGACTCAGAGCTAACATTTAGCTAATAGAAATATGGGACGAAATTTATAGTCAGTTTTACAATTTCTGTATCATTGCTACTCATATAAAAACAAATTTATCATTATCGTTAATTTCACTAAATTTTTGTACAATTGATGTTATTTATTATAAAATAAAACTGTCAAGTCATTGTTAAAAGGATATCTAGTTACGAAGTATTGTTCATCTTCAGTTTCGTTAGTATTGTAAAATGTACAGATGTGATTATGCAATGTATACAGGAATTTTTCTTGATTTACGGTATGTTCCTTTTTTCAATTTACTGCGAATAGGAGTTAATTCTAAGTTTGGTGTATTTAGTTACGGCGTAGTTACTGAGACCAAAAAGCAAATAGTTCTCTAACTGATAGTGCGTTTTAAAGATTCTAATATTATTCTAATCTAAAGATGTTAGTAATTTATTTTGACCAATTTTGTTATCGTCGTAGATTTCATTTTTCCAGAAGTGTACATAATCATTCTTTATTCTTTCATCCAATTTCTTGAAAAAGTATTTACGAGAGAAAATACCCTGATTTTCCCAGTTATGATTGAAGTCATTGTGTGTAATATTTCTTTGACAAAGTTAGCCTAACAGTGCATACTGCTTAGCCATAACTGTTAGCCATAAGTTAATATCTCTTCGTATGATTGACAAACATAACTGTCTACAGGTTGATTCAGAATATGTAATTAGTAATTAATAACATTTCTAATTATTTTTAGAAAGACAAGGTAACCGCCTAGTTCAACTCTTGTAGCATATTTGCCCAACTTTTTTTAAATTGATAGGAATCTATGTAATTTGATAGTAACATCTTTTAGCTTCGCTTGTAACTTTATCAAAGTTACTCTGCGTGTGAGAGTTTTAATTAGTTTTAGTAATATCAGATTCCCAGATACACAACAGTTTGCTCAAATATTATTAATTCCTGCAAAAGGGTTAGTATTGTATTTAAGGCATTTTTTATAGTTTACAATACCTTTAACGTTTTATCTTTAAGCTTGGTGGAGTTTTGCCGCATAGAGCCTGACGCGAAAATATCCAAATATTTATAAGATTCGAAGGATTCTAGTTTTTGAGAGCTGTAAAATGTTTGAGTTCTTAAAACCCTGCCTGTCTTGTTGAACACGACTACTTGTGTCTTTTGAGTATTAAATTTTAGCATCCATTCCTCACAATATTCTTTTTTATCTTATTGATACCGTACTGTAGTCGGGATTCGGATCTTGAAGTTAATACCATATCGTCAGCAAATAAGGCAGTTTGTCGTAAAACCGCTTATATTAATAGGGTTGGCATCAAGGGATCAAATAATAAGTGTATAGTGTTAATACATAACGAAAAAAGGCGGGGGCGGGGCATAGCATACAGCTTTGTTTAACCCCTACAAAACAAGATTCCTATACAAATAGTTTAAATCCTAATGTACTTTTAAGGTTTCTATTAAGGTTTTAATTTTTATAAGGTTTCTAACACTTATAAAAGCATGAAGATTGTGAGGCTGAAGGATGATTTTTTTTCTTACTGCACATTTGCGTCGGAACTGAAGATGTTCTTGGACATTTTTAGGCGCAGCGTCGTAAAAAAATAATGCCTATTTCCTGACAGGTTTATAAATCTACATGAAAAGAAGTAGAGAATGTTATTTCGTAATCATTATGCGGTTACGTGTTTAAAAATTCTGAAGGTTAGGTTTAAAGAGCAAACGCATCACAAAAAATAAGCATTTGTAGTTAAAAACGATCATCTTTCCATGCGACCAAATGTCCGAAAACTCTGCATCAGGAATGCAAAACTAATAATAAAGTTTGACATTTATGAAGACGGCTGCATTGCAACTTGTGCGAGAAAATGGTTTTTAGTAGAAGTAAAAATTGTATAGCCCAGGGCGTACTTACATTAACTCTTTGAATGAGCAATGATGTAAAGAGAATTTACAAACTTGTTTTGCAAGACTGGAATTATGTTCCCTTTTTGTTTGGTGATATTTGCGGACGGTTAGATTGAAGATAAATAATGGTGGGAACACAAACTTTGATATGGCGAACTCAATGAGTAGGTCCTTATAAAGGTCCAGACTGAACGAGAAATGTAAGCCTCTTTTCAAACTGCAGCGTTCCGACGCGATACGCGTACATGATGAGCGTCATAAGAACAAAACAAGATAAATTTATAATGATTTTTGTTTATATGTATAATCACCATAAAAGTTAAGAAACGTATTATAACAAATTGGAGTAGTCATTCTCAAAATTGTGTTTCTCTCGAGATTGGACCACGTAACCCCACTTTGTTTAGACTTTTCTGGGCTGCTGAAAAGTGCAGGCGTTGAAAATGGCGAAGTTGTACGACATAGTTATCACGACAATGTGTGTAGAATCCATAATCGAACAGTTTATATCCTAGGTAATGTGCATGCAGATCAGATGATACAGAATTCGAATTAAAGGAGTTCGGGGATTAAGAGAGAAGTAAGATCTATATAATAATATTTATAGTGTGGGAAACATATTTATGTAATATATAATGCAAGTAAGGTAATAACAGAAGAACTAAATACGGCGAAACGAAGAGAATTAATGATGGCAACAGGACACAGATAACAAGATAGACCGAGAAAGACTAAACCTGTGCATAGTGAGAACTAAGAACAAAAGATGATATTAACGGAGTAAGCATAGGCTTAATAAAATTAAGATTATATAACATTTCATGTATGTAATAAAAGATCGGTAATGTGAGAACAGAAAACTAAGAAGAGAAAAAGAAGGTAGTTGTGATGCAAAACAAAATTATCTAGATGAGAATCTTGTACCCAAATGCGCACCGTATATCACTTAAGACAAGCTGGCGACTAAAACAAGTATATTACCGATGAGAATGGAGTCGCTGTAGACTAAATTGGATGAGAATAAACGAGACTAGATTTGTTAACTGTTGTGCATGAAAAATGGGTTCATAATTTGTAATGTGTGTGGTTATTCAACAAATTTCTTTTATAAGGGAAGACATTGAAGTTCTGATATGAAGTATTGGAATTAATAATTCAAAAACAGAAAATATCTGATTAGTTGTGTGAAGGAAGCAGTAGGATAGGTCGATTTATTTTGAAGAGAATTTGAACATTTAAGAACTTTTTTAGACACAGTGCATTCTTTCATGAAGTAATTACTGTCCCTTTGTACTATCAAGTGCCAAGACACAAAACCTATAAAACCAATTTCTGCGTTACTCAGCACAAAGCAGAAAAATAATTGCTAACCATATCTTCAAATCTTCAGGGATGGTGGAAATTCTTTTTAAAGGAAAGCATTAACTGTTGCAGAGAAATGCCATTATATTCTCATTAACGTTGCCAAGAGGAATACGGCATGTTTTAACAGCAATTAAACTCAGTTTAACTACATTACTCACCCATTCTGAGTTTCCCTGAACTTTAGATAATGCGTTTGTACATCCTTAACGAAAAATAGCTGTCAGTATGAAATACATTACGAGTTCAGAGTGGCCTAAGAATTCTAATTTGGGAAAAAATCACGTTGCTGTTACCACTCAAAGTCTAAATTTTATTCTCAGCTAAGACTATTTTTAATGCTGCTATAAGTTTTGCAACCTTCTATAAGGCCGATGTTCTTTTAAAACTTTTTTAGCATTCAACAATAGTTAATTAGTGGTCTTTGTAGGTAATTAAAGCTCATTTGCCTTACTTCTCTTTGTCATCTTTGATTGAAATTTTTATCAGTGTGGACCAGGATTATCAACAATGTAGTGTCGACTTATGAGACAGTTGTTTTTTATTCTGTGAGAATGTTTCGCCCAAATCAGAGGCTTTCAAAATTTAAAAACGCTTCAATCATTAACTGGAATTTTTACAAATTTACAGCAGTTTCTAATCACGTAGTGCACATGACTTCACGCATAATTTTCACACATAAGTTCACACAAATAAGAATGTGTGTAGTTTAAAAATTTGGCAACGTTCGAGACCTAAATAGAGGATCGTAACCGCCATCATTAAAATGTTCTCACCCAAAGGAGTCAAAAGCAAAGCTATAATACATATATAGCTCATAGGAACAATTCTCTGACTGAAGTACTTGGAGGACATATAGGATTAACGAGTCAAGTTTTACAGCTTTTAAGTCTGCTCTCTCGTACTGGCCTCAAGCACTGCCCGCCCGCTTCTATTGTGGACGGGAACATAAAATTGCAAAGCATGCTCAATACTAATAGGTGTAATCCGTTCAGCAAAACAAACAATTGCTCGCAGAAAATCCCAGGCATTTCACCATTATTGCCAGATTTGGTTGCTTGCTGGCTAGACCAACTAGACATCCAGCACTGACGAGTGTCTAGGGCATAACATCTACGAAATTGGTACTGATGGCTTTTTTATGACGTAATTCAAGATGTAAGTTCCGCAGCGAAAAATAAAAACTTCATCATTTAATTGATCTTCCAACAGCCAATAATTAGCCGAGTGTTTTTGCAATAGTTTCTGTAGTCCATATAGACATCATCGGAAAAAAGGAGAATGTACAATTTCATATGTTGTACCTCTTAAAAGGAGGAGTAGAAAAAAAAGATTAGAAATTTGCCATGAAGAGCGTTATTACATAAAAGGGTTGTTATATTTCACAAACATGCCCTCAAACAATGGCTTTTAAATATGAGGCCACTTCATGATAACAAATGCATATGATAAAAAAGTCACACGTGGAATATTTGAACATGAATGAACATCTAACCAGCAGCAGGCAAATATTAAATATTATAGCTCGGTTTGTAAATCCTTTGCAAATGAGTCCAGATGATTGAAACATCTGACACAGGCATATTCAGCCTCAGATGACTGGTTCAGTAAAAGAATGCGCAAATAAATTTGTCGCGTATAATTATAGAGGAATTTTATTTTTTGCCACTAGAGTACCTATTTGCCACTAGCTACTGCTGCCATCTATCGTTGAGCTTCTAAACGACAGTTTCTTGTGCTCTACATGTATTCGTAACCACTCAAGCAGCCGCAGCAAAAATAGTAGGAAACGGTTGTGCTGAAACCTCAACATAAAAATTCTCAATAGCTTATATTAGTCGGGCTTTAAAATATTTGGCGCATTGGAAAACACAATTCTGTCAAATTATTCTAATGTCGTTTAGTATAAAATAAATCGCCATTTCACCGTTCTGTTTAGATGGGAACTTCGCCGTGCATTTCACTGAACACCAATGAAGTGCTGCCATCTATGGCTAGGAAATTTTACATTCCATCTGTTTCGCTCACTATCTTTTATAAAAATTATCATAATCGACGAGACAGCATTATAAACTGATGAAAATAGAAAATTAACGCTGGCAAGTGTGTTAAGAGAAACCAAAATGATTAATTATTTTATCACATGGGAATTTTTCATGCAAATTTTATTGTGAATTGCCAGATTCAATTAGTAACTGAATGCTTTTTCATTTACATCACTTTACAACGTTATGGGGAAAAGTTAATTGCAATTTTGTTGTGTTAATAAAAATAAAGAACAGAGTTTATTTTAGGAAAGAGCGAAAATTGCTTTGAATTTTTCTCGGGTTTACGTAGCAATTTGAGCACTTGCCTCGTTTAAGTTTCAACACAAAATCTGTTTGAGGAAAGGAACATGCTTAATAACCAAGAAAGCTGTTAAGCGATTTTGAGTTATTTCTCAAATTATTTTTAGAGAACAAGTTTTGGCAAAAATAGCTATTTCAATCATTTCGATGTGGCCGTATTTAATAAATATTATCTGGTATTTTTAGGCATGTTATCAGTTATTATTAAAAGTAGTCCAAACTAATAGCTAATGGTAATTTTATTAATACCATTATACTCATCATGGCCCTATATAACTGCATTGTAGGCTTTGTTGAACCACAAATGAACTTTTGTTTTTAATTAAAAAAACAACAAGATTTTAACTGAATGTGAGTAAGGTTTAAAAAAGAGACATTATTAGTCTGTATACAAATATATGATTCTTAAATTTTGTGTATCATTAAAAATGAGTGGCCAAATATACCCCTATTGAATAACAGAAAAAAGAAGAGAAAAAGAAAAAGAAAACGAGTATGTAGTTCACGAAACAAACTATTCGAACCAGGGACTCACTGTTCTCCCAAATCAACGATTGCGACTTGAATTGTAAGAGCATCCATTTTCTTCTAATTATTGTCTAAAGAGTGTGCATTTATGACTTTACTCAGTAATTTTATAAGAAGATTAGGTTGAAGATCATGACGAAAACGCGAGTTTTCCAAAACGACTATCACAGTTAATTGCGCAGAAGGTGGTCACTAATTCCTGTTATAAGATTCACACATCCGTACTCAAAAGTCCTACCTTAAAAAAATAAAAACTCAACTTGATAATAATTGCAACTGACGCAAAACCTTAATCTAAAAATAATGATTTACATTACATTAAAAAAGATACTGTAAGTAGTCTCTAATTTTGCGCGACATCGGGAGGCGGGCGCATAAAAGCATAACAGAAATCCTAGTAGTACATCCTCCGCCATCTACTTTTAGCTGAAGAAACTACAACCTACCCGTGGATAAAACTGCTACAATTAGGAGTGACAATGATAAGGGCTACTATACCAGCATTAAATTTGAACTGTTCAAACAATAAAAATTCGTTTACTGCTCCTCAAATTCTTTCTCGGAGAGAAGTTTCCACTCTTCTCTTCTAGCATATTTGCATACAATGGGCGATATTGTAATAATAGAGGAACGCAGTTAGTTACATGTTGGTTTAAACAACGTGTTATTGCTTTAGTAAAAAACGCATCAAAAGGACTTAAGCATTTTAATTCCTCTTTCTAGAATTAATCAAAAGCATGCCAAAGCAGTGCAATCATTACTATAAACGTTTTGTAGCAAATAGCATTTGCGCTTCTAAAAGCTGAAGCTGTAGCTGTGACGAAATACGTCAGTAACAACGAATAAACAAAACCGCAGAAAATAATTAGGAAACTAACAGAAAAAGCGAACAAAAGCAATGTAAATAATATGTGGATACATAATGTAAAAAGTGAGTGCAATTTCGCTCATTATTACAAGACCATGGCTTCGTTATAATGCGCTCTTTTAACCAATGGCTTCTTAAGTCAACAAACGTGACATTTTACTAAGTGCTTGATGCTTGCATAAATAGCAAGTCGATAGGTAACATTAACGTTTGGACAGAATAGGAGCATGCACGCAGTGCAATTAAAAGAAGGGTATGATAATTTTTTAAAATGGAAAAATCCAACCAGGCTCTTTTCCATTTAACTCGGCTGATAGATAAATAAAGGCACAGCAGTTAAATAGACAGGAGATAGGAAGGTAGATATAGTTCACGAACCGGTTGCCAGGAATCTAGGAATGGTATATTCTCATGGTTACAAGGATCACTGACTGGTATCTAGGAGTAAGAGAGAGAGAATGAGAGAGAAAGAGAGAGAGAGAGAGAGAGAGAGAGAGAGAGAGAGAGAGAGAGAGAGAGAGAGAGAGAGAGAGAGAGAGAGAGAGAGAGAGAGAGAACAATGCAGAAAGAAAGAGCAGGGAAAAAGAGAGAGGAAGGGAGACACAACATCCAAAAAGCGAAACGGCGATACAGGTAAAAAAGCAAAAGAAGATAATCAATTACTCCGATGAGTAAATGTTTTATATCACGCAATAAACGATTGATTTCACCTGTTTCACCTGAACTGCACGATTATCTAAACGATTGTCATCAGAGGGTTTGGCCGGGATTCATTAAAAGACATTCCAACTTTCTCAATAGAAGCCGGAACCTTAATTCCCTCGAGACTGGTTTGTGATTAAACATTATATCTACATTAATAACTGCAGCATTACCCACATTCGTTACACTAAGCAAACTGGTATTATAAATAGGAGTGAGCAGGACGAAATAGAAACTTGACGCTTATATATTGTAACGCTTAGATTCATAACGCAGTGTCATAGTAACTCTTGAGCATCATAGAAACGCTTGAGATTCTTCAGAGGAAGCCAGATTTGCACTGGTCTTGCAGGAACATCCCATTTGACAGAAGGGTAGAGGGAGCAGAAATGAGCTTATAGGTCATATTTAGTATTTTGTTAATCACAGTAATCATTTCTGCTTCCTTTAGTATAACGATGGGCTTAGTAAATGACGGAACTTAGCATGGCAAGCTGCGTAAAACCATCATTGACAGGAAAAAAAGAGCATTGTAAGACAGGGGAAATAAATTGTACATTGTTTGGTTACTTAGAGACATTGAAGAATGCATAGAACACTCAGTTAATTACATTATACAGAGCGTACAAATGACAGATTGGGACAAGGGTCATTTAGCGTCTGCCACGCAAACACTTTATACCAGCTCCACATTTCATAGTGACAGCATGGACCATGCCCGGCCATTAAAACACTTAAACCGTGACAGTTTCTCAATATCATCGTTTTGCGTTTATCCCAGTATATTGATTGTCACATGGTTTCGACCAGTATCACATGACCCTAACATTAATACATCTATACGCATACAAGCTTACATGTATTGATCTGCTTTGAATTATCCTAGTTAAGATATTCATAATTAACGTATTCGTAATAAAAGGAAACTTAAAACCTGTCCTAGAAAAACTAAGCTATTGTTACTAATTGCGAATCTTAGTTTTCATGAAGAGCTTGCATTCAATGCTAAATACAAGCCCAACTCAATGGTATATTTACTGAGTATGCAACCCAGAATTAATAAAGCAGAAGACCTGGCACTGTAACTTGGCCAGTGAGTGTGTCAACTCATTTACGTCTAGTCAGTTTAGCTTGTAAACAATTAGATGTTACGCGTTAGTAGAGGCGGCAGCGACAACAATAATAGGAACAGCAGCAGATTCAGGAGCAGCAACAACAGTTGCATCCGCAGTAATAATAGTAATAAGCGGCAGAAAAACAGCAGTAGCAGAAGGGAATAATTGGAAGATAGAGCCGAAAGGAATAGCTAATAGCTGACGTTATGTGTGTGGGTGCCAATGCCCGGTTTACATGATCCGACAAAATCGGATGTCGGATGAAGCTGATGACATCTTGAAGTCGTTTACATGACCAGACAAAATCGGATAGAGTCAGACAGACGTTGTCGGACGTTGTGTGAACAGAAAATTTAACGTCTGACGTCGTCGGATAGAATGGTCGTTCGGTGGAGTGGGGTTCCAACATTTAACAATTAACACAATAACAACATTTTATTTATTTATGTTATTTATTCTGTAAATAATCAAAACAACAAGTTTACATACAATCTAGAGGATGCAGCCATAGCAAAATTACGTTATGTGAATAAAATCGTGATTGACGGATGATTGTAATAAATTGTGGCATTTGGAAGTCTTCGCAAAACAAATGTAACAAATACAACATTAAACAGTACCAATGTTGGTCAACAAAATCTGACGAAAATCGAATCGTCTAAATCGGGCTTAAGTTAAGTAATGCTGCACGTGGTTAGTGAATATTAATGGATGACGTATTTACATCCGAATGAAGCAGACCCGTTCAATGTTTGATCTTAGAGGGTGATCATTGATAACGAGCAAATATTCCGGTCCTACCCCAACCATCTACGTTAAGGATGCATTGTGCCGAGCTGTATTAAAAAATTAGGTACTTTCGTTTCTAAGACTCATAATTACTTAATGACAAGAGATGCAGCACATTCCCAACTTCCGATGACTGACTAATGGGCACAGTAAACACACCACGTGACGTCACGTTCCGGAAGTTGACGAAACAGTCAATGTGTCACGTACGACATTATACGCGCTGGAGCTCTACTTACTTGCGCGCCTTTGTGTTGTGAAACGTATGTATGAACGTACACACTCTAGTTCATGAGCTGAAAACACTTCCAGAATCATTACGTAGAATAAAAAACGGATGTAGTCGTGACCTAGCTAAGACTTATAAAGGTCCATAATAATTTTTTCCTGTAATGCGTCATCATTGAATAATGAAAATCACTAAACATATGTTCTTGATCATATTATGACAGTTGAACTGTTATTTTTTTCTTAATTGAAAACATGCAAAGTTACAATGGTTTTGGAAAGGTTCTGGGTTGGCAGTGAATGCTGTTGATCTGCTATTTCATGACATACGTTTATGTAATGTTTAATTTATGCTTCCTGTTAATGAGCTGAACACTTTCATAATCATGGACAAGAACAACAACAAGAATAGCAACAACAAATCCAGAAGAGTAGCAATTTGCGTCGAGCAATCGATCAAAAAGAAGGAATTGCAAAGGTATCACTAATATTCAACTGTATTACTGATATGAATAATAGTAACTAGTCTTTCCTACAATGTGTCACTAGTGAGAAATAAAAAAGCATTAAGCATCGTCTATTTAGTTCCTGATTATACGATTATAATACACTTGAAGGAATATGACTTTAGAATCACTTTTATGTATTTTGTGGTAAATGTTTAGACAGTTATTGTTATTATTCAATTGTTATATTATTCACTGTGACGCATCTGCTAACTTTTTATGTATATGTCTTTGTTTATATGTTATTTGTATGCATTTATGTCTATTCTGCACTCCTGCTTGTATATATGCATACACAGGTAGGCTTACGGTTTCAGTTTTAAAAACTGTCTAATCTGAACCAAATAAACAATATTTAAACTAAACTAATATAACATTGTCATACCTGTTTGCAAAAGCTGTTTTGCAAAAGAACAATAAGACCAAATTTGTACAAAATCAAAGAACGAAATTATTTGCGTTCGCACTTGAATTGGCTTCAATGCATGTGGGCGGGAAATGGCTTGTAGGCACTCCACGTGGGTTAATAGCTTTGATAGTAAATGAACAACGCCCTAATTGCTGTTGTCTTGTGCATTCAGCAGTAGTGTGAAAACATGAGAACATTTGCTCAATAATTTATCAGAGCCAAAAGCTCAGTGGACATCAACATGCAATCTTGATTTATTAGATGTGCGCACCAGTGACCACTGATAGCGGTTGGTCGGAAAATATTGCCACCAAAAAGTATTAACAGTCAAAAAAGAATCCAGAAAGTGAAACCCAGACAAAATGCAACTTGTTAAGTATTTTGGGTCAATATCAATTTTCTTTAACATAGGCTGTGCAAGAATTGCACAGACCGCCAGACTTGTTATTCATATGATCTATACATTATGCACTTCCATATTTATTTTGTTATTACAATTGTACGTCTAGATATTCGTTGGTATCGTATTTGCAAATCTACAATATTAATTTGTCAGTTAGTAGCACTCACGCTTGCTCTTGTGAGTATTAATTAATTTGTGACTATAAGATTATTAAAATAGTACATTTCGTAAGAGCAGTAACCGGTTATAGATTAAAAATCTATTTAAATTATCGTATAAAAATAAATATATCTGTTTATAATCCTCCTTAATTTGCTTTGTGGACATCGAAACGTGGATAACATGGTGACACTTGTCCGTATGTCTGACCGTTCGTTCATTTGTTCACAACTTATCACGACAATAATTTTGCAAATTGGGCCTTTGAATAGGTGCATATTATAAAAAGTCAAGGTCACCTAGCATCAGCACAAGAAAACCCTACATAAACATAAAGCTTAAAAAATTCGTCTTGAAATTTTATATCACTTACATATTGCCTTTTTACATACAGGATATCAATCTCCAGGAACGTTATATAAAACATATAAATTTAAACTTCCGCGATGACCGTTAGACTCAGCCATTTTGACAACAGGTCATTTGAAACAAGTTTAAATAACATTCTGTAAAGTTTGAAAAAATTATCAGGACATTCGTATCGTACGCGTCACTAACTAAATAAAATTTAAAATTAGTGTATCTTGTCAATAAGATTAAAAATACGTTTTTGGTTAGTGAGTTGTGCACGCAGGAGGGTGAGTCATTGACATTTTTCCAATCGGTGTAAGAGTTTTAAATAATTGATAATTTTCTTTTCAGTTTTCGTTACATAAATCTTTCAAGCAGGTGAGCGACATGCCAAGTAACATAATTTTGCATAGAAAATTTTTGGGACATAATTTAACATTTACTTTTCTTCTCCTGATTTACGTTGTGAGTAGTGACGTACTAAAACAGAAAAAATCACACATAGGTAAAATCCCAGTCTTTCCCAATCGATAACAATCATATTTACCTACACAGTGAATCAGTGATTCGCTTCATAGCTCTCAGGTGTTAACTAGGAGTGTGAAATTACACAGGCTGCTTTCATTAAGTCAGCTAGATAGTGCTCTAGAGAATTAGTCTTCAGCGGGCTTAATTAGACGAAAGCTCTATTTCTTCAAAGTAAGAGGAAGAAACTTGCGTCTTGGGTTTATCCGTAGAAAAATGCTGTCATTAGGTGTACCATAATTATGCTTCAGGGTCATTACAGAACCCGCCTTCGTGTTTTAAAACAAACCTGCGCAGGGTAACAATCGTGCCAAGGTTTGCAATCTAAATTTCGCTTAAAAGCAGGAACCCCTTCCGTTCTAGATTCATCTGCATTCTTCAGGCACGCATCAATTTCAAAAAGCGCGTTACTACAACTTTATAAAATTCACAGGCAAATTAAAAACCATGCTGCAAAAGTTCTTCTAAGTGTAACTGTAGATTAAACAATAAGTTCCGCCATGAATGAGTATAAACTTTATTCAGAATTACAGTGAACAGTAAAATTGAATGGAGGAATGATCTGTGCATTTGACACTAATTTATATAACAGTCAAAATCCTTTCAAAAATTTAAAAGAAAGTGCGCAAAATGTGGCGCCTTTATTACATAGAGCTGAATCCTGAAGTATTAGATGCCATTGGGAACGTTCTATATTTGACGTTCCTCGGTTTTGGATTAACGATTACCACTGATAATGCTTTAAAGGATAACTTCAATATTACTTTGAACAAGTAAAAACAAAGCACTTGTCATTGTCGTATACGAATGAGCTTGATCAACGGTGTAAGAAGTCCAATGTTGAAATAAAAAATGAAAAAAGTTCAAGACAAAATGCAACAGCAGCAGAAGAAGTCTGTGAAATATCACTCTGAGTTTTATGCGCTTTATTAAAAGATGACAGTAGCTAATGTAGTTGCAATCCTGTAATGCACTCTAGTGGCGCCGTAATGAATTAACTATTTTATAATCATACAACAAAATGGCGCTATAAAAAATTTTTGCTGACAATTGTGCTTGACAACATCCAGTGCTTGACAACAACATTACTAGACTGCAAGTAATTGGACAAGCAAGGCTATTATGACAGAAACGTAATTTAGAAATGACAAAGGTGGTAAAACCTATACTACTCAGAAACATTTCCAATAAGGTTACTTAAATTATTCATTTCAGCACGCTGAAGCCAGACCACTGGAATTGGGTAATGAAGCATTTATAAGACAGAATTCAGGCCTGGCGTTTCATAAATGAAGGCAGCCCACATTGCAAACATTCTAAACAGAACGGAACATTAGCAGGTGGCGACTGATGTTAGGCATGTGAACAGCTGATAATATTATCCTAAATCTTTAAAACATTCGAAGTTGGAACCAGTATCTTGAAACAAATCTTTTGCGTATTAATACAAAATAACAAAATTTTTCTATGCTAGAAATGAAAGTTGCATTTAACGTTTAACTTCTTTATTAGAAAGAAACTGTTAATTTAGTTACAGTAAACCACCATACGGGGGCGTAAACGCCCTAGTTCTAGATCTCTTCCTGTACCGGCTTCAAACAAACTGAACGTGGCCTTTCCAGTAATGATATAAGTTTAGGTTTGAACGGAATGTTGACCATTTGGCTGTGTTGCAGTTACTATTAGCCTGACTGCTACTGATGAAAGATATGAAACACATCTTTTAAACGAAGTTACAAGGTCGAGAAATTCTCATCTGCTACACTGTTTCTAGCTACACCGACAGCGTTTTGTCTAAGAACAAATAGCACTAGACTTGGACAGGAACTGATTGAGATTGAATGAGAGACTGCAAGTTTGTACCTTCAGAGCACCTGATTGTCTCCAGAGGAACTGGTATTGAAAGTATTTTAGAAACTGCAGGACAGGTCCGCATTTATGTGGGTAACCAGAATCGCAGGCTATTTGCAGCCACCTGCTTAATTTTTTAAACGTTATAGATCATTATTGAGGCTTGAAAATGGGTGCAAATGACATTAATCCTGATAAGCCGATTATTTGACTGAAAGTGAAAGTTTAATGTGAATGTCATGTGCTTTCCACCAGTTAATGCAGTACGTGTCTGTCATTGATTTTAGCTTGTCACTTTCAGAATCCATTATACTCCCATTGTGCTAGCACCAGTCTGCTCAATAAAGGAAGTAAGATAATCATATAAGGAAGTGTCCTCGATTTGTTACTGTTTAAAGTTGTTATTATACATGTTACCTGTCGATGTGCGTGGTAATTCTAATTTTGAAGTTGTTTTGTTTCAGCAGTGCACCAACTACAATGCCCTCTACCTCTTTCTCCTCTTTCTCTCTCGCTTGCTCCTCTCCTTTCTCCTCTCTTCTTTCGCCGTTTCTTCTTTTCTTTCCCCTTCTCTTCCCACTCGTTCTTTCTGTTTCTCTCTCACTTTCCCCGCTCTTGTCTCTGTAGTTTTCGGTTTCTGAGTATTATCTCTCTCTCTATCGCTCGCTTCTCTCTCTCCCTCTTTTTTCTCTCTTTTTCCCTTCCCCTCTCCCCTTTTCTCTTTAATTTTTGCTTTCTCAATATTCTGGAAACACAACACGAAGAAAATTAAAACGTATCAACAAAAATCATCAAAATAAACAACCTGTCTAGGAATATTTTCTTGTGCAAAAATCAAGACATTGATGACCTGATCTAAAGATCGATATCAGCTGATCATCATGTTTTGACTACTACAGTCAACCACAGTTAGCTGTTTTCATTTATTAACTCAATAACGGAATGAAGGATGTTTCACCAAGTGTTACGAAAATGTTGGTTTTATATGAGTTTTTTGCAAAGTGATAACTTCTTCACAAAAGCCTCAAAAATCCGGAGCCCCGTGGAGTTAAATGGTTTTACTGTCAGAAAGTTGGCCTACAAAAGCTAAACCCCGAAATGCAGACGCTTATATAAATAAACACGGTATTACTCAAGGCACTTCCTTGCAAAAAATGAAAGCTGCACTTATCCGAAATTCTGTAGATGTATATTTATCAATGCCTGTTACCTAAAGACTAAATATTTGATTATTATTTTGAATATTTGTTAATTTATTTTTGCCTTTTTTGAAATATGAAAGTTGGACTCAACAATTATAATGTAGTCTGTTTTTGAGTTGGCCCTTTCCCTAAATTCTTTTTCTATTTTTTAATGTTGGTGTTCTTCACATCTTATTAGATCTTGATTTTATTAGATTTGCAAATATTTAAATAAAGGTGGCCGGTTTCATGTTTCGAAAAATATTCAAATGCAATTACAGAAATGCGTTAAAGAATAGGTTATTTGTAGAATTGATATAGTATCTACTTAGCTATTATCTCTATATGCATATCTTCATAATATGTTGCATTTCTCTGAGTTGGGGCAGGGACGAGCCTGGTCACTATATGGATGGGGACCACAACCACCACCGTTCAGTGATTTACTCCGGCTTACATAATACATAATTTTGAATTGTATAAAATAGTGAGCAAACTCAAAGGACAGCATTATCTTTGCTTTTGGACTGTGGCGAAATATAAAACTCTTTTGTTTGTCTAAGAGTTTGACTGAGTTGGACCTACGTTTGAAAAAGTACAATAGTTCGTGACTTGTTACTTTCATTTTCTACGGTTTGATATTTTTATAAAAATAAGTTCTTGCGCATTATATAAACAAGTGAAACCAAGTTATCAAAATAGTGTGTCTCTGTCATGGTGAACTAGGCTGGAGCACAACACAAACAATTTCAACATCATAATTTCATGCCAACTTGACTATAACAGAATTAAGTTTGTCAGCTTATACTTCAGTGCACTAAGTGAATCTAAGTTTAACTCACACACTGTGAAATCAATTATTCATTATTTTTGCTTTATTCATGAGTGTTAAAGCAGTAGTAACTCTCAAAGGTATATTACATGCAGGAATATTACAAAAATATCTATTCTATTTGCTGTTGTAACCATTATCGTAATCGTTATCACTATAATATCTTATAATGTACGTTACCGCCGTTACTGCTACCTATACTGCCATCATTATTACACTACTATCACAACTACTACCATCTTTTCTGCTACGAGCGTGAATTTTCCTATAGGTCTAAGCTTTTGTAAAACTCGCCATGTTAATACACACAAATACTGTTGGCCAATAAAGAAGTAGCACTAACAATTTTAATGGTAAGATCAAATTTACCATTAAGTCACCACTGCTTCAACTGTGGGCCTGACATTAACTCCTTGTTGTGTCGTACATAAGAAACTTAATTTTATAGAAATGGTGAATATTTTTTACTCCAAATTCACTATGATAGATCTGAGTTGTACAATTCTATTGATTAGTTGACTTAGCAAATGGGAAGAAAAGGTAATTCTAAAGTACGTCCTAAAAATCGTTCCACGCAAAATTACATTAGTTAGCATTACACTTAAATGTTTGAAAGTTTTATGTAACTAGAAAAGAAAATTCTTAGTATTTAAAATGTTCGCGCCAACTGGTAAACGTTACATGCTCACCTTTCAAGTGTGCACCAGTCACTCACCAAAAACATTATTATTAATCTTATTGACAGTAGAAAGTAATTTATGCTTTTGTTTTGTTAGTGAAGAGTGTGCTACGAATATTCTGATTATTTTTTTCAAACTTTATGCAATGCTACCTAAATTTTTGAGACGACTTATCGTCAAAATGGCTGCGCGGGAGTTTAAAATTTTAAAGTTTTATACAACGCTGTTGCTAGCGCAAGCTCTGTGTGCAACAACGGTGTATTTTTTAGCTTTATTTAAGTATAGGGTTTTCTTGTGCTTTAAAATTGTTTAGTTTGCAATGCGCGATTGATCAATAAAATCAGTTTAGATTCGATCATGTTTTATTTTTGAGTGACGCTTCTTGGCTGCACTACCTTACACACTGATATTAGAGTGGCCACCACTTAAGAATGTATCAATCATCCCTTCCCAGAATGTCTTTCCAAGAATCGTTCTTTTCATGTTGATAATATCGACTTTAATTCATTCTGCCTTCGTTTCGTCAAAACTGGATTTTAGTGGCTATATCCTTGACTTGAAGAAAGTTCCTAACTTTCGTTCGAAATTGGACACTTGGATTCGCATGATGCAAATGTGTGCAAGGAAATCTAATTACTACGGAATGACATAGATATGTAAATGAAAGGAAAGGTTTGGTGATGTCGCCAAAACTTGTCGTGCACTGATTGCTGTGATTAGAAATTTTCTAAAAAAAACAAGGAAAAGGTGAAATCGCCGTCAAGTGCATGGATCTTTTTAATTATCTCCTGGTTCGTGTTTATTTGCAAACTATTCCCCTTGAAGTCTTAGCTGTCAAAATTATGCCACTATGAAAACAGAAAGCGCAAGGCTCGAGTCAGATTTTCTTCAAGATGAATGATTAGTCATTTTAGATACTCGTTTAACTCATATTGTATGCAAAATTGTACACTGTTGACCTGCAAGTGGCGGTCTTCGTTAATTAACAGTAATGACTCCAAAAAGATTTGGAAAGCCATAAACTGAAATGTCAGTAATGAGCTTATATTTGACAGACCTACCGATGAGTGACGGTGAATAGGAATGCGTTGCACTAATAGGTGGGACGTGACATGTTTTAGAACATAGAAGCACTTAGATGACGACGACGACGACGACGACGACGATGAGAAATTTAAAGAGTATTTTGAAAAATTGTTAAATTCAAACCCTGCTGAAAGGTTCACAGACTTCGACAGCTTGCTAGATGGTCCATCAATTCCCATCATCGAATCACCGTTGAAGGCTTAAAATATAGTGCTAGTGGAGGCCCCTCTGCCAGTGTTCCTTCGGATGTAATAAAATGTTTTTGGGCAACATTAATAGCGTATATAAGCGTTTTGCATAATAGCATATTTGTTCTGGGATGTTATCCAACGGCATTGTCTTATTCTCAGACTCATTGTATTATTTGAGAAAAGGGATAGCCTTTTTGACTGACAACTATCTCGGTATCGCTAAAATGGGTGCTATATCTAAAGTATATGATAGGATTCTCAGTAACAGACTCTAAATGGTTTCAGCCGAACCCTGAGCAAGCAGGCTCCCAGATAGCTCGTGGTCGTACGGAACAAATTGTTACACCACGCTTGCTTGTTGACTATACAAACTAAACGAACAAAAATTGAACGTCATATAATCGGTTATTCTTACCCTACTTATACCGTGATATAGCTAGATACTTGGCAGAAAAACAATAGAAACTATTTTTAAAGCTTTAAGTTACTGACCGCAGAATTGAACCCATGTACTTCAATAAAAGCATTGCTACACCTTTATAATTGTATTTCTTGTAATGGATATTAATTTTCTCTCTTTCTGAACTGTGAAAGCTGGACGTTCCAAACTGAAAGTTCCAAACCAAAACATTTGGTTTTTATCAACTTAATCAAAACTTCAATGAGAATTTTTACAATAGAGAAAAGATCTTCATTTTTTCATTTAGTCTTTCTTTATTTTTTAAGTATTATACATGTTTCTATATAAAAGAAAAATATAATAATAATATAATAATAATATAATAATATATATATAATTTCATCAACGTCCACATCGTTTTCTTCACTTTGCCAAGACAGCTCAAAGTAGAACAACAATTAACATAATTCCACATTGCTGTCACCAAAACGGTAATTTGTTTAAATTTCTCCTGTTTTCAGACGGCCTTTTGCAGGTAGCTTGCGCTTCATAACTCATATACGAATTGTTAGAAGAACTGATTTCGATCAAACTGAACGAAAATCCATATTGCCAGATCCAGGCCATAAAACAAACTACAAGAACAATTTTCTGCACAGAATGTTGAACAATTCTGGCCATTTATTGGCTGCGAAATACAGCATCCAAGTAATCCAACATTCAAACCAATACTCTTGGGATTTGCATGTACTATATAGCCTAAACTTTTATTATATTAATTTGAAAAAAAACACATTTAACCAGTTTTGATGTCTTAAAAAGGTAGAACGACATACGAAGAAAAGTTTATGGCTCAAACAAAATTGATTATTATTTTTTATCGTTCTACTGCTCTAATATTCTACTATGTTATAAAATCAGAAATATACGAGGAATATAGTACAAGAACTTTTTATTAAAAACTTTAAAATCTTTTCCGTACCAATCGGCAATAAATATTTAAAAAAGACAAATACAAAGCTATTCAACAAAACATAGTGCAAATAACATCGAATCTTTGTATCTTTTAGCTGTAGAATCAAAATCACAGAGGCTTTTCATTTAGTAAAATTTGAATTCTTTTAGATTCTTATTCTATATCTTCAAAAACACTGCCGAGAAATCACGGGCTTAATGAGTTACATTGAACTTTTAATAGGATACATTTGAATGTCTTTGTGCAGTTACCACACACAACCGACTTCAAGTCATAGTAGTTACACCCAAAAATTACGATCACTGGACTACGTTACTAATTTATAATACCAAAGTACATGGAAGTGAACTACAGAAACTATGGATGCATGTGCTGGCTTACCAAACATAAATTCTTCCTTCATTAAATGTTATTGGACGTCTCTTCATCCGTTTACATTCCAGCTGAGCTGTCTGTCAATTTTTGAACAAACAAGCAATCAAGAATCTCCTTTTTGTGACAGGCTCAGTTTTTTTGTACAAACGCTTTTATAAAGTCCCAAACTTGCAATCAGCAAATGCAACTAAAGGAAGGCACGTTTTTAACTCTTTAAACTATCGGCTAAATTAAACGGGTGGCTCTTAGGTGACATAAAACCGAATGTATAGATTAAGGTTAATAATTATTAAAGGAAAATAGTATACCAAAATTTAAACTTAGTTGGTGATGTAAGGTATAAAATAGTGAAAAGGAATGATTCCTTTTTAAGAATGACTTGCATTAAAGAATAATTATCGCTGAAGCCAAATTCTCTTAGGTTTCGTTGATGACCGTTCTAAATTGTACATAACTAGATGAGATATCATGAGACGGGTTTGCATCTGGAAAAAAGTGTTGCGTTATTCTGTAAAACCTGATTCTACGTCCTGAGCCTGTTTTGTAGGTTATAACTTTTGGTCAGCATCTCAAAATCAATAATAAACACAACAGCATACTTTAAATTTGAAATAGTGAGCTTAAAATTTGTTTGTAATATATCAGACGGTGGTGCAACCGAACAATGATCCTCACAATCCGCCTTGGCGTGTTCGGAGTGCTCACCAACGTCATCAGTCATTAATATAAATTTCTAAGGTAAAATGGCCAGAAATTCTTTGGTTAAGTCAGCATTTATTATAGGTAAAAGAAAATATACATTTTAAACCATGGACGAAAATGAGGTGTGGTTTGAAAAATCGTTATGTTTTCCTTTAAACAAAACAGGCAAAGCAGTCTGCGTTTTAAAGTATAAAGTTATAATGTTTAGTATACGCAGCTATTAGGGGCTATGCATCAGTATTATTTATAGTACCTATCTGTAACGTTATAGCTGCAGCTTCAACAGACTAGATCGTTGACTGAAAACCTGTTTCTTTTCAACACTGAAATCTAAATGCCCCAAATAACAAAATAAACGGAACTGCATGATAAACAACTGCAACAGTTAAGTCGAGAAATATTATGTATGCACATCTATCAGTCAGGAGTAAGTCCATATAGCTAACATAAGATTATGAAAGTTACCTTTCAAGTTGTGTACCTATACGAGAGAAGAGAGACGAAGAGAGAGAAAGAAAGAGAGAGAGAAAGAGAGAGAGAAAGAGAGAGAAAGAGAGAGAGAGAGAGAGAGAGAGAGAGAGAGAGAGAGAGAGAGAGAGAGAGAGAGAGAGAGAGAGAGAGAGAGAAAGTTGGTAAAAAATGTAGAAATTCTCTTCTTAATTGACCACAATACATGCGATTGCACAAAGAGATTTCACACGAAGCTTTCGCAATGCGACACTTAACGACGGTCGCATTGTCATTTGAATGCGGGATAAAATGCAACAGTTAAGTCGAGAAATATTATGTATGCACATCTATCAATCAGGAGTAAGTCCATATAGCTAACATAAGATTATGAAAGTTACCTTTCAAGTTGTGTACCTATACGAGAGAAGAGAGACGAAGAGAGAGAAAGAGAGAGAGAAAGAGAGAGAGAAAGAGAGAGAAAGAGAGAGAGAGAAAGAGAGAGAGAGAGAGAGAGAGAGAGAGAGAGAGAGAGAGAGAGAGAGAGAGAGATAGAGAAAGTTGGTAAAAAATGTAGAAATTCTCTTCTTAATTGACCACAATACATGCGATTGCACAAAGAGATTTCACACGAAGCTTTCGCAATGCGACACTTAACGACGGTCGCATTGTCATTTGAATGCGGGATAAAATTGCTCTGTTAGCGAAACCACAATTGCAGTAAGTTGAGATCCAGCCAATGACGTCGTTTATGCACATATGATTGTGACAAATGTGTCACCTGATGCTAGGAATAAGATCCTCTTCAAAACGATAAGCTTTAACTGACATAAAGCATTATTCTTAAGATTTGACTCATATAACTTTAATCAGTCAGACAAATTATGCAGAAAATGGATACTCAATTTCAAGATATCATAGGCGGAATAGCTTTTAATCAGTGAATTCATAAAGATTGGCAGTAATGGCGGCATCTCTGAAGTGTTAATCAATTGTGCACGAGGATGATGAACACTCTGTTAGCTGACAATTTTAATTCCAGACTTGAATGCAACTGGAGCTGTATTGATCATGTGGTCGGCAAGGCTGGACCTGAATCTTAAACAACTCAGTCCAGAGCACGTGAGTGACCGTTCAAAGTCTATCTAGTCAGTTTAATTAAAAAAAATCAGGCCCGCGTTAAATTGATTTCTAATTGAACTAACACAAGTTTGCCACCATTTTATATAGTTTCACTGGCAATCTGGTTTGGGTACTTGCTCTCGGTCTTGGAGGTAGTTAATTCTGTTCCGTGATTGTTTGCTGATAAGTCCGTGTTCTATTATGGTAAACGCTGTGTTACGTGTTAAACCAGAAAGACAGAATAAAGTAAGATCCCATTTGGAGAGTGAAACCAACGAACACAATGATTTTTAATCATTTTTAATCATTCTGTAGTATTCTGATCGCGCCAGCAAAACGTATGTGTGGATGGCTGACGTACACTTAGCAACAAAGCGGAGGAGAGGGCTCATAACAACTAGCTATGACCTTTTTTGATGTTATACGATTGATTCAGTATTACAGCAACGACATAAAATACAATTACCGAAGTCAATTTTGGGCACGTTACTCACGATTAAGACCAGCAAGTATTCTACACTGTTTACTTAAAAGTATGAACGACATTTTAGACATTATTTTATTAAGATAGCCATTGGTGAGCTGCTTTACTATTTTTAATTGAATTGTCATTCATTTCCGGACCAGTTAACTGATAAAAATGCACCTAAAACTGATCTTGGGGGGGGGGGGGGGTATTTGTCAATTGGTGGCAAGAAATGTTGACTTGGCTGCCTAAACCCCGAGGTTTTAGATACACTCAGCAATTTAGATTATTTAACTGCTTAACAGATTAAAACCGCGAAGGCTAGGCCACAGTAAAAAGGTTGTATTTTAAGAGTCTGCCGTTTTTTTCAAGTGGCCATCAAAACAGACTATGTATGCGAGATCTTATATCCATTTGAAAGTGCATTTCACTGGTATCCACCCATATCGCCAGTGGTACAGTTTGCTAATGGCACACTTTGCCAGTGGTGTAGGTCGCCATTGAAACATTTCGCCAGTGGTACACATTGCCCGTGGTAGTTTGTCAGTAGTACGCTTCGCTAATAAAATCTCTTTTATGCTATTACTTTAACATTTAACAAATTGTTTCAGTTGGTAAGTGGTATGTTTTCCCAACACACCCTTCGCAAGTGGTACAGTTTGCCAATAATGCTTCCCTGCTATTTCTGTTCGCTAGTGGTACACTTCGCCAATGGTACATTTTTGGCCAGTGGTACACTGCGTCAGTAAAGTTTCCAGCTAAGTTGTTACCTTACCGTATAAGAAATTGGTTCGTCAGTGGTACCTTTCGGCAGTAGAATTTTTCTGCTATATGTTATTACCTTATTCCTTTATGTAGTTTAGCAAACTTGAAAGTATCTAATTCCTTCGTCAGTAGTACATTTTGGCAGTATACATTTCGCCAACAAAACTTCTGTGCTATATTCTAGAACATTCGTCTTTCTAAAACAGATGATAAAAACCTCAAAGCTAGACAAAGATATACAGACACAAAATGTAAAAAATTTCAACTTTGTTTGTCTGCTTTTCTTTTTGCCGCTTAGTAATAGTAAGTGCTCAGTAAACTTATTGGTTAGTAATCTAGATAACCTTAGTAATCAAATAATTAAATAAGTAAATAACTAAATAGACTGTAACTAAATAAATAAAAATTGTATACTGGTTTTAACCAAATTACAACATTTTTACTAACAAAATGTACACTGGCGAACTGTACTACGGGCGAACTGAAACATTTGTTAAATATGATGCCGAATGCAGAAGAGAATTTTCACTAGCGAAATGTACCAATGGCGAAACGTGCATTTGTTAATGGATACTGTAACAACGTGGTGTACCACTGGATAAGTGTGTACTGGCGAAAATGTACTACCGGCGAAGTATGTACTGGCGAATTGTATTACTGGCAAATTGTACCACTGAAGTGAAATGCGAGATTCACTATTGTAGTGAGATTATAAACTTATGATAATGTGATACTATGTGTAACCTAAACTGTACCTGATTGTTTTTGAAGCAGCCTGTATTTATGATCTACTATGTTGAGCTAGCTGCCGAAGCGCTAAATGAAAATAAACTAGCCGCTTACTGCTGCAGGTTCAAGTGGAAACTTCAAATTTTTATTTCAAAACGATACTCTGTTTGTCATAGATAAAAAACATATGCTTAGCACAGTTACAAAATTTCGAGCAAAGGTACCGTGTTATCGTTGGTTTCGGTCAATATAATCTATCAAGGTCTCTTTTATAGTGCTACATATATTGATTAGCAATAAACACCACAGGAAAGTGCATTTGTAATTCATGTTTACTAGATGCGGTGTGGTACATAGAGGCCTTTCACGTGAATTCTGTAGTTCTAAAGGTGCAACGTTAGCAAGGTTAAGTTCAACCTTTGATTATTAACACATGCCAGTCTACAGCTAAGTTAGGATACAAATATAAGACCCATTATGTATATAGATTTCCGATTTTAGTATAAGACAGGGCAGTAATGAGATGAGGAGTGAATATTTGCATAATACGTTGCTCGGCAAATGCATATTTATGACAGAATTTCATAAACGAGTGGCAAAACGAAAAAGTACTTATTTAGTAGCCGGCTCTTTGGGGGAAATTTAGTCGTATCGAATGCTTACTTCATCTTCCTCTAAATTTAATATTAACAGGCTAAGCGGCTGTCCTACTACTATAACGGTTATTTTAAATTTAGACCTTATCTTCAAGCTTGTCAGATGATCACTTTTTCTTACATTTTTTTACATTTTTCGGAAGAAAACATATGTTTTTTCAGCTCGGACCTCTGTAGCCTATTTCTTTTTCTATACCTGTTTACAAAATCTGAATTAATAGGTTATATCATAAATTCTGCATGACATTTGTTGTTGGCATCCTTCTGTCTCGGGAGACAATGGAGTGTGCGCCAAGAGGTCAGTTATTGATCACATTGATGGAGCTGTAGCGTCGACTGTGGCTGAGCAATCCGATCCTTGGACGTCTCCAGAGCGCACGCCTGGGCAAGGTGTATGGAAATCCTGTGTTGCCCAGACAACAGGAACCCCCTCTCTTCCTCCCTGGTGTAGTCCAAAAGAAAGCGGAGCTATACGTTTGGCACCAGGTTGGCTGCAGGAGCTACCGGAGTCAGTGAGCATGCTGCACTGGTCCGCCTTCGGGGCTCCACTCCTGATTTGGGTTTACTCCTCTACACATGGCTGTTGGGTCACTTGACCTCGTCCGCCCTCTAGCCGTTGGCTGCTTGTGCAGATCCTCCGCCTAGTGTCGAGATACAGTGTTGGCATCCCGCAAGCCTACAGCACCTGGTATTCCTAGGCGGTCACCCATCCAAGTACTAACCAGGCTCTAAATTGCTTAACTTCGGTGATCAGACGAGAACCGGTGTTTTCAACGTGATTTAGCCGTAGTGCATGACATTATAAGTACGTAAACTGCCTTAAAATGAACAGATATTGTCAGTGTATACAGTTCATCCCGAAATGAATCGACTGTTCATTGTTGATAAACCATCTCATTGTTAGTAGACTATCTCAATGTGCACTCTCAGCGAATACATTCAGGCCAATAAACCAGTTGTGGAATTCTATAATAAAGTGGAATTTTGGGCATAATTAGAAAGAGCAGAGTGTATTTTCGAGTCAAATTTGTTGTGTCAAAATTTACAGCTGTCACTGCGTGAAACTTATTATGCTTAGTCTCGTGACACGCAATTCATTAAGGGATATCGCCCCACCCTAATATCATTACACAGCAATCGCGTTGATTGGTCAGATACGATCCTCGCATGCAACAATAATATCACCACGAGAAAGTGCAGCAATCGAGCTAATGCTGTATTATACGACTTGTTTTATCATAACAAAAGCCAAATTTCACTACACATAATATAAATGAAAATGTATTAGCTAGTTGTAAAACTATAACATCGCTCACTACAGTTTCACATAAAATGTTGCAACAATAATAATAATGCATATATAGAATGCACTGAATGGGCTGACTAAGCCACGGGCAAGCAATTTATCTGTCTTCTGAATTTGATGTACTATATTCATGTTGTTAGTAGGAGTTACGTAGCAAGAGTGCCGCAGCTTAAATTAAGAATAACAACATAAAATACTTTGTATCGAATTACCGGATGAATAAGAAATGCAATAAAGTAATTATTCTCTCAAAGCAAATCATATTTTGGCAGCAGCATCGCGCAGACTGCATAAAAAACTGTGTGATGCATGCTTTCGTCTTTGAAGAAGACGAATACGTACAAGAAGAATCATGAAAGTGGGGCATGCACGGTAAGTAACAAAGTCTTGGTAGCGGCATCCAGTGTACGATAAAGCAGATTAAGAAAAACTTACATTTGAAATGTTAGGTAATTTGCAGATAGCTGCACCGTGAGTACATAAATTCAAAAAGTGGGTACAGGATAGTAACTACAAACGCATTCGGTGTTACAAACACATAATGTAATACAAGTTCATGGTAATAACTGAGGTCTACCGTTAATTTTTTTATTTTATTTAGCTTAAAAACCGCTTTTATTTACCTGAATTACAAGAGTGCGACCTGTGATTGTTGAAGGCGATCGAGTTATTTTAATTCCTAATTTGCAGACAGGACTGTAACGGCCGTAGTAAACAATGGCCTGCAATTAGAAAGCTCTATCATTCTCACTACTCTCAAAACTATCTCATATTTTTGTATAGCGACGAACCAACCTCAATTTTAAACGACAGAGTGGCTCTAAGAATTGAACATGCGAACACTGAGCAGCTGGTCTCTAAAATATGCATGCATTTAATCTATCGTAGTCTTTTAAAGACGTAGACTAGACGTACAAAAATTGTTTAAAATAAATTTCAAGCAATCCAAGATTCTAAACGAAAAGTGATATCGAGTGATATCTTCAACATCGCGACAATCTAATAGCAAAGACAGCATTAACAGAAAAGAAAATTAACTTGAACAGACTCACAGGAAATAATATAGTTTTACGACATTTGCAAGAAATAATTAACTTCGTGCCATTTTAAGCATAAACGGGAAGAAAGAAGAAATGGGGCGCCAAGCATTTCTGCGTTGAACAATTCGACTTCATTTCAAAATTTCATTGTGTGATGAGGAAATAATTGTTGAATGAGAGACTGGAATTTGATACTTAGTTTATAGTCATTGTGTATTGATAGTACTGGTAAATACGGTAATTTAAGAATCTACATTATAATGTAATAGATTGTGGCTGAATCTAGGCAATTAGATGATGATGCGTCATAAACCATTGTAAGAAATCAATGGGGATTCCTGGGTACAGACTGCAACTTTTATAAGCACTTCTCACTAAAAATAATGCGCATGCATTCTGATACGTTTCACGAAGAACTTCTTAAACTGGCTTTTTGTTAGCTGACTTTGCATAGAAATTAATCACATAGGAGACGAAAAGTAGTGTCGCAACAACTGAAAAAAAACACAAAAGTCCATCGTAGGAATGACTGAGTTACTGGTAGATGATAATGCTACTGGAAATTTTTCATGGTTTAGAATACTTTAAAAATAACATAATGCTTCTAATGATTTTAGCATTATCTTTTTTTTGTAATATATTCGCACAAAGCTTTCTTTTTGATGCAGCGTAGGAGGTTATACTGATAGTCTCCTTGCTGCTACTAGTCAATGCATAATACTGAAGATAAGTTTTGTAGTATTTATTTTAGTTGGTCAAGAATTTTAGTGGCTCTATTGCTTAAGGAGAAATCATGAATGCGAATTCTTTTCGCTAGATTAATATTTGTAGTCATTATGGCTTCTACGAAATCGAATTTGTAGATGGTGACACCGTGCTATAAATATGTCGCTGTGTCAAACTGAGCCCAACGTGTAGCGCCATCTAATGAAAAAATAGAAAGTATTACTTACTAAGATTTTTCATTCAGACAGGTCCAAAATTTGTATAAATGTACTATGTGTTTTAAGAGGTGTCCCAATTAATTTAATTGTCCAACCTATTCTTTCTTTCTTTATTTATTTATTTCTTTCTTTCTATCTTTCCTTCTTTCCTTCTCTTTCGTCTTTATTTATTTATTTATTTAAATAAGCAAGCTGGTTAAAGAAAACTTATTTTCAAGTGCGACTTCCTGACGTCAGTAACAATTTTTTGCACTATATGCTACAATATATAACACACTAAGTTATTAACTTATTATCATTCAGTTAAGTGCATGACAAAACAATTTACTAAAACTGATTGCATCTTTTTGGAATTTAGAATTATTCACTTTTCTTATTGGCTCGCAGCATAATATAGGCAATTTTCAAAATCGTTCCGTAAGATTAATGTCGGAAAATTTTATACCAAGATGGAAAATGGAAATTTCAACAGTTTTATTGGTGAGTGGGTGCAACTGTCTGGCAGCGGACGGTCGCCCTCTCTGCATAAAGAGAATATCAGAAGTTTAATGATTTCTTAACTCTACCGAACGCCTAAACGGTAAACATCGTTGTTAAAAATTTACTTAATTTGCTTAGCGATATTTAAACTTTTTAACTAACCCATTTTTCTCTACCTATCGTTTGTATTATTCATTACCTATCCTCAAAACAAAAAGTAGGCTTCGGATAGCGCGTATCGGTTTGGAAATCAGCCCAGCTATTGCGACCCTAAAGGGTTAAACTCGGAATATTAGTTGCTTTTCTGGCCACAATGTAATGGAATTGTTGCACCCTGTAATTTCTTCTGTGAACATAAAACAGTGTTTTCTCGCAAACACAGTGACTCAGCAGTGAGTACTGTATCTGTACTCTATCCTCCTCACAATGTAAAATCTATTGCAAACTACTATATTGTATATAGAGGTACGCTTCACGGTGTTACCTGCTAATTATTCCCATCAACGAGCTGAAAAATTAGCTTCTTCCTCGTTTGGAGAGCGGTGGGATTTCTGTGCGAAATTAAGAGTTCTGAAGTGCATGGTAAGCACTAAGCGATTATAGTCGTGATGTGGGGTATTTACCTGCCTCGACCATAAAGTACAGTCTTTTGTAGGTCTATCCAATACCTCCAAGTTCAAGTACGAGGAAATGACGACAGAATGAGAGACAGGTAGCAACGAACAAAGAAAGAAAATATTAGAAAAGTTGACACAAACTGACAATTCATTATTCTGTACATATATCAGTTGTTGTGATTCAACAAAATAGTATTTTAGTGTAATTATAAGTAATCAATTAACAGCAGTTGCAACTTGATGGCTGCTTCTTTTTTGCCAATGAAGTGGATACGTGATTTGTACAATATGTGCTTTAGCATATCGCGCTATCAGCACGTTAGTCCTTTGATTATTAATGTATCGATCTACATCAAGCCTCTTCTTCAATACCATAGGCCTATTCATAGCTAGATAAAATAATATAAGATAAGATAAGACAAGGCAGAACTGCTTTATTACAGGTAAAGTCCATGTCAAACATGTGAAGTAAAACCCCCTACGTCATATACACAACAAAATTCGTACACATCTACGATAAATTTTTATAAGCTAGTAATACACAGTAAATATTACGAACAAGTCGCAAATAGATGTTTATATTTAGCTGATTTGTGTAATGTTGGTGAATTTTATGTTGGAATATGCGATCCTATTAAATATTTCATGCACCGAGTTATTTTCGGTTGTTAGAGGCTACAGAGTGGTATTATAGGCTATAAATGTTTTTCCATAAAACAGCCATCGAAGTAGGATACTCCGAGATCAAGATGTGCATGCATGGTTTTAGCAGAACAGTAATACTGAAGGGTATCTAAAAGCATGCGAATTACTTTGTTATTAAAAGCCTTATATATATGTTTAAAACTTGGCTTCTCACACTTGGTTTCTGGTTCCGTGTTAATGAATGGGTAAAAAGTTACTTTAAACACGCCATTATTTGCATAAATTTCAATTACAGAAATTGGCAGCGCGTAACCGTGGTAGATTTGCATAGTGTCACATCATTCATCTGAACAAATGTAGCTAAACAGCGAAAAATGCGAACAAACATTCGACCTATATCAGAAATCATTCACAATGCATATTAGATCACTATCGGTTACACGTGTAAGTCTACTCCTCAGGGAGCAGCAGAAAGAAATTTAACGAGTGGGTCACCGCAATACACATTACAGTACTCTTCCTATAAATTTTGACTTAATATGCAAGAAGGCTAAAATAAATAGGACAAATAATATGCATTCAGATGTCACGTACATTTAAGGGTGTTGCAAGTTTAGCACCCAAATGCTTTTCACTATGTTCAAATCAATTTCCAGACGCTCTTTACGAAAAATTCATATTCAAAACTCATTTGTACTGCTTTTGCGTTTTTAGCCTGTTATTAATGCACAGATTACATTACCGGCGGCTAGTGCAAGATAGATGGCCCCATCTCTTTGTAAATCAAATAGTTTATTTTCATTCAAATTAAACAAGCACAGTATGTAATTACTGCGTTTACAAAATTCACTTACATCCCTCGTAATAAGGTTGCTAAGAAAAATCCCATTATTGCAATCTGTGTTAACATGTCCAAGATTAAGGAAATTAAATCAGCGGGTTATTAATTGCACCTGTATTCATTATCAATTAGGTGACAATTGGCTCATTATGCGTAGGGTAATTCAACTTTTAATAATCTAAACGGAATTCGTCTTACTGCTAAACAAGCAGTGCTGTTATAAGTCCCAGTAGAAGGATATTAGAAGAAATAATTACTGTTGTATGAACTGTGTGGAAAGCTTATTAAGTTTCCTGTGCCTGATTTCCTCTGTGTGGTCTTGGAGGAGGCGCATAGAGAATTCTAATTTTAACGTTAGCCCAAGACTGCACTAGAGTGAAGATTTGCAGAGCCAAACAATGTGCTTGTTCAACTTGAAAACAAGCACAAATTTAACAAAAATTAAACACGAATTTAAGGACTAAACAACAAGATACACAGCATCGCAGCTAATCACAGATACAATAAAATGTGTAAAACTGTTATAATAATGACGGTACAAACCTAAAATTAAATGCATTTTAATGATCTGTATTAATAATATCTTTTTTGTTTCAGTTATATCATTTGGTAAAAGTCATTCACAAAATCATCGTTTTAGCCAGGACAAAATAATTTTTCATTAAAATTTCTGACACTGTAATAATCTGCTGTTTTGGCATGAAAGATTTACATAAGGTCAAATATTCTTGCTTTAATAATGAATATTTAAAACATTTATTACCGGCGTATTAATGTTTGCTTTGTGTTTGGAAACGTGCTACTTAGGTATAAAAATAATGAGAAGTCGCTCTTTCCCTCGACCAAGAAGCCAATTTGCTATAGGGAAGTGTTTAATATATTAAAATTGCGGGAACTGTAAAAATAAAACAATTTTGAAATATTTGCTCCTTACTGGAGGACGAGAAAACGAAAAACAAACCCTATAATTTGTATAACTGCTGGTCACAATTAGCTACACAATGTGCACTTTAATTCCTCCAGTAAAACAGATTTCACACTTAAAATTAATCTTATTTTTTATATTAAATTTGAGTTAAATATAGGAAGCGCGATAACCTTTTCGCCGGATATGTAACATTTTACTGCCTGAATATCAGATAATTCGTCACGATATTGGCCAAAGATATTTATGTGAAGATATTTTCTTGGGGAACTAAGAAATATAATTATGCGACTTATTGTATAACCCTACCCCCCCCCTCCAGCAGCTGTAACTCTATGGACGCTCAGATATCGAATTAACTATAAACCAAATTAACTTCTTAAACGGCAGTGCTACTACTGTAAAGAATTCTGTCTCAGCCGACCCAAAGCCAGTTCTCAGAAATCAGAGTTGAGCAAGTTGTGGATTGATTGCTCAATCGACGTGGTAGTAGTAACTCAATTTGTTCAGCATTGACTACAGTTATATAATGATGACACCCTGTGGACACTAACTGTTAAGCGGCCCATGATCCCATGTGAGTCCGATAGATGGCAAGCAAATCGATGATTTATCTGGATGAGTGACCCGGATTCGTAACGTGACACCAAAGAGCGTAACACAATTACGAGAATGAAAGGCAGTGACGAAACCGAGGGAGTTGAGGCTGAGTTGGTGGAAAGTGAGTAAACGTTAGCATCTTGTATATTTTTGATAGTTTGTAGGCAGTCATAGGATCTACCAAGAAAGGCTACATTCTTCTCATTACAACGGTATTAAAATCAACAAACTTTCATTAATTTTTTTCTGCAAGGTGTAGGCCTGTATGGCCGTGGAGTCCAGGTGCTCTATGTGCTGCAGCACTGATAGCCCATCACTGATGTTTTTCCTTGTAGTTATGAATTTTTCTAGCTAAATAAGCGATGCATTCATACATTTTTTAAGAAATCGCAGTCGGCTTTATGATTATTGGATGTATACTACCCTGCTTTCTAGTGAAGAGTGCTCTTTGCCCACCCCTTGTTCATTGCTGTTATTGCTTATACAGTCGGACAGTGAGTGCCTACACGCGGACACTGACCAAGCTTCGACGACATGCTTGTTTAATGTATATAGTTGTCGTGGGAACAGGTAATACGTAATTATCAAGAATATTTTTCCGAGAAGAGACCCTATACTGACAAACCATTCCCAGTTCAGTATCTGTTCTTCACAAAAATTAAAAGGTGTTTCAGTCTCATTCAGATGCGTATGATACTGCTTCTTCTATAAAAGCCTAAAGAGCCAGAACAAAAGTGTTTAGAGAAAACCGCACAGAAGTAGGTTTTTTTCTAGCGGTTACCCATCCCTAATAGTGACCAGGCTTGGCACTGCTTAACTTTGGTAACCAAGCACACACACTATAATCCCTGAGCTATTCTAGAACCTTTTTGCATAAATCGGCAATTAATTGTCGTATAGCAAGGTTAAATACAGAAATGTCAAATACCGTACAAACTACATTCATTCCCCACAAATTTTTCCTGGTAAAGACAGTCTGGTGAAAAATTAAGGACAAATGTATTGGACCGATACGTTGGTTTTCTTGCATGTTTTGTAGCTTAAGTTATTTGCATGTTACATAGACGCATGTCCACAGAGCAAAGGTAAATCCCGCGTGTATACGTTTTTACACATAACCGCATGTAAAGCCTATTACAGTCTACTATGTAGTCATCAAAGAAAGAGACCAAACGTGTTTCAGTTTCGCAAACGAAGTGTAGAACACATACATTTATTTTAAGCTACTTTTTATGTACAGAAATAGCCTTTAGTGTAATATGCATGCTTTTGCAATTTTTAGTGATAAGTGTATTAAATTGATAATTTATTTAAAGTCGACTACAAAAATAAAAAAGCATAAGCAAGTTAGAGCTTCTGATCATCTGGAAGTAATAACACATAAAACAATTACCACTGTCATAATTCATCATCAAGCTTATTTGTACATACTAAGAAGGATAGAGTATACGTTAAATATAACAATTCTCTTCTGCCCTACACTTATATTTTCATCTTCTACTGTAGCCTTTTACCTCGAATAGCCACTGGCCTTGTTTAACGCCATTTTACTTTTCACTTAAAGAGACTAGCAATAAATAATTTTCAATTCATGGCATTTCATTGGGTAGCTTCAACAACTGCTTTCGTTCAGTGATTACTTGCTTTCAACAAATCACCTGGTAGACCTGACGAAAACTAAATGCAGAAGTATTAGGATTTAGAATTGCAATTAGCATTAACGCGATGCCGAAGACTAAGAGTGCGGTTTGTCTTCATGAAGACTAGCATTTCAAGCATTCATTCGACCAAAAAAATGGATCGAATCGTACACGCTTCACGAATCGAGCCATGTCCAATGTTTGGGCCAAATTGCACAAAATACGTTTTTGCTTCATCGGTGTACGTACCATAAAATTTCAGACAATGAACCACGTTTCTAAGACATACTTTTAAGTCTTTTTCTCTTTTTGTCGATTCGTATACCAAACAAAGTTCTACTTAGAAACTATAGTCTCTCTCTCTCTCTCTCTCTCTCTCTCTCTCTATATATATATATATATATATATATATATATTTAAATTTCAAAAAATACAGCAATTTTTCACCAATTTTTTTATTTAATACAAACAAAAACATCATCGAATGCTAATCAATCAAAAGATCCATACATTATATTGTACCAAATCTATTTTACAAAAAAATAAAACGATATCGTAACTATTTCACAAAAGACAATAAGTTTATTCATAATAAATTTGTATTAGTTTAGTAACGATCAACTAGAAAAGTGTGATATATTCCTACATTGTACAGTGTAGACTTAAATAAATTGCAAATATCACCCGATTATTCTACATAGTTTGCAGATAAACGAGACTGACGTTCTCTAAATTACTTTAAAAAGAATATATCCTTGTTTGGCTAACGCACCGCCGTCGGTTATGTGTCTCATTTTAGATGAATTAGAATTATAATAGCTTTCGATCACGATGAAACCACCCCAAATATACGCCCTGCTGTCGGCTGCTATATATATATAAAATTGATAAAAACTTCAAGATAACCTATGTATGTCTGTGCACTCAGTAAAAACTAATCCTTTATGTCTCCGCTTCACAGAGTATTTTTGCTTTCTCCTGAGTTATTGGATGTTAAACTGGGGAAACTGTGGCATTTTTCCTTATTCTAGGATTTAGAGTCTACAAATATGACTTGCCAAGGTCCCATGTCATTGACATTACAGTAAGCAAATGTTTAAAAAGTCGAACACACATATTTAGCTTGGTTAAACAAAATTTGTTCCGGTGGTGTTTAGCTTGCGAAGGCTAGATTACGTAATTAAACATACTGATTACATTTTACAAGGTTTAAGCGTTTCCGTTTTTAACAAGCAATTATTACAAACTTTGCAATTACAGCGTAAATAAAGGAGGATGTTATGACAAAACTAAGTTCTGTTATCAAACCGTTACACGAAAAATTATTAATAACGGCGGACGAATGTCGGATCAATCGGCATACTGCACTTGGGCAGCACCTGACTTGAAATATCTTTAGATTAGAAGAGAGGGAGGAACAGAGGGAGAGGGAGGGAGGGACACAGAGAGAGCGAGAGAGCGAGAGAGAGAGAGAGAGAGAGAGAGAGAGAGAGAGAGAGAGAGAGAGAGAGAGAGAGAGAGAGAGAGAGAGAGAGAGAGAGAGAGAGAGAGAGAGAGAGAGAGAGAGAGAGAGAGAGAGAGAGAGAGAGAGAGAGAGAGAGAGAGAGAGATTTACTTATTTAAAATCTTTATTAATAAAACCTCTGTTTGCAGGTACAACATTAGCATAAGTATAAATTTTATAAATTTTCTAATAAAATAATAAAATAAAGTGACTCTAAACACAGTATAAATTACAAATTAAAATTACAAAGATAGCAAAAGTAAAAAATACTCAAGTAAAATTACAAAAAAAGCAAAATAAAGAGAGAGAGAGAGAGTGGAAGAAGGCGAAATGGAGAGAAGATAGAAAGAGAAATTAAGAGAGAGACTGAAAGAGATAGAAGGGAAGGTTGGAGGAAAAAAGTAATAGGAGAGAGTCAACAGTTTGAACTATAACAGGATCTGAACTATGTCATGGCCGTAAAGATCCAGCACCTAAAGAGTTAAGCAAGTGAAACTATAATAGGGAATTGAGATTCCGTCTGCCTCCAACTTCCATTATCTTAATGCTACTTTCTTTAACATGAGAAAATTATTTGGCAAAAGAGACGTCATACGTCTCGCATGCCAGTGTAAATCTTCGCTAGAAGCAGAAATATTGGCCACTTAGAAGATAACGATGTGCCTCCTTGGGAATAATTTTCTTACATTATCCTTGTTATGTTTTACGCAAAATTACTGAATATACTGAATAATATACTAGCTGTTGTTGCTAAAATGTCAAAAATGGTAAATGAATGAGAATCCATAGAAAGCGAAAATTAGAAAACATTGTTAGTCTCTAAATTTAACACAAGTTCTATATTATGGCCTATGCACAAAACATAGTATTATGTTAGCAGTATTACGATGTAATATAGCGTTGTAATTTAAATTTCGTGTTTACCAGAGTTTTATTGGCTGGTCTCATGTCTCATTTTTTCGGGTAAATATACTTGTTGACATAGTACAGAGCTTTATTGATATTAAAGGCATAAGATAGGCACGGAAAACGAACCCACTTCTAGGCTTAGTTATTCACACTACATGGTTTAAAATGATATAGTGGCAGCAGTACTTGCATAAAAGTTATATTTCTAGTATTTTTTTTAAAATTACTTGTTAATGTTTTGTGCTACTGTAATTATTGTTGTGCGCAACAATGAGGTTAATCTTGCTACAGTTGAACCATTATGAAAAAAATAAGTCCAACAGACAAACCTATAATGTCTGTTACCATGTTAATCATCTACGCCTAATATAATAGTCATTTTAGAACTAATACTTTACTGTACCTAGACGAAAAGAATACAATTCGCATAATAATTATGCGGAAATATACAATATCCAAGACGACTCTAATTATCGCCGAAGTTATCAAGATTTCTTTACACTAACCTTTTTCAGGAACTCCTTTTGGCTTTTCAGCTTTATCAGTTTCATTCTTCGCTGTTTCTGTATTTTCTTCACTATTTTCATCTATTTCGGATTTTTTTGGCTCCGGAATATCAGGTTCTATAATACTGTCATAATCAGCTGTTTCTACGTAACTTCGTACACCGTTAATTCTTGACTTTTCATTTTCACCTGTACACAGCTTCATAAAGTATACGGTTTCCATTAACAGGAAAAAAGTCACAACATTAGTAATTGTCTTTGCAGAAAACATGATGCGTTTCATTTAATAATTGCTCTTAAATCTAAATTTTATGAGTCTAAATTATAGAGATGTTCGGGAAACTTGTGTTACATTGCAACACAGTCGTAGAACGTTTACTATAGCTACGAATCCGATACATTGTAACTAGCAGCAGCAGCCTGGTTTCTAATACTGCTGATTAGCCGGTCATACGTCGCGCCATCTATGTGTTGATAAAGACGCTACATCAAATTTTTGAGATTTTATCTAAACCTAGCGGCCCTAGTCCATGCTTAAAATATGTTTTGTCTACCAAGTGATATAATTATCAGGTTTTTAACTGGAATAGCCGCAATGAGTGTGTTTAAGAAAATAAGTTCAAATAAGTAATAGAAAGGTTATAAATAGATAGTAGATCACATAAAAGATAAAATGAAAAGTTTGACGTCATTGTGATGTCATTGAAGCCATTACCACCCGTGAGTATACACAGTTTCTATTCTGTCGTGCCACCCAAAGCTAGAAAGTGGTTATACTTTCTAAGTCATATTTAAGTCAAGCTTTATCACCTTGCATCAACACTTAACTTCTACAACTTCAGTACATAGATACTAAAGTAGCTCAAAACAATAAATTCCTATCTCAAGATTACATTAACAAAAGCAACTACTAAATTGAGAAGAAACGTAAGTAGGAAACTGAGAAGGTAAGAGTGCGCAATGCGTACCAGACATGTAGAGGGACTTAGTTAGGATCCCTCTATGGTGAGCAATCTAACATCGGAAATGCTGCATTTGGTTTGCCAGCTAAATATATTTTGAACATGGGATTGCCTCGACCACCGAGGAAAAGGGTGGCCTAGTGAATTAAGACGTCTCTAATGTAAGCAGAGCTCCCGGTTCAAACCAGGCTACAACACATCATTCTCGCATTTCCTGTCTTTCATGTTTGGTATCAAAATTTAGTTAATTGTTGGTTATAACTTCATTTGGTGGTACGTAACCTTTTGCTAGAGGTGCACAACGAATAGCGGTACAGAAGAATTTATTGCATTAAAGTATTGCTCAATTAGCTGCGAATTGCGAATCTAACGTGCCCTCAGCATTTAGCGTGAAAGCCCACTCGTCTCACGTATAGACATAGACATTGTGGGCATGTAGTTAGTGGAGTTAACTGAAGAATAACTTTTATGAACTTAACTACACGTATCTTTAAACAATTAGAAAAGTACCTTCAATAATGTACTTTATTATAGGAAAAACAACATTTTTTGGTTAATCTGTAAAGCGATATAGGAATATTTTCATGTCCTGAAAATGTAGATTTTTGCAATTGTTGCGATTTAGATTTTCGAGATGTGTTTACATGGTTCAGATACCATACATGTCATTCTTTATTTGTGTGTTGCGTCCTTACCTGTGTTGCTGTAAGTATAAGTCGCTAAACAGCTCTTGCTAATCACTAGTCGTTGGTGCTAATGTGTCTGTTAAATGAGTGACGGAAAATAAATCTAGTCTTTTGTCAGATACATTGGAAATATCCTGAATGACAAAGCTGACGCTAAGATGACACAAAAAACATTCAATTGATCAGTAATAAACGGATAAGATAGTAAGACACCTGCATTTCTTTGCGTCACTGCACGTGCTAGCACACTAGGGCTTGAAAGCATGATAAATTCTCTGTAATTTGAGCAACACGGTGATGTAATAAATTGTTCTGTACTAATGCGCCTTGTTTTTGTACCTGCCCCCTTCCAAACGGTTATGTACGGTCATTTTGTGAACTTGACATTAAGATTATGCTTATTCAAAGTTTTATGTAATATTGGTCTTACAGATACTTTTTGCCATTGTTCTGGTAAAGTTTTGCTAATACTATAGTATTAAGGTTTTACTCAATAAATCAATATTTTCTCGGTAAAATGGCACTGCAAAAATGGCATGATAAGAATGGCGCAGGAAAAAATGGCACAAGGAAAAATGGAACAGGAAAAGATGGCCAAAATGGAAAGTAGAAAAATGACATAGTGCTATTTTGATGCAATCGATTGCTATAATATAACTAAAATGCGCTAAGTAGGAAGCAGGTCTCTGCCAAACCCAAACAATCCTAAACTTATTCGTCTGACTCTTTTAATTAAAAAAAACATAAAACACGGATAAACAAGCAAACATACAAAAATATAGCAGTATTGATATTATATTGACTCGCAAAAGACTCACAGAATGTTTTGTTCAACAGAATTACAACCAATAACTCAAGAATATTCCACGTAGTGTTGATCTACATTTTTAGCCAATAATTTTGGTGGTGATAATAGACGAAATATATTCATATTTACATACCAAGTCAACGTATGAGTTTACATATATATACACATTAATAAGCAAAGACTATAGACAGCGTTACGAAATTGAACCTGGATCTAATTTGTAGTTGTTCAACCGGGTGAAGATAATAAAAAACTACTAAACACGCCCTCTGAGACCTCCACGAAGTGCTGCATGAATTTTTTTTGGTGTTCGGTCAAGTTTTGTGAAAAATGATCGGGCATAAAAAACGCCCGATCATTTAGCAATTTATATTCGCCTTGTTCTGAAAGCTTCATGAAAATATGTTAAGTAGTTTTTGCATGCTATTCTTACTGCTATAACGGACAGAAACAATCGCATAAACAAGCACACAAACTGTGTTGAACCAGAACTTTCTTGGCAGAGGTAAAAATAATTATCCCCCTCATTAAGCCTAGCTTTAAATTCATATATTACTAAGTGTGCCATTTTTAGTTGAAATTTTTTCCCTGTGCCATTTTACCTCTACCATTTTTACCTACTTTTCCATCTGTGTCATTTTTACCTGTGCCAGTTTTTCAGTGTCACTTTTACCTACATTCATTATTAATGGGTAGTCAAAGGAGGTTGCTTGGTCGTATGCTAACCTTTATTTCATACTTTTAGTCATTTATTTTAAGTAATTCGCGTATGCACTGTTGCGAAATAAATAAAATCGAATACATTATTAAAATGTAGCCTGATTGAACAGTATTTATACTGGTTGAGTGGTTGTTGATAAAATTTTGTCATAATAATTTTCGAAGCAAGACTAATAACGGTTAGAGTACTTGATTTGTGCTAAAGATTCTATAACTACACAACAAAATGCTGGCCTTAGTACTATGCCTTACTTCATTGGAGATTTTTCATAAATATTTTCTTTCATTTAGGCAATAACGCCCTGGGTGTAATGGCCGTGCGAAAAGAACGTGCGAACTATTTTGTCTTACAGCGGGTGAATTTTGCCTCGCGCATATTTCCGGGAGTGCGACGCTCGGTCTTTTCCGCTTTGGCTTTTCATAGAAAATGGTATTTTGAGATTGTCTTTACTTAAATTTTAATTTTTGTGTTCGTTTTAGTATCTTTAGAGCAACACAGTTTACTTATATGTTTTTAGCTCTAACAGTAACATTTCATTCAATTGTAGGCTTGCCACTTGCACCCATTTAAATATTAAATTACAAATCTGAAAACTCGGTTCCAAATGTGGCATGGACAGAAGTACAGTAATATTTTAGGTGCTGAAACTGAGGAAATGCTTGGTTATTATTATTTTTTCTGTCAGTCTTTATGTATTCTTATAGCTAATCAATAGTTTACATGCTCACTTCCTCAAATCTTAAATGAAAGCCTTGCCCACAGTCCACACTTTAAAAAGTGACTTTCAAAATGCTGGACTCTGTCCTCATGATCAGTGTTCACTGACAGTCTCTTTGCACACAATTATTTGTTGAAGCAGCAGACTCTCTCTAACTTCTCTTCATTTCTGAAATAGCACAAAAATGGCTTGTATCAGAACTAGCCTGTTTTTATTGTGTACTGCAATGGGAAAGTGAAGTAAAAACAGAGAACATTGGCAAAGAAATGAAACAAGAAGTTATTATTAAATATTTTGGGAACTAAAAGCAGAAATGCAATAACACCAAGTATGTTTGATTATTGGACAAATTTTCACTTTTAAATAATGCAGAAAGAGTAAGTTGTCAGAGCAATTAAGACCAGCTTAATGTCGTCAAAATTGAATGACATTCAAATTTCACTGTCATTCTCACCATCCACACAGCTGTTCAACACTGAAAACTTGAAAATGACAGTGTTTTGAATGACCATACTGATGGCATAACAGCTTGTTGATTTGTTAATGAAAACAGAAATTTCTCTATTAATCTGCGTGACATAACAGCAAATTTTCTTTCTGATGTTATTGGTTTGTTGATTAATTGGTGTCTATGGCACTGTAGTGACTAGTGCATGAATAAAGTCCAGTTTCATCATCAGTAATAAAAGTGATTGTCATTCTGAGCTAAGCAGCTTGAAGAACAAATAATTGAACAAGCTGCCTTTAGACATAAATCCTTTATAATATTCAAGTGCACCTTTATAAGTTTTTTACAAGACTTAGAGCAGTATTATGAACTTTTGATAGTTGTGATCAACAGTTTTTTCTGTAAGACTTTGTGTCATTGATGGGCTTTATAACAAGGTACCTGGTACACTTTCCATTCATTTGCTTAGAAGCCATAGGGTTATTAATGAAAAAAATATTTGCTAGTCATAAGCTAAGTGTCAATCCTAGTCTTGATGCTGAAAACTAGGAATATATGAACTAATTTTTACATGATCAAGTGATGCCTATGTTTAATAAGCTTAAAAAATATCAAATAGGAATAGGAATCTAATGAACTCTCTGCTTGCTTATTTTGTTTTTTTTTTACTCGGGGACTGGTACACTCCACCAAATTCTTACAAAACAGTACCTCTGGTCATGGATGCATGTTGGAATATTTTTACAACAAATATGACACAAACACAAGGAATATTTTCTTGTGTAACACCAAGTGTTTGGAAAATAGTGAACCCTGCCTTTAGGGATGTCAGGAATCTGAAATTATTGAAAACGAATCTAAACCAAATCTCATTTTATAATAATTTTTGAAACCACATTAAATTCTAAGTAAAGATTTTAGCTATGTTTATATATTTTTATATTTAGAAACCGTATCTTATTCGAATCTACACAGCTGTTAATTAAATTATGGCAGATTGATAAGGCAGCAGTGATTTTTATGAAAAAAATTACAGATGACTTATTTGAACAGTGAGCAGGATGGTTGACAGTAACTCTGCAATACTAAAAACTATGATTTAATGCTGCTAAAGTTCTGCTAATATAAGAAACCATTTTTGTTGGAAACAGTTAAAATTTTAGCTGTTGTAGTCATAATGTGGTGCGTGCTTTCGTTTAGGATTTCATGAGCTCGACATGCGCTGAAACTGAATATGGCAACATTTGCTTATTTCAAGTAGGACAAAATTATCAAAAAACACAGTAATATAGGTATTACAACTTCAGCTAATCAAAGTTATTCAAAGCTCTGGTTCAGTTTCGAAGGTTTGTGACATCCCTAAAAGCGTAATTTTGCGTGCTTGGAAAATTACAACACTTGCAACTGACAAGAGGATTATTTCTTATTTATTTTGTGTTTTCTCATATAGATTTTGTTTTTTATCAGTTTTTATACATAAATTGCATTTAAACCTAAACTAGTTATTGTATTGGTAGAAGATCTCACTTTGAAAATAGCTTCGTGTTTTTAAAACATGATATTTTTCGCAGACGAAGAAGAGGAGAAATAACGGACGATCAAAGCATGGTCGTGGCCACGTGCGAGGTATTCGATGCACTAACTGTGGCCGATGTGTGCCTAAAGATAAAGCCATAAAGAAGTTTGTGATAAGAAACATCGTGGAAGCTGCAGCAGTTAGAGATTTATCCGTGGCTAGTGTTTATGAGTGTTAGTAACTCAATTATTGTTCTTTTAGTCTAGTTTATAATTAATATCCATTACCTTCAAAATTAGATTCAACTGCTTTTCTAATATATTCCCCTTCTTAGTAAAAGATTTTAACTACTATTACTAATTATTGTTTTAAAATCAGCTTTGCTTGTATTGTAAACCTGAACCATGGAACATTTTGGTACTTCATTGAGTTACAGTGTTTGTGAAACGTGTTAAACAAATTCTAATAAGTTTGAGAAACTGTTTTGGTGACATTGATTTAACACTTTGTTTGTATTTTCCATTTTTAGCTTATGCTCTTCCGAAGTTGTACACAAAGCTTCACTACTGCGTGTCCTGTGCAATTCACTCAAAAGTGGTAAGAAATAGGTCGAAAGAAGCTCGCAAAGACAGAACGCCGCCACCTCGTTTCCGACCTCAGGTGTGTATGACTTTTTAGTTACTCCCTTACAGATATTCACTGTCTTGCTAACAGATTGAGTGAAAGAAAAAGGTCGGTTTTTTGCCCACTTGAACAGTGCATTTCAAAACGGTTAACCTAATATTGATTGATTTTCTTTTCTGAGGTCGACCACAAATAAAAATTTTTTCTATCTTACCACATGACCTGAAAAAATGTCAGTAGGGTGGGAGGAAATTTTTTTTTTCAAAAATTGAAGTTTGTGAATCTTTAAAGCTGAATCATGGAATATACTTCACTTCAGTTGAAATTAAAGTTTGTTAATTCTCCACTGGTTAGAAGTAATGGTCTAAACTGTTTCAATAAACATTTTTTTAATACTTAATTATTGTTAGTGGTCACAGCTTCCTGAAAAAAAAACGGTAATTTCAAAAAAGAATGCTCATGATAAGGATTTTAATGCTTGATTCTGCACAAGCAGAAATCAGCAGTATTTTACTGTGTTTTGTTAAGTTAATTTTAGACATTTTGGTATTACAGTTACTTAAAGGTCCTGTGACACTATTTTTATGTTATTTTCTTTTGAAGCGTAGGTGGAATTACATATTTCCTAATTTTTAAAACAGTTTGATGCATGCTTTTTTGTGATATGGTAACTTAAATTAAGCGCCATTGGTACTGTCACAAATATTATCGCCTGCCATAACACTCAGTGTGACGTCACGTTAGGAAGTGGCAATTAACAGCTGCAGTACAGTAGACAGCCTAAAGACAAGACAGTGGTTATTGCTGACTAATGATTTATCTATTAATTTAATAAATAAATTAATAAAAAACTTCTATTTATAGCAAATAAACTTATAAGAATCAGTTTTTATTTTACAAACCTGCAAGGAACAGCAAATTTATAGTAACAAACAGTGAGTATGCAGAGCACTATGATGTTACTGTGCCATTATTTAAGCGGTGTGTAGGCTGTATCAATAATAGGTGTGCCGAGTACGCCCGCGAACAAGATAAAGTTGCAAGTAAGCTGCTAGCCACTATTTTGGGCTAGATGCACAGTAAGTAAGGTAATAATTAACCTTTGTAACTAAATTTCATAAAAATTATATTTAGTCAAGGTTAGCAGGAAAACGTTTCAAACCACCAGTCTAACAGGAAACTCCCGATTTTAATAACAACCTCCCTTTCTTCACATTTTGAAATATTTATCCTGTTTTTTTACACGTTGCTTCAACATAAAAATAGCACAAAATGTGACCGCAGTGAGGATAGGACATCCTTTCCTTTTGCCACAAAAGAAACGCCCATCTATTCTGCTGGTCATGGTGAAAAATGACGCTTGGGCAGTTACACGCAGAATAAAGGTGCTCGACTGCATCAAACTTATATGCACGCCGATCAGCGGTCAAACTATAGACTAGGTTAATATTCTTTACTTAAATATTTAAAGCTTTTTTTCTCTGAAACTTCAGTTGCACATTCGAAAAAAAGCCACAAAGGTTTTCCCAAGTGTCTGAAAATGTACGGAGCACTATTTTAATGAGTTAAAAAATTGCTGTCTGAAAGGCATTTCTTCTTAGTTTCCTATTTCTTTTACTTTTAATATTAATATATTCGTTATTAATATTTTTTCATCTATAAAATATAGTGCATTCAAGTAAATGTGGACAAACCTATTATTTGAGCTTAACACTAAAATACCAAAATGCGAATACCCCAGTCTCTTCATTACCGGCGTATCGCTTTATTTTTCCCACATGTAATTACAGCGAGAGTCGCACATGCGCAGAGTGTCGTTCCTAACGTGATGTCACTTTCGCTTTCTTCCTGGATGTTTCGTTTTTTGCAAGACGTCTGTGTGGCGCTAAATTTGAAGTGTTGCAATGCTTACCAAACTGAAACGCTCAGGTTTATAAAAAAAATAAATCCGCTTTTTTGTATGAAGCTAGTCAATTGTGAATTTTGACCACAAGTGTCTACCAGGGTGTCAGTGGACCTTTAAGTAAAACACTACAATCTGTGTCAATGCAGGAAATACATTTTTAGTTAAAGGAGGCTTCAAGTATGTCTGTATCTGGATCTAACTTCAAATACATTATGGTTATGGTTAAGGGTGAGCATCGAACGTTTGAACGAGTTTTTTTAGTTTGAATTCGATTCGCACCTAAAATTATAGATTTGAATAATTCAACACTTCAGCCACATATGTTCTTTATCATTAAAATGTTTGAAACAGCATGCAAATAACACAATTTTGCTGCAGTTTCTGTGCAAAATTTTTAATAAACTATTAGTGGGTTTACTGCAGAACATAATCAAGTACAATGCATGTTCTTTGTATAACCATTTTTACTTGAGGTTCGAAAATCTTTTAAACTCAATTCGAATTCGAAAGTCACAAATTCGATTTGATTCTGGTAGAGAATGCTCACCCCTAGTTATGATATCGTATTTTGGTGGATGTACAGAGATTTAGTGTGATTTTTTACTGAATGCGAACATATTCATTCACAATATATTTTGGGTCAAAAGTGAAAGTAAATCTCTGCAGAAGGTCCTTGAAAAATTAGAAATATGCTGCAATTGATATGTGCTTATGGGCAGCATTATTTGAAGTCTTTAACCCACGCGAATTGTACCTCGAACATGTTTAAAGTTTTCTCCATTAAAATGATCCTTACAGTTCTGTCTATATTGAAATCTAGCCCTAACTACTTACCAGATACTCTATGTGATGATAGTTGTTTTTCACAGAATTTTAATTGCATTTTATGTGTCAATGCAGAAAAACATCTTTGTGGTATTCTCAGAAGTATGTTGATCTCGTTAGAGCAACCATGCCTGTCTACTGAGAACTTTCTAGTTCACTGGAAAGAGAGAATGCTGAGAAATTATGAGCAAGTCGGGCTTCAATCTAAGAGGTTGCAATTAAATTTTGCATACGATTCTAAGGCCCTGCTGAGTTGTGACTAGCCAATTTCATTGATTAATTGATTCTATTGTGAGATTTTGTTGTTTTTAGGGTCAAGGTCAGATGGCGCCGCGTCCAGGTGTTACTGCTCCAAGGCCATCATAAAATTCTTTTGTAAAATTTAAGCGAGGAAAATAAATGGTATGTTTTAAGTGAGGTGATTTTTGTTACTTTTTTTATTTTTGAGTTATTTTCTTAACACATAAATGTTTTCTCAACTTTTTTGATTAAATTTATGGGATTGTTTTCATCCCACCTGTTCCAATTATCTGACATTCATAATAAGTTGTGATTAATTCGCAATCTCAACACAAGACTCAAGCTCTCTTCCTAAGGGAACTTGTATTAATAGTTTTGGGGGCATTTCCAGTTGGTCTTGAAAAGTTCTGCTTCCACCAAAGTATTTTTAATGCAATGCTTTCAAAATGTTTAAAGGAACACAGCACCCAATTCTAGACCATAGTTCAAAATGATCTACACAATAAAGGAAAGCATTGGCAGAGCAGCAAACATTTTTAAGAACTTGCATTAAACAATTATTATCTAGGAAGTCTAATTTCATTAATTTTTTTATTGTCGTGCACTTCCAGTTATACATTTATATAGACAACAATGCACATTTCTCAGCAATTCTCAGTAACTGAAAAAGTAATTCCTGTGCTAATTTTGTAAAACTACAGGTAACTACACAATCAGATCACTGAGGTCTCATTAAATCACTCATTAGCCCAGCGAAAAACCTGAAGTTTGGAACTGTGAACTCGAAATTTACCAAATTTTTGTGTTTTGCGTCAAAGTGCTGCATTGCAGGTTTTGCTTTCGCATAATGTGTGAAATGCGCATGGAAAAATCCTGTAGTGATAAAACGTACCAAGCAGTGACATAATCATTAAAAGTAAACAGAATGATTTTTCAAAACCTACCCCATTTTGAAGTACAGTAAACAGTATACATTTTAAGACCTATGATAATGCCAAAGTATTTCTGATAATTCACTAATAGATTAAAAACTGCCGGGGAGCCAAGCTAGTGATGACGCCAAAACTGAACATAATTTTCAACAGTACAAACATTCCATGAGCATATTACATGTCTTTGGGAAAGCGAAACTTGAAGCACAGTGCTACTGCAACATTTACTGTGATACACAAAATTCCACAAATTTTAAGGTTATAAATTTACATTTTAAGTTTACTGGTGTGCTAACATGTGAGTTATCAAACAAGTGCGCCACATCATAACTGAAAACACCTAAACTGGGTGGTACAGCAAAGTTCTGAGGTGCAGGTACTGTGTCCATCTATCTAACAAATGGCGAAATGCATGTAACTGTGAAGAACTAGCTGTGCAAATGTGAAATTGTGCTTCTGCAGTAATTATTCTTTCATGTGAGTCATTCTTGAAAAAAACAATATGCTCCCTCCCTTGCGTGAATGAACATTTAACTGAGTAATACAACTGTATCTCGTTGAGAGGTTTCACTTCTATTTTAATGTTTTCTTTTCATTGATTAATCAAATGCATTTTATATAACTTACATTGCAAAATAATTATCATAAATCGATGTAAGGTTGCGAACAATCAGTGGCGATATATGTAGTGTATGAAAACGTCACAATTTCTTAGCGACCAGTTTCTTGGCATTTCTGGGTAGTGAAGTGATTAAGCCTATTATCGTTCACAATACTGGTTAATCACAATTAGTACAAAAAAATTGTTAAATTTTTCACAAAGGGAAAAACTTAGGTTTAGAACATTGTTGGTTTTATTACTAAATTCGCTTTATTCATAAAGTGAATAGTCGAGTGTTTTTGCCAAAGTATATTGATGACCTCATTACCTATGACAGGTAGTGTTTGTCTGTGGTCATCCCAGCTGATCACCGATTTTTATAGCCGAACATAATAATCATTAATGTGGATAGAATACTTGCAGTATGAGTTCAGCACGGAGACTTGAAACGTTAACAGCATTTTCTCCAACTAAAATTTTATTTGACATTAAAATGATTATGGTGAGTGACAAACAAATGCAACAAATAACTCTATTGATATGGAGGATACCAGCTCATAAGAAAATGTTGGGCAACATTTAACTACTATCATGTTTTATGAGAAACGAGTAAACGATGATAATGTTCACATGATTGTCATTAACTAAGATAATGATCACGAACACCAATACATTATTCAACAATTCAAATGCTTTTCTAAAGTTCCACAATCTAGTTGGAACCACTTACTAGCTGTGATAGCATGTTAATGCAATGCAAAAAATTACCTAGTATAATAAAATAAATTTTTGTCTTTTATAGGTGGAAAAATTTTTAACGATTTGGGTTGGCAAATCCTTTAAACAATGAGCACGTACCTTAAAAAGCTTTTCGACAAATTTAAAAAATTACTATCACTGCACACAATTATTGTACTCACACAACTGTTTCTGACAAGTCACAATATAACAAAATCACAGTTGCTCACCCCTGATAAAGATATCATTCGTTTTAGCACCTCATTTATTCTTTCTATGTTATGATGATTACTAATGAGTATCACTAAATCACAGACATACTAAAACTTCTATAATCTACAATCCTGTTTACAAAAATAAATTACAAGCAGTGTTGCTTACTGTACAGTAAATCAAACTAGCGCATGATTTTGCATCAATAAGAATGGTTTGCCGACGGTTTTACTTAACGTTAACAATAATAATTGGACGGCATTGGAAATTTCATAATTGTGATTCATAAGAAAAAACTAACATGTTTTTGAAAGTAAACAACAAATGTTTCTCACACATTATAGTGATTCAATATGTAAAACCATTTTTAAGCAGCTATGAAGTTTCACGAAGTGTGTAGATGTAGGCATTAGAAATAGCCAGGAACATTTCTCAGCAGTTTATGTACTAATAATACTGAAACCAAACGTCAGACTACTATGTATGAATTACGCTATTTGAAATACAGTAGAAATGTTTTTTGGGACTGTGCAGGTATATGTATTACAATGTGCAACTCTTAATTATAATTTGTGCCATCAGTTTGTCATACCTCACGCAAAATGTGTATGTATATTTATACTGATATTGACATATGAGTTTGGGTGGTATCTACAGTGAGTGATAATGTTATAGACGTCTGTTTAGGCCAAAGGCTGTCAGATATTATAGTGATACGGAGACAAATAATGACAATGATCATAATGCTACAAGCCATGCATCTCCTGACCTACATGATAGGTCAACAAAGCTATAAACTAATAACAATGACATACAAAAATAAAACTACAAATTTAGCTGCTTAGTTTTGAATGTCAGTGGATGAATTTGAACATTAATGAGTAACTTTAATTTTAATGACCTTACTAACCCAGTGTGTGTTTAAATGTAATGACAATTAAGGCAGTTAGGGAAACTTAACAAACTGTAGGAACAAATAATGGCTAGTCAGTAATAATTACCCAATGAGTTTAGTTCCTTTGAGGCATTTAAAAGTAATAATGTACTGCCATTCATTTCCTCTGATGCTTCGAAAACTGTTGATGCATTATTAATATACAAACTTACAATTCATAACCGTAACTATCTTATTAAAATATATCACAGATGCTAAATCAGTCTACCACAGCTGTTTTTGAATCACTAAAATTGATCACATTTCCTAAATTTGTTACACTAGCTACACGAGTGTGCTTCGTAAAGTCAACTCGGCAGGAAAAGTTTCCTGGCAACCAAAAATTGTTTCATCGGATTTTGAGCACTTGGGATAATCTTGTATTGTTTCTAACTCTGTACTTTCTGTTGTTACAATGGGTTCGTTAGTTGCATCCTCTTCAGATTTCTTCCGATAGTATTCCTTTATCGCACGAAATTTGGGTGTCTCCCATTTTGCTTTTCCTTTTTGTCTTGTGGAAGATTTAGAGATGGTATATTCTATCTGGGTGGTCTGTTTGGATTTTGTCGACAAATCCAATGGCATTTCAGTTGCTTTTGTATCACCTGATATGTAAGCATTAGAAAATGCAGGTGATGTCTTGGAAAGATCAAGCGGTTGGTCAGATAGTTCTGCAGCAGCCCCATTAACTGGCATCGTAGTTCTTTCTTGCGGTATTTTATGTATACACTGTTGAGGATAAGGAGACTTGCGATTATGTGCCTTTTCTGAGCACATTTCACAGTGGTCAGATTTCGACAGCTTGCGTGACTGCTGTGATGTTTCTGTGTGGTTTAGTTCACGTTCTGACACATTTGGTTGTGGAAACGGCAACCATGGTCTTGCCGCATTCCTTATTATAGATGGCATATAAGTACCGTAGTATGGTGTTCTACAAAGGTACATTGCTGGCATTATCTTTGGCACCGGGTACTGTACTGGTCGACTGGGCTTGTAGTACATTTTTGATGCAGGAAACATTGGTGACATGTACATGGGTCCCTGAGATGATGATGATGTGAATAATGGATTTATGGGTGGATTTGGAGGAAACGACTCATTCAAGGACAACCTCTTCATTCCGCCAGGACTTATCTGTGGTGCATTTTTTCGGGACGTTGATTTGTGGGCATCAACTTTTGGCGAATATTGTTCCCTGCATCGTGTTGGCGATGTATGTGGTGATGATCTTCTACCTCCAGCATAAATGTGCTGTGGAGATCGGTTACCAATGAAGTTGTCCCACTCAGGACTATGTATTCCACTATCAATGCTTTTTGTTTCCAACTTGTTGTCTGTAGCCACATCTTTAGCCGCATATCGTGCAAGTTCGCTAATTGTTGTGTCTTGATGGTTTTGATCACCAGAAGCACTGCTGGGAGTTTCTTGTATTTGACAGTGGACTTTGAACCAGTTCGACCTTCGGCCAAATCTGGAGCCTGCAATTATAAAGTAATGAGGAATTGTAGATATAAACGAATATTCAACGTCAATCGTTTTTTGTGCCCGTTTCTATGATTACTTCAGATGTAGGTACACTTGCTAAGACAGCATATTCGCGTTTGGTTAGCATTGTCTTATGAGTTTGGTAATTTGCCTTTTTTTATTAACTCTTAAAGAAATTCAGTCTGAAAAAAGAGATTCTTGTGTTTTATTTCAAATCTTTTAGATGCATGGTAATCAGAATTGCTTTGCTGTGCAAAATTTCCTTTATGTCATGAAAGTGTTTCCTGTAATTCTGGCCGCCGTCGTTGGGACATTAGTAGGGCCCCGCACAGACATCTAACTGTCAATTACACAATAAATAACTGAAATCTTTGAGAACGCGCAGACACATATCCAACTAAAAATTGTGCAACTAAAAGTTGCAATCTCGATTCAAACTTTTAGTTGCCCAACTTTTTCGTAATGTACTATTTTCAACGAGAATTTGCCGGCGGGCAATTTTTAATTGCGCAACTTTTAGCCTAACACAACAGTAAATCGTGAGAAAAAGGTATTGTCTTATAATGAGGCACCGCTAAACACAAAAATAATACAAAAGAGATAAAAGAAAAACAAATTAACGAAAATAAACCATTTTTATTGTTTCTTTGCTACCACCATCTTTCAAGAGATTTGGTGACAAATTCGGAAATTGGAAATCAAAATAATATGAAGTTTGGAAAGTGAACTGCGCATATAAACATCTCCAGTTGAGGTCGAGACACGTAATGTACACAGCCCAATAATGTGCAAAAGTTTATCAAAACTACAACTGCAGCGCTAGTATTATAAGCGTAAGAGCCCGTTATTTCTCTTTTTGTGAATTAACAATGCGCAAATCCGAATTCCATAGTGTCAGTTGTGCAATTAAAAATTATATGTTCTTGCGGCCAAAAAATTAAAACATGACTTTTTGTTAGTGTTTGGAGGCATTCAAAACGAAGCTCCTGTTCATTTGATCATTAGTACTGTTTGATGTTTTACCTGCTTTAGACATTCCGACATTTATACATTTTCTTAGGCGACATCTCTTGCACGCTGTTCTGTTTGTTTTGGAAATGACGCAGGCATTGTTGTTCTTGCAAGGCGCTAGACTTTCTAAACTGTCATGTGTTCTTCCAAAAAATGACTGTGCATAAAAAAACATTAGACACAAAATAGTCTTGTAAGTAACATAATAACAAAGCTGATGTATGAGATATAATTAAGATGTCAAAGATAAAAGGTCACAAAAAATATATGATTAACAAAGTAAGATTCAAGTGGCGCAAAGTAACATGCTTAGTATGTTCATATTATCTGATGACTTAGAAAGAAAGACCAGAGAACATACAATACGTCACAGTGTCACAGATAATTTTAAAGTCATGTGGTAATATATTTGCTTCAGTGTGATTTCTTTATAATTTGTCAAAGAGTTTTGTCACGACGCAGACCATCCCACACAATGCATGATCAGTGATCTCGCTCAAAGCTTAGACCTACCACTAGTAAGTAGGGGAGAAAGTAACAATAGCTCAGCGTTGCGGTAAGTTGGCAGGCTTTTCTAGTTGATTACTTAATTATGTCTCACAGGATGAAAATAACTTATCACAAATTATCTGCGCAGTGCACAAAACCACGGGGCTTTTTTGCTTCCATTTTCAATGGAAAATTTAAATATAACTTTATTTTGGCTGTGTTTACCTTGCACCCTTCGCAGGTAAAAGCTCCAAAATGAAATCCAGCTGCCTCCTCTCCACACACCCGACAAAGTTGATTCATTACTTTCCCAAAGTGTCATCAATCTAAAAAAAATCAATAAGTTTATAACTCAGCATTTATGTTTATTTTGTGGAGCTAGTTTTAAAACTTAACTGTTGAAATTTTTATCTGCTGCTGGTCAACATTTTTTTGGTAAACCTTCATTTGTGTGATAGAAGACCTGTTTAATTTATCTACATTTTAGGTTTTCTTGAATATTTGAAGCACACTTGAATAGATTGTCAAGTTTATTGAAAGCAAGAAAATGTGGCTAATAAATCTCAGAAATAAGATTGATGATATTGAACGCAGTAATATTATGGTACGTGATGGAACCCGTACGTGATGGTAGCCGATCACGCTGTCACACAGAAACAAGGCTGGGTGAAGTTTTGGGCCAATAAAAAGTCGATTTGGACCTGGGAAATATGGAGTCACAGTTACTTTTATTCTACACCGTGATATATTTGCCATTGAGAATTTTGAGCCGAAAACCCTATCTGGCAAGTATAAAATATTAATTACGTATATATACTTGTTTAGAATACTAGCAGAATGGGAAGTCAGCTTCTAAAATTACAGATGAGACTAGACTAGGCAAAGTCTTACAGTGACAAGTTGACCTAGCTGGCTAATTAAACCAAACGTGCCTCGTGCAGTACTCTTCACGTGGCTCTTCAGAGCCACAAGGGCATCTATGAACGATTCTATGAGCATTTGGGAGCAGACTGTGTACAGGTTTGATGTATATTCTTAACAGTTAGGACTACAAGGTCATATGTATTAAATCCCGGGGTCAGTAGGAGCAAGGTTGGCTGCTTTTAACTAGTTTTGCTAATAGAGCGCGCGCTGTGCGTAAATGTTCAAATGAAGATACCTGCTTGAAAGAATGTATTAACTGAAGATAGTGAGGAATGAATAGTGCGTTATCATTCTGCCCAGAGGCCATGCTGCGGCTTGCTGAAATTACATCGATTACGTCGTGTAAACATTTTTAGAAGAAAAATCTTTTCTAGCCTTTCCTTGTGGGATTTGGCTGAAGGACTATTGTTTCTTAACTAAAGTTTATCTAGGTCTTCAGCTGTTCTTCTAGCAGTGACGTTAATGTTTTATTAATTTTATGGCATAATCCTATTGGTCTATGGAAATATATAATTAACAATTTGAACTAGTTGACAATGTTTCTGACGTAGTCAGAACCTGAAGATTTTGCAAACAATAGTTGTGAAATAAAGACTTAAAAATTAAGAGATGACAGCTTTTTTTTGAAAGTGCTTATTTTCTTTTATTGAATTGCTTGAATACATGGAAAGTGCATTTCACAATGAAACCTCAGCATTCAACTGTTCAGCCCATCACCCCTGGGTCAAAGGTCAACAATCTTGGCACAACTTATATCATTCAGTTTGTCTCATTGAGACCTTTCATTTGATACACAAGAACATACATTTCATTTGTTATGCTACATGACACTATTCGTAGACACTCGGTGCATTTCTGTTCCTGAGCCCCATTTTTCGGTTTTTCCCCTAGCGGGCTCGCGGATTGACTGTTCTCATTGTAACCTATGCCGTTCGATCCGCCTCATCGAGACCTTTCATTTGGTATGCTGCAAGGTACCATTGCTTAACACTCGATGCACTTTTGTTCCCGACCCCCATTTTTAGGTTTTTGCCCTCTAGCGGAAAATACGCGCACGTCCCATATTTTGTGATGTGCAAGGCCTCGACACCACCTAGCAACATACCAAATATTGTGGCCCTAGCTCAAAACTGTAGGAGCAGATGGATTTACGCCCGCTCCGTGACCTTTGACCCGACAACTCTAGTCACATGTATGCACAGATAACTTTGCCCAGAGAGTGTACCCTGTGAGTTATGTGTCCCTAGCCCTCAGCATGTATAAGGTCACCAATTGGGGGACCCAAATTTTGCATTTTGGCCCATCCCTCGGGCGTTTACAGCTTGTCAGCTTTTTAAAATCCTAGGTGCACACCTGCCCCACAGTGCCCAAATGCTTGTGAAAAAAAATTGGAAAAAACCGAAAGCTATAGGAGGAGATGCGACCTAAAGGAAAAACTGACCGACGCCCACTGCCCTTTCCCCCTTGACCAGTGGTCACTGGTTACCACACTATTGTACGTCTCCCAATCTCTTAATTATTTAGAAGTTATATAGAACAAAAATACAGAATAATAACATATCACTGCCCTGCACTGCTAACAGAAAAGTGTTAGCAGTTCTGCGCATTCAATTTATTTAGTTACAGTTAGGTGAAACTTATATAACAAGCTGTTGCCTGTAATGTGGTTGACTCATGCATATAAACTTCTCTGCATTCCAGCTAGATCTTTTAAACTGAGTTTACCAAAACTTTTGTATAATTTTAAAATTTGTTAAGAATATTGTCCGTGCAATAGTAATACAATATTGTGTATACAAGACCAATACTTATTGTAACCCAAAGTAAGTTACAGTTCTTTCTGTTTTTCTTGCTGATCTATATGTGCAGGGTTAAAAGGTGGAGGAAAGCAAATTGGACGCCTATTTGTACACGGTATTTATCCTCTTTGTACATAATTATTCTAGTTAGTACCCACAGTCGTTTAATTGTATGACCAGGCACGTTATAACCCTAAAGTCAAGGATGTTCTTGTAGTCCCGCTTGCTTATTTAAGCTTTACTATAATCCGGTAACAGGCAATCCCAAATTTTAGGTAGCTGCAGTTCAAACTATTTATAATAATTAAAAAGCGAAGTAAAAATATTGTGTGGAGAAAAAGAATAAACTTGAAATTCTCCCGATGCTAGAATGAGCTCACAACTTTTCAATTTAAATATGGCCGAAGGAAGGAAAAATCGGAACTAAGCTCGGATTTGAACCTGGAGCCACTGAGTTACAAGCTCACTGTCTTAAAATAGATACTACTCAATCGTAAACTAATTGTAAATAGCGACTACTGATAGTGAGTTCATCAAATTTAGAATTATGCTTGCAAGCCTATATTTATCGAAATTCTTTTAACTGCTTAAAATCCTCATTGAGAATGAAAAACATGAAAACTTATGGAAACGCTATTCTTTAAACTTCGTCAAAAAATACTATCCAAAGTATTAAAGGTTTGTTTGAATATGTAAAAACGATTTGTCAAATTAGCACTCCTGTAATAAACGTTAAGTATGGCATATCTTTATTTTTGTTATTTTTGCCGCTTGCTGAAGAAAAATGGGCGGCGCCAAAATTGCTAGTAAAAGTAAGTAAGTAAGTAAGTAAGTTTTGTGGGTGTTAAGAACAACTTGCAGTTTATATCCAATGGCAGTGCCGCAACCGCTTGTGGTGTGCTAAGAAACTGCGCTTTTTAATGTGACTAGTTAGTTCTCTTGAGCTTAGTTTAACAAGAAAGTAATTATAGAATTGTCATAAAACTTTTTGACTTATTAATAGCCTTTGAAGTTTCATTTTACTATTTAGCTGGCAAATTAGAAAACGTTTGCAACATCAAAATTTCAAATTGGGGCAAACAGGCGAGATGCATGGCACAGTTATGGTACAATGTCCGCTACTTGTGAATATAGCCATAAAAATGATCTCACTTATACAAAAGGAGAGTGTACAATTAATTTTTTCACTTTTTCAGTCATACTTGTTTCACGATTTAATAAAATCGAAAAGTAGAGTAAATTTAACAGTTGACAGTACGTTCATCTGCGATGTGCAACTATAGGTTATTATAGCAAATAAACTGTAAGACAAATTTTCACAATCGTACCTTATTTGTTTATAAATATATAAATATTGTACTCTTATACAGTTTGTGAATCGGGTTATTTATAATTACGAAATATAATAGCTGAGCGGTTGCGGTACGTGCTTAGCGGTCGAAGTTAAGCAATGTTATGGTTGCTTAAAGGTGCATGGGTGGCCGCTAGAACATTTTTTTTACATCTGTTGTCTCAATGATTTGAACTTATTTTCAATTTGTTTTCAACTTAACTTGGTTATGACCTTTCTGTTGGTTCAGTATTTCTTCATTTCTAATTGATTTTTTCTTATAATAAACGCGACAGCGTGCGACGCACCACCATTAATTGAGAAAAGATAAAATTTTCTTGAGTCAGGTTAAGTCTCACAGACGTACACAAACTTTTTAGACGTAATTTAACCAAAGAATTAAGCCGGAAACTTGCGTGCGTTCCCTCTGTCAAGCGTTCCTGTTACTTCTTTGCAAATGTTAATTTTTATAGCTAATCACCGCTAATAACTTATTCACCGAGTTATACACTAAATTCGCAATCCTAGTTAATTTCATTTCTTTTTAAATCCTCGTTAACCTGTTTGCAGTTATGGGAATTATGTAAAAGTCCCTGCGGCTACGAATCATATCATGTCGCATGTTCAAATTTCAAGGTTTTATGCAATTTCATATTCATGTTCAGCCTGTGGGGCAGCACTGAGTAAAATTACAAACTAGCCCAATGAATGTGATTATCATTAATTAAGTAAGTAAAATAAGAATAAAAAGAGACTACTTTTTGATTAAGATTGCATAGTTGAATATAGTTGCACTGAAGACTGGATGGAATTGTTATGCATAATAGTAACTAGAGAAGCTTGGCACTTAGTACTGCATACTCGGTTCAGGTCCATGTAGACGCATTAAAAATATTGAGTCTTGAGTTGAAAACTCTTCAAAAGAAAAATTGAAAATTTTTTGAAGACAAAATTAAATACCTGTCAGTTCCTAAGTGAAATAATCACGCAAAAGTTTCATTTTCGTATTTGCATGAATACCGAAAATCCGCGATAACCTCAGACCAACGCAACTTATGTGCTCCATGAAACGTATTAGAAAGACTTTGGCATATGCTAACTGATTTTTAGAAAGTCTGTTTATTTATTAGGATGATTTGATTGTTGGTTTTAACTGGTTGGATGCCTTTCAAAAAGAAAATCAGGAGAAAAGACTTCTTTCGAAATTTAAGAGGTTTGTGACTAATAGTTTAATCGCGATCAACAAAACTTTTTTAAAAAAAAATAAGAGTGATATCATTTCTTTTACAATTTTTATAATTTCTATTAAAACAATTAAGCGCCTATATGAGTAAGTAGAAAAGGTATTTTTATGCCCAATTTGTAAAAACACCTAATTTTGTCTCCAGCAATAAAAAGCGAATTTGTAATTATTTGTTCATTTTTTTCATAAAGTGAATCTTTTTTAGTAAAAGTTTTCGTGTTTGCAGTTTAGAAACCGTAAAGGCAACTATTATCTACATTTCACCTTTAACTGCTACCGCAAAGCAATCTTCAACCTCTACAAACAATTAACCTTCAGATAATAGTGGCGAGACACGTTAACTCATTTAGTCAAAATGCTAATGAAGACACGCTCCTTTATTACTTCCGTAACTCACATACAGTTGGGCTTAAGTACACTATAAGTTTATTTAATCAGTCATAGTGACAATCAGCTTTTATTCAATTGCAGTTATATTAATCAATTAACTAATTATAATGACAACAATAACCATCTTACATTAATGATTATAGCATATAAACAAGTTTTCACGGCACATACCTTATTATACTGATGTTACTTGTAGGCAAAACGGACGAGTAATTTTAGATATTACAATTATGCATACGTTATTCGAATACACTAATATCATCACCCGGAATCTGTCTTCATCACGACAACTGCGAAGACTTTTTTCTTTTAAACTTTTAAAGAAAAACAAATTTTTGATATCTTTAGTATTAATCGAACACCAAAAATATTTGCGTTTTCCCAATGTTATCCGAATGTAATAACTGTCGTATATTTTTGGTGCTGGTTTAATAATTCGACTTGTTTAGTATCTGTATCACGAGTGGTGAAAATGTTATAATTTGTCACGCTTTGCTAGGCATGACAAGTTTACAGAAAGTGAAATTGCTGGCCGATGGGTCTCACCAACGGTACAGAACAGGTGTTGAGGTATGATTCATCGGAAAGTGCAACAGAGGCTGTTGAAAAATGTACGCTAACTTTTTAGTTTAGTCTGTCTCGCCAGCAATTACAATAATTGTTTAAACAACGACAAATTACTAGAATTGGTCAATGTTTCATACCTTAGTAGCTCGCAAACTCCTTGCACCCCCACGGAAACTACTTAAGTCGCCCGAACACGTCGGATTGAAAGTGAAAGTTCCCGTTCGCCGGGGGCTTGCGAAAAAAGCGTTTCAGAATCTGCAAAGCACACACAGGTAGTCAGTTTGGAAGTAGGTCAGTGGCAACAGTTCAAGTGTGGCGACCAAAAACAGGCTATTGGCGGGAACAGATTAAGTTCTTACCGATTTTATTTATTGCCTTCTTTTAGGGTATGTAGGCAGCTCGCAAACAACGCATCAGGTCAGAACGGTTAAATAATTTGGTAACAAATGGGGAGAATTTCAATTCTAAAGTGGATTATGACCATCATATATAGGAATATTATATTTTGGAGAGACTTCATATTCAATTTAGGCCTTCTTTTTTCATTATCTATAAAGGCTTGAACATTCAATATAACTGTTTGCCGTAAAAGCAATAAGCTGTCTCAGAGTTTACGATTTAGCTACTTTGACTATTTTGCCATTCTATCACTTCTGAAATTAAAATTCATTAATATTTTGTTTTGCTGTGGTAGATTTTTTAAACAATGTGACATTGCTCCTCAAGGTCACTTTAGACTTCCGGAAAATCGTCCGTCGCTTACCAGCGTCCAGTTCCAGTTCTGCAGGAAAACGTTTTTTTTACAAGCGGCCTTGAATTATTCATGGTTCTTCCATTAGAATATGTTACCGGTGCATAACTGCTTATAACTTGCTAGACTAGTTTTGCACTAGAAGTAGTTAAACAAATTAATGAATTATTTGTTTTCTGATGAATTTGTTTGACGAGAATAGTTAAAAATTATTTTCTGATACATTTAAAAATATGAAGTACAGGTTTAAAAACAACAATAGGAAATTCAAAAAGCTGCTCATTATTCGTTTGTTTGTTCGTGAAAAAACTGTCATGTCAGCTGCTGAAACGGAAAATGTCCGTTTCCGGTTTAGTTTGTGCCGATGAATAATTGCTGTAACGGCAACGTTTTAAAATGCTTAAAGAATTAAATGTATTAAATATTACAAAGGTATATTATACAAGTCTGTTATTATTATGATTGTTAATTACGCTATGGCTGCAGACGTTTTATATAATCGGAAAGCTATAGAAAGATTCACGAACATAAATTCATAATATACTTGGGTAAGATATTGTTATGGTGACACCTACTGCCGGGTCAGGCATAGGATTCCTCTGCGCGCTCTGCTTCCACGTTAGCAGCAAGTCACCACTTCTTTGTAGACATATCGTATGAGCCCACACATGGTGTGAGAAGCCAGCTGACCTGGAATACCAGTATAAAAGCGTGTAGAGGTCACTACAGCCTTAATTTCTGGCACAGGTGCTCCCTGTCCTAGTATCTGAGTGCTGTTACTTACTTAGTTTTTTGTGTATTCTGTTTCCCTCTTTTTGTTATAAGTGCTGATAATAAAACGTGTTACTGTGTTATTCTAGTGTTCTATTTTGTGTGTGCTAGGTGACATGCTACGAGAGATATATGCAATTATTTCATTAACAATTAATTATTAATTAAATAACATTTGTAGTTAAGAGAATTTTATTAGTTAAATAATTAATTACATTAAGGAACTACTATACAATATGGATCGTCTTACTGCGGGATTAAAGAGTTGCAAGGCTATCCTGGAATTCGACCTATTGACTCCGGAGCCATGTCGAATTCAATCCAATGTATTCAACAACAAGAGTAGAAGAAACAACAAAGAAATAACTGGCGCGGAATATACGATGTAATCATTAACAGATATAGTGAGAACAAGCTGTGTTTTAACTCTATCAGTAATCTGCCAAGCTTGAAAAGCCACATGAGATTTCTTTTCAAATGTCAATAAAATAGTCATAAATAGAAGAATAATTTCATATAGAAGCAGCTCTGGAGAAAAAATTAGCCAAAGTTAGACACTGTTATGGTTAATGGTTAATCTACCGAGGACTATTAACTGAGAGTTTAACAGATAACTGAAATATTTATTCTTACAGAATATGTGGAAAATCAATCTAAAAAATTAATTGCATAAAATAAATGGCAAAAAAAGAATATATAGATAAGTATGCCCTAAGTTGGCTTCTGAGACTAAGAATAAATTTTGTTAATGTTTTAATAAAAATAATTTTTGTTAACGAGAAGTGGAAAATGGTATATAAAGTGGATAAATAAGTGGTTATGAAGTGGAAAATTAAGTATTCTTTTGATATTTTGGAATGTATTGTCAAAAGCCTAATTATTGGCCTAATATAGTAAAGGAAACGATCGTCTGCGCTTCTAAAAATAATGTTGATTACTAGAAGTTGGCTCTTTCACGTCATTAAAAGGAATTCTCAAAAAGGCCACAAAAATGATTAAGAACAAACGAACCAAGGGCCGCTAAGTGGTGACGTAAAACCCATTGATGTTTCAACTCTTTATTTTTTATCGTTGGTATTTCCGAACGGTTATTTTTAAGAATAGAATGATGACATTGTCGCTCCCGGTTTGTTCTATATTGTGCAAAAAGTTGAATAGCGCCTACATTCCTACCCCACGCACGTATTGTAACCGTCCAGTAATTTTAATAGCCGTTTTTTGCTACGGGGTTTGCAAGTTATATTTACGATGTTAAGAAAGTGTGATTTAGATAGTTACCTTTATCATCTTAAGGAACATCTGCTTGTTGGCCGAGAGGAATCGGGAAAGTTTCTTTGTTCATCGGAAACTGAAAATAGAACTGCGGCGCGAAAACTTAGAAAAAAGCTAGAAGAAAGGAAAGAAAGGAAGTTTACGCGACCTTGAAATCTGCTTTCGGCAACAGCTCCCGTTCTAGACAACCGCGTCTTTAACGCAGTAATCATCTTAACATTTTCTGTGCCGAGTGTTAAGATCTAGAAACTGTATAAACACTTTCCACTGACATGATTGCTTTGTTGTACTGAATTCCACCTTTATAACTGGGTTGTCCCTAGGGGTAGGCCTAAATGTCAGGTGTGCTTTTCACTTTGCCAGTGTTAGATATATATATATATATATAAGGGTTGTTCTAAATAAGAGGTTTTGCCATAGAGACAAAAATTACAGGTGAAACAAGACCCTGATTCTAGAAACTTGGCTAATGATTTTATGGGAGACATCCTGTGCAAGAAATATGTTGGTTCGGAGAAAAAATAATAATACGTGTATGTAGAGTACTTACCCTGCTTAGACTCAGTTTAAAATTGTGCTTGAACTACTGAAAGCACAAAATTTATTGCTAACCATGCAAAATTAATCAAAATTTTGAAGTCGAAACTAAAGATAAGTCAGTGAATTATATTGTTATTGCGGACTGTTCAAGAATTACGGGTATTGTCACATATTCAGACAAAAAGTGTAAAATTCCGATGCCAGGTAAGAATCGCTACCTATATGGCAATACACACTTCATATGTCCAATTTCTTGGTACATTATTAGTATGCTACCGTGCCTCTCCTTGATAATAGTTTAAGACAAAGCTGTCTCTGTTCATTCTGTAGTTATTAAAGAAAGTTTTCTCTATATTTCACTTTTAATCCATTCTAATCTAGTATTTCGATTAAGTTCTTAAGTACTTTGTAACTTAAACAGGGTAAAAATTTCAAACAGGTGATTAATATGCGCTGATCAATTCATTGCGAGATTTTTCAAGATTCATGGATCTTGTGCACAAAGGGCCGGAGATCATGGGGAGGGAGGTGGACTGCGTTTTAATGATAAATTCAAAGAACATCAACTTCGATGCTTTGTTTTTCTTGTTAACGGAAGGCGCCATATCTCTCGTAAAACAAAAAAATATTAGTGAACTGATAAAAATTAATTTTAAAAAAGGCTACGATTTCTGGCTTTGCACTAAAGCATCGTGATAAAAAATGTGACTTTTGCAGCATCACTTTAATTCGAAATAAAAAGTAACATTTTATTACTCACCTTTTTATTAAGCGTTCGTTCCGTAAAATGGGTTGACAACTTGACACAGATTTGCCGTTTAAGTTCATAAAACGTTTTCCTTGTTGTTCCCTAAATTGTTCAGTTTATAATGACTAGCATCTCCGGAACCATAGGTAGAAATGGGGACGGATAGCCGTTGGCTATAGAGGAGTGAAGAGGAATCAATTACTTTATAACGTGTATGAATATATTACTGGAGGTTACGTGCAATGAAATATAAAAACATTATTTTGTTTTGACGAGTGGCGGAAGAACTATTGTGCAGTAGTGTATTAACTTTTTCGACTAAATCGTGCAGTTTTGTGATAAGTAAGTAAGTTCGTAAGTTCGTAAGTCCGTAAGTAAGTAAGTAAGTAAATAAGCAAACAAGCAAGCAAGCAAGCAAACAAGCAAGAAAACTAACCGGTTAGTTGGCTAATTTGCTAGCCAGTTATCGTTAAGCTGCAATACGTCAGTCACGCAATATTAACTCGGTACACAATATACCCGCAGTAAATAATGAATGTAGTATTAAAAATTAATACATGTATTAAATTCCATTGCTTTTTTGCAAACAGAAAAGTTATCGTTAATTGGTTGGGACCGTTAATACATTCATCAGTTTTAAAATGTTTTAAATGGTTTTAAAGAATGATCGGTGCATGTGCATTGTGCAGGTTTAATGTGGAGTTTAATTGACCATAAAAAGGGTTAAATGATATACTACGGTGTTCTTGACCTATCAATTGCTTTGTTTAGGTATACAGATAATTAGCACAGAAATTTTAGCATCCTAATCGGTAATTTACACGAGATGGAAAAGTTAATATGAAATTAATTTAAAGAATGTTATAACTTGAAGACAATTGAATCAAAACATCACCTCTTTTCAAGAGATATTAAAGAGAAAGTTCTATATTACAAAATTACTTGCACATTTTTAAATAAATTTATGATTGATTATAAATTGTTAATCGACATCTAACTACTTTTTATAATTCGGGATCTAAAACAAGCAGGCTTAGATGCAACGCCACCATTCGATAGAAAGGTTGAAAAATTTCTGAAAGCTGAATTTCGATGCGTAAACAGTTCAATCTTGTGAAATTTTCTGTTTTAAAGCAAATGCACCATTTTAGGTGCTGTTTATGTGCGCAGGATTGCAATGCTTGCGATTTACGATTTTTGAACATTCCCTAACTTTTTCTTTTTCTCTTCAATATTCTTTTCATTTTTTAAATTTATTTCAGCTGCCTTTTCTCATTGGTTTTTCTCGCCTTCGTTATTTTCCTGTCTGTTTGCATGCCATTCTTCATTCAGTTTTTAGACATTACTTTTTTACGTTTCCTCTTTTTCTTCCTTCCTTTTTCTTCTTTCATTAATTTGATCATTTGATTGATGACGCTTTATTTGCTTCCGCACAAATTACTAAAAATTAGAAGCTTTACATTTCTCGAACATCAAGATCTCACAGGACGCACTGAATAAATAATATAATCTTAAGTTAGTACTTAGTAGTGCTTCAAAAATCTTCAGAGAAACTAGATGGAGCTATTTTTATAAAGCTGTCGCATATTGTAATAGACTGGCGGAAGTGAGACAACATAGATGCATGCAGGAGTCACATATTTCTACATCGTTACACAGGTAATGTTGCGGAAAGCCTAAAATTTCGCTTGTTTGTCAGTCGCGAGTGCAGATGGTAAGATGAGTAACTCAAGTTCATGGATGAGTGGAATGTTTTATAATAGGGGACAGCAAATCATTTACCACCCACGTGAAATGCAGCTTCTTGTTATCCTGGAAAATTATGATAAGTTATGACCACAACTGGGTCAAATCTAAAAAATAAAAGTATTAGAAAGTTTTATTACTCTTCTGCAGTGATTTTAAAAATAGTTTATTTTGGTGGATTTGAATCAAAAAGTGTAAAACAATCCAATAAAGTAGCTGGGAAAAATAGGAACTGAAACAACGCTTATGGTAGGCCTATATAAACACTTCGGAAGTTATCTTGCTTACTCTTTGCACTGCGTGGCGTTGGTGCATAGTTAGTAGTGCAGTTAGAAATTTTTGTAGTTATAAACGTTAGCGCCAATAACAGTATGAAATACACAGCTTTATGTCATATACATACATGTACATTAGTCAGGATCAAATATTTTCTGATTTTGTGGAAATAATATAACATGTTTAATTAGTTCGACTTGTAATAAACTTAAAGTTTTTGCATTTGGTCAAAATAGGTACAATAATTTTCAGACCACTGCAGCCACAGTACACAGTAAATGTGTTAGTACAAGTTCTTAAAGAGTACAAGAATTTATACTAACACCCAATTTGCTTCCGCCCCTAACCTTCTAGCACCAAACCCATCCCAGTTAGGCTCCTATTGGGAAATTATAGCAGATGAAATAGCTTTCATAGTCTAGTAGAGCTGTAACATCAACGAACAAACTTCTGCATACATTTCTATTCAAGGCCGTTTCGGTCTATTTGTATTTGAACCTGTATTGTAATATTTTCTTCAAACCGCAGAAGTACCGGGTACGCTAGGGAGCGTATACATACATGTAAACGTGTTATTGTAAATCATTTCCTAAACTTGAGTCAGCAGATTTTCAAACGGTATTTTAATAATGGTTATTAGTTAATGTATCATTATGAATCAGTTTTCTGATATCAAGATGTTATTGTGTGAATACTAACCGAAGACAAATTGTGAGTCTGGATTGCTTTGCTTGTTTCCTGTTTCTGCCTTCCTTTTTATAGAAAAGGGCTCAAGGTCACATGTACCTGTTGCGCAATCGAGCTGAACTAAACTATACTTATGAATTGATGTATATTTATTTGTTTTTTAACCCAAATAATAAAAAACATTCAAACGCTGTAAAGCAAATCGCTGTTTTGCTATAGCTGTTGCACATGCAAGAAACTGTTTGCAAATAATTCTATATATAGTAACTTTTTGGAGAACCGATATCAATTTTCTATAATTTGGGTTATTTTTGGCTTGCAACGTTAGGCCTCAATACCATCTGTTCAATTACGTGACTGTAATTATCTTGGAAAAAAGAAGTACTAAATAAAAATCAAAAGAAATAACACATACGAAATTTACATCATATTATTTGCAAAAGAACAAGCATCACACAAAAAGACCACTACGCTTAAGAACTGTGGGCCTTGCATATAGCATCAGAGTGATTAAAATTTAATGATGTTTTGTGATGACTCTTCAAATGAAATTAACTGAAAAAATAAAACAACACGTACAATAAATAAGGAAAGTGGCATTTTAATTAGCATTTTATATAGTACGTGTCGTTTTTTACAGTTCATGTTTGAGTATAAAATTCTTTAATTTTATATACTAGTTGCGATAGTTAACAAACTTTTATTTTCTTATAGTACTTGTGCGTCATCTATTGGTGGCGTTTAGAAACATCGTGGTGTTATGGTAAAGCAATGCAATCTCCGTTAAAAGTATTGCAGATTTCCGATTCTGTATAGCACAGACATGGATCGTCACAGTCTGGATAGCCAAAATAGCCCAGAGGGCACGCTGAAAAATACATGACTATTGTAAAATGTGGGTCGTAGTGACGTAACATAACTGTGAATAATGCTGTAATAGTATAGTCACATAATGAACGAATTTACTGTGTTATGAAAAATACTAACTATTGTTATCGCTGATTGCAAGAATGGTTCTGCCATCTATACAAAAATGCGTTTTGATATAACAGAGGCTGGCTTTATTAGCTGAAAATTATACATGCTTTGGATCTTAAAATAAGGAATTTGGTAAACGCAACTGATGGCTTGTAAAACTTGTTGGCGTTAATTCTTTATGCAATGCTCTGCCTGTACTGCATAAAATTGAACTTGTTCAGGACTATATTGCGCACATTGACTTCCAAAACGTTTGTTACCATTATAAGTAAGCCGAATGCCAGGCTTATTAAGTGCCACGTCAGAATTGAAAATTAAATTGACTTCTGTAGCTCCAACAGCTGTATAATCCGGTGGCAAATTGTTTCCACAATATTGTCCTGTAAAAGGTACAAAAATGTGTAAGAAACCTTTAGTGAATACCAATCGTAGAAGTTCATAAAGAATCATAAACTTATCATACGTTATTATTCATTTACAAATTTGTATATATTAATTTCGGTGATATGTTATATATTGTTGTATGTTATGTTGTTGTGACGTCATCCATTATATTCTGCTCATAAACTTATAACTTTAATTCAGAAAAGCTGCTGCTGGCTTTGTTTTAGGTAAATAAACGAACACTAGGTAGGATGTTCGCGCTTTGTTGATTATATGTGCATTTATTCACAATTTTTTGCGGGGCCTTTGCTAGTATATAAATAATTTAAGTAATCCATCCAAAAGCAACAAAATAACACTACTCAGAAATCCCGAATTAAACGCCAGAACAAACAATCACTTTGGAAACAATTCAATAGCAAAAAACGCCGTCCAGCTTTGGAATTCACTGCCAGTCGAAATCAAACCTATTAAATCATTAACCGCATTCAAAACCAAAACAAGAGCAACAATGATGTCAAGATTTGAATACGCAACTTACCAATATGACAACTTACACACTAATGCAGAATTCATTTACCCCAGGCCATATTAAACGACTTAATTTTTGCTGATAGTCAGCTTTTAAATATGTAAAATATGTAAAGTTCAGCTTTAAAGTTATATTTTATTTTTTGCACCTGTAGTTTAGTTTTTGCCTCCAACAGTGTTTTTTAACTATCACTGATTGAGCATCTTAATGTTTTGTTATGATTCTCAATATTTTATGGTAAATAAATATGTTACTGTTATGTTAATAGTAGTGCTGCTAGTACAATGATATGTACTCGGAAAATAAGACAGAGCGTTAAAGGCAATATATAAGAAGCGCAAAAACCAAGGTAAATTTTTCTCAACGTACTTGTGATTCCGAGGCCAGAGATATGCATTGTGAATGCGTCATAGACGCAATGCTCACCATCTTCTGGGTCTTCCAGTTCAAAGTGATCAAATCCCAATGAAATTGTCTGGAAAGTAATTTACAGCATTTTAATAAACTTTGAATGATGTTATTCACTTCCCTATTGGCCCTCACAAGCTAAATGGTGAATCTAAAAGCCATTTAGTTCGATTTGTTCCAACCATACCCTTCAACATTGCTGGCTGTGTGAAACACACAAGGCTTTGACACTAAATATTGAGAACACGATAGGCTCTTAATTTATTGCGCAATACTTTGATGACATAAATTGAAATACTTTAATGCAATAAATTTTTCTGTACTACTCGTTTGTAGCCCTAATAAAAGCTTATGTTACACCCTGCAATAGATTTTAACTTCTGAAATAAACAAGCAGACGTCTTTGCAAATAGTTAAAGATTTGCCTATCGAGTGCTAGTGATGGAGAAGATAGGATAATATGAAATGTAGTGCATGAATATTAGTCTTGTATACCATAGTTGGATCTGTGGGAATTCTCCAATGACAAAATGTTGAAGCTGCATATTCAGGTTCAACGTCATTAGTAGCAATTGTGCCTGTGTGAGGATCAAGATGTGCTGGAGAATTGCAACCAGAATCTGCAGCAACGCCTGCAAATTTAACATGGTCCTCCTGTTACACTAAGTAGTTATAAGAACAACTGGGACAACAAAATTCCTTTAATTGTTACCATTGATAGAACTTCACTAATGTTAAAGACCTGATACCTTCATGCATAAATTTATCTTGCACCATAAACATAGTGAGACAGGACCAAAAATGAAATATTGAAGAACACTCTTTACCGAAGTTACTCACGCGATAGTGATACAGGGACTTGTTTTTAAATGTTTATGAATACCAAAATGCACTTTGACACTGTTAACAGGAACTATGTAGACTATACAGAAACATAAATATCCAAGTTAGCATTTATAAGTGTTGTAGTAACGAGTCTTACTTTCATCAGACACCGGAGACACTTCTGTATATGTAAAGGCGAAACCCTTTCTTTTCTTCACGAAGTCCAATAATCCAGCAGAATAACGCATGTTATCATAGAAAACTAGCATTCTGTTAGTAGTTGATGTATAGCTTGGAGGAATTTCTCTACCACACAGCATAACTGAAGCATACCAAAATTCTTTATCACCGTCATCAAACTTATTTATCGTCACCGTCACAGTTGTCGTCGTCGTCGTCAGTAATATCATCGTCAAGTGACAACACTTGGTTGTTATAATCTTTTTCTTTTTTCATCAGGCATGTTTGGATATGCAAGTATGCATCTGTCCTCGTTGAGTGAAATAGCTGGGGTAGCATGACAATGACGTCGCCCCAGAACTCGTTTTGCTAGCGGTTACCGATCTAATTATCAACCAGGTCATTTAATTCCACTGCCAAGTACACAAAGCTATTTCTGTTACTTCCTAACTAGCAAAGTGTTTGTGAATGAACCAGCAAATTAATGCACCTGTAACTTTGGGTGAAAGATGTTACCTATTCGGTTATCCAAAGTTGCCAGGTTGTCGAATAGGATCAAATAACCTTCAGGTCTGTCGAAGCAGCTCTCACTGTTAATCTTCAAGCCAGAATAATCCCCAACCTCAAATGGCGAAATGAAATCGACTTGTATTACCTGTTAAATAATAAGAAATGGTAATTTATTCAAAACTGGTAAGGATTAATAAACGGGAATAAGCAGCACAAATAGTTATAATGACTCTGTTATACTTAAGAAATATTACGGGTTTACCTTTCCTTCAGTAACAAAAATTTCCCAACGACAGACTTTGTGATCCTTTGTTTCTTCTGGCCATAGATACGATTCCACTACCCCCGATGGGCCCATCCGGATGCGAGCATTTCCGCAACCACTGTCTTCAGCAGACACTGTAAAAACGTGGAAAATGGACTTTCTTGCAGATGTATTGTGACTAGAGCGTTGTTTTTAAGTTGACAAATGTAAATTATATACCACATAAAGTGTAGCTGGCTCGCTAAATTAGCGAATTCGTTTCATGCAAAGACTAGATTTATCCGAAAGTATTTTTTCACAGCGTAGTCAGTGCTGTACAAATTACAACCATATTCACCACCCACACCAATGAAGTTCTAACGTCTTTGGCAATGTTTTTTACATGATGCGTCAGCTATGTAGTATTCTGAATGTATTGTAAAGATTTACATATTTGCAGTGAAACGAATATATAAAATTTGTATTGGTGTTATCGCGAGAACTTGGCGAAAACGATGGAGACGTTTATATTAATTGATATTAACAAGAGATATTTAGAGTTATTAAAAGGTCGTTAGAAATAGTTATCTAACTTTAGAGATAGATATAATTAGTTAAAGATATTTAGAGACAACTGGTAAAATCAGGTAATAAATTCTGATATTCTTTTTAGCGAGAATTATATCTGGTTTAAAAACTATTCTGTAGGTAATTGCAGAGGATATTGTCTTGGTGAAGCTAGTCCTTCGAGAAGCCAGCAAGGCAAAGAAAGAAAGAGCTACCAGCTTTGCATATATAAATATATTTCCAAGCAGACACATAAACAATACATTTTCATTCCGCAGTCCATTGCAGTAGAATGCACCCAAAACAAGCAAACAGGGGCGAAATATTCCAATGTGATGTAAAATTAAATTGGATAACTGAAATTAAGGCAGATTTGAGCGATAGAGCCAATCCAGTCTGCTGGTGCAAGCAAGTATTAAAAGGGTTCTGGATATTTTAAAGGGGGATCTATCGGCACTATAATCCTGGAGAAATTTGATAACGTTCAGCAAATTCTAAAATAGACAACAGTTTTTTTCTTATAGTGGTGCAGTTAAGTCTTCGCTTTCGCAAAAAATGAAAAACATCAAGGCAATCTTGTCACCGTGAACACCGCAATACTGGCTACACTTGTTACATACGACTCTCATAAAATGGTACTCACGGCATAAAAGCTGGTTCAAAACAATATGGTTATCAAGAAAAACTTAAATGAGATATTTCCACGCACTAAATTTGTCACTGCCTATAACAGCATGGGGAAAAGTACAAGTACGGCGATGGCATAATAAGGTCGTAGAAACCTGAGCACATGGGCGGTGGCACCAAGTTAGAAAACCTACAACCCAGCATATTGATTTAGTTCGTAATTGTGACATATCACTCGAGGAGGAAGCCATTTAATTTCCTAAAGCAGAAAATATGCAATTTAGAAACAAGGATGGAACTTATTTACCTCAAATATAGGTGAAACTTGAGCCTGAGTCTGACTTAGAAAATGCCTTAGAGCATAGTATTCCCATCGGCCAAATGTATTAGAACGTTTGATTAAAAAACCTAGACAACTATGTTGAACAATATAATCATATTGCAAAGTGGTGTTCTAACCGTGCAGTATTTGCCAAGTGCAGCTCACACTTCACACCACAGAACGAGCGACTGTAAATCAAATAAACCGCCGCGTGCTAACTGCAAAGGTAACCATAAAACATGGAACAAATAATGTGTATGCCATGTAGAAGAGTTTAACTGGCTGAGTCTGACATAGGATGGCTCGACAGCAACACTCAGGATAGTGTAGGATTGTGCGTGAAACCGAATTTATTACCAGTTTTCTAACAAGAGAACTGAGCGCTGGTAATCAGGATTATATGTTTGTCTTACTAAAATTGCTGAAAAATGGTTCTTGATGGCGTCGATCTACATTCCACCAAATTCTCCCAATGTTCTAAAGGAAGGACTGGTTACAAAACCTAGTTACAGCTCAAAATTTTTTGAAACGACACAACTTGACTAACATCGTGGCACTGCTGACTTCAACGTCCAGTTTTATGTGGGATTGCAATACAAATAGTCATAGAAAACACTCGAGGATTTCATAGTAGATAGCAATAGGGGTGTCAATAATTACAGACAGTATGATTAGCAAAGCTACAAAGCTACAGACGCTGAAGTGGAACTATTTAGGGGTGCCCCACTCATCGGGCGCTTTCTGATCATTTCCGCAACGAAGCCTGTGATAAAAGCGTAGATGTTTTAATAAAAAAATCTGGAGGCTTTATGAAACTGACAAAGATAAGGCGTAATTGCTATATAGCACATTTTTAGTGGAGAGCATTTAGAAAATAACACATTTAATAATAACTGAAAAAACTAACTAAACTTACCAATAGTCACAAGCAAGCAGACTTATGCCTGAAATTGCCGTTCTCAGCAGATGAACTGGAAAAAGCCATAAACGAAACTTGGTCTGACTGCTATTCTGTTGATACTGACTGACTGCATTCTTCAATGATTAAAAATTGCGGTGCTATTGCTAAATGTGTTATTTTGCAAATGGCAAATTGTGTTGCGGTTCTAGTCTATTGCAAAAGATAATGCCAAATAAAAAGCCTAAAAAGATGGTTGTATATACGGATGCAAACAACTATCGGCCGACAACTACATCCTCTGATTTTGACAAATTATACGAACGTCTCTGCGTAATTTTGATACATACTTCATTTCACAGTGTTAATGATGGTGATCAAGAAATGGTGGTCTAATAGGAATATGATTCGATATTTATTACGATTAATAGGATGTGTTGAATTCACTGGGCTCTGTGCACTGGACACTACAATAAATCCATTCAAAGTAACAGTTTTATCCATAATAAATAATAATAACCTACGTACTGCGTTGTTAGTGCAAAAACATTCAATGTTTCATGATTTAATGTACGATGCAACGAAAAAAGCTAGGTAGGGGATTAATATGTGGTCTCTTCCTTTGGTGTTAATTTAATACGCTGCGTAGTGATACGCCGCTGAGCTACTTAAGCACAAAATTTTGAACCTTGATAACTCGACCAATACACACCAACAATTATTATATAACATTCAATCAAGTGGCATTTAGCTTTTGTGAAACGATTCTTGAGATTCACTTGTGAAGGTTATTTTCGAACCTTTAAATTAGAAGATGTACCAGTATACTTGCTCCAATATCATCATTGTCATCATCATCAAAACTGGCATTATCGTTTTCAATCTGAGCTCTTCCAGTGACCTTAAAACTACGTAGACATTAACGACAATAGGTAACACAGTACGTTAACGAGGAAACAGGTACAAGTGAAAAAATAAGGAGAAACAAAAATATACTAAAATTAAGAAAAAAAGTCGAAAACGACGGGGAGACGGTAAAGAAAGAAGAGAACTCAGTCGCTTATTAAACTGAACTTATTTTTGTGTTATGTCTCAATAATGGTGTAGTAACCTTGATCAATGTACGCTGTCCGAAATATAATGTACAACATGTTTTGTGTTTCAGTCAATTATTTGTCTTCATATTTATATTTCTTTATGTCATTATTTGAGTTCATGTTTATATTTCTTTTTAAACCGACAAAAGTTATTTTAGCACTTACATGTGCAGACAGGCAGATCGCCTTCTAGAATGCCATCATTGCATCGAAGCAGTTCGCTGCCTAAAGAGAGCACGTATCCTTTCTGGCAAGAATAGATCACTTTGTCCCCGTCTTTGATGTAATCAGCGTTTGATACGACAGGCAGTATACAGTCTAGAAAGATGATAGCGAGGTAACAAAAGTTGATTGGTAGTGCTCTCACGACTATATGATGATGAGGTAGTTGATGACATCAGTTGGTAGAGGGGGAAGTTAACTCATTAGTACTTGTCATTTGTAAATAACCATTAATTTTTATTTAACCAATTAACTTTTACAAATCTTCAATAAAATTAGCTGCAATATCTTTACTTTGGTAACTTTGCTTCAATTCATAATAGCAGGTGATTTCGTTGATATGGGGCGAGAAAAATAACACACTTCACATTAAATTAAACCAAAGTAAATAAAAATTAAATTTATCAAACTGAACAAACCTTTTGTGCAGAGAGGTGGTTCACCCGTCCAGTTTCCGTCTTCCAAACAGAATCTGGTCAAGTCACCTTGTTGCAGAAAGAAACCTGGTACGCATTCGAAAATTGTTACTGCAGCTGAAGCGAATGAACGAACCGCATTGTCAGTTGCTCCAAGTCTCACGCAAGAAGCTCCCGTTGCCTCAAAATTATTACATTCTAAAAGGTGAAGCAAGTGTTCAATGAGCGTAAAAATATGTTGCCACAAATAAAAAAACCCATAGTAAATAAAAAATATGACGTTTCAACTCACCACCGTTCTGAATCGTTCTGAATCCTCCAATCATCGCAGTATTATACATATATGCGTCGTTATGTGACTATTTTCACTACAACATACATCACGTTCCGCTTTGGTAGTGTCTTTGTTGTCTGGTTATCACTCTTCAGCAATGTATCGTTCATCTTCTTATGATTTTATTTTTTCACAAAATCTTGCTCTCTGCTTAGAGTATTATTATTCAGATTTTTGCTCTGACATAATGAAATCTGTGATTTCATTATCAAGTTTAGATCATTTTCTCTATATCCTGGCGGTAATGATGACGTTGCATGATGAAGATGATCATGATGAATAAAAATGGTGACGACAACTACTACTACGACGACGACAGTGATATGATGGTGATACTGATGACAACAACAACAACGACGACGATGACAATGACGATGATCGATAGCGACAGACTAATCTAAGTTGTCATTAACTGAATGGAAAATGTTTACCTGTAAATTCATAGTATTTCCAGTCTGAGTCTGGTTCAAGTACACTCGTTTCCAGTGTAACAGTAGATGAAATAAGTTCACAAATATTTTCTTTTTCGTTGAACTGAAAAGAACCACAGTTGGGTGAAGTTGAACAAAGTGAACTGCATCGAAGAGGTGTGGAGACACGAGAAGTCTGGATTGAGTTGTTCAAAACTGTCCCCTCGGCTACAGGATGGAAACACCCCTTCGTGTGTATACCTATTTCATAATCAAAATAATCACAAGCATTATTTAATTATTAAAGTAATTACTGAATGTCGCTTGTTTGTTTCTATTAAAATAATTCGTTTAAAAAAGCTGATAAAATAATTCACAAAAAACGTTTTTGCTGCACTTGCCGAATAAACACTGAATAAACTGTTATAAGGGCGTTAAAAATGCGCTTTGTTGTGTTATTTTGCTTTCTATTCGACATAAACGAACAACATTTTCCAGTGACCGAAACAGATTCTTTCTAAAGTAAAAAGTATTGTGGAAACTATGTTACTTATTAAAGATGGAGGGAGATGTAACCAAGTTTCGTACATATTCAGAGTTAACAAGTTTTTTTGCATGAGCGGGTGACTGGATAAGGTTGAAAACTCGACTAAGCCTCGAGTTATGTGGCTTTTACTCTTTACAAGTTAAACATGCATTATTGCTGGTCGTGCCAGCAACAGAGAAACTGCGGTACAGATGCATTATTGCCATTGCTGAACTCGTTGTTGTTATCACTGATATGGTCATTACTAGATGTCCCTGTTGTTGCTGTATGTCAGATAATACAGACAAATAGTGGGTGTCTAGTGAGTGTTTTCTGATGTCATCTCTGCATTTGCAACATTACTATTGCTGCCGTCTGTCATCATGCCGTGATTCTGTTATTCCCGAGGCTGCACTTGCATCTAAAAAACTACTTTTAAATAAATATTTTGTATTATTTAATATCTGCACTACGGTGGTGTTTTTTGTAAATGTCAGAGCAGAAAAGAGGAAAAGAAAAGAGAGAAAACAAGAATTAGGAGGAATGGGAGGACATTAGGTTTGAAATGCACAAATTATTATATCTGCGCAGTGTGTAAAGTTGCAAGGCCATTTTGCTTTTTTGTGCACTAGAACATCTATTGTGTAAATTAAAATGTATCAGTCCATTGTAAATTTTTTGATCGACCTTTCCAATCAATTTTTGAGCAAGGTTTCCCAGTCGCGTAATCTTGCTCAAGCATCCAAGCACCCAGTTGACCCCAGCTACTAAAACGATATTTTTCCAAAATATCGAAAGTCGGACACGCACCTGAATTTCTTCCACCCACGCAACACGTCACTTCCGGTGCTTGTGATGGACAGTTATGGGCGTAAACTGTACCCAAGCAGTTGATCGAACAGGTCCCTCCAACACCAGCGTCACATTCTTCTTCTTGAAACACGCCCAAGCAGCACTTTACGTCGTTAGGTTGTGTGGGACAGCCATTAGATATAGTGGTACCATAACACCAACTAGAGATCTCACAGTTTCCACCCGTAGATATGCACGGCTCTTCATTATAACCGTCTATAACGCCAACAATAATTTTTTTTCATTACATTTGTGTAGTAATTATACACATTTTGTATTGCATTGATCAAGCCTGCATAAATTACGTGACTGTAAAACAGCCTTACTGAAAACTTAACCCATTTATAAGACAAAAATCATTGAAAAATAATGAACATTAAAGTGATCGCAATAAAGGAATACTCTGCCATCAATAATACTAATGTTTAGATATAACTAATCAACCATTATTAATAACTGAGCTATCTAGTTTGTTGTAGCATGTTTGTCCCAATTTGAGAACGATATACTTTTATTCGCTTGCTCAGCCAAGATTTGAAATTCTGGAGCCGCCTGATTACAAAACAGGCATCTAACAAACTCAAGATCTGTGGCAAAACAGGCCTCATTCTCATTATTTTAACTTACCGCAAACGCTTTCCTCAAAGTTTAAACAAGCCAACTGTAAGCAGCTCCATTTATGAATTTATACTTATTAATATTCAGCATGCAACATGCCTTAGTTAGTTAAACAATTAACTAGACTTCATTAATGTATCCGCAATACCCTTTCCACATGTTTGCAATATTGAACTTGCTTAAGAATATTAGAACAAAATGATGAGATGTTAAGAAAGGCGATCGTGCTGAAGGGATCAAAATGTGCGCAGTTTTCTAAGCGGGGATTGAGTAAACCTATAATTACTGAATTTTTGAAACTAAATGTGAGCGAATGGGTAAAAAAACAGAAATGAATTTGACAAAAGACCTTTAGATTTCACGTCCAGTGTCATGATCGCTTGTAACTTGACGACGCCATGAGAGCACAGCCCCTTATATATATATATATATATATATATATATATATATATATATATATATATATATATATATATATATATATATACATTAATTCTTTATTTGTCATTAAAATGGTTCACTCATTATAATAAAATTGAGTAAGCCTCAGCGTAATGTTAAAATAACAACACTGTTCAAGACAAATGCGTCCAGTGCATACTAAAAAAACTAAAGTGCAAAACTATATACAATAAATGAACATATTTACAAACACTATAGTAAAATATTTTTACAAAACAATATTACAAAAGTACATTAAATTTTACATGACTATTTTACACTATTTATACATTTGACATTACAAAACTAACATAACACGTATTACATTACATAATTTTTTTAAAAAATTTTCACTTTTAATCGTTATGTGGAGTCAGGGGCGGGGGTAGATGAAAGTTGAGTCTGTGTAATTAGTATCAGATGCACAATGTGGAAGTTGAAACCTGTTATATTGATATTCTTTTAATTTCTTTTTAAAGTGGTGGAGAGATTCTATTTGTTTTATTTCATTGGGTAGTAAGTTCCATAAATGTATGGCCTGTTTTGATATAGAGTTATTTCCAAATTTATTGTTTACTGTAATTTGCTTTAAATTGTATGTTCTAGTGTTTAAAGTGGTATCAGGAATGAATGCTAAGGGATTGTTTATAAATGGAATGCTCAGTTTATTGATATATTTATAAAGAAATATCAGTGTTTTGTAATCTCAATAGGCTTCTAATATTGGTATTTTTGTGGACGTTTTTAAGCTTGTTGCAGAAGCAGCATGTTGTTTAGCAGTTTTGTTAGAGTAGCCATGAATTAATCTAAGTGCGTAGTTTTGCATTGTATTTAGCTTTCTAAAGTTTTCATTTTTAACGTTTTGAAGTAAAGTGCAACCATATAGATAATGTGGTAATATTAGACTTCTGTAGATGAGAATTTTTGTTTTCTTGGTTAGATGGCCTCTGGTTTGGCGTAAGAATGCCGTGCTTAATGCCATCTTGTTGTGTATTTGATGAAACTGTTCATCCCAAGTGAGTTTATTATCGACAGTAATGCCTAAAAATTTTACATTTTTTGCTTGTTCTATGGAACAGTCACCTACTTTTAGTGTTGCATTTAATTTGGGTGATATTACCATAAATTCTGCCTTATCATCATTCATTTTTAAACCAAAATAGTTAAATGCTGCATTTATATTTGTTATGTCTTTTTCTAGATTATTTTTTAATGTTAGAAAGTCTGCGTGTGCTGTATAGATAGTTGTATCATCGGCATATTGTGTTAAGTCTGAATTATGTAAAACTAAATGAATTTTATTAACGTATAAACAAAAGAGTAAAGGACCTAATATCGTACCTTGCGGGATGCCTCTCTGTGGTGTGTCCCATGTTGAAAAAGTGTGTTTGTTCAGCTTGACTCTTTGTTTTCTATTGTGTAGGTAATTATTAATTAGTTTGAGAGAAGTATAATCGAATCCTAGCTGGTGTAAGTTGTCTAGTAGTATATTGTGATCGTGCATGTGGGCTGTAATGATATGTGGCTGTTATATGAAGTGAATGATTATTTAATTACAGTTTTAGTTGAAAAGAAGGCAATGTGAAAAGCCATGACTCACCCTGGATTTGATCCAAGGGCTTTTGGGCTACGAGCCCATCCGACAGTTACTTACTCACCGACCATTACATACACTGAATGAATTACAAAAAAACTTAATTCATACATGAGTAAACTACTAGACTTGGAAATGTTGGAATAAGCAATGGATTGCTAGGACTGAATTAAGACGCACTCACCACCAATAGCCACAGATCATTCCAGACTCTAATTACAAAAATAATCTGTAGTTATTGATCAGTAATTATTCTACAGTGAGTAAACAAACACTTGGAAATGTTGGATTGGAATTGGTAACCTCTGATAGAATTTAATTAAGTTCTGTCATCATCACAAGTAGGTTCAAGTTCTCGCTTAGTCTAGACTTTTATTCCTTTCGGTTATGTTTGCTTATAAAAGTGTGATAACTTTTTTCGTTATCATGCAACCACCTCAATGGTAGATAACTCTGCCCCCAAGTCTGTAGAGCGTCTGCTATACAAGTAAAAGCATATAAGATATAATGTCACCGTGAAATGATTTTTCACTACAGGACTTTTATACCAGCCACGCCATATACCACTTTACGTTCGAGAAGCATATCGTTAGTAACTTATAATTATCATAAAATACAATCTTGATGGTGTTGTTATTTCTGTACACTAATAAACAAATAGAGAGATTATAGATATAAACTTACTCGCATGCAGAAAGAGTGTGAACAAAACTAACCAAAAATGTGCCACATGTTTGGCCATGCCTCTAGAAAAGTCTACCGCACAATGAAGAACAAACATTCGCTTGCATTTGCACAATTTTTACCAATGTTATAGCGTAAGATATACGATACGATATTCTTGTTTAAATATTAAAACAGCCATGTTAATGATTATATTATTATTTAGTCACGCATTGCTAAAGCTGTAAGAATTGATGTTCTCTATTTATTATTTAATGCATGTATTGATAATTTGATACCACTTGGAAATGCACAACGTTATTTTTTAAAGAAAAAAGATCAATAATGCTCTCAATATGACCAATCGCAAGTTCTTAGCAACCAAAAACGAGAGATTTAGGATGTCGCGCAGTGGGCAAACCACATCTATTACATTCGATATTTACAGTCACCAGTACAGAAGCCATAGAAATTTTTATACAAGCATTTTTATTATTGTTTTTTACTGAATAGGAATAACAGTTACCTTCAATTCATCATCACTTCGAGAAATAAACTGGTGTAATGGGATATTTATTTCTTAAACTAAAAAATAGATGCAGCCAGAGTTACCATTTATTACCAGTTATGTTCATAAAGTTACCATGATTATTTCATTGGTAAGTGAAGTCAGTTTTACGTTGATGCTGCCACCTAGAAGCAAAAAAGTCTGTCAACTCTTTTAGTAATACGCGCGAGTCAAATAATGTCAAAACTATTTATTTTATTTGAAAATGAATAAAATAGAAAAAAGTTCAACTAATTCTAAATGATAACCAATCAGCCCTAAAATATTTGAGTTACACATGCAAATTTGCATGTGTAACTGGTTACGCTACTGAAATTATTGTTGGGACGGCGGTATACATGTTAAGTTCATTTTTTCTTAGGACATACTTTGTTAAGCAAATAAGTACTCAAGCAACCTAGCATGACAGTGCAATCAGCATTATATTGTAATGTAGTTTCTGTAAAGGTTGCGAAGAAATGCGCAGTATTGTGTATGAATTATAGTTAATTGCCTATGGTTATTATAATTCATCACGTGATGTGCTCAAATATGGTGTTTCAATGGCATCGCTGTTTGGCGTTGATAGGGTTTCTAAAACATAAAATTCAACTGGCATTTAAAATGTTCAAACTAAATCAGATCAACAAGATATCACAGCTGAAATCACAAACATTTGAAACTCATAGAGGCCTTTGTACAGATAAGAATCATAACACTAATAACAGATTTCTTAACATTAATAACACGATAAGTTCAAAGGTGAGTTACTTCGTCATCACTAACAACGTTGGGTGTTGAATCAAATTGGCTTTTCACCCATTGCTCAATGGAATTTCTATTCATTTCTTTATAGGTGCTGTGTAAGAAAACGCTTTGAGTTGGCTTGTACACTGTGTGAGCATGAGATTTCTCGAGTCTAATGCACATTTTATGTTTATGTTTAACAGGGCTTAGTTTACCATGAAGCCAGCTATCTGGTACATCATTCACATCTGACGCAACGTCAACATGACCGGTATTAACTACAGGAGAATGGTGTGAAATGTGGGAACACTGGGCATCTCTTTTTCTGACAGCTGGAGGAGCAGTAGATGGTCTGGGTGGTACAGGTGGTTTACTCCCTCTTGTATTTGATTGACCTTGATCTGGAGGTTTGCTTCCTGTACCTTGTAAGTCATCGGCAGGTTCACAAGCAGAGCTGAAACTACGTGACATGCTTCTGCTGCTTTCATCGCTAATTGTCTCACTGGTCACTTGATGACAAGAAAGCTCAAGTGCAGAATTACACCCAAGTTGATACTCGCCTGTAAAGTTTCCCCATGAATCTCTATTTGACATTGAATGCTTACTGACAGGCGACCCCTGGTTGTCATTCTGTTTTTTTTCAGTTTTTACAGCTTTTGGTGACTCATATTTCTTATGCCTACCTTTACCACTAGATGCTGCTTCTGAAAGAGATTTTGTATCTTGAACTTTCTGAGGTCTACTTGGAAGTGGAGGTTTGCTGGCACATATTCCCATTGAAGGTGACTCGTTGTTAGTTTTACAATGTTCCAACATTGACATTTCCTTGTTTGATTTTGGAGAGCTAAAATGGCTTGGCTTAAACTCATCTTTCTCTACAGCATTAAAACCAAGCTTGAGGCAACATCCGAGATCAAAACTTCTTAAAGAAGATGATCCAGGATTTAAGTAAAAACTTGGTTTCTGTTGATTTATAGATGTCTTATCTTTGGGAAATTGGTGATCATTTTGTGTTTTTGGTTGACAATATTCGCCATTACTGGCATTCTTGGATAGACCACTGCTAGTAGTATTACTGTAATTGTTGTCGGGATTTACCACAGCCTTTTGGGGTGCTGGTCGTTGAATCTGATATGGCTGTTTATCAGCAAGTCCCTTTAATTTGAATTGGGGACTCTTTTTTTCTCGAGAACGCTCTTTTGTTTTAGATTTGCAGAATCTGAATGCTGGAGCAGAATTTGGACGTTCAATTTCGTAAGCTGGCTTATAAGAAGGAGATGGTCTACTGCTACGCAGTCTATTTAAGGCTTCCTTTAGTTCGCTACTGTTAATATGGAGTTGCAATGATTTTAGTGGTGTTGTGGGGGTTCGGGGACCACTTTTTGTTTCCCGCACAAAACCGAATACTTTCTTGTCTGGAGTTGCAGGAGAATTCAGTTCCGAAACTGCCTTAGATTTGCCCCATAAACGATCAGTGAGAAAACGTGGAAATGGTTCTGGAGTGGGAAGTTCCGCAGGAGAATCGATTTCTGAATGAGATGCTGAACAAATCCCAGAATTAAGGGTGCTACATGAGGCACCACTTGTATCTGTCACAGGGTAACTCATGTCCGATACGTCACTGCTCCAAGAGATGTCTGACAATTCACCAGTTGATATTTCGCTTGCTGATACATCGCTCTTTGACGTATCTGAATAACAATTTCTACTCAGATGATTTCCCAGTGGATATCCATATTCGCTAACGCTTCTACGAATTACTCGAGTTTTACTAGCATTCTTGCAATTGTGCTTATCTTCTTTATGTACACTGTCTTTTGTTCTCATTATCAATGGTTCACTGTGGACATCTCGTAAACTGTCATCTGTCGTGTCACTGAAATCCGAATTTTGAGTTGAGGTAGACCTATACAAAACTTTCACGTTTGCCTCTGGTGTTATCGACCAGTTGTCCAGTTTTTGAGTGTTCAAAGCATTTTGTTGGACGGTTTCATTGCATCGACCTGTAATAATGAAGAACGTGAGCAGAGAATTATTTATTAGAAAAAAATTAGCACTTGGTGCATGAGAGTGAGATATCGCTTAAATGCCATTATTCCAGCCACAGATTATAAAATTGTTATTGCAAGCCTATTCTTTTCTGGCATGTTTGACAGTCACTAAACACTACGCGCTGCTGCATGTTGACAGTTAAAAATTTTCAGTGCATAACAGAAAAACTGACTGCTTTATTCGTAAGCCAATTAAGACAGATAGTAATTATAATCAACTTTCATTATGGTTTTTGAATAGATACATAAGCAGGCAAAATTGAAATCTATATTTGTTGTTTTTATTGCGTAAACATTTCTCCAGACTAAAGTTACAAGCAAGATAGCAGCTAAGAGGACAACAGTTACGCGCATAGTAAATGTAGACTAATATACTATTACTAGGTGAAAAAGTAAAGTAATGTTACCAATAATAAAAAAATAATAAATGCTACCAATGCAATCCTAGACCTAGGAAAATATTTTTACTCATCTTGCAGTTTTGAGGTAGGTCAAATATACAGTATCTGCAAAGCCCTGCCACACTTGGTTAATAAATTTTGAAGACAGAGTTTACATTTTACGTAGGTTTGTGTGAATGTTTATTGAATTTCATAATAAAGTAACTACAAACCTTTCAAGATTTCTTCTTCTTGTTCACAAAGTTTCTTATATTCTGTGACTTTATCAGCAAGTATTTGCTAAAAATAAATTAAAAATGCATTTATAACTAAAAGAACTATTTTATTAGCAGATAAAACTTAATAACAACGGTAATATTTGCTAATGTTTGACAACTTAATAACGAAGAAAGTGCATTTTAATAACTGCATATTTAATGATGAAGCAGATCTGTTTGGTAAAGCAACAACGAGTTGAAAACAATAATCAATGGTAAAGCAGAATTTTTCATTAACATTCACTGGAATACTTGGAAATATTACAAATAATGTTATAAACAGGAATATAGGATTTTCTGTACTCCCCGTGGCTGCTTCTTGTTGAAATTGTTATCAGTAGGTTCCATATATCATGATAATAAAATATACGGGAATTTTTAAAAGAATTTTATTGTACACACAAAAACAAACCATAGCGCCTTAATAATTTGTTTTTGGTTTCAGTTCTGACAAACATTTTTGCAGTTCGAAGCACAGAAAAATGTAAGGCTGTACGTTGTTTATTACGGCAGTACTAAAAATCTAGCACTTTAACAAGAATAGTTAGCTGAGGTTCATAGCTAAGTCGGGCGTAGATTCATATCGTCACGACAAAACATAACAGAGCCAGTAAAGCAATCGGACGACAAAAGAGGTCACCATCCACCTACTAACTACTAACTTACTTTGTAGCCAAATGCACACAGTGATTATTCAGCTATTATGAAAGCCATCTATTTCTAGGCATGTTATTCATAGATGTACGTGCAATAGTAACTTTTTTAATTGGTTTTACATAATTATTAAACTTGTACTATTTGTATATGTATAACATTTATTGTACTTATGCTATTTTTTTATAAAATGTTATCTACCTTAAGTTTTATACATCGCATATGAAGTTCCACTTTTCTTACGCAGTCTTCAAACAGAACAACCATCCTGATGTAGTTGCCACAAGTCTTTATAAATTCCACTAGTTCTTCATGACTGGCATATTCCAAATTAGATCCGTTTATAGATAATATCACATCACCTGAGAAGAATAAAAGTGAGTAAAACACACTGACCGTCTACCTCCTCTCTCTCTTTATTTGATATGCAAGTACATTTTCAAGAATAATGAAAAAGGGGACGTAAATTCATTTCTACAAACAATTAGATTTGAAAAAACTCAATTTCACTCTCAAGCCTTAATGGCAAGACTTAAGACGCAAGTCAATTCTTTTGACATTAATGTTAGCAAACATATAGATTGTTGGGCGAAATTAGTGGTTCTGAAGCTTGCAAATTTATATCTTGCCAAGTTTGGTTGTGGTATAAAGTAAAAGTGGCAATGCTGGCAAAACTATACGAAAAGGACTACACAAATGCCTATCACTACTATATCATCATATGTAAGCAAATTGGTGCAGAAACGAGACTGAGGGCCACCTGCACGCGGTTATAGATAATCAGCAAGAAGCTTTATACCAGACCTAAACACAACTCACTACCTTGTCAGGTTGACATCTTGCTTTCAAAAACATATTCTGCATAAGCGGTAGGCCGTAACCATATTGCGCGACTTTGAAAAGGCGCTACACAGCGCATGGAGGAATAGACTAATTTGTAAGCTTTATGTGCTAATGTCAAGGTACTTTTTACAACTCACTTACAAATTTTCTTGATTCTAGACGCATCGTATTCAGATTGAATGACTACTCTTCAGAGGAGTTCGAATACAATCTGTGCGTCTCATAGGGATCCGTGTTGTCCCCACTGCTGTTTCTAGTCTTCCCGGCAGATATGTTTGATGGTATGCGAGCAGAAACTGATAAATTTAAACATGCGGATGACGGGACGCTGCATGTGTCTACTGATGATGCCACAAGCTTGCTGTGATTACCTGTGTAGGTGCCTACTAAAGGTGGAGACTTTAAATTAATTCCCAGCCAAACAAAACAGAAGTTATATTATTGGGCAAGTAAAAAATCACGGTAATCAAATTCCTAATTTTTAAATTGGCAGGAAATACTATATGTGTGAAATAGCAAAGCTTTGCATGTGATTATAGACAATAACTTATCATTTACCCAACATATTACCAGTACAAGAGAGAGCGCTTGGCTAAAGTATACCTAGGTACACTATCAAGAAAAAATGTAAAAAATACAACGGTTGCAGCACACATTTTCTTATACTACATTGTTAATAATTATTGTATAATTTATTATTCTGCGTTATAGTTTCTTATTTTATTCGTATAATATTGTTATTTTGACATATAGCATATTACTGTGTTGATTTAAGCTATTTTGGTATAAATTGCTATAACAAAACAGCGTTTGCAAATTTTGGCCTGTAAATAAAGGCCTTGTATATATTTACGGACAAATAAAAAGATTTATCAGCATCCTCATCCGTCTATCTTTTTCTGTTTTTTTCTGCCTGTTTCTGTGTTTGTCAATCTATCTCGCGTTGTAAGTACATAAAACTTTGCATAAGTAAACTTATCGTTATTTGACATTACAAGCTTGCAACTAGAAAATTTTCGGTGTTCGTTTAAAAACTTGAAAAACTTTATGATCATACTATTAAGAAGCTTGAGTATTAGTTTATCAATGGATTTGTTGCAAGAATTTCAGCGGAATTAAATCAAGCAAAGAAGAAGCTGATCTGTTTTATTCTTCTCAGAATTCTATTATTTCAAAGATTCTTTAGTTATATTGTTTTAGCTTTTGATGGAGGCATCTTGGAATCCTCTTCACAGGGAAATAAAGACATCTGTCTCTCACACCCACGCGAAAAATGAAGTATACAGCGGGCTTTATTTAGTACTTTACAGTTTGCACTGGTTTTATTAGTTCAGGTTTTATCTGTCAAGTTGTTTCTCTTTAGTTTCGGATTCTTTCGTTTTTGACGGTGTTGTACACTTATGAAAAATTCTTTTGATTGTTTGATTATTTTTGAATATATATTCACTAAATTCTGGTGTTTCCGCACTAATGGTGGTTGAGCATTTCTATTAGAAATTACTGCAAAATTTAGCAGTTTTCTTGTAAATAAATCTCAATTTGAGTTTTCAGCAGCCTGTTCTTGTTTTTTGTGGATCTTTACATTCAGTGCTGCCACCAAGCGATTAATTAGAATAAAAAAATCTCTGTTTAACAATTTAACAAAAACACGAGTGGAGACGAAAGTCGCACTGAACCTGAGCTCATGTTAAATTAGATAGGCAGTTGAGATTTAAAGCATCATCCCAATCCGTTAATTATTGTTTCGCGTTGCCATGGAAACATGGATAAATAGTACAGCTGTGGAAGAAGCTGCAGTCCCTGCTATTGATTATTAAACTCTGGCTGGAGCCGTCTCACTCCCAGCTGCGTGTACTGAAGCCACAGCCTAACTTTAACAACCGCAATTAGTCAACTGGCTTTTATTAAAATTAATCGGGAATTGGTAAGTTTTGAGCCACCTCACCTAATAGTTTTCATTAAATTACCAGCTTAAATTACGAGACGTGAAAAGAGGTTTATGGCTAGTGAACGATTAGGAAAGTTCAACGAAACTTTTTTAACTCTTTACTTACAGTGTTATATTTACAACGCTCATATTAGCTCAAACGAGCGGAGAAGAAAAAACCAAAAATTTATGACAATCTAAAATCCACGAAAAAAGCAGCGGGAAGCAGAACTATTCCTGTAAAGCTGACGCTGTACCATGGCTTCTGGGAAAACTTACAGCAAGAAGTTCATTGCTTAACAAAACCTTTTTGACATAAGGTAATTATAGGGGTAATGGATTAACTGTAACATAAAGAAAGCGCGATAACAAATCTTAGTTAAATAATAATGTGTTATTTTGAATCATGGAAAAAGCCTCATGAATATAAAACATATATAATGAAAAATCATAAAATATCGACAGAATTAGTCCACAACCCCATGTAAATTTACTGAACATGTGCGGAACTGAGGGCTTCAAAACTCGGTTTTGGATTTAATAGTTTTAATAATTTCCGCAATACGATTTTTGACTTCTTCGTGTTATGGAACTGCCGTACTGATTAAAAAAGTCAAGCATTTTAATTACGTGAAGAGGGCCCAAAGTTCTAGCCCCAGTATGAAAATAATGACGGTTGTCATGAAGCAAGGATAGAAATCATGTCAGAATTTATTTGAACCTTACGTACATGACTGAATGCAAAGATATAAAATTGCAGTCTGTCAGGTAACGTAACAAACGATTATGGTCATTGCTAATCACTACGCCAAGTTCACTTAAAGAGATAAAAGGTTTTTACTGCTCAGTATCTTTAATAGACGTAATCTATGGCGTATGACGATGATGATATTGATGATGATGACGAATTTTCATGTAAACGAAGGGGGGAAACGTTTTGTTATTAGTACAGGTCAGCCACGTATATCTTTTATCGGTTTACTAGCTACGACAGGTTTGTTAATATAATACGGATTGAATATTCATTGAAAAATATCGAGTTGAGACAGTTCTCAAATTATATTTACTTTCCAACATTTCACATTTTTTCAGATGTTTGTACGCAGTAGCTACTGTGGAATAACTTCTGTGTTATAACTGACTATACAAATATTGACTTTAGCAGATTTCCGCGTATCAATAGAGACGTCGTACGGACGAAAATCATATCACAAATCTTAATTCAACGCGGAGTATAATTAAATTCTTTAATGTCTAAAGTTATTGATGCACGGCTATGTGTGGCGGCCAAAGCTATACGCGACAAAGGCTAAAAATGCGTAGCCGGCTGGGTTATTGGGGCACATTAATGGGCATAAGCTTATTCGCTAATGGTTTGAATAGTGTACTAAATGTGATTATGGTTTTGTGTTATGATAAAACGCCAGACACAGAGTCGACAGACTAAGTAAATGACATTGATTAGCAGCTCGAGAAAAAATATATTAGATTCTCTATGCAGGCTTTCATCGCATCGCATCATGGGATATTAGCATTAAATAAAACTTGGTCAAAGTTCATGTCATAACGGGGCAACCATGACTCATGTCGTTACAAAGAAAGACACGAAATGGATGACGAAAACTTATGATTTATTATTAGTAGGATAAACTTGAATTTTTGAGAGCGTTAGTAATATAAAAAAAGATGATAGCAGCACAAATATAAACTTCGGTTCGAGAAGGAAATTATTGCAACAAAAGGCCTAAGTTGATGCCTAAAACTAAAAACATGGCCGTTTTGCGTTTAGAAATTCAACGCGATAACAACATTAGTGCGACATATATTACATCTGAGAGTACGTAATAAACGGATTGCTCGGTGTATACGACTGCAGGGTCCACTTATTATTAATTATTAAAGTACAGCGAAGAAAGTTAGGACGATGCATATTGCACATGGCTTCACATTTCTGCCTGGAAGATAATTATCCCAATGTGCAGCATAACTTATTCCCAAGTCCATTGTCAATAGCCATTCCCAAGCAATAAAACTAGAACAATTGGCATAGTTAACGATTTGCCAGCTTAGTTAACGTAGTGAGAAAAATTCACGGAGAACAATAGTCTCTGAGCATGTCTGTTTGGGTTTTGATTACACAGTTCAGACTTCAGAATAAAATATTGTGTAAACAGCTCAGACCGACTGGGTGACTGGCTAAAATAGACAAAAGATAATCTAAAAAGTCAACAGAAAAAGTCGATTTTTCTACTGAATCTAAAAACGGTCAATAACATTGTGAAATCTGCTGCTGCAAGGTCATCCGACCTATCAGCAAAGGTGAAGCCATCTTTATCATGACCACCACTATCACTACTATTATTAGTGTTATCCTTATCCTTATGATCATAACTGCATCTCTACAACTGATATTATTAAGATTTTTGCATTAATTTGTATTGTGCTGCTACTAATACTGGCCCGATAGTTGCTTTTTTCTATAACGTTATGTTAACAGTATCTAGGGAAAATTAGTAGAACAAGATACTGTGGGAAATGTTTTCGCATTATTGGTTGTGATTTCACCCCTGATTATAGGCAAATTTTTATGGTTTTTTGCTTACAAGTGCATCTGCATTTGTTTGCTGTTGCTGCTGATGTTGCTGGACTTTTTCCATTCTTTAGAGGTTTTTTTTGCATTTGTATTTTGTATGGTCTTAGCTGCCAGAATAAAAATTTGTAGTGATTTCAATTGAATTTATGAGAAATTTTGTTAGAACTTGAAAACGAACCTAGTTTCAGTGGTTATAACAAACCCAATGAACTAGTTCGTGGAATGTGGTCCAAGTTTTTGTAATAAAATAGTTCTGGCTGTAAAAATCCGAAAATGAAGCCAATTTAGAATTTTTGTCAAAGAATAAATTCCTTATAGCTCTAAAGTAAGCGTTTCCTCATTACGAAAAATAATTGTAAAAATTCTTTACCAGGTCTGACTCCAGCTAAATAGGCTGGACCGCCATATTCCACATAGTCGATATAAGTCAGCACTTCTATTTCATTTCTTCTTGGATGGTGTATACCATATGTCTAAAAAATTATTAGATAAATGCCAGAAAAGTCTATATTCTAGTTTAAGAAAAGGAAAGCAAATGTCAGAGCATAGCATGCAATCATATGTCGTTTCATGCAATCTGTTTAAGATGCATGTACAGCAGCTGTAGACAAAAATAATTTAGAGTTGAACAAACTTAGCTTGCTTTCTTGAAAGAAAAGTACATTTCCTTCCTTTTATTTGTCAGCTAATTAGATGCTCAAGCTTAATTCTCAAGGCTTAGTACAAGTCGAGGATTTTCAAGTTTGGAGATTTACGAAATCATGGCTTGTAATTCTTATAATGCAGATTTTAGTATCTGAACCTATACTAATAGTGTATAGAACTAGACCAACTGTGAATAAATTCTCTGAAACTTAATTAGCATTAAACATCACATCTCGTATAATCGATCACAATTCAGGTGCTTGCAAACAAACTACAATGCATACTACGAGTTCAATCATTTTGTTAAAACTGATTTTCCAACTACATTATCAAACAAGAGGCTATGGCATGAAATACTGCAAACGAAGTAATTGTAATTTACAGACTAAGGGTTAGTGCACATAATACTATTAATCTTAGTGATGCTATTTCAATTACAGCGTATGTAATTTATTCGAAAAGCCTATTATAGATTTGACAGCTGGTTAATCTATAAACATTTTATCATCGTCTTTTACAACATTACTAAGAATGTGTTTTGGTGGCAACAAACGAATTATGCATCACCTATATATCTAACTGTAGCCAAAGCAAATCCTAATGATTTTAGGCTCGACGTTAATACTGTGATTTTTTATTTGAATCTAGGCCTACCTGTATCGTGAAGCCAAAACTGCGCTTTTTTCGTTGAATTAGGACTGTTCTTCGTCGCTTATATTCATTTGAGTATTTCGTAGGTATGACATGGTCAGTTTTAACTCGTTCAAGGACGCTGCTCTGAAAACATTGAACACGAGATACAAATGATGCAACAGTTACGGTAGTAAACTTGCAATAATAGTTTCTAGCTTTAGGATGCTCGATACGAATGTACATTTTTTAAAGAGGCACCTGTGTTTGTTGCACGTTTACCAGCCGTGACAAACCATACTAATGTACAAATCCATCTCATTACCAGTAGTTATCCTCTAAGAATAGTTCGGATGTGTACAATCGCTGCGTTAGTATGCCAATACGCATGATGGAAATGCCCAGAAACTGTGTCCCCTACAGTCATCCACTTACTGACCAAGCTCGGCGTTGTTTAACTTCGGCCGCTAAGCACTGACTGTGACTAAATATTGTTTTAACTTATGGTGGCAATTTTCTGGGCCTGGCAGTTGGCCGATACGTGGCGCATTTATTAAAGAGTTTTCGTTACATTATTGAGTAGTGACATTGTTGTTTTTTTATATTTCAACTATTGTCGCACAACTTATGTATCAAAGAAAACATTCTGGCGGTGAAATTCTGATTCTTGACGAATGTGAAATGAGAATGAAAAAATAAGAATGTCTCTCACTTTTTCGATAAAAATGGTTTTTGTGTCACGGGAAAATTGCAGTCAAGTGGAAGATTGTTGGGAATTTTTGCAACATTTCTCTGTTTTTATGAACAGTTGTGCGATCCTACTTATTTCGAGTAGCAGACTAATGTTTCCTAACGCCATTTAACCACCACGAAAGGCATATTACTTAACCCAGTTTGCTTGGGTCAAAGATTGGTCATGAGAATGATGATGCTTATGATGACGACGACAATGACGATAACTGTGACGAGTGAAGGATTCAATATATAACACGTTATAAAAACGCGATTTTAGACGTGGTCTGAAATTTTCTTTGACAGAAAGCAATACTTTCAGTTTATCAGCTGGCGAATACAAGCCAGTACAAATATATTTTGATACGTAAATTGCAATGAATAATTAGTAAATGCTACGATAAATTTCTGGCAAAATTTATGGTTATTACGACATTAATGACCTTATTCTGCGGGTAGAGAATGACGTTAATGACGGTTAAATAGTCGTAGAGAAAATAATGATACAGAACAAAGTCAATAAGTCGACGAGACAGGCTACACAAGAAATAAACAAACGTTCTTTGCTTTAGCTGTTTAGGTGCACAAAACTGCAGTAGCTACTGTAGGCTTATCACTTTAGTAATAGCTTGTATATATTTAAAAAGTAGGCTGGCATCGTTCATTACTTCTTGTTGGTTTATACTTTCGAAACGCTGTTAAACCGATCATTAAAAAATTTTGCCTTAAACGTCTAAATATAATGTTATAAATGTGTACAAGCTGTTTGAATTTGTAGAACAGAACGAGTTATCAGCTATCTTATATAACGTGAGCGCATTGCAAACAAACGTATACACTACATTACGAAAGTGCATGGTTGTGTGCAAGTAAAGTTACCAAGGCTGGATGATGAAAATCGGAAAACAAGTTAATGCAGTTGCTCTGGTCTAACTTAACTATAATGTGGAGACGCTTAAATATACGAACATTTAGACTAGCCTAGTATCAGCATGTAATATGTATTTAGTCATAAAATGTGTACCTATGACCATATGAACACAACAAATAGTAATATTAAGCAGGATGACGACAAATAACCTGGCTATAAGCAGTAAGCAACTTCGTTATCAATATTGTAAGCCATAAATAAGTAAATGAACCGCAGGTGGACACAAGACCTACTGTTTAACTTACATTAAGAAGCCAGAATGAGAAAGTCTCTTTCCTGTTTTAGTATTTACATTCAGGAACTCGCTATAGGCACACACTATTTTGCTGTAACTATGATTCAATGATCAATATTGTTATTAAAGTACCTATCTAAGTTGTTTCCTAGTGCCTGTTCAGGCCTACAAATCTTTTGTCTCATTATCATGTGAGAGGCATCACATCGGACCAGTATTCCTAATCCTGGTAGTGCAAGGAAGCCTTATTATGTCAAGCTAAACAGTCATTTTTATCTACAGCTACGTGGTTCAAGCCCTAAAAGCCTGTTATCGACTTGCAACTTAGAAGAAACTATTAATTAAGTACAAGACATCGTTATAGGGTTTTATAGTTAAATTATTACGCTACTTTTTTGCTAAAAATTGTCTATAATTTTCTATGATCCTAAATTATTCAAAGAATTGTATAAATTAAATACTAGGAGTCAGTTCGCTACAATTCGCTACTACTTGGATATACAATTTATAATTTTAAATATACAAAAACCTGTCCGTCCACATGATACCACTGCGTTCTGCGTTTACTTGTAGGCGATTCCATGTTATTTTCAAAACGACATCATTCCTTTCATTCCAACATCATACACAACACAAAGCGCACAGGCTTCTGTCAGCAAGGGCAGTCTGTCTCCATTGCTGATGATGATAAATCAATAATCATGTTCCATGTTTGTGACTATTGACGAACCTATGCTGATTTTCCTGCCTCGTGTTGAAAAACCGTCGGCTGTTCGAGTATGTACATTTTGCTGGATTGTGTCGTCATCTGGCGTCGAAAAAATAAAATTGGCTTGTTCTTCTGAGTTGCCTCCACTAATTGTTCTACGAATTAACACATTCAAATTTTTCACGTTTTATCTTTCTACAAAAGGTGGCAGCCATCGCCTAATTCTGCACTCCTAATTTTACAAATTTTTACTGCAAACAGTTTATGGTCTAACAGCTGACAGTCTTCCAGCAGGCAGGCTTGACAACAACTTACAACTTAGGTTCGATAATACTGTTCGTTATTATCTATTATTATTTTGTGCCTAAAACGCGCAGGACTGCGGACGTGAGACTCGCAGGCGGTACAAGATATTCCCCAGGTAGGGGATATTGCATGCGATTCGTCACCTCCGTGTCATGGAGTAGGTAAGACTTCATGTTTTTTCGTCGAGGTCACAATTTTTGTTTCTGGTGTTTGGTGTAGTGGCTTACGGAAACATACGTTCAGTGCTGAATCAATAATTCAATGTTACGATGAATACTTTTATCATCTAACGGAAAAAAGCCTAAAACTTCTTCACGAAAACTTAAGATTATGCATAGTGCCTGCAAAATAAGTAAACCCGTTTAAAATGGCGTAATTTTCCAAGTTGTGATTTTACAGATGCAAGTGGATGGGGATACTGATCAAACCGCAATAATAAAAACCAAAGGGAAAGGCTTCCAATTTATTTTTACAAAAATGAACTTTGTAGATGGAGTATCATGCGTTTTTCAGCATCTTGTTTCAGTAAATAGTGTATTATAAGTGTTACCTAGGTCAGGCGAGGTGCTACTTTTTTCTTAGGTGTTACTTTTATGTCCTTGCCCCGGTGTACCCTGTTAGTATGTTATTCACGAAGTGCAAAGTTCAAGCACAAAGTACGCACAAGCTATAAAACTACACAATTTTCTTGTATGGGCACAAGCAACACCGCTGAAATGAATCAACAAGATAAACACACTAGAGTAGCGTATTTTTTTGCATTTGCTAGTATATTTTTTGTTACACTCTTGTTTGATCACTGGATTCTTACGTTGATATTTAAACTTGTTATTTCTTATTCAATATTCTACGTTTTTTGCAAGATTTATGAACGACGAAGAAAGATAAAGTACGTCTCATCGCCGGGGAAATGTGTCTTTGTAACAGGTATCTTAGATTGCTAAATGGGAAGAAATGATATCTTCTTATTGTATTCGCGCTCCAATTATGTGTGTATATAACGACTGTATAAGAGCTACCTTGGACATATGTATCTAATAACATTATAAGCTAGTAGAAGATTGACGGCTTCTGCAATCCATGCATTTGTTACGATTTGTATATGTACTAAACTTGCATAAAAGTAAATAAAGTAAAGACGAGTAAAGCAGAGATATTAAGCGTAAGTAACGAATGCCTACTACAAAAATTTTAACAGAATTTGCAATGTAAAAAAATGTAAATTTGCAATTGACTTTATAACTTTAAGTAGGTGTTTCTCCCTATTTGTTTAGCTTTTCAGGATGATGATGATGATATGCCAACTATGACGGTGGAGATAGGAGTGATAACGATGCTGCTGTTGATGATGAGCTGATGACTTATAATTTTCTTCTCTTAGATTTTTACTACTACTACACATACTGCATATATTATGCGTCATTACTTAATGTCTTTCGAAGTTATATCGCGAGTAGTGTGAGGTGGAAAATTAGAAAGAATTTAAAATCTAAAGAGAAGTAAATAAACGGCAAATTCTCCGATTCTCAAATAATTAACCAACTTTTTCTTTCTGCCAGGTTGTGACACAGGCTTCGGCAATGAAATAGCTAGGAAACTCGACGAACTCGGCCTTACAGTTTTTGCCGGATGCTTGTTTTCAGAAAAGGATGAGGCACTGAAATTGAAAAGGGAATGTTCAAGCTCGTTGCATATCGTACAGCTTGATGTTACAGTTGATCAAAGTATTAGGAACGCATTGGCTTATGTAAAGGAGAATCTAAACGGAAAGCGTACGTGATTTTTGATTTATCTTTGCATAGATCTGCAAAGTTTGTTAAATAATCATTACATATGTATATTGTGTCTTTCCAAATGTTGAAATATGCCTACATATAATTTAATATTTTACAGGAAAGCTAATACATAAAAAACTTTAATTATGCTTACTTATTTCACTGAGCCCAGGAACCGCTTCTAATTGTCAGAGTGACTACCAATTTTGTGTCTATTTTGCTCACTGTGTTTGGGTATCTGGTGATCGACTGATGACTGACTACTTGATGATGATGACAAATTTTATGTATCTATGGTTTCACTTATGTATATGTAACAAGTGGCCTCTTTTTGCAGGCAGAAGTGATTTACACAAGTATTTAAACTTTATGCACAATGTTTTCACCAAATAGCATGCAGAGGCGTGAGTGGCTGGCTGATTCCCTGTGTGGCTAACTGTCTAGTCACTTAAAGTGAATGATCAATGCTTGTTTATATTACAGATCTTCATGCAATTGTGAATAATGCTGGGATTGCATTGTTGGCACCATCAGAATGGATAGATACCAATGATTTTAGAAAATGATTAGAAGTTAATACGCTTGGTGTTCAGAACGTCTCTCAACATTTTCTGCCGTTGCTACGTGAATCCAAAGGACGAATAGTGAACGTTATTAGTGTTGCAGGTAAGTGTTGAACATTTTACGACCGAAATTAGTCACTACTGGGCCTGGTTAGTAAATGGATGGAACAAATGTTTTCCAATCATTGCACTGTTAACAAAATAGATCTGGAATACGAAGCATTGAATTATGTGCACCTAAGCACAAGCGCATGCACACACGGACGTACATATGCACGCATTTATGTATATGTATGAACGTACATTTTGCTCGCCTTTAGTAAAATGCTATTGTTTCGGGTAATGTCCTTCCGTTGGTGCTGTTAAGTCATTCAAAATAACATTATATGAACAAGAACGAAAAACCAACAATATCACGATGAAACAGACCTCTTTATAGCTTACTTCGCAAGTGAGTGGCCAATAATTTTCATTTTAACAATATTTCCAGAACATGTCCCTGCTCAGGGACTCCATCATTGAACTTTCGTCCTTTACTCAATTAAATTAGGACCTCCTTACGCTAAAGCCTTATATGTCTAAATTTGCCGGACCATACTGTAATATATGTTTCTCCCACAAAATATGTTCAGTTCATTAATACCATTATACCGTTCTGAATCTGACCCATTTGCATGATACTTTGTTTTGCTTATTACTAGTACTTCACCAATAAAACTTTTTCTTCTTCGTGGAAGAAATTTTTCACCTAGAGAGCTAGTTTCAAAGAATGATTTACAAATTTCTCAATAAATTTTCACGGTTTTCAGCCAGATTCCATATGCCTTTAACTGCATCTTATTCTATGTCAAAAGCAGCTACCAAAGCGTATAATGATATACTTCGCAAAGAACTCAAGCCGTTTGGAATAAATGTCATCAGTATAGAACCAAAACTGTACAGGTAGGTCTTATGTATTTCACAGTAATCCATCGCGGGTCATCGTGCTGCAGCATAATATTCGCACAATATAAAATAACCTATTCTTATTTCTTCCCACTCTGCAACCGTTTTTTGTTGGGTTCAGCATGCCATTTAAGTTTTAACATTTTAATGATTTGTTACGATTTGCCATTTGTTGTTTTTGCTTTATTCACATTAATTTTGATGAGATTTTATTAATTTATTATAACATAACAGACGCATAGAAGCGTGCGATTTCATTAACTAAAGTTCTTTTTCAGTTTATTTTCACATTGAACAGTCGTAAAAATAGTGCTGATAAGTAAACTACCACCAACGATCTTCAATAAGTCTACTCCCAAACAGAACTGTATTGAAGACACATACGATCACTGAAAGGCTTATTACAAAAAGGCAACTTTCTTATTACATTTAATTTATTATATAATAAGTCGATTTTATTATGCTTTGGGAAAATTATTACACATTTTCTCTTTTACACGATGTTCATATATGATATTAAGCATCGGTTGCTAAACAAATAGGTGCTTTATCTTTATTCTTACACATGGCGACAATTTTTCAGCATCGGGGCGTATAAAACTATGTCACGTACATGGCGAAATACATTTGTTTTTGAGTAAGCCAAAAACAGATTGCCTCGTTTTTCTGAACAACCGAAAGTCTTTTTTACAATGAAAGATAGGATCGTTTTCGTGCAAAATTGAAATAAGAAAAATAAAAAAGCTGACAAATAGACAAGACAACTCTTCAGAGAAGTGGAACCTTGGGGCGTTTCCAAAAGTGGGCAATATAGCCATCAGTTTGACTATGAAGAACCCGAAAAAAACGTTGCCAGCTTGAAATATTGGCGAAAAAGGGTCAAAAATGCAAAAATTAACGTTTTTGGCCAAACAATAGAAATGAAAAGAAATTCGGAGTACATTAAAATTAAGGGGTAATTAAGACATGTGCTCCTGGGTACGCGGAACTGAAGAATTCATTTCTTTCACTTTTATTTCAAAAATGGCAGTCACGCAAAAGGAAATTATGCCAAATGTGTCATTGTATTAAATTTTTCACCTAAATCTTTATTATAAAACGAAAAGTAAACTTATTTCTATTTATTCGACCTTGGTGAATCGAAAAAGCTGAATCGGATCCCAAAACGGATCTCAAAATAGTCCAATAAGCAAAAAGCCAAAGGATTGCCGGATTTCTGATATTCTATAATCTACCAGAATAGTGAAAAACTGCCTGATTTGTCCTAAAAGTTATGAAACTTTGCACAAAGCTAGAACTCATCAAGGCGATTATTTTGAATATGAGAAAAATCGAAAATCGTCTAACATCAGTAACATGGCAGCTATTTTCAAATGGTCAACAAGATGGCTGTTACTAGTTTTTAAAAGCCGCATATTAGCTGTTAAAGCACAGGAGATGACGATTTTGGTGTCTAAATATAGAACTGCAAGGTCAAGTAATCTTATCTGTGAGTGATGCTAAAATATGGCTGCTTGGTTAATGTCCGAGTTATTTGCATATTTTTTGGCAAATAGGATAAGGATTTTAATAGGCTTTAATTCTCAAGGATTTAGAGCAGCATCTGATATGGAAGCAGTTTTCAAGATAGAAAAAAAACTGGCTGTTGCTAGAGTTTGAAGTCATATCTCAGGCCATATGATAATGTGAATGCCATAGGCCCTTAAAAAGCGTCAGGTCCGTCATTGCATCCCATTGCATCACAGTACTGGTTGCAACTAGACCTCGGCATGTACAGAGAGAGATAAAAGATGGCTTGGAATAGATCTTCACTAAAATAAATGTCATAATCGCTTCTTAATATTAGTTTTCTGGAAATTTCTGTTGATTTATCCTGTTTGTGTAAAAAATTGACAACAATTTCGTTTTTTGTGTTTCTCTGCCCTTTCTGCTAATTTTTCAAGGGAAAACACTTTTTTCGGATTCAGCATAATGATAAGACTAGTTATGTTGTCCGCTTCTAAGAAAAAACGCATCTAGAACTTTATAGAAGTACGTTTTTGGGAATTTTTCTAGTCTAAAAGCACAGTATAGCACAATGTGTGCCACTTAGTAACGATAGTACTCGTGATTGGTAAAGATATTCCCACCATACAAAGATACTGGATAATTTTGTTGCTTACTGCTCCTAAAGATTTTATATTTTCGTAGAACGCCTATGAGTGAGGCGAGTGCCGTGTTAAGAAATATTGATGCTTTGTACAACAATCCTAAAAAACCAGACATAAAACAAGTGTACGGTGACAAATATTGTAACAATGTGAAGAAACGATATAACAGAACTTTTGAAAATCAGGCTAGTGTGAAGACCGGCGAGGTATGTGCCAAGGAAAAATTATTGACTTTGAAATTCTAGACAACAAAACTAGAAAATTAAGTTTATGTTATAAAAGATTAAAGATAAGTTATTGTTAAAACTGCAATTCCACTAAGTTGTGTAAAAGTCAGATCCTATCTATCTACATCTGTCATTTACTTTATTTACTTTAATTTCTGTGAATCAATATGGTTTGTATAATATGGGTGTAAAAATTGTTTCTGGTTGGGAGAAAATAAAACTTGTCTTTTACATATTTTAGGTTTGTGTTGCTGTAGTAAATGCTGTGCTAGACGCTGCACCAAGATATCACTATGAACCCAGCGCAACTGATTGGATCGCCAAAGTTATCATTCAGTTTATGCCAGACATGGTCTTTGATTATCTTCTCAGCTTACTAGATAATGTACCTCCCGTCTATTGTGAACAAAATAACAAAAACTGACATTATTAAATTGCTCCGCTGTTTTTATTGCTTTAAGAACGTTGCAAATTATATTGCTTTATTTGACCTTTTCCTTCAATTTGTCATAAATGTTAGTTGAATTCACACGTGGTAGTCTAGGCGGAAAAATCGGTCATTTCGACTAACACAGCTAGCATGATCATGATGTCATCTTAGTAACACGTTTATTAGAGTTGAAACCGCGACGGTCATCAAAAGTTTGCCTCCCAAAGGGGAAGATGGAAATTTTGTAAATCAATGATTGTCAGTTCGTATATCAAAATCAATAGTCACCTACAATTTTTTTAACAACAGTATTGCTGTTTTCTTTAAACTGTGAAAGTACTTAAAATAGAAATTGTGTTACACGCATTATTTTTTAATACCATGCATAAACTGTATAGTTATTGAAAATTACAAACAGTAACTGCGTTAAAAAACAAAGTTTAACTTTCTGTAAGATGCTAACTAATTATCAGATATAAAGATCAGACACATCATTTAATTCTGTTCTGTTCATTTATTTGTCTCATTCAAGGCTTTAGCGTTTTAATGTACGATTATACCATGAATGCAAAGAGAGAAGGGGTGGCGAAAAAAAACGTGTGCAGCCATCAGCCAAGTCACACCAATATGAACTAAAGCATTTACATTATAAATATAAATAACTCATATGATCATTTCCCATGACTGAGCGGGTGACTCCGTTTCAGTTTGTGGGTATCGCTGTTCACACAGTGTTAGAGCATGGCTGCCAGAATGAGCACTGGGAACCCACGTACAACCTTCTTTGATCTGGAATATTACAAAGCTTATTTCTTTCAGGTCCAGCATCAGAAACATGCACTGTTGGTTTGTTGGGGTTGAAGGGTCTCGGTCATAATGCCAGCATAAGCATGCTCACACTCATCATTCCATTCAAATTTTGCATCTCTCTTGGTGAGATACTTATGTGTAGGCTGTGTCAAAATCGAACATTTGGTATTAAACTGATAGGCTTGCGGGAAACTTTTAACATCATCGCAACTGGTTGGTTTACCTACATCTCTTATTGCATCTATTCTTGGGCTCTGCAGACATGCCTGATCTCATAAAATTAAATAGCTGAAAAGTAATCAGTGATAGATGGCAGCACTGCCTTGATAAACTGCATGACTAGGGGCTAGCACAGTGATCAGCTGGCTTATTGACGTATAAAATGAAAGCTATGTGTAAACATTTTAATTGTGTTCATTGTAATCATGGAGATCACGTATAAATAAAAGCTTGATCAGATACACATTAATGTAAGTACAATAACACTTCACTTATCATTGGAATTTTATAGCTTAATGAGCAAAAAAATTGTTTACATTTGAATTCTTTTTTGTTTCCGCCACCTGATGATTATAATAAGTATACGAAATGGTTATAATAAATATACGAAACTAGTGGCAAAATTGACAAAAAGTGGTGTTGAGAGAATCTTTTTCTGTGTATATATGTGTATGTATATATATATATATAATTTATGCATGCAGTCTGCACGGTAAATTCACTATCGTTTATAAAGGCACTCGAACCGGGCGGATTCAGCTTAAACTGGGCATCGTGTTTTCACTATTGCTAAACAGATTATACATTCTGAACACGTTATGACCACAATGCAAAGTAATTATAATAAAACTAAAAAGCCAACAAATATAGAACAATTATAATTTTAATTTAAAGAAATCATTTTGAGAGAAACAATAAATGCATCAAAATCACAATCAAAATCGTTTTTGACTAAATAACACGTTAGAAAAAATCTACAAAAAAACAATTAAAAATTTATTTTGCTGGTTGTTGTGTATCAAGTTTTCTGTAAAAAAGCTAAAACGAAAACTTTTAACAAATTCTTATGACCATAAGTTAGTTACTTTCTAATGAGTTTATAGCAAACTATTGTGCTCATCAAAGGATGCAGCTCTAAGGTAGCCGTACAACTTGTTGCAGTGTAATTGCAGTACTACAAATAAAAAAAACTTTTTATGTTTTTAATTATCGTTTAAGTTTGTCTGATTTTTTAATAAAATGCTTCATAAAGCTAGAAACATAATATCGCCTGATATTATAATGTTTTTTTGCAGAAAAATCTAAGTGTCTACTTTTTTTTGCTGTAACCAATAGGCTATTCTAGTGTCTTTTTCTGGAAATCTCATTTAGGAGTATGTAAGTTTTATCACCATGCAAATGCACGGACTATGTAATAAGTGTACAGGTAATGACACACAGATTTAGGGGAAACAAGCTTTAAGAAGCCATGTACTGATGCTCTAAAGGACTAATAAGAAAGCGGGACTTTAATGTGTTCGGACCGTAGTGTGTATTCGCACCAACGCCATGCTGCTGCCATCTGTCAAAGAATTGCGCAATATTTATGAGAACTTTTTTCGGCTTTCTCCATCCCGCGTCTAAGAGTATCAGCTTTCTGTGTGCGTATGATCCCCATAAGGTCAAAAAATGCCTGAAAAATTCAAGCAGAATAGGCATTGAAGCTTTATTATTGGTATCAACTACACTAACTAAAAAACGTGGGCAGCCAGTTAGCCTATATAACACACCTCTAGGCATTGACGGATGGCTCCTATGCATCACGATTGCCCAACTGTGTGATTTAGCTGTCATTTATAACAGCAAAGCAATAACTGTATTGTGTAGTACCAATAACTCTTAAATTTGAATTTGATTCAAATATATCCTTGTTTTGTGCATCTAAATTTCAAAAACGTCTGGTCTAGTTATGAATTGCAATTTTGCATACGTATGTACTAATCTACTACAGGGCTAAACATAAATGTAGTTTTGTTTAGCTATAATTAATGAAGGCAGAGTGCAACAGTTGTTTCAAACGTACACGTTTTTAACTAGTGATGGTTATCTAACATGAGTAAAGGATTCAGTCCTGTTTCTGTTACCTTGTCCACATTCTCTTTTGTTTTCGCAGAGGTTTCTATGTAAGGAACTTTCCATTTATCTGCCAGCTGTTGGGCTTCCTCCATGGTTATCTGCCTGGCGTCTACAAGATCAGATTTGTTGCCAACAAGGACGAACGGTATACTGCTTTCACTCTTCACTCGAAGAATCTGATCCCTAAATCAAATCAGAATATCCGATTTATTGCCTTGTTTCAGAGAAAATGAAGCTTTGCAACGAACGACATAGATATTCTCTCATCATAGTTGCAGCAATGGCCTGTTAATAGAGGAGTAAATAAAAAAATTATCATTATTCTCGTACCAGCCCCTCTTACATTAATTCGTAAAAAATACGTAGTATGGTAATGCACAGTCGCAAGACCAAATACAGGGCACTTTTTAAATAATCAATTCGCGATCACTAACCAAATCAGAAGCACTACAAGTAATAAATGTGAAAAAACAAAGTAGGCCGACTAAAAAATTCAACTTATCAATGATTAATCAATTATTTATTATTGAAAAAAAAATTATTGATATTATTAAATAATGATACAGCCTCTATCTGCTGTGAAATAAGATCCATTAAACATCCCTAACAAGAGATGTACAAGAGGGTAAGTTACCCATAAAGGGCGTAGTTATTCGTAATTGTATTCCGGACAGTTGGGCAGCCAAGAAACGAAATTGTTTAAAGGACAAGAGACTACTCCTACTGATCAACGACCAGTAGTCAACAATCAATAAGTGTCAAAATGTCAAGAAATTTGCCCAGAAAAAAAACAAAATGCACAGAAATTTGCTGTGATACACTATGATACATCGACGCACTTTATAAATATCGTCTAACTTTGGTCAAGCATTTGTGATGGATAAATTAGCTCTACTGGACCCGCCAGGCCAAATCATTTTTCTTGTTTACATTTGATTTAGCCTAAAATAAATAAACACTTCACTTAAACTAAAAATTTAATAAGCATTTCAAATTAAGCGGCACAAATTAATTAGACGCTCATTAAAAGATCATTTTAAACATTAAATCACTATTTTGTTTCATTATGGATTAACATAACTAAACTGCTTCGCAGAGCTAAAAACACAAAATTTTACCAAAAAAACCTAAAATGTAAAAACTATGAAGACAAATTTTGGTAATGCCAATAAATGTTTCGTGAATGCACTTAGTAGCAAATCTGGGTAAGATGTAGTTATTAAGTAACGGATAGGTAAGCGCATAATCTGAAGAGGCCACGATTTTCAAAAGCCTTGTTTACCACAATTTAAACAATTATTGCTAAATCAAGCACAACTGGAATTCCTAGGTAACGTATTGTTAACAGGAATTCTACAAGGAAGGACGCACGTATGATTAAGGCGTGAGAAGATGCCAAGACTGGCAGAGAAAGGCCTCGATGTTCGTCTGGGTACTTCTGCTTACCGTAAGTCATCAGTTGCTGCAAACGATTCTCGTTCCGTGAGAGAGAAAACACAGAGAAAACCCTCTCCCGACCGGAAGTAGTTATCCCGGATGGCAGTGTAGTCTTCCTGTCCAGCAGTATCGAGAATGTCAATCTGGGCATCGTTGCCGTTTAGAGATATCTTCTTGCGATAAGAATCAGCTTTAGTTGGTTCATAATCCTCTACAAACTAGAAAGAATTTCATCTGGTGTTACTGCATCTGAATTGCTTTGCGAATGGTACAATTGTTGTTGTACATTCATTTGTTTTCCCAGTTGTTGATGGATGAGGTGATCAATCATGGTTGACATAACTTTTCTATTGCTAACTCAATTTAAGTTAAATTTAGTATGGCTTGGCTGTTAATACACAAAAAGCATAAAATTTTGATGGACACTACAATCTTAACTGTTAGTCAAAGTTGCTATAACGTTTCATAGATATATAATAAATAAATTGTAAACTGCAAGACGATTTTTTTTACCAATTTTGATACAGTGTAGCTTGACGAATTTATTTGTTTTTCAGTCAAAGTTTTAAACGTTATTTAGGATAGAAAGCAATAACTTGGCGCCCTGAAACATTGTTGTACCTCACCAAATGATCATTGAAACAACGTGGAAGATTGCGGGTCATAATCTAGATCACAGATCGTATGATCCATACCCACACAGAAAGGTAAAATTTAAGAGGTACAGTCAATCTAGCAGTGAATTAGCGAGGCACATATTAAACCTTAGGAAAAAGACGAACGTACAAGACACTTCACAAAAAGTCGCCAATTTAAGAGACAATTATGAAAAGTTAAATCTGAAGGCTCGCTCATTTGTTCAGTTGCGAGCGAAACGTCTTTTGAATGCGTCTTCTTGTCTGGATAAATTATTTCTCTGCAGGTCTAGTACAAAATGCCTCCTGTGCTAAGAAACAGCAATATAGCATAAGAACACCTTTCAACAGCTTTAGGGTTCTTTCCCTCCAAACAAAAGAGGAAGGCAATCTGTGACCATTCTTAAAATTTTTGATACAGTATAGTATCATTATGGCGCACCGGGTTGATTGGTCTGTGGGTATCTTTTTGAAATAAACTTACCTAATCGCTTGCTCAACTTTTTTGTTCAACCTGTTTTAGTCAATCTTGCCTCGTCGGTTTCTTACATGCTTAACAAGTGTAATAATAACTTCCTTTAAGGTAGTCTTTAGAACATTGCAAAGTGCAATATTACTTAAAACGTAGCACATAAAACATTGCAAGGTGCAATATTACTTAAAACGTAGCACATAAAACATTGCAAAGTGTGACTAAGTATACACACACACACACACACACACACACACGCACGCACGCACGCACACGCACGCACGCACACACACACACACACATATATATATATATACACATTCACATTCATATGTCGTGTTGATATTCATTATTGCCAAAAATACATACAATACAATATATATATATATGTTATTGTATTGGGGGAATATTTGATATACTATTTGGTAAATATTTGGTATTATTCTAAATTTCATTAAATAGTTCTACAGATACAGATTTGCTTGTTTTTGGAGTATTTTCGTCATTTTACCTCATCGTACATAAATTGTAGAGTAAGAGCTGACTTTCCTACTCCTCCACTCCCAACCATGATCACTTTATGAAGTGGTGAATGTACAGGTTTCGGCTTTGAACTCAAAGAAATTTCTTCCTTTTCCTCCGCCTCCTTGCGGAAAATCTGAAATGTATAGCGTCGTTAGACAACTTGATAAATGAAGGCGGAATTCTACTTCGGAGCAAAAACGGCACGCCCTGTGACTGAATTAATTACTAGCCAAAATTTACAGCCTCTAGCTCAAAATGATGGTGTAAAGCGTGGGTGAAAATCTATTCTTCTTGTTAACAAGTTTTACCCACACGAAATAAGCTAAGTCGATTTTTTTCATGCTACACAATTTTAAAATCGGAAATTCTTTTTTTATCAATTGGCAAATGTCTAATCATGACATTTGCACCTTTTCATGTTTTCTCCAAGGTTTCTTTTTATTTTCCATTTATCCTTGTTTGGGATTTTGGGTCATTTGGCTTGTCAAATAAGAAGTTTCAGTTTCCTATAATTATGAGTATATCTATTTGAGCTTAGCAAAATGTTTCTGGTACTCACTGCTTAAAGTTGCGTAGTTTCAGTAGATGTCGAAAACAAATTCAATTTTTCGCACATTCACAGAATTTCACTATTTTCAAGGTTTTGATTAACACTGAAATTGATAATGCTAAAGCGCATTTACCTTTCATCGTGGTGTGAGCTACACATTTTATGATATTATATTATATAATTTTATATTATACTACATTATTTGTTCAGGCACAAGAGTCCAAAACATCAAATAAAATGGTATTGATAATGCGTTCTGAAAAGATCGCTAGCAAGAACCAATGTCTAAAATCATACAAAATAGACTAATAGGTTACTGGCTTTTTATTTCTTAATTTATAACCTGTATAGTACATTCCAAAGAGCACTATTAGTCGATTTCGTAACGAAGAATTTGGATTCAATATGAGCTTTACTAAACGATTAAACGTGTAGCGGCTTAGAATAATGCGTACCTTTAAACATGGATCTATCATTCTTCGTTTGTTAACATTCATACCAAATTTACACCCATATTTCTTGAAAATTCTCCAATATTTTTCCTTTATTGGTAGGCTTAACGTATTTAATAATTGAAAATACTTCACATAACTATGATCGAATGTCGCAACTTTATCCTTTCCTTTACTGACCATTAATTGAACACATACAGTAGCAGCGCAATTCTAAAGACCACAAATGGAAACTGCTGAACTAATCTTTCTGATTTGGACGGCTTCACAAAATATTCTTACTAAGCCGGTGACTTATTGCAAGTGTGTGTTTCTATAGAAACGTGCAGACCAATGTTTATGGCGTAAAAGGAAAAATCAATGTAATGAGGCGTAGTTTAGCCGTTCTATCTGCTTCAAACAGTCATACGATACCGTATTACGACCGTCTCAGTTCCCAGATTAATTCCACATTATTCCACACTTGGAAAAGGTCATACGCATGTAACCAGGAACGGAGTGACTCCTTTGCTGCACTGTCTGTCACATTTACCGCTGTCGCTGCCATCGCCACCACTGTTGATTTGTTGCCACAGTTTGTTGTTCGAGTTCCTAATAACTTGTAACTTATTGATGCTGCTGCGTAGAAAACCAGTTTGATGGATGTAGTCAGTCATGTAAATTTGTGAATTTGTAATTACGAATGATTACATATAATACAAAAAATGTTAGGAAATCAAAAGAAAAAAACTAGCCAGCCTTATCTTGATGAGAACACATTGACCTTCTTTGGATTATTTATACTAAAGGTTAAATAAAAAATTAACAGCCCTCTTACAACTGATAATGTAATAAACCTCCGATATTGTTACATAGAAAAAATGAACTCATATTGTAATAAAATTCAGCAATTAATGGAACAACTGACCGAACATCTAAAACATAACGCATAATGTAAGACCCCGAAAACGCATAATGTAATAGCCCGAAGTTTGTCAGCCAATCACTGCTTTGAATGCGATTCATTTTAGGTGTGTAAATTTGTAACTATATTTTATCAAAAGTTTTTAAAGTTTTGGAACTTTCGTAACAGAAATTAAAACGGCAATATGATCATATTTCATGACGAATCATTATCAAAGGTTATCACGAAGTTTTAAGAATGATTTTAACGTAATATCTAAAAAATCAAAATGAGAGAGATAAAATTATTTTATTACATACATGTATAAAAATTTGTACCACGCAACATTAATTTTGCTACTTACTACTACTTACTAAATGTTGGTTAAAATTTTTGTTATATGTGTGTATTTCTTATATATATATGAGAGAGAGAAAGATATACCTTTCCTGCTGTTACAATATGCGTTAAACCTCAGGTTATAATTACATTTTGCATTTAGGAGAACTTTTGGGGATGCGTTTTTTTGTTATTACATTATCCGTTAATTTTATTACATTATCGTTATTACAATAAGCTTTGATTTTTAATACAACGCGCCCTAATTTTTTTGGCATTACAAATGGGGCGTTTACTATTACCAGCTTTAAAACGCTCAACATAGGTCTTCCGCTAGGAGGCAAGATAATATACTGCTCTTTATCAAATACGAAAGTTCTATACCTTTGCTTATATCGATTATAAAAATAATCGGAAATGCATAGGACTAACCTGATGTTGAAAAGTAGCTATTGGCTGAACTGCAATTTGTTTACATATAAACAAAAAGTTGTATTACATGTATTAACTTAAAGGCTTAATAATGAGTAAGCTACAAAGTATAACAATAGAGCAATGTTATAAAGATAATGTTAAGAAGCGCCTTGAATCAACTGCGCTCTCTGACCTAAAGGTCTAACTTGGAAAAGCTAAGATATTAGAATATGTCCTGGGGCGGCACTGCAGAAGCGCATATAAATTCACAAACATTCGTTTCTCAGATGAGTTCAACCAACACCTAGGATATAAATTATTATGGTCACAATACGCAGTAGACGGTTTTTATTTACCTTTCTCGAGGTACTGACGTAGGTGCTTGCTTTATTGGCCCTCACTGAAGTGTGCAATAGTCAACAGCCGTCACCGATGACTAGAAAACCTAGGTGTAATTTTCTGAATTGCGCAAAAATATGTCGGACAGATTTGTTTCACTGTATTGGTGCTTGAGTGCCTTACGTTCGAAAACTTCTACTTTGTGATTTAATCGACATGAGTTTAGCCAGCAGCGTTTTGGTTTTGTTGGTAATAATTCTTGTTGATAATCGGGTGTTGCCACAAGATCAGTGTAGATTTGATTTTACTGTTTCCAAAACTCATTGTCCCATATATGGGGATTTAGTGGTGGGATTTATTGAAATGCAAAGAACAAGAATATCCAAGCTGCAAGAGGATAAAGAAGAACTTCAACTTCTCAATGCTCAACTGTATGAAGAAATCAGAAAACTGCATGAAAGAAACAATGCCACTCAGGCATTCAACCAATACTCACTAACTGATAATTCGGAGTTATTAGAGGCAAGAATATCACAGTTACAAGAAGAGAACAATGATCTTGAAAGGAAAAATATAGAATTAACCACAAAGATTAATGAACTGCACGAGAAAAAGAACAATGTTGCTTTTGCAGCGCCACTTACTGATGTTGATGTAGTTGAACGTAATTTACCAAGGTGTAGAACTGGAGCCAACTACATAAAGTGTTTAGATATAAGGAGTGAAAAAACACTATCGTGTCCAAATGGTTACAAATTTCAAAACCCGGTTGATAAAAACGACAAACACATATCTAAGGCTGTCTGTGTTGATATTGATGAATGTAATCTGGGAAACTACTTGGTAACTGACTGTGAGTGGCGTTGCGAAAACATACCGGGTACTTGGAAATGTACTTGTCCAACGGGATACCATCTTCGGGCAGACGGCCGCAGCTGCGAGGATGTAGACGAGTGTAAGAGTAACCCATGTAAGCCAGATGAAGTCTGCTTCAACAAGTTTGGAGGGTTTTCTTGCGAACGTCATCAGTGTTCTGCTGGATATAAAAAGAGTACCACAAACAATGCCATCTTCTTTCGCTGCAACAGAGATGTAGCTTCAGGACGGTGTGGCGCTGACACTGTATGTGAAAACTCATACACTGTGAACTACATATCATTTCGCTCAGAAGATGAGAATCTTCCACATAAGGGATTCGAATTTTACACCTTTGGTGGCAGGCTTGCGCAGCCGACCTCCCGGCCTACAGATGTTGAAATTATAAAAGTTGACTGTGAAAACTGTTCTGGAAAACTTCGTCCAACAAGTTCAGATTTTACAGCAGTGTTGAAAGGCGCTATTAATGGTGGCGTGTCGGTAAGAAAAGGATTTGACGGACCGCAGACCATACGCTTATATGTTAAAGTAACAATACATTTTCCGAAAGTGGACTACGTTCACGTTCATAGAATCTTAATTGATGTCAGTAGATACAATTTTGCATAAATTTGGTGCGTTAAGTGACTGTGATGACTTGACTGTTTTCGTTTCTTTTTCATTGCCAAATGATGCCACTACTATAATGTTATGCCAGAAATCTTTGCAGCACTTGTGTCGTCATCCATGATAACATTATTATTGAAATAATAGCAGTTAATGTGCCATAAAAAGACGTTTGTTTATTATTATTTCTTTCTAGTTAATAGATGTCATCATTATCAGTACCATGTTACATCAGCATTGTTTAGAGCTCTGATGAAGTTGTCTTTACCATGTTTACGTATAACTGTCACAAAAAAGGTCACGGGCAAGCGGGGTTTCTTGTTTTTTCATTAGGCTGATCCCCTCCTACAGTTTTTGAGCTAGGGTCATAATTTTTGGTATGTGACTAGAAGGGATCGAAATCTTGCGCACGGCTGAATATGGGCCATTTGCGTTTGGGAAACTCTTCAGCTAGATAACCAAAACCGAAATCGGGGAGTCGGGGGCACCAATGTTTCCTGTGTCGAGAAACAGTGGCTTGCAGTATTGCGTTATCTGTTAAAATTTTTGTTATTACGTTATGCATTTTGTGGTGTTACAATAAGCTTTAACTTCGGGTATTGCATTATGCGTTAGTTTTTTATTACACTACCGATTCGTTATTACATTAATTTTTTTCTCTGTATTACAATATTGGGCGTGATGGTCAGGCTAATTATATGATAGGTTATGTATGGGTTCCAAGTATACAATGATATTACTACGAGACTTTTTATTTAGGTAATGTAGGCATAGACATCACACTAGAATGCGCATCAAGGCAGTATGTAAGCGATAGAGAATTTCAAGACGATTTTTTAGCTTTACGTAAGCAAAGGGTTTCTTGTCCTTAAAAGCACAAAAATATCCTCCGCTTACATAAAGCTTAAAAATTCGTCTTGGAATTTTATACCACTTGCATACTGCCTTTTTGCATGCAGGGCTTCCATCGGCTATAACGCTATATAAAACGTGTAAATTTTAACTCCCGCGATGACCGTTAGGCACAGCCATTTTGATGGTAGGTCATTTGAAACAAGTTTAGATAACACTGAGTAAAGTTTTGAAAAATGATCAGAGCATTCGTAGCATACATATTACTAACTAAGTAAAACTTTAAAATACTGTACTTGTCAATAAGATTAAAAATACGTTTTTGGCTAGTGAGTGGCGCACCCTGGATGTGAGTCAACGACATTTTACCATTTGGTGAAAACATTTTAAAATACTAAGAATTTTCTTTTCCAATTTCACAAGTCTTTCAAACAGGTAAGCGTAATGTTAAGTAATATAACTTTGCGTGGAAAGTTTTTTGGGACATAGTCTAAGATTTCCTTTTCTTCCCCTCATTTGTGTTGTGCATATGTGACTCATGTAATGGCGCTGTCGGAACAATGTTGTGGGAGATTTAAAATGAAAACAGACAAAAAACACGAGTACGATATATGCATGAAATTGCCTATAAAGTAACATAATTTCTTAAGGTGACTTTTTTGAAACCTACTTCAGGTACCCTTTTCTTGTCTTTTAAGATCTATCTACTGTTTTAGAATTTAATGACTGGGGAAAAAGAAACGCCAAGTTGATAAGGAAAATAATGTAAAGCGGACAATCATGAAAATTAAACAAAAGTGATGTTATTTTTTCAACAGAAATTTCTGTTAAATTTTACGATTTCCTAAAGCTGACTGTGGTGTGGTATCTCAAAGTTCGCACACTCTAGACAACGGCTTTGCTACTAGTGACGGTCCGATAAGTAAAGCTTTGAGAGCAACTTTCCCATTTCGATTGGTTGTTGTAATTTAATATTTTATTAGGTGCGATATTTCGTGGATATGCCTCTTTCTGGATGCTTTATTTTACGGATACGGAACTTTCATCAATGCAAGGATGTTATGTTTCACGGTGGGTGCTGAATTTTTTATCAACACCTTTACTTAAAGTAAAATTTTTAAATTCTTTATAACAAGAACAATATCCATTTCATAAACAACCCACCATGTAATAAGTCTTATTACATTTTTGTTAAGAAAATTGAACGTTTTTACTGCACACTACTCTACCACTACCCTTTCCCTCCCTTTTTCCCTTCCCCCTCCTCTCTCTCTCTCTCTCTCTCTCTCTCTCTCTCTCTCTCTCTCTCTCTCTCTCTCTCTCTCTCTCTCTCTCTCTCTCTCTCTCTCTCTCTCTCTCTCTCTCTCTCTCTCTCTCTCTCTCTCTCTCTGTATTTGAAGATATAACCTATGATATAATGAAAGTTTATGCGGGGTTGGCTTTTAAACCAGATCGTACTAAATTGGAATTACTTTGTGGTCTTCCACCGTTAGACATTGAACTAAATGTAATTGTGGTTAAATCTTGTCTTAAGACGTTACGTCAGAGCGCTGATGATTTAGTAAAACAACAGATTCTGCGGTATGGTAGTGCACGTCTGACAGGAAGACATATTTATAAAAATATTATGCATACACATGCGCAGACTGGTTACACATGAAGACTGTGAGAAACTTTTTAAAATTTGTCTGGAATGAAAACTTTCGTACTACAGATCTTGAACAAATTCCTGAAAATATGTTAAAGTATACCAAACGTCAAATTATAGATTATGTTTCTTATACCTGGGCAACTAAATATAGGCATGTTATGCAATTTCGAGGAAATAACGTTGAAATACAGAATATAAAAGGTACACCCTTAAATTTGCCTTATTATTATTATTATTATATATTATCTCTCTCTCTCTCTCTCCTTCTCCCCACCATCCATCTCATTCCCGTCCTGAGCCAAATAGATCAATTGGCAGAACATGTGCTCGGTTCAAATGCTGGTTTGGTTCAAATACAAGTTTTTCAGTACTGGTTACAGTTTGGTTTTGGGGGTATAGATGGAACGCCTGTTTTTAATCAATCCCACCACAAAAGAATCCATGCTATTTAGGTAGAGCCCCAGTAGAGTCTGCCTAGGCTCAGCTATTGTCTGTTTCTTTAGTGGGCAGTCGGTTAGTGCCCCTAGCTCGGCCAAGGAACTGATCGAACTTAGCAGCGACTACCATTAATTGGCCCCTATGGTCTGCCCCTGTATGCACGGCCATTACAGATGGTGGCAGGAGCGGTGTGATTGATTTAATCAGGTTTTCTACTCTGTGCGTTTATTTCAAAGATTTAAGTTTAATACAAAGATCTTGGGAAGAAATTTAGCACTCGCACAAGAAAGTAGGTGCGAGAAACTAGGTCACTTTACACTTATATTTCAGTTCTATAACCTTGCGCTGAACGTATAACAGGTTTGGTTGTTATAACTTTGTGCAGTATACAATGATATTACTACGAGACTTTTTATTTAGGTAATGTAGGCATAGACATCATGCTAGAATGCACATCAAGGCAGTATGTAAGGCTGTAAGCGATACAGAATTTCAAGACGATTTTTTAGCTTTAAGTAAGCAAAGGGTTTCTTGTCCTTCAAAGCACAAAAATATCCTCCACTTACATAAAGCTTAAAAATTCGTCTTGGACTTTTATACCACTTGCATACTGCCTTTTTGCATGCAGGGCTTGCATCGGCTATAACGCTATATAAAACGTGTAAATTTTAACTCCCGGGATCACCGTTAGGCACAGCCATTTTGAAGGTAGGTCATTTGAAACAAGGTTAGATAACACTGAGCAAAGTTTTGAAAAATGATCAGAGCATTTGTGGCATACATATTACTAACTAAGTAAAATTTTAAAGTTGCCTGTACTTGTCAATAAGATTAAAAATACGTTTTTGGCTAGTGAGTGGCGCACCCCGGATGTGAGTCAACGACATTTTACCATTTGGTGAAAACATTTTAAAATACTAAGAATTTTCTTTTCCAATTACGCAAGTCTTTCAAACAGGTAAGCGTAATGTTAAGTAATATAACTTTGCGTGCAAAGTTTTTTGGGACATAGTCTAACATTTCCTTTTCTTCCCCTCATTTGTGTTGTGCATATGTGACTCATGTAATGGCGCTGTCGGAACAATATTGTGGGAGATTTAAAATGAAAACAGACAAAAAAGACGAGTACGATGTACGCATGAAATTGCCTATAAAGTAACATAATTTCTTAAGGTGACTTTTTTGAAACCTACTTCAGGTACCCCTTTTCTTGTCTTTTAAGATCTATCTACTGTTTTAAAATTTAATGACTGGGAAAAAGAAACGCCAAGTTGATAAGGAAAATAATGTAAAGCGGACAATCATGAAAATTAAACAAAAGTGATGTTATTTTTTCAACAGAAATTTCTGTTAAATTTTACGATTTCCTAAAGCTGACTGTGGTGTGGTATCTCAAAGTTCGCACACTCTAGACAACGGCTTTGCTACTCGTGACGGTCCGATAAGTAAAGCTTTGAGAGCAACTTTCCCATTTCGATTGGTTGTTGTAATTTAATATTTTATTAGGTGCGATATTTCGTGGATATGCCTCTTTCTGGATGCTTTATTTTACGGATACGGAACTTTCATCAATGCAAGGATGTTATGTTTCACGGTGGGTGCTGAATTTTTTCAACACCTTTACTTAAAGTAAAATTTTCAAATTCTTTATAACAAGAACAATATCCATTTCATAAACAACCCACCGTGTAATAAGTTTTATTACATTTTTGTTAAGAAAATCGAACGTTTTTACTGCACACTACTCTACTACTACCCTTTCCCTCCCTTTTTCCCTCCCCCCTCTCTCTCTCTCTTTCTCTCTCCTTCTCCCCACCATCCATCTCATTCCCGTCCTGAGCCAAATAGATCAATTGGCAGAACATGTGCTCGGTTCAAATGCTGGTTTGGTTCAAATACAAGTTTTTCAGTACGTCCCTGTTCAGTTATTTAGCTGTTAAGCTTCATGTAAGATTCATGCCTTTTAATGCGTGCCTTTTATACACGTCCTCAAATGTGGTGTACTATAAGATTCAACCTGGCCCGACGAATGTGTTACGTTAGTATTCACATAGGTCGTTACCCGTGTCCCATTCAATAATGGCGGTTAACTTTTTAAGGCATTCTACTAGAATTTGCACATCGCTGACAACTACAAAGCGAACACCAGATAGCAGCACGAGCTTATATGAGTAATTATAGAACTACAACATGTTTTAGAACGATGTCAGTGCAAAAATGTGACATGAGACCAGCCAATAAATCTCTAGCAAACAGGAAATTTAGATTACAATGTTATTTTTGATTGACATAATACTGCTAATATAGTATAGTACTATGTTTTGTGCGTAGACCATAATATAGAAACTTGTGTTAAATTTAGAGACTAAAGATGTTTCTAATTTTCACATTCTATGGATTCGCTCATTCATTTACCATTTTTTGACATTTTAGCAACAACAACTAGTATATTATTCAGTATATTCAATAATTTTGCGTAAAACATAACTAGGATAATGTAAGAAAATTATTTCCAAGGAGACATCATCTAAGTGGCCAATATTTCCGATTCTAGCGAAAATTTACACTGGCATGCGTGACGTATGACGTCTCTTTCGCCAAATAATTTTCTCATGTTAAAGAAAGTAGCATTAAGATAATGGAAATTGGAGGCAGACGGAATCTCAATTCCATATTATAGTTTCACTTCAAACTGTTGACTCTCTCTAATTACTTTTATCTCCGACCTTCCCCTCCATCTCTTTCAGTCTCTCTCTTAATTGCTCTTTGTATTTTCTCTCCATCTCGCCTTCTTCCGTTCTCTCTCTCTCTCTCTCTCTCTCTCTCTCTCTCTCTCCCTCCCCCCCTCTCTCTTCCTCTCTCTCTCTCTCTCTCTCTCTCTCTCTCTCCCTCTCGCTCTCTTTTTCTCACTAAGTCTATTTCTCTCTTTAACTACCAGGTGATAGATGTACTGATAGCAGGGTTATTAAACCGGTGCTCGCTTGAGCGTAATTGTGACTTTTAAATGCCACTAATAATGCAAATAAACATAATAACAATAATAAACATCTTGTATTTTTTCCCAAGCTGCGTATGTTTGAAACATGAATTTTTGTTGGAGACTTCTTATTTGTTGGAGTATAATTACATTGTCTTTTGGAGAAGACCTAAAATCTTAATGATGAATTTACCTATGAAACGTTTAATTTAATAAATTTTATTAAAATAACGAATTTTAATAAGAAGTGGCTGGTGCATGAAAGTGTTTGGGAAAATTAAAATAAACTAATTACTAATGATGGGTAGTAGAGATTTATTTTTACATGCGACCCACATGTCAAAAGATCACGCAGCTTATTTTTTTCGTTAGGCCGGATCTTCTCCTACAGTTTTTGAACCACGGCCACAAGTTAGTATACGATTAAGTCGGATCTAGATTTTGCGCATGGCTGACTGTGGGTCATTTGCGTATGGGAAAATTTTCTGTTAGAGGACCAAAGCCGAAGTCGATCGATCAATCATCCAGTGTCGAGCAATATTGGCTTGTAGTACGTCAAATGAAAAGACTTGATGAAGCTATCGATCTGTCTATACCTATTTACCAAACAAATTAACTAACTGATCAGCCAATGAACCAACTAGCTGGCTGACTGACTGACCAGTCAAACAACAAGCCAGACAAACAATTATCTCTCAAAAACATCTTTCAGTCTGAAATTGCGATCGATTGTATAACAGACACACACAATTGAAGTTTACGGTGTAGGCCATTGCGCCAGACCTCATTATTAAAAGTTTAAGACACATCAAAGGTATTAAAATGGTGCTGCTTAAGCGTTCTAAAGTCATACTACACTCATGTTCTTGGTGAAAAGGCCAACCGATGACACATTACCAGAGACGCGAAAAGAGTGATACCACCTGCATATTTGGCAGAAGTTAATCACTTTACAAGAAACAGAGGAGCTGCTTATCTAGTTTGGTTTCACAGATTTTACTGAAAAGTTTCCATGGGCTGCAATTCGAGGAATCAGGATTCTCTCTGCGGCTTCTTCTCCACAAATAAGCCAAGCTGAGTGCACAGAAGGCAGTTCAAGGTTGTAAACAATTGTTTGCTTAATACCATGATCTTTGATTTTAGAATTTTTGGTAAAACGGTGGGCAGCCAACCCGAGTTCAGCGCTAATGGACAATATAAAGTAGATCATGCACGGCTTTGCTGAACAAAGAAAGAATAGCAGAATTACTAGGGAATAGGGCTGTATTTACCAATGCGCATTATCCAGATTGACATTGCAGTCTCATGCTACTTTTGTATCCTAAATTACAGCCTAAAATAGGATAGATCAAATTCATTTAAGGGCTATAAAAATTTTAGGTCCGTGATAGTAACAAATACTGCATGGCAGCATGGAACATGTAACCAAATGAATCCAACATTCTGACTAGGTTTACGTGTAGTACAGGCGATTGATAAAAAAGATGAAAACATAACCTTACGTCAGAAACTGGTACAACTTTTTCTCTGGCCTTTATGAAAAACGTCCCAGCGGCGCTTGTTTTCTTACAACATCTTATAGCCTGAGTCTTTACATGTAAAATTCAAGCAAGCCGAAAGGAAAAATGTGCACGCAATCTGGCTCAACCAAAGATCACGGTGATGGACGAAGAGGTGAAGTACCTGCTACCCAATTACCAGTGCCTAAATTAGAACGAGTTATGAAAATTTATACTAAGCTTTTTATAAAAGTATTTTATAACTACAACCTAATAATTATTATATTTTCGAAAAACAAGGAGCCTCACTACCTGATTTAAAATGCGTGAAATTGATTTGCAGGTGCATGATGCTTGCTAAAATGCATGAGGGCTAAAAGCTTTGAAATTTGAACTATAGATCGATTCTGATTCTGCCCTGTTTACTTAGCACATTTCAATTTTTTTTGTATAAACCCGTACTGTCTTTAAGTTAAGTGTAAACTCTTTCAAAGCATCAGCCAAATCAAATATACGAAAGAGCCAGCTTCAATGGATAAACAACAACCACAAAAGACGAGATTACGATTCCTTTTCGCACGATTTGGTGATATAGGGTAGGTTTCACTTTTTTTAATAAGGGTGCCCTAATCTTTGATAAATACTTTCAACGTTTGTTTGTAGCAAATTTTTCAACTGTAAATATACAAAAACAAGAGCAGTCATTGCACTGATAAAGTACACTTTTACCAGAATTCAAAGTCCTTTTCGAAATTTTAATTTGTCCATCTTAGCCACCCTTGTAAAGTTATGACTACCGAAAATTGTCACAAGCTATAAGCTTATAATGTCATGCTTTCAATAGCTGTAAAGTTTCTGATTTGGTTCTCTGATTTTGTGCAAGTCATGAACAATAGTAACTATTCTTTTCTATTGTTCGGTTTATGAAGATGTCCTGTGCGCATGGCGAATCATTGGCGCCATTCCTAAGTGGATCAGATTTTGGGGTCTTTGGACCTACAACCGGTTTCCAGACGGCTTGGGTCATTTATGGGTAAATTCCGAACAATTTTGGCATTCTATGCGAAGGGAACCGAGAGAAGCTATTAACTAAACCGGTTTTAATCCAAATCTTCCTGAGAGAGCAGGCAAGGCTGCTGGCCCCCAGAGGAAAGGCGCGTTTTTCTAACCACTTAAGTTTCAAGGTGAAACGGCGAGTCCGCCCCACCGAGACCTTCTCCACCTGTATGCACCGTAACCCGGGCTTAGATTAGTTTATTAGAATAATATAATAGATATGAATGATTTTTGTGACAATAAAAATAACTAAACTGTATAGTCAACTGCTGACTATTGTTATGACGTGGCAAATCCCGTCAATGACTGTCATATAATGGCTGTGTTCTGCATCTAAATAGTTTACGCTATTGTTGGGATGGGTGATTATTACCCACCTGCCTGCGAACACAGCCTACAGCTAGTAGGACGTCCGATCCTTGGCGTTTTGCCAAAAATAGTGTCGTCTTTTGAATTTCATCAATTCTTGTACATTTTTATTGTTAGTTGGAAAAAGTTAGACTAATTAAGTAGTAAACAGATTGTTCTCGTTTCCACGAATTTATTTATAAGTATAAGATTTGGCTGATTACACATTATGGCCATTACTCAGCATAATAAACGCAAATCGAAATGTTAATCACAGAATGTTTTGAAAACTAACCTTAGTAACAACACATTGAAGACCAAAGTAACTATGAATTTTATTTAAAATACACATTTGACTTATTTTGTTTTGTCCGCTTTATAATGTTGCAGCTATCAGATTTTTGAATTTTATGATCATGGGCGGATTAACGGTATCATGGCCTAAAGCTGTCAAGAAACAGGAGCCTAAAAGTATGCATTACAATCCTGGTAACATTTTAAAATTGTTGTAGACACGCCTATTTGGAATTGGGTATAATAAGTGATTGTCAAAAACGCACTTACTAACTCTGCATAATAGCCTTGTGTTGCTTTATTTAACGTGTTGTATTAACTTATGGGGTTCGATTTATTATACAAAAGTATCACCCTTAAATGCATTACAACGAGAGTCTTTAAGTTTAATTTATAGTCTATCTAAACGAGCGGAAATGCCATTTACATAATATCGTGAATGCGGTATACTGTTGGTGCGACTTAAACGACTTAAAAGCGACTTAAACTAACTAGCTTTAGCTATCTACATGTATAAAACGAATAACAGGCTTTTCTAAAAATTTTTGCTAATTCTATAATTCTAGCACAAAAAGTTCATAACACTCGTTTTAATACATACAGCATTCCATTTTGGAAAACCAGCTTCGCCAAACATTTATTACCTTTCATGTTGGAATATGTAGACATCACTACAAAACAAAGTGTTAGTATAAACAGATTTCAAAAAAACCAACATCTTTAATACGTAATTTATTACATTATTACACCTAATTAGATGGTCACAAAATATAGCCAAAAGGTCAAACTTGGGCATTCCGATTGTCCATTTTCATCGACCTTCGCAGGAATGGTCTGCGCTCTTGATTTATCATTTAATCTTGAACAAATGTATATTCTTATTTTGTATAATTGTCTCTTTATTTGTATTTTTATTTCCATTTCATCATGTCGTCATCTTTCATCCATCATCATTAATGCTCACCCTCACTTACTTGTTCACATCCTTACCACTCATTTTCTTTATTTAAACGTATCCTATTGCTCGAAATTTTACAGTCACGGCATTTTTACAAGCTTGGCTTCTTTAACGCCCTGCAACATAAATCAGTTAAGTTGGAGTATCTAATTATTATTTTTTTCAAAATTTTCTTTTTAGTATGTATCTTACTCTTTGTTACCCATTGAATTATTGAAAGCATTTTGTTTCTTTTAATGTATTCATTGCATTTGTGTTAATGCGAAATAAACAATCATGAAATCTTGAATCTTGATTGCAGAGTACATTTGAAAGTAATTCTTTGGCCCTTTTTGTTGGCTTAATGTCAAAGGCACAGGCCACCACTGTAATAGTTTTGTTTTTAAGTCATTAGCATAGGCATTGCTTAAAATTTATTTTGAAAATGTAGCCTTAAGTCTGTATTAAAAATACAAAAGAATTTATTTCAGAGATCAAATTTCTATTCCGATTTAATCTGTCATCGTTTTTTTGTTCAGGTTTGTTGTCAATCTCTGGGCTCGAGTGCCTACTCTAGTCTGTGGGCCTAGGGCTACAGCCTTAATAGCCTATTGGTTAATCAGCAACAGTTTATGATTGCAGCGAAAGCTTAAGCCAGTTTTCTTGGCCTTAACTACATAAAGTGAGGTTACATGCCTTTTCAAGTTTTCCTTAAACAGGGGAGTCAAGCATTAAAATGAAATTTATTAATCGATTGAAATTCATGAAAATCTAGTTACTGTGCGTTTCTAAATTAAAAAGTCTCCGTTGTTATTATATAGAATTCGGCTAACTTATTAAGTTTTGTATGTTACTGAAATAGCAAATTAGCATAACAACAGTAAAATTATGAATATCAACAAAGTTAATCAACAAATTGCGTGAATTGTTGCACATAATTATGACACGCTGTTACTTCGTCCATAATCATATTGAAAAGAAATTAGATTATGCGTAAGGTGTTTAGTAACCAGGGCCGGACTTAGACCTTGGGGGCTTGGGGCACTTCAAGATGGGGTGACACTCAACATAAAAATTACATGGCTAATGAGAAATGAACTAAAATGAATGATAAATCGCATTTCTTCGAAAAAATAGGTTAGCTATGTTTTCTTCTTTTATACTGCTGTATAAGCTATTATTGTAATCACTTCAAATAACAGCAGAGCCAAAAATATTAAAGTTCAGTTTAGGCCTACATGTTTCTATTCACGATCAGTAAAAAAAGTTTAAAATGAATCACACTTGATAAAAATGCGTAACAGTATACCCTACAGCAAGTCGAGAACAGGTTCCTGGTATAAGAACGCTTCTGAAGACATTAGTCAATTTTTTAGCCTGGGGCCCCTCTGGCAGGGAGTTGGGGCAAAGGCCCCTTAAGCCCCCTAAATATCCTACCCTGTTTGTGACAATTTTCGTTCCTTTGTAATTGTAACTTTGGGGAGTTCAAGTTCAATTAGATTTCATACATTTGTTTATCGTGATAAGTTAAATCGATTTGAAATTTGACTAATATTTAAGGAAATTAGTCAAATTACCCCGAATTAACTGAAAAGTTAGGCTACTTTAAAGGGACGTTACAAAGCATGCATCGAGTGCAAGTGATAGGGTCAAGTTCGGGTGAGAACGATGATGGATGCTAGTCTTAGTAATCTACGCTCTACAGTAGACCAGCATGGACGTCAGGTTGCTTCTTCACGCTAGTTGGACATTTTAAAATTCGAAGCGTTTGTGATGCAAATATCCGTGACCTGCTTCGCTGCTATTCCGCGGGTAAAAGTCATCGTGGACATGCGCAGTGGCGTCATTTCATTCTTTGAACAGGCACGGTTTCAACTGACTGCATTTGGGCGCTATTCTGTTTGGTAGCCTGTTTGGTGAGATAAGATAGGTGTGGCAGGCAGCTTTTGGACGAAGATTCTTGAAACGATGCGCGCATTTTTTTCGTTTTCTCTGAGGTTTTAATCTATTCTATTACCGCGTTGAAAATACAGCGAGAACTGCTTTTAGAACCTTCTGAAATCAACATTTTCGGTTGTTTGCAGTTATCGGAAGTTTACCGAACGCAAGACATCTCAATCGTCTGCATAGTTATCAAGTCATGAAGGAATTTCGTGTATTTTCGCAACGTTGGCGGCGTTCCAAGTTTGTAGGAGCAACAAGTATATATGAGCTGCATGGCGTTTGAACACGTACATCAACTACGACCCGGATTTTTTCCAAACTTCTGCATCACACAACCGTGACAAGATTTACTGTTGATGTGTGTGCTTCTGAGTCCATGTGTTTGAATAATCATGACTAGATCCACACTCATCAATGGTGAGAAAATGATCGACCCCACTGTTTCAGTCGAATATAAAAAGAAGAGAGCCGGAACATTGCCAGATGACTGCTAGTTTAATGGACTCAGTTACTGTTCTAACAATTAAAATGTATTAGTTCTGGTGCATGTTTACCGATTGCATAATAGTGGTTTTCGCTGCTTTCAGGAAGGTAATGCTTGTAGCAAGGTAGATATAGTTTGTGTGCATATAGTTTTCTAATAAAGTTAAATTGTGCTGTTTATTAATGTTGTGTGCGAAATTATTTCTCTTGGCACGTCGAATTGTATTCTGTGTACATTTGTGTTCTGTCATTAGGTGGCTTAATAGGCTTGCTTATACGGGGTAGCTTGTGTTATATATACACATAACCTTATAGTTTCGCATATATAGGACCTATCTAGCCTAGAACCACTATGTAATTCTCAGCCAGACTCCCATGTATGTTTGCTGAGAAAATTCGGTGTTTACTTGCAACGTTCTAAGTTAAATGTGTCATTTATATTTGTAGAATTACGTGGTATATAGGATGTGTTTCCATTTATAATTACTGTTTTTGCTAAATGTAGACTTAATACAGAATGTAGACTAGAACGGAATTCATTTCATCTTTTATGAAGTTTTAGTGTTGTGCACTGTTTGGTGTAAAAAATTAAGTACTGCACTTAGAAGCGAATGCCATTATGTCACTACAACAGTATGAAATATGTATAAATAATGTATAGATATCATTAATATGTTTATGCTTGTAGATCTTATAAAAAGCAATGATTATTGTAGCCTTCACTGTTTGAATTCGTATTCTCAAGTTACAAATCATTGCCCAAGTTAAGCCCGAATCCCGTGTACTTAGGGCATTGTCGTCTGAGTAATTTGTATTTACAGTAGTTTTTATTTTACAACTTTATAACACTCAGAAACGTTCTCGATGAAATTATATTTCACAAGAAACATGCGGCGAAGCAAAGCTGAACTAAGTGGACTTTGCTGGTAAACAGTGTTGTGCAAAGTGTATATAAACTTATACAAGGTTATTGAAAAGCTCTATGCCAGAGTTCAAAAGTAAGGCACTAGCCTGCTTTATACAATAGGCTTTGTGTTGTTTAATTTCGTGGTTCTACTGTCAATTGCTTCTTCCAACCAAAAACAATCAAACAACGGAGTTGTGTGTGTTAAAAATAATTATTCGTTAAATCTTTCGGGATTTTTCCCATCTTCCGGATAAAAACATTACTAAAAAACAGATATTTTAACACTACAAATTTTCTTGTTTTTCAGCAATGTTTATTGTGATCCTGAAAACAGGATACAGCTCGATATATTAATAAAAAATCAACGAATTTTTAACAACCAAACTTCGTTGCTTGATTATTTTGGTGGGAAGAAGCAAACCAAGCAATTGACAATATAATTCCTAAGTTACCATTTATCCCAATTCCGCAGACCAATGGAGTTTACATCAGTCAAGATTACATTGCATCAGCCATTAACAATGTAGTCGAGTTTGTGCCTTCGAGGCCCCTTCATTCCAAAAACATTCGATGCCGAACACGGAACTGCAATTCTACTTAACACTACTGCAAAATTAAATGAGAACTTATTTCACGGTTTCAGCAATATTGAGCAGACATAAATAAGCCGCATAATATATGTGACTTCAAGAGAGGTAAAGGTAGCAGTAACCCAACAAACATTAGTCATTACTATGACAGTGATTTACCAATTTTTTTTAATTTTTAATGTTTGACAGGATTAATTTTATCAAAAGTTGCGCCACTATTTTACAAGTTTCACTTATTGTATGCGCCAATGTGAAGTGAAAACAAAAGCTTTTTATCAAAAGCCGAGAGCATCATTAATTGTTATGGTAATCTATGACAGGCCTACATTATTGCTAAATAATGTCTAATGCTAAGCGTGACTGTTTATGTAAGTCTATGTATTACATACAATACATGCATGCTATGCTGTTGTTAAAACGTTCATTTTGCAACTTGTACAAATTCGTAACTTACACCGGATGACTTTATTTTCCTTCAAATAGTCTCTCTAAGTTAGATATAAAGCCTTACTCCACTGTATTTGCTTCCTACTCTGGAGGACAGATATTTGGAACTAATCCGCTTTTTGGCCTATTGAAGCCCAGTGTCTGTACATCTAGACTGACTTAGTTATTTATCACCTGTGAATTTGCGGATTTTATAGCTACTGCTGCGCAGAAGAGTTACCTATTACTATGAGGTCAACAGAAAAAGAACTGGTGTTCCTCATCAGAAACTGAAGCCAGGCATTGAATGACCTCATGAAACTGGTTAGACGTGCACTTGTTGCGGGGTCATCCGGTGGTGCAATATTTTTATTTAGCAAGCCTGTCCTGAACACTAAATGTTCTGGGTTCAGTTCCTAGGGCGGTGTCGTATACAATGCGTATATTAATGCAGTCTGTATCTTAAAGTACGTGGCTTTGCACGCTTTCCACCAAAACTTCAAGATCAATGTCTCTGCACTTATTTTAATTCAAGAATACAGATCATACTACATGCGAATTGTTACTTAAATTTACATCCAATTAAAAAAGCCAGAACACATAATTTAACTGTAACAAGCAGAATCTTGATATAAAGCACTGCACTGACGTAACAAATGAAGTGGGGCGACCATATAAGGTTTGTGATTACATGGGGAAAATGACTATTATTATTATTACTATTATACTGCTATAAAAGTATTACTATTATATATTTTTTAAAAAATTCATCATTCGATTACTCGAAACTAATACAAAATAAAAATACGCCGGCTTGTGTAAGTCTGTAATGTACAAAAAGAAGGTTTCAAAGCACAAGAAAACACTCTTCATAAAGTTGAAAAGTTTGTCATGAAAATTTTTATCACTTGGCCTACATGCTGTCTTATTGGATACAGGGCTTACGTTAATAGTAGCGCTGTATACATCTTGTAGATTTAAACTTCGATGACCGTTAGGCGCAGCCATTTTAACGGCAAGTCGTTGAAATAAGTTTAAATTACATTGCGCAGAGTCTGAAAAATAATCACAACATTAGTAGCACACCCTTAGTAGTTGCTCAGATTAATTGAGCAAAAGTATAAATTACTTCATGTTATCAATAAGAGGAGTAATGTACTTTTTTGGTGAATCAGTTGTTCACACTAGATGACTTTACCAGGTGTCACGAATATTTTAAATTAATATTTTTTTCCAGTTACAATAAGTCTTTCAACCAGCTAAGCGTGATGCTAAGTATGGAAAGTTTTTTGAGACGTATTTTAAAATTACCTTTCCTTCCCTTTTATATGAACGCTATTGGCGGGAAATATGTTTGACTTCGGCAGCTCACATAAAACTGACAGACGAGCTTTATAGCCTTCGCACCTGTTCAACAGACAGCACAGGTGCTCGAAATGACAGAATTTTGTGACACCCATTGTTGTTTACTATAATAGTCTGACAGTTGTAAAGAAAGGTGATGGCTTTTGGATTGTTTTTTCGACCAAATCGTTTCGCTTTCTACTTTGGACCAACTAAAAATTAAAATGAAAAACTGTTGCCTGTGAACATAAGTTCACTAAATTTACCGAAAATAATAAAGAACTGTTGTTAATACCATGTAGAACGTAAACTTAATTATTCGAATGTAAATACACTTTTAACTAAAAAAGTACATAAAATTAATCAAGCACATGGTTATAGTTCCATTGCTCAGAATCTTTGTGTCAAGCAACACCTTAAAACCATATCTAAACCTTCTGTTAAGATAATATGATATACAGGCATTTTCGGAGGTTATGAGAAAACGTATTTTGACTTTTAGTTTAAAAATGTAACATTTGTGAGTTAATTCCATCGTTACTGACTCTTCAAATTAAGATTATAAATGATTGATTGCCCAAGGATTGTTTCAGGTTCTAAATTAATTATAAAAAATTAATCTAATTAGTTAGTAATTATTAAATGATTAAATTAATATTTGACTAAATATGGCCTTTCATGATCACTGTATTGGATGAGTATTTGTGATCCAAAGGTACATTGACAAACATGTACTTAAAAAATGTATAAAGTATACACTTAATAATAGCGCGTACTATTATTAACTTTAAAATTATTAAAAGTTAAAAACAATTCGCTGTGCAATTATAAACAAACACTTTAATTGTAGCCAGTAAAAATAGGTGGTGCACTTTTTGAATATTAAAATCTTAAATTTAGAATTTTACATTAGAATTGTCTTGGCTGTCTGTTCTGAAAATAAGCAGCTTTTGCCCTGAAAACGTACAATTCATTTACCTTGGGAGGCAACCCCAAACTTCCGTCTCGCACACTAGTGGTAGCAACCACTGTGACTTTACACTAGGATTATACGAATTCTCTTCTTTCTATTAATGCAGACGCATTGAAAATATTTTTACTAACTATTAACATTTTGCGCAAAAAATAATTTTCAATCAGAATTTGTTAACCTTTACGTTTTTTTACCGTTGATCTAGGCTGCGCCTTTACACACATTTTCATTTTGATACATGTAGTCTTAACGCTGTGAAAAGAGAAATGCAGACAAATAGTAAAGAAATGTCGCACAGGTGATGATGAAGGGAAAAATAAAAATGGACAACTCAGATAATAATACATAAAATAATTCACATCATCACATGCTCTTTGATGTGCCCTACAAGCCTTCTCTACAATTAGGAATCTATGTGTTCACTCCAACATTGCTACGCAATTAAAAGTAGTTGTACTTTGTAACATGTTCTAGATAGTTGTACGTTAGAAACAGGCATCAAGCTCCTACGATTTAAACACATTTGGTGCATGAAAAGTCACGAGTCAAGACACGGACTCACGCTGGATGTTCAAGTCAAAAACGTGAATGCGTGGGTGACAGCGAGTCAGTGACCCACTGTAGTCGATCTTGTGACAATTGACTGAACCTACATCCTACAGCTATAACTTTACCTTTACCTGTACCTTATACTCGCTTAGGCAGAATACAATATAAATTCCGTACATACATTCCTGCCCAACCTTCAAAGCTTCATAAGATAATGAAGCAAGATATGGGTTGGTTTATGGTGTTTGTTCTGTACGCCGAACGATGAACTTTGCGGAACGTAGTTACATACTTCAGGTGCTGCCCGAGCTGTAGCTATCCGCTCAAAAACTTGTTTTGCCAGTTATTGCATTACGATGTTGATTTTCGTTTAAGCGTTTAATAAGTTTGATTAAACAAAACGTTTAATTTGTTATAGCTTTAAACTTTAAAGGAACACAGTTTCTTACTCTAAACTATCATTTTGCATAGACACACACGCACACACACACACACACACGGTAAAACATTAAATAAAGGCCACTAGATAATAAAGCTTTTGACGCAGGTTTTATTAATTCAGTAGTAGTTAGAACTTTTGTAAATGGCGGCACAAGAATTGTGTATGCATGTATGTAGGCTAGATAGTAAAACCAGTGCTGTTGTAAATTAGGCAACTCATTGACAAGAAAGATAAAACATCAGAGGTGTTAATTATTTCTTTAAAGAATAAAATCATTAAATTTTGGGAGCAAGAAAAAAGTAGACAGCTGTCACAGTGTGTGGTTAATGACAGAAACTGAGAAATGCCGAGTCCTAGTCAGTTAATGGATAGTTCAACGCTCATTCTGGGATGTTGCATTTGTCACTACAGATTCTTGCTCTTCACAACGTTTGAGGAGGAGACAATGGCATCTGAAAGTGCTGAGACACCTCTGCCAATTCATTGTCATCTTACATAATTAGCTTTGACAATATGTTAAATTCCAGTTCCACCACAATCCACATTAAGTAGTTCCTGCCAGCTCTGGCACTGAATGTTAGATCCCGTCAAAAGCAGGTGGTGTAACAGCACACTTAAACACCATAACTTTCACAGCCAATAATTATTACATTTCACTGGGAGAGCTGTAAAATTGAATTTATGATTTATTATATTTGTGCATAAAATTCCTGTTTTTATTACCTGTAAAATTTAGCGATAAACTGACGCTAATATAATACTTAACAGCAATTCAATAAAAAACAATATTTATTAAAGTACTAAACATTACAGACTAGTATAGACTAGACAAAATATTTGTAGAACACTATTCGCAGTATAACTTACCCAACAATAAGGCATATTGTAAAGAGGAGCCACTTTCAGATTACACAGTGCACTAAAGCATGTGGGACCACCTATTTCCAAAAAATATCAAAGCAATTTAAGCTCGTGCCCTCTTAAGTTACAGCAATATGCCCTTGGATTGACATAGACTTAACAGCTTTTAGCAGGTTAGAAAAACCATTAAAAATAAGATCATGGTTCGATTCCATTTGTTCTAAATTTTAGAATTTCTGATTTAGTTTTTTTGGCATATAATCATTATCCAAATCATCATTAATTAATAATGTCTAGAGATTTCTTAGGCCGATAAAACATTTTTTAAGATGCATGAGTTACGGTGAGAATTGTAGTTCAATAATTATAAAAAACGGAAGCATAAAAAATTTTAAGAGTTGGGTATTTACACAAGTTCACCGTACTTCACTGATAAAGGATTCAGTTAAAAAATAACAGCTGCTTTTAACTGCAATATGGAAATTGGAATGCAGTACAAAAATTACAATTTTTGACTATGTGCAGCACTAAAATGACTAGTTATTTTTAAACCTTCAACTTTTATCTTTTCTATTTTAAGTCACTACTGCTTTAGAATTAAAACCCTGGCAAAAATATGAGTTGGTAAATTAATTATTATGCAACATACGACATTGAGTAGTCTACATAACACAACACAACAAAAATGAGATCACAGTGTTTATGGAATCGTTTTCCACCTCACACAGAAAACAAAGGTTGAGCAAGCTTACTTCCAGACTAAAAAGACTAAAAATGAAATATGAGTAAGGAAAACTCATCAAACAAACAATGATAAATGCATATTAAGACAATACATGATTGGAATAAACAATTTTTCTTCACAACTATAATACACATAACAAAGACGATCATAAATTTATTAAGATCTAGGCACATGTAGTCTTCTCATGATTAAGGAGATGATGGGGGAATATTTGGCAGTTATCATACCATGCTATCACAATTGCACAACGTCAAGCCGCACTTACGATTTACAGTTTGATTGGAGCTTTGCCAGGTAGACATGAATGGACGGTAAAAACTATGATAAGTCATTCAGCAGGTGGTAAATTTATTGCTGATAACTTGAGCTAAATTATGAGATGGCAGTTAATTTCTGACAAGTATGACCAAATAATGGAACCTGACATATATGGCTGTCAGAACTCAGAACAGTCAGTTTAATTACTTGAATTATTAGTTATTTATCCTGCTGTGGTTGTTATGTGGGTGGACTGGTTTCTAGGCTTGTACTTTTAAGTTACCAAAAATGCGAATCATTAGCAAAAATGGTAAACAGCACTTGTGAGTCAACTGTAAGTACACATATAAGAGACAAAGAGCACCAGATATCAGTTTCTGTTGCAAAATTGAACAGCTTGGTCACAGACTCATCAATAACCAAAATCAGATAACATTTGTTGTTGATTAATTGCCTCAACATCAAAAACTGTCGCTGACCATTTTGATCTATCAAAGCAGTACTGCACATTAAGCAAGTCATGAGCATCATTAATGTATCTCCATATCATAACAGAAAACTTTCTTTAGGCAAAATAACAATACTGATAATGACATTTTACACTGCTTCCTATAGATGTCACCTTTCCCAGTATTATCCATCTGCAGTCCCTGCAGGAGTATTCCAACACTAAATAAAATGTTTATCTTTGGCAGCAGCAGTTGCAGCTTTCACGCTCATACTTCTACTCAGATTCTTCATACTTTCTGCCAATCGCTCAAACTCCTCCCACTTTTGACTCTGTAGAGATCTGTGCATATGACTATCCTCTTCTAGAGAGTTGATGCGAGTCTGCATTGAATGTAACTCTGCTTTCAGGCGTAAGATGTGATCATCTTTTTGCCTTAACTATGAACAAATAAGTCAACAAATTTTGTTAGCACTTAATAGCACATACAAAAAAACATATTAGCTTATAAAATGACAGTATTTAGTCAGATACGCTAAGATAGAAGGATATGATAAACAAGTTAAATGTCTATTACAAAGAACCGATGCACATACCAACATATTTCAAAACAGTTGACAAAAATACAATTGAGAATTCTGATATTCATTTAAATCATGGAATATTCCAATACGCATGCAGTGCAAGTTTGAAAAGTGAAGCAAGGTTTTAATAAGCACACTTACCTTTTCTTGTAATTCTGACACGTGGTCACTTAAAACTGCTTTGTCTTTTTTTACGCGTTCAACCTCTTTTTCAGCTACCATTCGACGGTTCTCTATGTCACTGAGCTTACTTTTTAAGGATGACTGCTTTACGGTTTGACTACTGCTCAATTGTTCCAGTTTGGAAACCTGAACAAATGCACAAACATTCATTTGATGATAATTGATAATACAATCTAAATGAGAATGTAGGAAAAAGTACGACCGAATTTTAGAAAAAACTGAAATCAGTTTAAATAAAATGGTCATTTTATCAGCAACAAAACAGTATTAGGAAAATCAGGAAAATAAACACCATAATGCAAACACATAAAGGCGCCGCTTAATAGACTCACTTTGGTATGGATGTGTTTTGACCCAATTAACCGACTGATTCAATTAGCCGATGGGTGCAGCATATTACTACTGTAGAAGTATGAGTTATCACTGTTCAGCTTAGTATGCACTACAAGGCTTTAAAGGAAAACCGGATGATTGTGTAAACACAAGTTCAGAATAAAGAATGCTCTAAAATATTGAAAACTACAATAGCTTATTTTAAATCAAAGCTTAGTTTAAATAATAATTACCTTGGATACTCAAATTTCGTTAAACTTTCAAACCTACGCGCGGCTCAGTGAATCTACTAAGATTGGCAGCGGCGCCTTTTTGTCACGTGCGCGTGGTTGACAAATAGAAGGCGGTACCATGATAACCATGATCATGAACTGCTGTGTTAGTTTCATGACATCATATGATGTAAAGCGTATTTTTTGTGACATCATGAGTTTAAACAATACTGTAACACACGCAAGCGAAGATGCCTGTCATTGAACAAACTGTGGTTATTTTCTGACGCAAGCAATAGCTGTGTTCGGTTGCCATTAATTAACTTTCTAAGCTAATTATTCAAATATAAGGAACAATTGTTAACTTTTATAGGCAAGAAAATGTATATTTTGGACAGTAAATTAAAATGAGATTGAGTCTAGACAATCGTCTGGTCTTCCTTTGAATGAATTTTCGAAAAGAAATAATGTCAAAATTATTATGTGCAATTATTTAAAAATGCTAATTCATATAAGTGAATTAAAACAAAACAAGAAAATAAAAAAATCTGATTATTATCACTAAAAATTACAAAAATTCATGTAAGCTCAGTTGCGGATTTTTGCAGATTTTGTGAAGGCTGCAGATTTTTGAAAGTGAATCTATATAAAATGTTTTGCAAAGTTATTTATTGTTATAGATACTTCTTAAGTCTCTTTATTTAATACACATAAAGAAGGCTTTACCTCTCCAATAAATCTCTCACTTTTTGCTCGCTCTTCATCCAGCAACAATGAAAGATGAGTAATTTTGTCTTGGAGTTCTTTTTCCTTGTCCCTCAGTGTGACTAGCTCCGAAATCTCGGCAGTGCGTTTGATTTCCTGCTTCTCTTTCAAAGCTCGTTCCTAAGACAATGTGGTATTCTAATCATTTCTGAACTTTTGAAACATATACAGGATATATATTGCAGAGTTTACAATGTCAAAGTGTCAATGACAAGTTGTTAATCAAAATGTTTGCTATGTGTCCTCTACTAAGCTAATTACAACGACCAACTTAAAATAACAAGCAATATAAGATATACTGGTTAAACCATACAGGAAGGTTAATTGTGAACAAACAGAGGACTTCTACCCAGGATGTAATTCAGGCTTGTTCAGGTTTGTGTCAACTATGTCAAATCATAGCCAGTTAACCAAAATTCTTCAAAATGAGGAAAGGGTTATGACAGAGTTGGTAGACTGGACAGATGTGTGCAATTCACTTAAATGGTGTGTAGCCGCCATGGTTTATACTCGCCCTGGGTGGCATCACCAATAAAAACCTTGAATTTTGCCCCACAGAATGAAAAATACATATACATATACATATACATATATATATATATATATATATACACACATATATATATATATATATATATATATATATATATATACACAATCAAATGTAGCTGAGATACCTCTGCTGATTCAACGGCTCATCTTACAGGAACAGCCAGGTTCCGAGCACGCCATATATATCATGTTGCACGACTCACCTTTGAATACTGAATTCTGTCTTGCAGTGTGTCAAATTGTATAAAAAACAGCTGATCTTTAGTCATTCTGTGCTTATATTTAACAACTGATTGACAGTTGTGTTGTTACTGCATCTGAGCATGCATAACACACAGAGACAGCTGTAAAAACTTACCATGTCCAATTGTTTCTGAAGTTCAACAACTTGGGAACCTAATGCAGCATTTTCCCTAATAAGTGAACCTTTGTCATCAGCCATCTAAAGAAAAAAACCTAAAAAATAGGGCACTCCAAAAAGAAATGACTAAATCAAATAAAAATCATAAACATCATGCACAATGTCAAGAAAAAGCCAAAATGTGGCTAGTTTACAAACTCAGAAATAAACAGCTCATCCATAGCTTAAAGAACCAAAGAAGCACATATAAAGTAATGAGACTAATGCGTTTACCGTTTTATTATATGTGGGCAAATGGTTGTAGTGAAATGCTTGAGATCATACACGATGACCAAAAAGCAATGAAACAGCTTTAACAAAGTTATGAATGAATATATAGTGCACAGAGCAACAAATGCTGACATCCTTTTACTTTGAAAATAAAAGTTAATTTTATTGTTGTATTACATAGTTGATGACTGTGAAAACAATTTGATAATGCTGGTTTCTTCTTGTGACCTTCAGTTTAGTGTGAATGTGTAAACTGTCGTCAATTAGTTGTAAGAGTCAAAAATTGCCAGCAACAGACCTAGAAACTATGTCCAAATTACTTATTATGGGTCCTTAAATCTGCAGGAACCGGAAAAACTGCACTCTGTGACCTGAACCATCACAAAAAAGGAATGATTTCTAAAACTAAGATGCAGAATTAACTAAATTAGTATACTGTGCAACAACATGAAAGTTTGTTGGGTATTAAGCCAGACATTCAAACTCTCAGGTCTAATTGGGAGACTTCCGATTTTAATGGTAGCCTCCTAATTTCTTTTTTTCTTTCTCCCAGTCTTGAAATACTTCTCCCGAATTCTCATTAATTGTTACCTCATTGCTAAACATTATACAAAATGCGATTGCAGTGAGGATCGTACCTTTGCCCAAAATAGAATCACTCATCTACAGTGCTAGAAAAAATGATCAGGGAATGCATTACTTGAAACAGGAGTGAGTGACTGACTGCATATAGCTGAGTAATAATGCCAACAAGGCAGAATAAAAACTTAAAATAGAGGCTTTGGCTAGTTAGGAACTTTCAACAAGTTTGAAATTCAAAGTTAATTTTAGTAATCAATCAATCATAAAGACTTCATTTAACAATTTGTCCAGTGGCAAGTTTTTGATTAAGCGAAACTAAGATAAGTCTGATTATATGGACTTTCTCGGTTATTCAAGCTTTTCCACCTCTCAGAACTGGACTATCCGGGTAACTGAGATCCTACTGTACAAGTTATATAGCTCCCCTGAAATGATTCTACTGAAAATTAAAGTTAATAACAACACTAATTACAAATATTAGCCAGCTTGAGTTTCATGTTACACGCAGTTACAGAAAAATGTTGATTAATTGTCAAATAACAGGTAAATAAAATATTAATATAAACATTGAAAAAAATCATTTAATTAATCAATTTTAATGGTTTGTTTTTAAAAATTTGATATTTCTGAAATTTGATACAGCTTTTATTAGCACAAGTATTTAAAACTCATAAAATTTTATGGCTAACACCAAGTATAGCCAAAGGCATTTCTTGGAAAAATTGTCTACAAGGAGAGACAGAAAGAGACTGTGCTTTCAGTGTTTACACTTAGTGTCGCACACCCAAAGCTACACAAAACAGGGTCAAGGGAAACTGGTACACCAGCGAAATTTTAACAAATTTCCATTTTTTTTTTACAAAAAGTGACCAGAAAGTAGCTGGCCAAAATGTATAAAAGGTTACATTAGAAAAAACAGTAAAAAATAGTTGACAAAATAATAAGAGCTGAAGATGACAACGTGGGAGCTTATAATTAAAATAAAATTTAAAAAATATCTCTTGATGGTTGACCTGAATATGCTCAAGTCCAAAATCAATCCTAAACAAGAGCAGCTCCAAAAAACACAAAAGACCGCCACACTGAAAACTCTGATTTGTCAAGCTCAGTCAATGCCCTCAATTTCTTTCTAGTTCCTTTTCCTCTTTCTCTCCACTCTCTATCTTTCTATTATCTGCTTTCTCCTTTTTTCCTTGTATCTTTCTTGTACTCTCACCTTGTATCTTTTTCTCACCCTTTTTTCACAAAAAATAAATAAACATAGAAAGCAAGAAATACATGCAAAAAATAAAAAAGAAATCAAGGAGACACTGGATATGGAAGAGCTAATAAAAATTTCGTTTTTTAAATAAGCTGTGTACAATAAAATGATAGTGGAATAATTTATTGATCCTGGTCATAAGTACCTCAGTGATACCATTTGTGAATAAAAATTTGGATTCTCGCTTTTGTTGAGACTGACTGATTTTTTGCAAACTGAATAGCACAACAATGCAGTACATTTAATTGCTTCTAGGGTTATCCGTAAAGATGAGCAAAAATAAGTACTTCTTTATAAAATAATTCTCACATTAAAAATTGTATTATTGAATATAAGTATAATATATAGATGTATGAGTTTTATCACACATCTGACTGATTTAGTGCAGACCAAGAAATATTGTGAAATGGCACAACACACGGAATAATTATGAGTAATCGCAATATAGGCAACTCTTGTTCTAACAAGGCTACATACTAATGATTAGTGTCAGAGCATGTTACTGTAACTTGTGTTTTTTCAAGTTGTGTAAAGTGCAATTTAATTTATCAGCTTGACTGAAATATTATAATTGCAATAAATTGTATGTACCAACACAAAGTTGCTGTAGTGTTAGCATCAAAGTTAAATTTACTTATGTAGAACACTGTTTTGTGAGGATAAAATTTTTTTATTAGTTTCTGGCAGTGAAAGTATGACATACCTTGCTCCTAAGATAGCGATCATGATCTGCATTCATTTCTGTTTCCTTCAGACGTTGTTTCAATATTCGAATCTCCTCCTTAACATCACATAAATTGTTTAAAATGCATAGCTGCAGTACGCACAATTCTCGCACAAAAACACATTTGCATATCTAGCTTTCTGATCAAATACTTGCGAGTGATATACAATTGAAAGTAATTTCAGTTAAAGAGACAGTCGCAAAAAAAAGTCAGGGATGTTATCGAAACCAATTATTATCAAAACTGACATAAGTAAAGGTAGAACAATGCTTTCGCTTAAAGATAATGATGGTAATTATAAAATGAAACTTGATTTTGTTCAAATTACACTTTTACATTTTGGTTAATTGTGTCTGTAAAGCTTCACAGTCGTCGGCATTACCGAAAGTTTCAACTACAAAAGTTAATAATTTTTGGAGAAAACAAAACTGAATCGAAAGTGCAATTATTGGGAAACCGAAAGAAAATTTTTGTTTCGGTAATAACTTCAGCAAAACTGGGCAAGTATTACGTGTAAGTAAAGAAAAAGTCAGTAGTAATGCTCAGTCACATTACCAACAATTAGTAAAATATTTTGAGCCTCATTTGAATTACTATCTTAAAAAAGATAATTTATATTTGCAATGTTTTTATACCGACAAATAGACAAAAATTACATAAGTTTACGACATGTAACATAAACCAATATCAAGCAGCTGATTATTCATCGAGTTTCTACGAAAAATAATATTTGAGAAAACACTTTAAGAGTAAGATAAAAAGATTAAAGATGTGACAAAATACTCACCCTAAAACCTTTGATTGTAGCTTCCTGCACAGAAGCTGTGCTACTATAGTACTTATCCTCTAATTCCTTTAGTGCTGATTCTTTTCGGAGAGCATCTACTTTTTTGTCTTCAAGTTGCATTAGCATCTTGTTGTGATGTTCCTCTGAATAATGTATCTAAAATAAAATTTCTTTCTTCATTGCAGAATGACAAAGCTACAAAGCTCACAAATTTTTGCTTAGTACCTGTAAATCGATTAGCAAAATCAATTTCCCAAAATTTTAAATATTTTGTATGCTTTTGTAGTTGACATGAATTTACAGTTTATGGATCCATAAATACAGGTGTAAAATTTTAGAATGCTGTTATTCATGTGGCCTTCCCCAGACAGAAACCACTCAAAGATTCATCTTCCTTGCAGCTTTGCCTTTTCTTGCATTAAAATTAATAACCAAATGTTAGCAAAGTTTCTTTCTATGACAGAAGAGCAATGTGCAATTTACAGCCAGGGGGAAACAAAGCCATTACTTCTAGTTTAATCAAAAGCTGCACAACAATTTAATCACCTGTTTCTGAGCATCCTTCAGTTTATTCTCCAAATTTCTGACGACAACATCTTTTTCTTCAAGTTCTGATTGTAAGTCTCGCACTTCAACATCTCTTGATGTTAAATCTTTCTTTAAACTCTCAATTTGCTTTTTCATGTCAATTAATTCTTCAACCATCACTCGTTTGCTTCGACTTTTCTCATCTAGAAATGTGCAATCGAATAACTCCATGAAAGTTGGCTAGTCAGAAACAAAGGGAAAGCAACCAAGTTTTTAAACTACTTCACATAGGGAAAACAGTTTTCTTATGTTAATAATTTTCAGCAGAAATGTATTAAAGTTAAAGTTAAGCCTTGCATTATAGTTCTCATACATTATGCTAGTCTAACAAAAAGACTCTGTACAATATAACTGTAAGTTTTGCTGGCAGAATACATTGCTATGAGTAGCTAAGATTGAGATAAGCCAGAAATGATAATTAAAAATGATGGCAACAGAAACAGTATTAGCATGTTTATATGTTCATGTCATCGTCATCATCTCTCTGTCACTCTTTAGTTTTAATCACATCATACCATCTATATGCCTCAGTTTATCCTGGAACTTTGACTTCTCTGCTTCTGCTACCTCCAGCAATGAATTCTTCTTCCGTAATTCGGCTCGAAGGTGATCCACTTCAGTTTGCAATTCCTACAGAATGTTGGTATTTAATAAAACAATTATGTTCATAACAAATCACTAGAGATGCTAGAAAGTTTTCTAATGTTATTAAAAAAAATTGTGAGTCTATAAAACAGCAGTTTTACATGTTGGGTAAACAAAAGGCTCTAAATTATTAAAATAAATGTGATTAGACTGTAAAAAATTCTACAACCTTGCAAACATCTTACCACCATTAACCTTAGCCATTATTTGCAAGGAAAGTGAAAACTGGCCAACAAACATCAGTTCACAAAACTTGGAAAACCATGACACACATAACTCTTTTAATTTTGCTTTCATAACAAGGCAGGTGTAGTATAAAGTCAAGTATAATGGCAGTATCCTTTCAACAAATCTTACCCGCAACTTCAAGAGCATTTTTTCAGCTTCTACCGTCATAGCCGGATGAAGATCTGATGTCTTCTTCGCCAGCTCTCGTGTAAGTGATAAGTTAAGGCATAATAAAAACATCATAATAGGAACATCAATCACTATTTCCACAAAGGTGCTTTTCTACCAAACTCTTTGCCAGCATAAGGTTAATTTTTGCACTTATGAAGTTCTGCTACTATGGTCAGTAAAATGGCAATTGTAACTGGAAGTCACTTGACTTCTCAAAGCCCTCTCTTTATTAGTTCTCAACTCTGTTCAATATATTATTACTGTCAACTACATTTACGTACGTTAATTTTTATTATGCGACTTTAGATTACATTGCTAAATACGAATTAGATCACAGACATATCTGAAAGCATTTTTATATAACTGTTAGACAGGTTATGAGAAAATAGAGAAATAATGAAGTCAAACATAATTATTACTGCATACCTAGACATACAGTCTGCACCATTATATCACACCAGTAGGATCAAATCCTGACTTAAACTCAAAACTACAAATGTTCAATCTCAAATGTTAATCAATCATTTCTCAAGTATTTCCGAAAGCGTACTTTTACAATTTGCATTACAGTTTATTACATGAATATAAAAGTAAAATCAGACTACATCTGGGATTTATAATTGCAGTTTCTTTTTTGTTTGCTTGAAACATTTCAGTAAAGATGCTGCCAATGATATGTACACAAAACCTTTTAGCTATTTGTGGTTTATAAACCATGTCTAAAATGGAGGATAAGTGATAAATTATTTTTAAGCAGTAGTAAAAATTTTATCTGCTGCTGAAACTTATAAAAAAGCAACATTAGTCAATAACTATTTCCGACAAACTAATGAAAATAGAACAAAATAAAAATAATTCTAAAACACTGTACATGATGTAAGGAATTCAAAACACATTTTACAATACACTACAGGGCTGCCACCTATAGAAGTAATATAAAAATACAGCTAGGTATGCAGCTATCATTTAGTGTGATTATGTACACTACATAAGAGTTTTCCGACAAACTGGCTGCATCACAAACTGTTTTACTTAACATTTAACAGAGCAATTAGAATTACATATGTAAGGTAAAGTATATTAAAACAGTAGAGTTTTCGGACAAATTGACCACTAAGAAGTAGTTCAAACTTGGCAGACAATTATTTAAAAAGCTTGCTTCCAATAGCAAAATAGCTTAAGTACAGAAATTTCAATAAGTTTTATATTTTTAAGCTTTGCTGAATTAAACCTTGATACAAAACATTTTATTGACCACTTTTTTCATAATATTCGTACCTGAATTTTGTAACTTTCTTATCATGTATTCTCATAAATTTTAAGTCAGACCAACTTAATTGTTATAAATTTTTATTATGCAAAAAATGAAAAAGCCTACAGGCACCGGGTATTCCCAGGCGGTCACCCATCCAAGTACTAACCAGGCCCGACGTTGCTTAACTTCGGTGATCAGACGAGAACCGGTGTTTTCAACGTAGTATGGCCGTAGACAACATAACACGTTTCCAAAATCCTCTTAACTGTGGTAGACATCACGAAGAAAAGCGTTGAATGAGTTTAACTTGTTTTGCTAATATCAATTTTATCAATCACAGCGTACGTTATTCAAGCGCGAACACAAGCCACGCATCTAGACGCACATCAAGAGCCAGTAAGTGTGAAGCTCATGATTCACGTCGTGCTGCTGCCATCTAGTATCAAGTGATGAAAATTAAACATCTAGAAATATCAACATAATAGCACAGAGCAGCAACAACATAAGCTAAAACAGAACCTAACAAATATTATGTTTTTGTTAGAACATTTTATCAAAATACATAAAAAATTACAAAAGGATATAAAAAGCTGACTTCAAGTTCTAGGAAGTAAATCTGTTGTTGTAGATTTTTTATGTACTCTACCTCAACATTGCTGGGATCAATATTACTTATAGCCAATTTACTAAAAAATGAAAAAAAAAACATTATACAGCATGTATTGCTCATATGTGAGGTTGCATTACTTCCTAAATAATAAAAATAGATTTTTGAAATGAAAAACTATCATGTGCCCCTAAAAACATTTAAAATGTCTATACAAGTAACTAAATAGCTAAGCAAAAAAAAGCAACTGCAAGAAATTAAATGTTTTTAAAATAAAATAATTTATGTGGAGTTATTTCATTCTGTAAAAAACACAGTTTAAACTTACATGCTCATCTCTAAAATTACTTGTAGTATTGAATTGTTCAGATAAATGTTTTGGTAGCTAAACCTTAAGGTGTATTTATGAAAATTTGATGTGAACAATAGATAGTAAAGATCGAGTCAAAAACGTGGCAAGATTTAAACACCTCTAATTTTAGGTGTTTTTGTTTTTACAATAGTTACAAAATGTTAACCAAAACTATGAGATTGCTACACAATTCTAAATTTGCATAGCACAACACTTACTACGCAAATTTCTTAGCATAGCACTTACTGCTATGCAAACTTTCCACAGTAAATTCGGACCGGGTTTCCGTTATAATATTGTGCTTCATAATGTATTTATAAAATTACATGCAAATTTGTTAAGTTGTTTTCAAGCAATTTAGATGACTTTTATTGGACCACTTTTTAGTAAAACTGAAATTTCTTGAAAAGCTGCGCTAGCCAATGAGCAAACAGACAACTAATTTGTTAGAACTATGTTTGTGGAAGATAAATATATTTGTACTGTGATTTTTTTCTTCCATTTGGTTTTATGTACTAATATTTTTATGTATATATTTCTGTGTGCTAGTGCAGGTACTAATGCTGTAAATTTCTTCCTACATATTTGTATTTTTTACAATTTATTGCAGCAAACTATATGTTCAAAATGAATGGCATATATAAATATATAAACTGTAAATTTCTTCCTATATATCTATATTTCTTATAATTTATTGCAGTAAACTATATATTCGAAATAAATGGGATAAATACATGAACTTAAGCACAATCATCAGTTTGGCATACATGTAACTTAATTACAGGCTTCAGTGGCAGAAAGTACAATGATGGACTAGTGCAATAAAAAAGCTAATGAAATTAAAGTCTTCGTAATAGTTAATAAGTTTGGCTACAGTATGTAGCAGATATAAATAGGTTCATATACAAACTTATTCCCAATGTCCCATTTGTTCAAATTTCATATTTATACCGGGTGGCGTAGCTCAATGGTAGCATGCTCGCTTACCACCTGGGAGGTCGTGGGTTCAATTCTCGACAAAGTCATACCAAAGACTTGAAAAATGGTACCGCTGGTTCTTCGACCAAGCACGATAGGGTTTATCGAAGTTACGTGTGAGTAATAATAATCAGGACCACTGTGGTGGAAATAAGTATTGAGTTACTTACGATGTTATCTTGGACTGTGTTCTAAACGAAATTATTATTATTATTATTATTATATTGAAAAACCTAAAAAAAGGAAAACTCACTTTTAGTGCCAAAATTCTGGCTTACAGTCAAATTCAAGCAAACAAAAATTGCAAATTTCGATTTCTAAAACCCAAATTTCCAAATAAATTTATCATATCCTCTTTAGTTACCTATTTATGCATATAGCACTGCAACTGTGTAAAATAAAAGTAACAAACCTTTGGCTACTAGTAGCAGGAAAATTAGCAGCAATGTTTTTTCCTACTCCACGAGGCATCTTTGTTGGTATCAGATGCTTGAAACTTAAGTTGTCATCTGAGGTAGTACTTTGCGGTGTGTTGGGGCTCCCTAAAACAAACAATATGTAAAAAAATTGCTAAAAAATGTTAGCAATGTGTCACACTAAGAACATAATTTTCGTAGAAAAGCTAAAAATTACAGCTGTCATCTTTAGATGATTTCAGAGCACGTAATTTCGGTTGCAGCATGTTCCACATCACAATGAGTATGACGTACTGTCGCAACACAAATAGTCCAAATCCAAAAGAAAGGGTGATTAATATTTAACATAAGTTATTGTTACCACAACCAATAGAAATAAAGTGACATATGGGCCTACCTTTGAGCAGTCTCATCCAATGTTTGCACCTGTATGGTTGTAACTACTAGCTGGCTAGCATTCATTAAGTGGGTTGCAGTAATCATAAGCTCATTAATTAAACATTAACAATCTTTCACATTCAATCATCAAAGGTAATGATGATAAAGGCCAGTCTAACGATGGCAGAGTTGTAATGTAATAATTGGTTGCAATAATTATTGATTATACAATGCAATTATATAAAGTGGAAAAGAAGGTTACATTATTCTTTTATTGGATGCTGTAGACTGTAGCATAACAAATGCTAGCTGTACTTAAATTTACTCCAACACTTTAATAAATAAAAACTATTTGTATCACAGGTTTACTTCAGAATCAATTGCCTTATAATTACACCCTTTTCGTTCAAATTGACCTACAAGGCATACTACAGATTTGATTTTGACAATGCACGTGAGGAGAGCAGCACCTTATATTTTATAACAAACGAGTGCAAATAAAAATTTTGAAAAAATTACTCACATCCCATGCAACCAGAGACCCAGTGCAAAACCATACCAGTAGCTTATTAAGCTAACATATAAATATTGAATGGGAATTTTTTTCAAAAATGGCTTACATGTAAGAATAATTAATCAAAATGGCAGTTTAATTTCAAATTCATGTTATCTGTTTTTCGCTTTACGGACATTTTGACATCCTCTTGTTAGATGGACAAAAGTGCTGGGACCTTGGAAATGGTTTGCACCAAAAACAGTCGCTGTACCTCTTAGTTCAGTTGTGATGTGGCACACATTCAAGAACTCAAGTACTAAACTTGAAATTTAGATTTTTAAACAATTTGTCAAGTTTTTGCATATCACACTGAATGTTGTACAGTAACACTGTATTTCAATTTTGCTTTCTCAAACACGTTGAATGCACATTGAATGTTTGTGTCATTATAAAATTATGTTCAATGAAGATGTCATCACTTGTTGTGCTTGCAAACCATTTTTACTTGTATTTAGTTATCAGAAATCGTTTGGCATAACTAATAGGTATTCAAATGCATACTCTTTACCGCACTTCAAAACAGGATGACATATAAAAAGGCATCCTGTTTTCCTTTAAAAGAAAATATAAATTTACTAGCATGCACATGTTTCAATACATAGCATCATCATAGTGAAATATATCATTATCACTACACAAAAATCTGTCAGACAATCTGGATAAATCATCATAAGTTTATTAAATAACTTTTTGCCATCAACTAAGGCTGAATATTAAGACAGGTTGGGTAGTTTACACCATCTATCGAGATAAAATTTACCCTGTACATTTTTTAAGGATGCACATGTTTGACCGAAGAATCGGTTGGTATGATTTTAAATTTTAAAACTGCTAGGATGATTTAGCCACGGAATTGAACACATGGAGAAAATGAGGAAAATGACAGAAATTCGATATTTTTGGTTTTATAAGTTATAATAAAATATAGCAAATCTTCGCTTAAAGGCTCTGACGAGTACCAACAAAATGTGGCAATCAAAAAATTGTTAGATGATGCCAATCTTTTCATAACAATCTCTGCACACCAACAAGAGTACTTAGTGAGAAAGAAAACTTAAAAAATCATTTGAAAATTTACATGCAGTCTTATTGCATACAGGGCTTGCATTAGCAGTAATGCTATATAAACCTGTAAATTTAAATTTCCACGATGACCATTTGGCACAATTATTTTAAAGGTATTTTGTTTGAAACAAGTTTAGATAACATCACACAAGTTTGAAAAAATGAACAGTGCATTCGAAGCAAACTCATCACTAACTAAGCAAAAGTTTAAATTGCTTTATATTGTTAATAAGAAAAATAATGTGTTTTTTGGTGAATTAGTGGTAGGATGGCAGTGCAGTGCTATTTTAAGCCAGGTGGTATGAATATTATTAAAAAATTTTCTTTTCCAATTACATAAAGCTTTCAAACAGGTAAACATACCAAGCAATATAATTTTGTAAGGAAAGTTTTTTGGAATATACTTTAAAATTTCATTTTCTTCCCATTCAAAATTAGTATGGCATGTGTATCAGTTAAAATGCATCTGTTAAGTACATGTCAATTAGCAGGGCTTGTGCACCAGAAAAAACATGGCAGATGAAACATTATTATTTAATGCAGGCCCTCATCCCTTAGAAAATTATGTACACCAAAAAAGGCACGGTAGCAAGAAGCCAAGAACATCAATTATGGGAAAGTAGGCCCATACTTTTTAGTACAAATTTATTTGCCACGTAACTGGTGTTCTCACTTAGTAGTAAGTACAATTTTAATTGTAGTATTTTTTGCTTTTTGTGTTTTCCGTGTATTTTTTTCTGTGATTTATTCCGCCCATAATTACTTAGTAGTCTGCTACCATTATAAAATCCCAACAAATCTCTTTTTTGTTTTTGCAGAAAGTGAGTATACAGTGATGTAGTAAAACATCGTATCTTTTCATCTTGTTTCTGTCTTTTCATACTGTAAGATTTTTTTATTATTTATGTAAAGGCAATAAGTAGAACGAAGCTGTTTTGTGCTTTGAATAAGGTCGAAGCTGATTTGTGTAGAAAGAGTGGACAGACCTCATGCAAAATGGCAATTTCATTTCAAACTTTTAATAAATGATTTAACTTACATTTCAGACCACAAAAAGTGTTCAAAATAATTTTTAGTGACAAGAATTAGAATAATTAACACATAACACATAGAACACATCTGCAGTGTGGAAAGCTTAATGGTGTTAGGCTTCTAATAAAGGCAAAACGGGTTGAATTTTGACGGCTTACTTGCTTGATTTAATTTATCTTAGCTTCCTTTGTGCTTGTATTATTAGCAGATGGTCATTTTTATTACACAAATCCTAAGTTTCTGATTTCAAAACTGAATCTAATGTGTGTTTTGCTTAGAACTAACAAATAATTACACATTCTGTATTATGTAGTTATACATAATACAAATATGTACATCATCTTGCATACTGTTTATGATGCTTCTCTGAAATATGTGAGAGAGAGAACATACTCAGAAACTGGAAACCGTTAATAATTTTTAAATAAAATATTATCGTTTTAGACTCAACAATCAATTATGTCTTAATCCATCTTGAGTTTATTTCGAATCTTAGGCCTTTTATGGTCTTTTGTATACATACAAGAAGTTAAGTAGTACCCAAAAATGGCTTTTAGTAGTTATTTTCAATATTTTGACACCAAAAAATGTAAGACATTTCGGCACTCTTTTACAATTCAGGTCCCGCTTGATGTTTGCCGAGTGATAACCAAATCGATATGATTGCCTAGCGCAATATGACAATCTGTGTTGCTCTCACGATTGCTAGCGGACCATCAGCGAGCAGTCAGTGTTTCTATGCCTGGAACTTTTGTGACTTTGTGCATAAAATACTGTAAAAAGAGACATTATTATTTATTTAACAATTAGGATAATGCTGAAACAGTAAAAATGCTGAAAATGACTTCATTAGTTATTTAATTTACTGACTAAATAAATTGTTGGCTTAAATGACATTTTTCAGTGGTTTTTATATTACTATTACTGTATAACAGATCACAATTTTCTTTTGGAAATGCTTGTTGGCCCTATTAGGACCTAGCCCTGAAAAAGGCTGGTTTGGTAAAAACGCAAGTTGTATCTGTTTATTCTACTGGAAAACACTCTACCATATAAAGTAAAATACATTCCATTGCTTCTCGTTTGTGGAGTTGCCGCCGCATAAACTCGTCGAGGTGCGATGAGAGTGTGGAGGATGCACATCCATGCATTGCCTTCATTTTTGATTGGCAATTTTTCCACATGCACTCACCGTTGTTTTTGTGTGTGCCAGTCCTCGGGTCAACGAAGTTGTTTTTATGATTGACTGTCCTGTGTGCATAATTCTGCGGTACCTGTGAAATTCCAGATACACCAGGGACACCATATGCTGCCCACTGGTCACTCCAACAAACTTTGTTTCAACAAAGGATTAATTGTTGTTACCACTGGACTGAGCAGCAAAATAAAAATATTATAGCATCCACTCAAAAGTTTACACATTTTCCCATTATTTTTGTTAACCTAAACTAATTTGCTATATGGTTATTTTAACTTGTACGCAGCCCAACTCTGACTAAAATTTAACAGGAAAGATTTGCGTTTTAACTTTTTTCCGTCGCGTCTGTCAATGTAAATTTACTTGTTATGTGTACGTTCAGTCCACTCCTCGACTAAAATTTAATGTAAACAACTTGCTGTGCCAGACAACGCGAGAGGCTAAAAAAATCGTCCGGGAGCATAACACCAAAAATTAGGTATGAAGAGTTCCAAGATATGTAAATGAAATGTTTATCAACATGACGACTGTGGAAATTAAAATGTAACTGTGGCACGCTTAGTTATTAATAATAATGCCGAATAATAATAATTATTATTATGAAAAATCACTTAGGTATTTCAGCATGAACACACTTCTAGAAACAAAAATGCTTAACACTGCTTGTAGTAATTTAATTATTTATTCAAGTTAAAATACATTTTATACGATCGAGTGCATCAAAAATTGGGTCAAATCTCATTTTTTTTGTTTTTTATCAAAAGAAATGGTAACTTAATGGACTTATTCTGCCATAAGTGAAACTCAGGGGCTGATCAATCATCGTATCGGTATGCACAGCGCAGATCGTCATATTGCGCTAAACGATCATATTGAAATCGGCAATCGCTCAGCGAAAATCGAGTGGGACCTGAATTGTAAAAGACTGCCGACATTTCTTGGGGTGGGGATGACCTAGTCATCTAGGACCCTACAGGAGAGTGCACCAGGATCTTATTTTTTTCCGGACCCTTCTTAAATGTCACACTCATTTTTACGCAAAAAGTTAACAAGTCTGTGATTAAGACAAGTTAAAGGCCGCTGCATTGTCATTGTACTTGTTTCGATCCGTCGTCATGGTAACCCATGATAACAAATATTATGAATAGTGAATGCAAGCTTAGCAGTTGCTTTAATTGAAAAATTAGTAGTACTCTATTAGTAAAATATTATTCACCTTCCAAACCAATAACGCCAAATATGAGAGAGCAAACGTGCCGGGTTTATCATGTCTCGTAGTATGTATTTTTAAAGATGCACAAAAGAAAAAACGTAGTTAGAATGTACTCGGACACCGCGAGGCGGCGCGAGCAATTTCGCAAAAAATAAACGTTGAAAAGGTAGCTTAAACAAATTTCTAGAATTTTGCTATTACTTTTTCAATATTTGTCGAACTACGTTGGCAAATACACAATGTGCTTGGTTGCACAGATGTTTTAGTTTGTTTTTGTCAAATAATATCGATTTTGTCAAATTTGCAAGTTTTCTCGTAGCATATCTTGTCTTTCCAGCTAGTCCGTTCTCTGTTTATTACGCAGAAATCAGTTCCAGCTTTTTACATACTTTTTTGTTGAATTATGGCATTTCTGCAGGTATGTTTTTAATGTCCAATCTCAGTAGGCGAAGCACTCGAAGCTTGTATTCCACCTTAAAAATCATTCCATGTTCATGAAATTTAGCACAGTACATGTGGCAAGAATCTAAGACAGATCTTCATCTCCCCGAAATGTAAATTTGCATGGGTGCCTAATGCATTACAAAGTTTCAAAAGTTAATGTACCATTAGCCGACGAATCATGTGAGCACATCTAATCACGTAACATTGTCTGGATCAATAGGCATCATTTTTTTTAAAATTCTTTCATCACTCATAATACAATACTTCAATCTTTCTTTTGGCTCTTGCTTTTTGCCTGCTTCAAAACTTGATCAACCAAATTTCCCTCTGACCACTATCAATTTTCTTTAAATTGCTAAATTCCCTCTGCATCCTTTTATAACATTTCATTTCTTCATGCTTGTACAATAACAGGTTTCCAACCAATATGACCAATTTTCTTCTTGTATTAGATCTCACTGCTGCATACTTCATAGCTCTTATATTTCTTGTAATATCTGGCAAATTCTCTTTCCAACCATCTTTTTGCTCTACTCTTAATATAGTTCCTATATACTTTTTTAATGACTCTTAAAAATTCATATTCTTCCCAAGTGCTATTTGCTAGTAAAATAACATAATCTGCAAAACATAATCCTCCAAGGCTTAAATCATCTTTAGCATTCACAACCAGTTTAGGAAGTTTAACTTTCTCAACAAATATCAAGAAAGAAAGACTGATGTCATAGATCACCTTGCTGAACTCCACATTTTATTGACTTTGCTCTGCAGCAGATCACAATCAGTTTCCTAATTGACATGACTGAACATTTTTGTGTCATCGGCAAACATGCATACCGTGGCATTTCTTCTATCAGGCAAATTGTTTATATATTCTAGGAGCAGGGCAGGGTTGAGTGCACTGTTCGTAATTATCATAATTATTAGTTATCTTTCTTGGGCATATATGAGCAGCAACACTGTTAAATTTAGATAACTTATTCACAATCTTGTTTTAAATGTGATTAAAGAAATAATTCTCAATTAATTTTAGCATTGAGTCTGCTGGGTTATCAAATGTGCTGAATCAAAAAAAAAGGGACAAATCAGCTAGGTCGTCAGGAAAGGCCCTGTCATAAGCACCAACATCCTAGGGTACTCACTACATTCAACAAGATTTAATTAATCAGACTAAGTGCACGTAGATATGAGTAAGACTAATAATGATAATTTAATGTTATATGCTCTGGTAGATGTTTCACCAAATCACACTAAAAGGCAACTGAACAGCAAATCATTCCTTCGATACACAATGCATCCACACTTGATGACATCAACATTGAGGAAGCTGAGAAACATGTCTTTGGTTTATATTACACTATTTTTATTTGTGAAAAGCTTTTGAGCAAACCTGGGTAATGGACTAAGAAAGAGACAACCTGTGAAAAAACAGGACATTTGATAACCCTCTGATCAATGCAAATTCTACAAAAAGTACTTACAAACTTAACTTTTGAGTCTAGCCCAATAACCTGCAAAGAGAGGCACTCAAAGTAGTATTAACCTACAATTCTAATAAATGTGTCATTCCATGTAAACGAATGTGTGGTTGCCACCAGCAATCTGAATTTCTGAAACAATAAGTTTAAGCAGTGATTACTTTAGCACCTTGCGTGTACCCTGGAAGTAAAATGAAAATATACACTTCATTTACAGTGGAGACGATTTAACTTTTTTGACAAAGAACTTGTGAAAATTCCGGATTCTGAACAGCCTTTTGATTATCTGAAGGTGAGTTTTTACCATATCACTAGTTTTCAATGATCGTTATTATTTGTTTTATGTGTTTTGCACTTAGCCTGTCAATCGAGGTTTCTTTTTATGCACCTCTGCCAGTATAATTATAGTTATGTATATTAGCAGTGCACCATTCAACTTCTTGTCCTTTGCGCTTATCACCTACTTTTAGTAATGTCGACATCTGCATAATTTTAACTTTATTGAGAACAGGTTCTTATTTTCAAGGGTGAGCTGTTTGAAGGATAGCAGGCTGAAATGCAATCTGTAGTTCACGTGAGGTTACAGCAAAGAGAACCTTTTTAGTCCACATTCAATGATTTGCATAAGTTACATTATGCTTTTGTGTAACAACTACATTTTTACCATTCTGCTGTTCATGCCCTAAAACAGCAGAAATCAACAATTGATTTGAAGCACGGCTCCATGACTAGAATTTTTGTACATTTTTAGTTGAACATGGCAAGATAAGACTAAAGCAGCATGCCAATGAAGCCATGGATATAGTTATTGAAAGCCATTAATACTGATGCAGCAGTCTAACTGGTCCGAGTTTTTTCAATTATGTCTTGGTTTTCTGGCTAGGTTAATGTAAAGGCTGGGTGGACTCACCAAAATTAGCATTGCTTTACTATAATTCTGTATTTCTGAAACAAACTGAAAGAATATATTTTGTTTCGCAAGTTCTTCAACAAATTAAAGTAAATTTGAATAGATAGATATGCTTGGCTTATCCGGTTCGACTATCAGCATTTTTTGGTGTTTTTCTGATTTTTTTCTTCTTTTACAGGATTATGAAATCTCTTGCTGTACAAGTGGACGTGGACAGATGATTTTTGGAGACTTTAATGGAAACGTTCATTTTGTTGACAGACAGTTTAATGTTCACAGCCTAAAAGCATATGTGCTGCGAACTACACATCTCTTTCAGATGAAGCAGCATAATATTCTTATTTCTATTGGGGTGAGTAACAGCAATTATTGTAATTAATATTGTTTACTGATTATCTGTTGATAATTCATAAGGCTTCTGTCACATAAAAACTAAATCATAGACTGCACAAATTTTAGTATAACGGCTGCTAAATAGTAAATACTCTGTAAGCTGCAATTGTAGAATAAATAAATGAGAGCCTGTTCGATTAACAAAAAAAAATTTACTCAGAGTGCCTTGGAAGCAAGTTAAATGTTATGCATGCATTTATTCATTTTTTTACTATAGGTGAAATTTAAATTTTTTAGATGAAATATTTTTTTAGCTTGAAACTGTGATCTGTATTTCAGGAAGATGAGGTTGGTATTAATCCACGGGTCAAAGTTTGGAATTTAGATAAAGTAAGTATGTGTATGTAATAAATACAAGTATGTTTATATGTTTCATACTTGAATTCCTATCCTACTCATTTTGTTCAATTTCTGTCTATTTATGTATCTGTGTCAATTATCTATTTAGTTTACAAACCTAGGTATATCATAAAACTAGGTATGCTGATTTTGCACCTATTCTCAGAGCTATTTCCCAGCCTGTGAGAAACTTGCTAAATTCTTAATTACTTCAAGGCAGAAATTATAATGAATAGTTGATCACCCTCTGAGCTCTGCCAAGTTACCTTTGATTGATCATGTGCCCTGTTGTTTTTTTATGTTAAGTCGTGGATTTTGTCATGAACTTGAGAAATGTGTGATGTAAATTCTCTACTATCATAATGTTGATTCTTGCATTCTTTGTTTTACAGCTAGACAGAATGGGGAATCCTATGTGCACCAGAATTGAACGAGCCATTCCAGGCAATAAGCCTACCCCAGTAAGAATTATTTGTTCTACCTCAACTTATCTGTCTCGTAAAGTGATTTATCTATTTTTTATAATACACTTTCTTTAGTTTGTTTTTTGGAAATTAATTGCACTAAAGAACAGTCAGAATTGGTTTCACAAATAAATATGGTCTTTTTTTTAAAAAAAATAGCTTTAATTAGGTTTAAGGCTAGTGGTGTTTTGCTGTAAAGCACAGCTAATTTTAGTGAGAATTCATAAACTGGTAATGTTTATATGAAGAATCCTTTATACATTAAAATGAAATGCTGTTCGTGTTTCAGAATACTGATTTTAGAGCATTTGGTGGGCTTGAGGTAAAAATAAAGCAAGGTGTAAAATAAAACAATTCTTCGTATTTCAGGTATCCTGTCTTGTCGTTGCAGAAAATCTTAATATGATGGCTGTGGGTTTTGCAGATGGTAGCGTGGTTTTGTTCAAGGGTGATGTGACGAGAGACAGGTATAATGTTTTTCGTCAATAACTTGTATTCTGCCAAATTTATATGTTAATGCAGAACTGTTTTTGACAAAAGAAGCAGTGTGAATTTTTGTTTTTGGACAAACTGGGTCTAAACAAACATTTTGTCAAAATTCTTTTTTCAATTTTTCATATTTTGTTGCTACTAAAATATAAATAGATGTGTATTTTTCTTTGCAGGCATACTAAACAAAAAATTTTACATCAGTCTCCACATCCTGTTACTGGTCTGGCCTTTCGACAACTGGGTAAAAACATTATACTCTATGTGGCTACGATGGACACGGTATTATCATACAATGTAACTGGAAAGGATAAAGAAGCTAGGGTGTGTGATATCGTAATGAATTATCCACGTTGTTTTTGTCTCTTGTGAAATATCAGGTTATCTGATTAATTTGACCAAGCAGCCTGATGAATAAATGCAAGCTTACCTTTAGGAATGCTGGTGAGTTTGTTGCAGTGCCTATACACGGAGGCTCGTGTATAGGCACTGCGGAACTGCAGCACCCCCTATTTTTACTCAATATTGAGTCTTTCTTCTTTAATTCTTCCTTTATACTTGTACATTATATAATTCTTAAGCTTAATCTCAGTAGCCATGTCCTAGTTCATGAAAAAATTTCAAAAATCCTTGTATGGAACTGTGCGCATCACAGTTACAAAGACTCGGTGTTTGGCTGTTGTGCGCGTGCGGCCGTCTGAGATAAGAAGCTGCACGCTAAGTAGAGGGAGAGCACTGTCACGCAGTGCTGACCCTTTTACGTAAGTGTAAGGTAGGTTTTTTGTTTAGGATTTTTCGGAGTTTATGTGTAAATTTTTGTTTTACATATTTGTTTCATTTTATACAATATTAAAGCAATGGCTAAAAATTTTCTGAAGCAGCACCCCCACTAATTTTACCTATAAGCCACCACTGGTTTGTTGTCATGGTATTGTATCCTTAAGATACATTCAGTCTAGTAGTTGTCTAATGTACTGCCACCATGCCATAACATACCCCCCCCCCCCCACTTGAGGTGTTTAGTAGATTTATCTTACTGGACAGCTTTGCTTCATTACAGTGTTTAATGGCTTCTAGTAGAGGCATAGGGGTGTAGGGGTGTAAATCAAACGCACTGCAAAAAAGTTATCAGCTTAATACATCACAAGTGTTTTTTGGGACGAACTTTATAATTGTCCAACAAAAACATATAACAATGAATGAAAGCAAACACAGTTTTACTGTTATTGGTTTGCTTAGTCTTAACTTACTGTAAACTAGTACTTAAAGTAAAATTAGGCTAATAACATAGTCATGTTTTGATAACTTTGTTTATTGTTTACTTTTTGTTATTTTATTCATTCTTTCTTCTTATTTTTGAATTTAGTTTTTGGCAAACTACATGTACTAGCCATTTTGTGAAAATTTTTGTAGTTACTTTACATTTTTACTTCATATATGACGATGTGACTTAGACTATAATTAAACTTTTAAAATTAAATAATAATATTAAGTAAGTGGTTTTAAGAAAACTCTTATTTTACTTTCAGCAAACTCTAGACCACCACGGTTGCAACTTGAAATGTTCTACAATGAGTGATGACTCTCAGGATTACCAGTTCATCATTGGTAGACCTGATGTAAGACTATATTATTATTATTATTTGCTTAGATATCATTTTACAGTGAGGCATGTTTTGTTGCCTGTGAGTGATGTGTAATTACTGATGATTAAGTGACTTTGACTATGATAACCGATTAGGTCATTGTTTTTTTTTGCTTTAGAGACGTAATTGCACTGAATGATGTATAATGTGTTTTATCTTTCAACATTTTTTTTGGAAAACTGTCAAAAGTAAATTGAGTTTTAAGACTGATTTCAAAATGTGTAGCTACAGATTTTGCTGTGTTAAGAATTAATTTTAAGTTCGAAGTGGATTATATGTCAAAAACCAGTTGCAGTTCCTGTTACTATTAATGCTTTATGGTAATATTTCATATACATGCATTCTTTTTGTCTTCTCTGAGGTGTAAATAATATCATGTCAAATTCTATCAAGTTAGTGTAATTATTCAAATGTACATTTAAACAGTTCCTGTTATGCTGTATATGGCATAGTGGTCATTACAGTATATACTATACCACTATACAACTGTTATAGTTGCCATTATCATGACGTATGCTTAATTACAGGCAGTTTATTTTTACCAACCTGAGGGTAGAGGTGCATGTTTGGCATTTGATGGCGAAAAAGTGCAGCTTCACTGGTTTCGAGGTTATTTGATCATGGTATCCAAAGAAACAAAAGTTGCTTCCAAAGTTTCTACCTTGTAAGCATTATCATTTGCATTAGTTTTGAAAGCATTAAAATGATAATGCTAGTGCAGCTTAGACTACTTTACAGATATGGATTGGACTAATGTCCTAGTTTTTATGAGCAAACCTAGACAATAAAATGTCTTTCTCACTGTTAAATTGGTTTAGTTCCTTGAATGTTTGCTGCACGCAAAAAGTGTTGTTTTTCTATCTTAAGCAGTGCTACTATACTTGTTGTTTTTTATAGACTATTGTACACTATTCAGTAACACAAAATTTTGTTTGAAGTCCGTTTGTTTTATCACATCTTCTTTGTTTAAAGACATTATGCATATAATTTGCAATATTTTTAAACTGAATGAACATATATTTATTTTAGAGATGGACATTCGAGGGAGATGAATATCGTTACAATTTATGATATCAAGAACAAATTTATTGGTGAGTAATTCTATTTTTCTGTAACAATTTATTTTATCATTTTTGTACTTTTTATTATAGTTTATTATATAAAATCAGAATAAAAATAAAATAACTATTTTCTGTAATTGCATAAATGTAAGTCTTTCAACACGGCACATAAATGTTAAAGTAGCTATATAAAAACGGAATAAGAAATAAGTTTATAAAATATAATTATGTATTTTTAGCATACTCTGCTCCTTTTCCCTCGGTGATTGATGTAGTTTCTGAATGGGGATCATTATACATTTTAGCCGGTGATCAGAAAGTAAGCATGTTTGTTTTGTAATTAGGCTTTTTACACAATCCTGCTTTTAAGTTAATTACTTGGCTAATACAGATACAATGTTAAACTTCCGTTAGATGTTGTGTCCATTTTTCATTGACCATATTATAATTATCAGCGTTCAAAAGAAAAATGAAAAACAAAATTTATTTATATTACTTTTTTACAATAAAACTTTCTAAGTGCATTACAAGAAATATGTGTATAAGACCTACTATCTAAACAATAAAATCTCAAACGCAAACAGATACAAATTCATTATAAGGTAATAACCAATCAAAAAGACTTTGTTTAAAAATATTAATGTTGTCAGTAACACGTAGTTACAGTGGCAGCTTATTGCATAATTTTGGAGCTACAACCAAAAAAGCCCTGCCCCCGGCAGAAACCAGACAAGATTTAGGTGTATTCAATAACACGGAATTTGGTGATATCAAAGATCTAGTTGGAATGTAGTTAATTATGTAGTTAAGGTTATAGTTTGTTGAAGGCGACAAATTAGTTACATATAGACAAGAACTTGTTTATCGAGAGCTTGAAAGTCAGTAATAAAATTGATATATTATTTTCTGTTTAATAGGAAACCAGTGAAGATTAATTAAACCAGGCATTATATAATCAAATTTTTTGGTGTCAGTAATAAGTTAAGCTGCAGAATGTTGTACTAGTTGTAATTTAATAATTTGATAATCAGGTAATACAACTAGAGAGCTATTATAACAATCAAGCCTGAGTGATATAAATGTGTATGCAAGTATTTCAACAGATGATCTAGTTAAATACTTTCTAATATGACAAAGGTTATGTAAATGGTAAAATGCAATTTTGCAAACATTGAATTACACCCCGGTTCTCTGTGGCCTGACTAGGAGCTATCAATTGTTCATTAGCTCATATGTCATCAAGAATAATAAAATTTAACTGTGAATTCCAACCTATGACTAGACATTCAGTTTTTGTATTATTTAGTTTCAACATGTTAGCATTCATTCAAATTCTAATATCAGATATACAGTAGTGTCTACTACTCTTTTTTGAGAATGAGACACTGTAGGTTTAGGAGGTAAGTACTGTCATCAGTATATAGGTGAAAATCGATGTTATTTTTGATATAATATCACTGAGGTGTGCAATATAAATATTCTATAAAATCGGCCCAACATTGATCCCAGGGGAACCAAACTCTAGATTGGAGCAAGATGATGTACTGCCTTGTAAAGAAACTTTTGCTTCCTATTTGTTAAATAGGACCTAAGAAACCACGATTCGAACCAAAGACACCGAGTTTGACACCGAGTAATCCAGGCTATTCATAGTATGAGAATTGATTTTATTAGCAAAAAAATATTCAATTAATAAGCTGTAAGAAATATAATTTGTAAATGCTACTTTGAGCAGTTTATTAAGAAAGTCTGAATATGTAGTCTGCAAAGAAACCAGTAGCAATGTATGTGCATAAATGTTGTTGTAAAGGGCAGTTGCTCATCGAATTTCATATAGAATATTTTGTGTACTTTCACCCAGCTATTTCTTCTGCAAGAGAAAGACACTCAGACAAAACTCGACATGCTTTTCAAGAAGAATCTTTACGTATTAGCTATAAGGTATGTTTACATTATAATTTGAAGTTTCAGCAATTATTACTTTTTATCACGTATTTCAGGCGGTCTGGTTAATAATAACTATCCTGTATTAGAAAAATTGAGATATTGTGACAAACCCAGTTTTTTCTTTGATCAGCAGCATTCTATTTTGAACTAGCCAGCCAATAACAAATTTTTATTTGTTATAAATTATTGGTTTTCTCTATGGTGAGATGAAAACATAGTTTTAAAAGGGGTCAGCACATTTTGATACAAAGAGAAAAAACTGTATGCTGTGTCATGTGTGCATGACTGAGTGAATATAAAATAACCGAAGCCATCAATAACTTCTAGGGAATTTTTTTATAATATAAATAACTCCAAAATTTTTATATTGAATGCCATAAATGTAAGTAATTTGTTGTCTACATAAATTTTTATTATGTTCAACACTTTTGTCCACATTCTTTAATTCTACTATAGTGAATACTAGTTGTTTCATTTCACTCAGTGTATTGAAATGGCACAGTTGCATTTCAATTAATGACTTTGTTGGTTTTGAATAGTTATTTTTAATTGCACAACATGTTTATTTAATCATTTAAAAACTTTCTTTACAGTGTGCTATGCTTCTCTACCTTTTGGCTTTTTACAGTTAACATTGCCATATTCTACAAATTGCATTACCTATAAATACATTGTACTTGTGTGATGGTTTGCGTGAACTGCAGTATGCTATGATTTATCTAAAAAAATGTGTATGATTACTTGTCTATGATCAAAGGAGCTTATATCGCATTAAAAACTATCCTTATAAAAGCTAGATCGTATGTTATAATAATTAGTATTTTAAGACCTAATACCTTACATATATATAATTGTGTTTTTCAGTTTGGCTAAGAGTCAGGAGTATGATGAGCATGGTTTAGTAGATATTTTCCGTCAATATGGTGATCACTTGTATGGGTATGAATTTACTTATTACATACATGTATTTGAGTGAGTGAGTTGTTCTATCTTGATTATCTGTATAATTTAATACTTACTATTACTATCATGTTAATATGCAGCTGTTGCAGATGTTCTTTTAAGTACAAGTTGTTTTTAGGTGTTAAAATATATTAAAAGAATTTAAAACTATATGAAAATTTGTTATAATTTTCTTGTGTTAAATTGTTTCATTTACAGTAAAGGTGACCATGAAGGTGCCATCACACAATACATAAAGACAATTGGTGTATTGGAACCTTCTTATGTCATTAGGAAGGTAATTTTTCACCATTCTCCTACTTAAGAATTTTAAAACATTTTTGTACATTTCATTAATGTTTTGCATAATCAGCTTGTTCATCTAAGTTCATCAGTGGGGTAATAATTTTATTAATTTTCTAAATTGTTTGCTTATGTATTAGTTGCATTTATTGAATGTTTATTGTGTGTGGCTAGAGTAACTGGTAATTAACGTTTCTGTAAATGTTTCTTCTAATAAATGTTTCTTCTCGTACTGTTTATGACAAAACCGTTTTGTTTTATTTTCGCCATCAATGCCTTGTTATTAAAGTAATGTATTCATTAATTTTTGTTAAACCTGTTTAAACACATTCATCTAAATCATTGTTCTTCATTTGAAATCGTTGTAGAACAACAATGGGTTTGTGGTTTCTATATTTTAGTTCCTAGATGCTCAGAGGATTCATAACTTAACAGCTTATCTTCAAGCACTTCATACGAAAGGACTAGCAACCGAAGATCATACAACTTTATTGCTAAACTGTTACACAAAGCTAAAAGACAATACCAAACTGGACGAATTTATAATGGTGAGTTTCTTGTAAGATGATTTTGTTTCATATCACAATCAAAGGATTGCTTTGTACATGTATCTTTTGTATCATAAATGAAGCAGTTTTTTGCCAGGTTCCTTTTCTGTTATTAAAATTAATTGAGGGCACATAAGCTATTATTTCATGTATTTTCTATGTGAAAGATTGAAAGTGAAGTGATACTACATTTGAAAAGAAAAACATGAAAGGTGAAGTGAAACTAATTTATTTTTGTTGTACAATATGAGCACACGTTTGCAACTCATTTTTGCATCTCTTTTGTAGACTAAAAGCAAAGAAGAAGTGGATTTTGACGTGGAAACTGCTATCAAAGTTTGTCGTCAGGCTGGTTATCACAGCCATGCATTGTACCTAGCTGAAAAGTTTGAACAGCATGACTGGTACTTAAAAATTCAGCTTGAGGATATAAAAGATTATACTGAAGCTTTAGAGTACATTTCAAAACTAGAATTTTCTGAGGTAATTCTGATTTGTTAGATGTCTACATCAACGCTAAAGTGTACTGTTTTCATCATGCACTTAACTGGAACAAGCTGCTCATTTTGAAATCAAATCATGTTAAATTTTGAAGACAATAATGTCTGATTAATACAACATGTTTGAGTACTTATTATTATTATAGGCAGAAGCTATAATGAAATCCCATGGGAAAATCCTTGTGACAGAAACTCCAGACCGAACAACAGAAGTTCTCAAACGACTATGTACAGATTATAAGCCATCAAACAGTGAGTATTTTTGTAGCGGTCTACACTTTTATTATGCTATTTTGGTAGAGTTCATCACAAAAGTACTTTTCTCATATTTTCTAGAAAAAACATAGTAAATCCATTTTTTATAAAAACCTAGCTATTGGTATCCAAGCATTTTAGTAAAATACTGCATGTTACCACCAAACAGTTTGATGATCTGAGGCTTATTAAGTGAGGTGTTGACAAATTAAGATTCCTAGGATGTCCAAAAAAAGATTTGCAAAAAAATCAGACCTATTAAGTCCACAGGAACATCAGTTTCAGCCAATCATCACACATGTTGCAATTATGCAATCAGGGCCATACAGGTGGACAATTAGGTGGGCTGTTTATCCTTTTCCTGCAAATAGTTTAATATACGTGATCCTATAGTCATGATAGTTTCCGCTGCTTATACATATCTGAAGGGCTGATTGTCAACTCTGTCTCACTTGAGTGCACAAAGAAACTAGTAAGTTCCGCTTTTTGAAAACAGCAAGCACGTATAGAACGTGTTTGCAGTACCACTTTAGTGCAACATAGTATGTCCAGTAATTTAAAAGTGCTTTAAATATTTATTTCATTTTTTACAAAATAATAAAGCGATATGCTTTTATTGTGTGTTTATTCAAAATTTTAAAGTAATTCATTAAACAGGTTCTTCTATGCAAGTGAAAATTTTTCCTGTTTTTCTCAAAACTATCTGATATGGACTCACTTTTTCTATAAATGACAGAAAGAAGCTTTTTTATCAATGACGAATTTTGATGTATTAAAGGACGTATAGTCTGTAATATAGTAAGTCCTCACTTAATGACTCCCTGTTTAGTGACGTTTCGTTTTGACGATGCTGAACATTTGACACCTTTTTCTCACTTAACAATGCACATTTCATTTTAGCAATGATTTTTTTACTTTACTCAAAGCTATTTTTTATTTTATCTAAAACTATTTTGCCTAATTTAAGCATTAAAACAGTACATATTGTATTTTTTGTTCAAAAAACGCACCCTCTAATGTAAAACAGTACAATTATTATATGTTTTATTGCTTCCCAATTGTGTACATACTACTAAATGCTAGCAGTTTATATCAAGCGACATCAGTTTGCGGTTTATAGGCTGTCACTATGCAGTGTTTGACTGCTAACTGCCTGTATGTGGGCCTTCAACATTAACAAAAGAGAAACTGTTAGCAAATGTAGCTAGCTATTAGTAGGAAAGTTATGTAGTTTCAAGCAAACAGAAGGAAATTAATCTGTAGAAATATGAATAAAATTTTGTTTGTTTTTCTTTTGTTTAATACGGTGAGGTAATTTTTTCCTACTTTTTGGTTACAGAACCACTGGTAGATGAAAAAACACTTGAAGGTTTGTATTGCAAAGTATGAATCTGTTCTTTTAATGGTTTTCTTGGATTTGTGATGAAAAGTGAAAATTAATAAACCTAGCAGTTTATTTTAAACAATAATTTAACCTAATTTATTAATTAGTTGGAGAAAAATGTTAATAACTGTTAGCCAGTAAGGCATGAGCCCAACATCTTGCAGTTAGTGATCACTCAGCAAAACATGTCTGATTGTGAGTCTGTATCTCATTGATTTTGGTTGCAAGTCTTCGCCACAGTTTCTCAACATTTTCTTTTTTTAACTAATTAGGTTAATTGTTGTTTGACTTTTTGCAGTTAAAAGCAATTGTTTAGCTGTAGTCAGTTTATTTGATTACTTAATTTTTTTTTTTAACTTGTCGATAAAATTGGGCATTATACTGCTAAGTCATTAGATTAATTTAAAAGAGACCATTTCGTTTTATTTGCTAAACCATTCTGAACTGTCATATCTGTAATAAAATTTAAATTCACATTAAATTTTATTCTGTGCTGTTGTTTCAAAATTCTTAATTTACTTTTAACTATAGAATAATGCTTAGCATTTGTTAAGTGAAATTTTGTTGAAAAGCTGATTGGTTGAATGATTGACAACTAAACATCATATAGCTCGTTTGTTTTTTGCTATTATTACTTTCCTGTAAGGGTTTTTAATGAAGTAGAAACTGCTGCATGCCATGAGGTGTATACTACCAAGTTTCGTAACATAGCTCCATGACTGCTTGAGTTACTGTAAATAATCTATTTTAAGAGAATATGATAAGGTTATTACATAGGTACGTTGCTCAGAGCAAGCTAACAAGTAACTTTGCATTACAGGTGATGATTTTTCAATTACAGTAGTGCAAAAAGCAAATCCTGATGAGTTTATCCATATCTTTGTTAATAATTCAGCCAAATTGCGCGAATTCTTGAAACACATGATCCATGAGGTATTTTGAATAACTAGAGTTTTATGCACAGTTCCAATATTTTCAATTTGTTAAATAATTTTGAATATAGGATAATACTGGAATTGGTAGAGAAAAAATTCACTGTGCTAGATTTAGACCTGGAACTCTTACTATTGCTTCACAATTTCTGCTTCATTCAATTTAATATTTGGAATTTTCCCAAGAGCATTATTTTTTTAAAGTTCATCTAAATCTTGCCTGTATAAATATGGCCAGAAAGTTATTATTTTGCTACTCAAGAATTACTACCATTGGAAAATAAAGGTGGCTTAAAAGCATTAAAACTTGCAAGATTTGTTTTTGTTTTATAGGTGCCAACAAAGAGTTCTAGTCTTCTGTATAACACCTTGTTAGAGTTATATCTGCAAGATGTCACTCACGAAACAAATCCTGAGCAACAGAAATTGAAGGAAATGACTACATTAGATTTGCTACAAAAACCGGAGGTAAGTGGTGGCCAACTGTTGCTGTTAATTTATTATAAAGTTTTATACAGCTTATTTATTCTCAAGTACGTTCTAGTACTAAACTGCTGCCATGCCTTGATCTCACAATAAATAATGTTCTCAGATATTTTACATTTGGGCAATAGATATGTCTGTGCTGGATGTACACAAACCTTTTCCAGGCTCTTTATGACTTTCGATCAAAACAGAGGTATTAAATTCGTGTAATTATCCATGAAATATTGTGACTCTAATGCAATTATCATTAATGAAGTATATTTACCCAAATGCAACCTTTCTGTAGTCATCTCAAACAGACAAGTTAAAGTGTATAAAATTAAAGTTTGGTTTTTAAAGCGCAAAATGTTTAAAGCGCAAGAATTAACCAGTTATATCAGTGAACTTGAAGAATAAATGTCTCCGAATAAAGCTTTTGTGAACAGGAACTTTGAGCTTGCAAATTTTTAAATTGCTATAGCAAAGCTGATATTTTGAGCAGATAGTTATTACTAGCACCAGCTATAAACTTCTGTACCTATTTTTAGCTGTTTTTCAGTTCTTCATCACCATAAAATGAACATTTATCTAAATGATTTCTTGCTTCATCAAACATGATGACATCAATGACTGAAATGAATTATTTTTGTTGCACCAGCATAGCTTTGTAGATTAAAAGGTATTGTTGTGTAATAGTCCGCGTTGAACGATACACCTTATTTTGCAGTTAGGCATACTGCAGTCATTTGGGGTTTTACTCATAAATATATGACTTTGCACTATTTGTGCTACTTTAAAAATCTACCGTGTTGCTATTACTAATAATATCTACACCTAATAGCATTGCCAATAGCTGTAGTGACCACTCAACTGATAGTATAGTTATTTATAATCCACTAATTAAATTCGTACCTGTTGCAAAAAATTTACACAATAAATTGTTATTTCGCTAGTTATTACTTGAGTATACTTACTTGAATATAACATTAACTGCCATGGCTTACTCTTAAAAAAGTTATAGTCTTGTAAAAGTAGCTATCAGTATTTAAAACTTTAAGTCAGTTTAGTGATCTATATGAGAGCTTACATGTTTTTTTCTTTCAGGCTGGTTATGACATTGACCAAGCCTTAGTTTTGTGCCAGATGAACAACTTCAGGTCTGGAATCCTTTACTTGTATGAGAAAGCTGCACTGTGAGTACAATTTGGTATTATTCTATGTTCTTAAGTGTAAACTAGAACCTTGGTTTAAAGCAATGCATTTTGGAAAAAGTTATGCAACAAAACTTTGATGAAACTTTCTAATTTAGTTGGCTGTTTGGTTGTTTACCATTGAAGCAAGAAAGCATGAGCACAAATTCAATAAAAAATTATTTAAATGAAAAAAGTGGTGCCATTAATACTACTTTACCTAATGTCTAAATAATGACATAAATTGAAGAATAAATTCAAGTCATGTAATATGAATAATTTTATTTTCTGTTCAGCAGATGGCATGTATGTAGAAATGTTTATTTTGCTCTACAACTGTTGTCTATAAAAAATCAAGAAAATTTGTTCTAAGTTGTAAGTAAAATGATGTTGATGTGCTTATTTGTTTGCTTTGCTTTGCTGTGTGCATTATGAATGATTTAATAGTAATCTCTGTTTATAACAGATACCAGCAAATTCTTAGCTATCACATGGAAAATACAGAGTATAAATCCATTATTGATACATGCAAGAAATTTGGGTAAATATTCAGTTTTAGTTTAATTTCGTATATTTTAATATCAACTTGCATTATTCATTTTTATTGTTCATCAGTCTTGATAAAACAGTATTTTTTCAGCTAATGTGAATATTGTGCTGCAATATACAATGCCTCATTTTCTACTAAACTTAATTTGTTAATCATTTATTTAAATCTGTTAGGTGTCATGATTCAAGTTTATGGATTCAAGCCTTATGGTTCTTTGCCAAATTTGAGGACTGCCATGAATACCTGAAGGAAGTTCTTACACATATTGATAGGAAAAATCTCCTTCCCCCATTAATGGTTGTAGAAACCCTTGCTCAAAACTCCACTGCTACGCTTGCTGTTATTAAGGTATTATTTTGTGCTTTGTGCATTAAGTTTGTCACAGACCGATTGCTGTATTGGTTTCTCAGTAATGTTATTGTACAATGCACTAAATACCTGTGTTGCTATATATAGCATAGCTTGTTCAGTGGAAGAACAGTGCTGTTCACAATTATGAACTGTTGAATAGCATAGTGGTCGGATGAGTGATTTTCAAAATTAATAAATAAATTGACGGCGGTAATTAGTAAAAAAATGTACTTGTCAAATTAAGGCATAGTTGAGATGCCTGAACGAATGATTAATGTGTTAACTTGCAAGCCGAATATCACAGTTGGGTAGCATATTTGCTTTGTGTATGCGGTGTTATGGGTTCGATTCTACAAATTGTTTGATTACCATGCTAATAAAACACAAATCTTCAAACAGTGGTATTTGCTAGTACAACACATCAGGATTATTTGCTTTTTCCAAAGTTAATATAATTCTGCAAATGGAAGTGCATTAGACAATATGGCTGCAAAAGGATTTTTCAGTTAATTATGTTTCAAACCTGCATGTGTGAAGTTTTGAAATTTGTGTGCAAAGGTATTCTGAGTATATACATGTGGTATTTTATCAAGAAGCCACTGATATATTTAAATGCTTTCAGGATTACATTGTCAAAAGGTTGCAGAAAGAAAACGAGGCCATTGCTGAAGACGAACGATTAATCCAATACTACAAAGAGCAGACGGAAAAAGCCAGAAAACAAATAGAAAATCTTAAAACAAATGTCCAGATATTTCAGGTTTCTAAATGCAGTGTTTGCAACCACCCACTTGAGCTTCCTTCTGTGCACTTTCTTTGTCATCATTCATATCATCAAAGGTATGCATACTCACACACTTTGGCATTATTGAGTTATTTAACATGATCTGCTTAGCTCTCACATTCCATTTCCACAAAAGTGGAGTGTTGTTAGAGTAATTTTCGAATTAACTGAGCTGACGACTCTCCAAACTGACTGGCATCAAACAGAATACCCCTATTTTAATAGCTTATACTGCTTTTTGAAATTTAGCTAAGCATTTTTTCAACCCGTGCTACTATCAAATATTTTGGTAAGCTAATTGAATCAAACATTTGCCATGACGTAATATCAAACATAGTTTGATTAATTTTTAGATAACAGGGCTCATTGTTTGCAATTAAATTTCTTAGTCAGTTTCAGCTGCCTTTAAATTAAATTGAAGAATATATCAATCAGCATAAATTTTGAGCTTTTTACTAGCATTTTGGCCACTTATAAGTGGTAAAGCTGTGTTTACTCTGATTTTGTTGTTAAGTTTATTGATGCCATTTTGAACTTTTGAAATTAATCTGTTACACTGAATCATAACTCTGAATCATTGCTAAGATCCATTCTTATTGTTGGCAGTGCCCATTTCTGTATAATGTTCAATAGCTAAGCAATTGCATTGTCTTTTAATGTTTAGTATTTCCTTTGTGTTAATTAGAGATCATTGTTTTTGTTTCAGCTGTTTTGAGAGTTACTCAGAAAACGATAAAGAATGTCCTGTCTGCATGCCTGAAAACAGGTATAGAAATATTAGATAGCAATACCATACACTTATATGTCTCTTATATTCACTCATCTAAATAAATTTCCTTTAATTGAATCATTGGTTAATATTTCTATTTAGTGACAGTAATCTATCTTGTTTTAGAAAAATAATGGACATGATTAAAGAACAAGAGCAAAGTCGAGATTTACATGAACATTTTCATTCCGAGGTTAGTAACACCGTTTAGAGGTTCTCTGATGATTAAATACTTTTTAAATAATATCTGAAATGATTTTTTTGCTTGACATTCTGTATATATTTTGCATCTACTAAGGTGAGATTTCAGACCTGCTTTACAATGTTGGACTATTGGTTTAAAAGATAGAGCATGCGTCCTGTAATCACAAGGTTGTATGTCATCTGCTAAGTTGAGATCTCAGACCTGTTCTGCTATGTTGGACTGATAGCTTATATGACAGAGGCTGAAATCTTGTTTGGCTCAACTTTTCAACACTTCATTCTTTTTTAATTAATTAGCTGTCAACTTAACTATTGTGTAGAGTGCTGCTTCTCTGTGAAAAGTGCTGCTTCTAGAGCATTTTCTGTGGCATCATATACTTATTCTATCTAATGTCGTGTTATACAATATGTTTTATTTGTTCTAGCTTAAAGATGCTGAGGATGGGTTTTCTGTGGTTGCAAATTACTTTGGCAAGGGAGTGTTTAATAAAGTAAGTCAAGTTTGTTTTTTTTTGATAGAATTTAAATCACACAAACAAGCGTAGAACTTTTCTTTTACTGTTTTAAGAATGGTAACACTTGTCAAACGAGGTAACAATTGTCAATCATTCAAATTTCCTAAAACCAAAAAATATTAAATGAATGGTAGCTTGCAACAGTTTTAGTAGTTTACACATGTTACATCCATGATTCATGATCCATGATTTTGTACCACCTAACTCAAATCTCAGTAGCTAATTGACGGTATTTTAATGTTGATATAAAAAAAGAAAACGTTTCTGCAAATCATCAGCACTAGTTTTTAATTTAAGCAATTGTTTTAATTAAATGAGTTTGACAACAAATAATTCATGGTTTATTCTGTGTTCTAGGTGACTCTGCTGGCAGACAAGTCAAAACCACATTGAGAAATAACTTCAGGAGCAATTTTCTCACAGCATGTGAAGTAGGGCTGCTGTTTATTTCAGTTGCTACCAATATGTCAGTATTTTTATTTTAGCAAAATTGTGATTTTTCTAAATTTACCTGTGATATATTGAACAATGCTGAAAAATAACAAATGATGTGTAAAATAATGCTATTATTACGTGATCCTGAAGATGTAATGAATTGTGTTTTCAATTGAATGTAGAACTTTTTAATATTATACAACAAATATGTATGTATTATGTGATTTATGTGTAATAAATATCATGTAACTGTAGTGAAAAATCTACTTCCATAACGATGTTTGTTTGTATTGCAAAAATACATTGCTCATAATTGTGTTATAGACAGTTGAGACGAAGTCTCAAGTTCACCATTATTTTTTCTATTTTGAAAGAATAAGACTACATCTACAAATGTGTCTAGCACTTTCATCAGGGCATACTCTAAATCGGCCAAGCATGTTATTGGGTAACACTTCTATTTCTCATATTTAATATTCTTCATACACATCAGGAGGTCCTAATCTTTTTGTTCTTCTATACCCCTTGGGTATTCTGATGTGTTCCTATGTGCATCTAAAGATTAAAGGCGTACTTACTATTAAGTTTAACCCCATGCTGGCACAACATTCCATTTTTTTATTTGGAGATCTTTGCGTTTTTTCTTCTTGCTAAATCTTGAGTTATTAATTAACGCAGAAATAACATTGCGAGTTTAAACAATACAGTCGAAGCTGATATGCATTATACTTGAATGTTCCGTTTGAACAAAAACCAAATTATAACTAATATGATAGGAAAATTTGAATATGCGTGTGTAATAATTATTGTTTTTACTTCATTATAATGTCAATGCAAAAGTCGAAGTTGATTTTGGGCACACTAACAAGTATTATTCAAAGCATTCAATCTCATGAACTTGAACGTGTTTTTTATAACATTCAGCATCGCTATCGTTTGCGTCTGTAACAGCAAACACTTCCAACAGTTATTTTAGTAAAAGTTCTTATTAAGATATTGTCCTTTGATCAGCAAATTTCAGGGTATCAACGTACTTGTACTACACTTTCTTCTGGAACACCCTATAATCAATGATCTCATTATGTGTAGTTATGAGCATCTGCAACAAAACAAGCGTGGCCTATCAGACTAAACAAGCACTTCGGCTAAATTTACATTGGCTTATAACCTAAGAGAGTTTGCTGAGACGCGAGGGGACGACATATCTGATTTTTTGTTTTGCACAAATAAATAAACATTTAAAAAATTGTGCCGAATAAAGGCACTGAAAATAATGAATAATTTAGTATAGTATAAATTCAATTTTTACTATATTTGCTCTTACAACAATCATGCACACAGCATCTTACTCTTGATTTTGGACGTATGGAATCGAGCAAAATTCTTCTTAATTGAAAAACAAAATTTGAAAAGAAATAATTATTGTTGACTTAATTAATAAACTTCAGAAAATCAGAGTCGCTTTTAAATTTTGTAGTAGCTGGTATATAGGTGTATTTCTCATCGTCTGTACCTGTTACGTATAGGCCTATAATATATGAGAAAAGTTGAGCTAACAGAAAGTACAGGTACGCGCAAGAAGCTTCTGAGGTCAAGAACCAAACAGATTGGACTTACCGGAGGCCTAATTAAATTTCATTTACTGTAAAATTATGGCGCACACATTTTTCTTGCTAGCAAGTTTCAGCTTTACTGAAAATACTGTTACGCTTATACTGGTGTAAAATCAGTAGGTGTTTGTGGCTGGCTAGTCATGTACTATATTTTTGTATAATATAATATTCATAAGTTTTGGCTGTAAGTTCCTAAATTCCATTGCACAATGCAAAGTTACTATAATTATGTACGTAGATATTCCGTTTCGGCAGCTGGCGGCTGTATGACGTCATGCCTCAACATTTATGCTTCGTTGATTACCAATCACACCTGTTGCTAATGTTAAAGCAAGATTAACCGAATTTATTGAAGATACATACACCACGGCACATGTATTATTCAAAATGGTGGACGTTGTAATCATGTTAGTTTATCCTGCTGTTCTTGTCTGTGTTTTATTACATGCAGGTATGATAGTATACGTAAGCTTGGCTAACGTAATTTATATAACATTTGACAAGCTTTTTGGCTAGCATGTTGTAACAGATTTGTCTTCATTGTAAAAATCAGCATATTTGTATTTTTTCAAGCTTGTAATAATGATGAGATTTGCCATGCTGCTGAGTATTGAACTGAGCTTGTAGGGTTAAATGGTTTGCTGTAGTGATTTAATTAATAAAACTAACGAGTACTTTTTTGACAGTTTCCGCACTGGAATGCTTCACTTGTAATCGGCAGAGTAATAACTTTGACAAGTGCATTAAAACTGTGCGAACATGTGATCCAGATGAACAGAAGTGCATCAGTTACGTCAGCTGGGGATGTAAGTTTATGCTAATTAAATCCAAGAATGTACTAGAAAGACACAAACAAAAATGAAACATTTTAAGTGACATAGATATAGGCATAGACGTTTATTTTCTCCAATAATGTGTACAAATTCCATTTTACAAAAAACTTTCTTTATACAAGGAAATAGGGTGAGGAAAGACTGTAAGTCATCTAGTCACTCACCAGGTAATGCTGTTCCCGTAGCATAACACCACTGGCTAGTTCTTAAACTCACTTTCTGGCTTATAATTAACAAAAAATTACTTAACTAATAGTGTTGAAATCGATAGATTTGCATCTTATGGTCCTGTAATTTTTTTCTTTGAACCATTCTAAATTTCTAGTTCTTTTGCCTATAAAATTTAAAAAAAACACCATAAAAGCCATAGACCTCAACTTTAATGTATTTTCATTTTAATGTTTAACACTTCATTTCAGTGGTACCAGAGTGGTTAAGCTATACGGAAAGACAATATTACATTAGTAAAGGTTGTGCCACAACTGCTGTATGTGATAATGAATTAAAGAGAACACTACCCAACTGTCAGCGCAACTGGTGGGGTAACTGGGAATGTATGGAATGCTGTAGTGGGGATCTATGCAATTACTATGTGACTGTAAGTACTGTATAATGCCACATTATAAAAAGCAAATTAAAATATAAATTAAAAATCTTTATAACTGTCTCTCTGTCTTGCTATTAAAACAGCGTTTTTGAAGTTACAGGCATCTGTTTATCTGTAACAGATTACACAGCATAATATCTATGTGAAAACAAGCAAAAAATTTTATAACCAAGTTTTTATAATTCGTACTATAGTATTTTATGAATTAGCATTATAGCTGGCCTGCACTTTCCTATTATAAAAACAATGCAACAGTGATAGATAAGATGACATTTGTTATGTAGGTGAGTAATAATACTAATTTGGTATAATTACAATGTCTTGTGCTGATACAATCAAACAAATTCTGCCGATATAACAAAAAAATAATAAGACTTAAAATTTTGTGTTTTTTCAGCTTGCTGCCTCTTCTGTTCATTGCAGCATTGTCACAGGAATAGCCTGTTTGTGTCTATGGCTTCTTGGAACATAGTTTTATCTAAGTATTTATTTAAGTATTAATTACTAGCTAAAACCTTTTTAAATTCAGCCAGTTGTTTCTTTCAACTACATTTGTACATATGTTCATAATTTTTGGGCACAGTCACACAAAAGACGTCAAGTCGGGGCAGTTTAAACATTTTTAATGAAGTTCTAACATTTCCTTGTTTGGTGCTTATTGACACCAGTAACTAAATTTAAATGATGTTTGTGACTGATTTTATAGGCTTACACTGCCAAAACTGTAATTAAGAAGTCGTGCATCATATTTATTTTATAAAAATATTAAAAATAGTGCATTTTATTTTTTTTGCACAACTTTTATATTCCTTGTTGTTAGTTTAATATTTTAAAAGTACTTGTAGAACTATAGTGTCCAATTTTAATAATAATGTGCAATATGTATATGGGCTAAATAAGTGTAGGCATAATTAAGATTCTTTTTACATTTTGAGAACTGGATGTGTTCTTTGTTTGAACTTGTAATCTTGTTATACTTCTGGCAATGAATTAATTAATTAGACACAACAATTTGATCGCTTATTACCATTGTGTTGCACTGAAAATAAAATAGCTGAGGTGTGTGTTTGGCTATGGTAGTAAGATGCTGCTGAATCTGGTTATTAATTGGATGAATGATGGCTGAGAAAATTGTTGCTTATTTCCTCCAGCTGTATATGTTGATGGAAGGTATTATATAGATTGTATTAATATAAAGTAAACATCGCTGGATGCAAGTCTCAAAGTAAAAGCATTGAATTGTAGAAATATTAAATAGTGAGCCTCGGAGAAACAACATTTAATCTGGGCTGGCAAAGGCTAGCTAGCATCATTCCTCTATGTCGGGTCAAAAAGCTGGTGCTTCATTTACATTTTCGAGGTTTTTGAAAACCGTCCAAAAGCTAAGAAATTTTACTTCTGCATGAAACACATGTAAATGCATGTGTTCAGCTTTATTACCAGTGCCACGTAAGAAAAAGCTTTAAAAGTGTACTGTAATTATTTATGCACCATATGCAAAGCTCACGATTATTAACCTTTAACTGCACTGGAATATCAATCATTTGCATGGCCTAAATAAAGAATATTGTACTGAATGCCTTTTTCCAAGGGAAGTGCATGCAGGCTTCTGCAGTGTCACTCGTTTAGGATTCCTTTAGAACATTGCAGTTTTGCACCCAAGGTGGTAACAAGTCGTCAAATTCTGGAGTGTAACTTATGATATTGTTTCAATTTCATTGTTGTAGTGCATTGTCAAAATTTAATATTTAATACTGCATCATTGACATCCAGAAGTACAATAGCCGTAAGAGATTTTTACAAAAGCTAAACGAACCTTGCAACATCACAAACAAATAAAAAGCAAATGAACATTCAAAACTTAGTGATTGAGATGTATTCGTTTGATAATTTTCATTAATACATTCCAGTATTTTATATATTACACATTAAAATTATTTACTCTACTATGCACATTAATAATTTACATAAATAGTTACAACCCGAAGCGTTTACGTTTTAACTTAATTGTCAGACGGCGTTAATTTCTTATAAGATGAGTTCAAGCGTCAAAGGTGGTAATGTGGGATGACATAAGAATAAGATTATCGATACATGTAACATTTAATTAACCAGGATCGTCAAAAGAGGTTAGTGCTACAGATGGCAAAACATTAAAAAACATGCAATGAGAAAATATAAGACAAAATTTGTACACGAGACTACACATACTTCCAAATGCGGATTAATAGCAATTAATTGGTTTATCTAATGAGTTAAAATCGAACTGCAATAAGATCAAAGAGGAAATTAAGCGTATCAATTAAATCAGCTGACAGACTGATCCATCAACTTCTTTAGCTGCTGTTAAACTTAAAGAGTCTGTATTCCAATGTCACTTTTCTTAATTCTTGTTTTGAGAAAAGCAGCTTTACTTCAGTTTACACTCGAGTGTTTTTAACTGAGCCTTCATCTTGCGACAAAGAAAACATGCTTTAAAAACCAAGATAAATATCAGAACACCACCGCCAATACTATGTTGAAATGAAAATGTCTATGGCGACAATTATACTTTTTAATTGGAGAACAGGTTTTGTGATTACGTGACTTAAAAACACAGATGAATATGTAAAAGCACATTGAAACATTTTCTGTCTGATACACCAAAACGTGCAGCGCCTGGCTGCTGGCTTCCAGCCGCTAGCGTTCACAACAAACAATTAACATCAAAGAGTCTGTATGTTTTTCGGAGAAGGACAAAATGGACGATATCAAATTTATTTTTCAATACCTTCTTTTTTCGACATTATTTATTCGCATAATAATTCGCAGCCTAGTCGTCATTGACTGGTTGAGGAACTGACACTGCACGCCAAGCGCTCAAAAATAGGGAAAGCTTCTAGCATCCTTTGGTTTCATCACCCAGTGACAATTATACATTCTTTCTCGCTCGCAGACGCCGGACGAGGACGCCAGACCCTGAACGCTTAGATATATCATAGGCTTTAATGGGTGATGAAATCAAAGATTTGGAAGGGGATGCTGGAAGCTTTTCATATTTTTAATAATCTGGCGTCCAGCGTCAGTTCCGCAACCAGCCAATGATGAATGGGTCTGCGAATTACTATACAAATAAATAACGCAAAAAAGAGAAAGCATTGATTAAATAAATGTCACCCATTTTGTTTTTCTGCGAAAAACATAGAGAACGGATATTTTGATTTTGACTTATTACCCAGTGAACGCTAGATACTGGAAGCCAGTAAATGAAGCGGATAGATGGACGCTTTGGTGTATCACTAGAACGCAAGCTTAGTAAAGTTTATGATAGTCGTTATTTCTTTGTACTCACTAAGTTTATGTAGTTATACCAGGTACGTCTATTGTAGGCATTATGTTTAAGCACTTAAATGATTTCTTTAAAAACAAGCAAGCGCACCGACAACGCAAATTTAATTCTTAATAACAAGAACAGCGACAAATTAAAAAACACACAACTGAAACAAAGAAAACGCGCGACGTTTCAAACCGTTCCAAAGAAAGAAAGAAGAAAAATAACAACTTTATTTATACATAAAATACTGCAATTCAACAAGGATACAATCACACAAAATCCCAGAGGCACAACACAATAGAAGGGAAAACCCAATCACCGACTGCAATCTCAGGAGCTGAGAGAGAGAGAAAGAGTTCTGTTTTTGACCTTATGATAAACTACAGCAGTGGTTCGAAACGTCATGCCCTTTTCCTTGTTTTAACTGTGGAATTTTTTTTATTAATAAAACGTATCCATATATATGTACATATAGTTTAGCAAGCACTAGACACATGCCGTATGTACGCTATTATCAGACCTGTGACAGCTATGACATATAATTACAAATTGCTGATGTTTCAGCATCTAAAAGGCTTCACTATCTGCAAATTCGGTCATGTTAGGAAGATAGGTCACAAATATTTATGAACAGGTTGGCGTGATTAATTTTGCAATTAATGTGGCACCATCACTGGCTAGAAAACTGAAACATTGTCAGCTGGTGCCCCTCTTCTGGTACAATTTATTGCCTTGTTAAATGTTGTATTAAAACTTTATCACAAGATTCTGCATTTTATTTTGAATTAACTTCATATCAGAAATTTAAGCTGTGTTCTGTATACTGTGTAGTATGTAGCTGGGACCTCGCGGATGTGGGGGGTGAAATTATATTTAGCAATGTCACCAATTGACTAGTTGAGCAAGAAACGCGCGCTGGACCTATATGTTCAAAAGAAGCTCGAACAAGTTAACTGTCCCGCTCAAGGAGTTTAATATCAAGCTATTTGCAAATAACTAAAATACTAACGCCTGCGTTTTTAGCCCCATTTCTGGTGGGATTTGCTGCCCCAAACAGTTTGTCAGATAACGGTTTGTTGGTGGAACTGTTTTTTATTTGTGTAACAAAACGTTACTAAAGCGTAGACTGAACATTGTCATTTTCTATCAGTGGTCCATCTGATTTTCCCGCTACATCATCTTTGTACTCGTGATTATGGTACGAGAGACTGGATTTGGCAGCATTTTTGCCACTGCTGCGCGAGATACGCACACTGTCTCCCTCTGATCCGACGGTTGTGTAATCAGTATGGGTGCTTGATCGTCTACCAATGCCCTCATCCGTTGGACAACAGGCAAAGCAAAACTTCTCTGCTATCAAGTTAAATAGCCAAATTTTTCTGCAAAAAATGCAGAATTGTATATCAAGTTCATGAAATTGCAACTAATGCATACAATGCTATCTACATTGGAGATCACTGTTTAAATAAAATCTAATCTGGTACCAAAGAATTATCAGTTCAGCTGGTCTAACTTAAACAATTTGCGATTATCTTAGGACAATTTTTACGCGTTTTTTCTTCATTTGTACTTTTAGATAACCCCAAAACCTATTAACAAACTGTTGATTTTTTATTTATTATTTGTGCTCATCCACGTCACATACGCTCTTCAATGCATTTCAAAGTACCTAGTTGCAAACACTACTATTTAAACAAAATGTACTACTCTAACTTATATGGGCAGACAAATTCTACGGCCTATATTTTTCAAATTTTGTTTTAACGCTCAAATAACAGTGTAGTTTTTCATCCAAGTTAATTCATGGAAGACAAACTTATTTAGTTACGTTACTGTTATCCATCTTCCATCCCGAGGAGGCATTGGTTTCTACAGGATGGCATGGAAAGAAAGCAATAGAAAATTATGCTTTAGCTAAAACTTAAAAATCACCTTATACAAAGCTAAACATTTTAAGGTTTAGGTAATGCTTGAGCAAAAAATCACTGCTTCTTTCGTTGATACCCATAGGAACGAATATCTACATCGAAATGTAGAAGGAACATGCATCAGTTATTTCACAACTCACAGTTAAATAGCTAGTTCCATTTTTTTGGTGTTTTGTTGCGCAGTGACTACGCAACAAAAAACCAAGCTTATTAAACCCCCACAAAAAACTGGTCACAAATATCTAATAGCACTCCAGCAGTCCGAAATTAATCACAGGATATTGGAAATTTATCTCTGAAGCGTCTATTTTTTATAAATCGATAAACATTAAACATATCAAAGAAAGCGTTTTTGTGGGCGTTTCTCGAACTTTTGCTTGTGTTCAAATAAACAAGAAGGAAGAACCAAGAAACAAGAGACAAGACGAGGCCTACATTAAATAACTAAATATTCACGGTCTGTCTAAATAAAAATATGCGAGAAGGTAATAAATTACATGATATGTCAAAATTTACCTCAAATTACTGCAGATGTTTGTACTGAACAAGCAGTAAATTATTGGATTTGCTGCACTATTTAACGGTGCAAGAATCTGTATCATTCCAACGTCTACGTTTGCACCTGGTGGTATACGTCCATAAACATCCAGTAAGTCGTAAACAAAATAGGGACTCCAACACACGATGAAAGCTGGAAAAACGTACAGACGTTACTGTGCTTGCACACATTATCGCTAAATTAAGCTGCTCTGCTCACACGATGTACGAGTGAACATGAAGATTGCAACGAAGGGAATTCTTAGAGAAAATGTGGAATTATAATACATTGTGTATGGTCATTTATTGATTTTTGGCCACCAGGGTCCCTCAAGCAACAAGCATACATGCAACAAAATTTTTTCATATATTTTACCTAGCTACTACATGTACAGGGGCATTTTAAAAGAAACAGTGCACTAACATTAATGCTGTAAGCATGTCAATAATACAATGTTACGCCATAACCTGTTGCTATGTGGCTTAGCGCTCAACCGCGTTTCTTTCTGATTTGAACAGCATATTTTTTCTATACAGCACTGTTTTTAAGCTGTGTGCTGTACGCCTTAATGTACGTTGTATGCTGCATTCTGAAATATTTCTTTTAGGGATCACATAACATTAATTAATAAAGTAATTAACTGCATTTTTATTTAACTACTTAACTATAACCTATGCTACCAATGACAGTGGAAAGGGCAGCAACATAATGACGCAACCTTGAACGTTAAAAGGAAAATTTAGATTTTGTATTAAGCAATTCCGTCATAGATTGTAATACCTAACCTTAGAGGCTAGAGCTAATCAACCATCTACTTGAATTTTACAAACTGCCTGAGAGAATACAAAGTTATCTGGAATAATTTAAGCAATGCACGCATTGTGAACCAAGAAGAAGCCATCACGAGTGAAACTCTCAGTAAGTGGAAATTTTGAGAATTCTGAGTGAAATGCAAACGTTACAGAGATCGCGTGCGGGGCATGTTAGCAGAACAAACACAATGAAGAGTACAAGCTAACGAGTCAGCTCACTGAGAGATCATAATAGCCACTATAGACCGAAGTCTCATTGAAATTCAGCATCTAACCATTCACTCTAAGAGACACGTCTTTGATAAAACTTTGAATGCAAATAAAGAACGATGCTTATTCTTTGACAAACTTTAGCTGCTAGAAGACTGTCAGAACAAGGATTAGAAAGAGTAATGCTTGCCCGTGCTATTCATGTGCTGTATAGCAGCGTTCTTTCGAATTATTGACAAGTGTCTAGGATTAGTCAAATCGAGAGAACTTGCAGGAACTATTTGGCTAGTCAACAAGTTTGTTGCAAATCTTGCACGTAGTTTCGTTTCAGTGGCGAAAAATTGATTTAAACAAATTAATTATTTTTCACTGTCTTATAATTGTGACACTTACCGAACACTATAACAAATGTCATTTTAATTGTTTTGATCTTGGCTTTTGGAATGAGACCCCTCGAGCTGGCCCTTCTGGAATCGTCTTTTCCATTTGCACTTTCGTTACCAGATCCTGTAGAAAACAAACGTTCTGAAACTAAGGCATGAAAAAGAGCTGCGTGTGTAAACTTCGATGTGCTAACGCGACATTAAAAAGTGTTTAACCTCCGTGTTTTAACTCACTCCTATGTGCTGCTAACTCATCCCCGTGAGGTACTAACTCATTTATTGAGTTACGAATTCATTCACTTGGTTCAATAACTCGTTCGCGATCCTAAATCGTTGCATCAATATCAGCTCCTCTAAAAAGAACATCAACAGCTATTTATCACTAGCAAATTAATTACGAAAATTCTATGTTTCTGAACATTTGTTCATTTTTCCAGTTCCTAAAGAAGTCACTAACCTTACTTGAGTAGTCTTAACGTTCATTATGTAACAAAAGTGTCATTACGTCACAATGCAGCATTGTGTAGCAAAACGTTCTGCATTGTGTAATAAATCGCAAAATTCGTCATCGTGTAACAATATGTCATTATGTAACAGACCAAAGTAGGGTTGGTCGTGATCTTACTGGACTAGATCGGTTTCTTTCTTTTCTACAATCTGAGTTTGGCTTTCTCTGGTCTGTACGTCTGATGTTAGATATCTACTCTGTGGCTAGTTTGTCGGGGGACTGATTTGTTTGATCTGACCTAAGGTGTCATCTGTCACAAGTCTGGTTGGCTGGGTCTGGTCTGATAGTGGGACCTTTTTATTCCTGGTCTATGTGAAAAAGGTGGACCAATACCTATAAATATGGTTCTCAAGTAAGAACTGCAAAATGGACTAATTTTTTACGTCATGGTTTGGAATTGCTTCAGACAAACGTTCGACGTATGTTCAGCAAGTATCCTAGGCTATATGCTATTTCAACATGACAATCATTGTCATCCACGAGAAGACAAAAAGCTATAATGGCCAGTCAAGGTTACACTACAATTATCAACCATATGCTTTTTTGCACCTTCTTATGTAGAATCAAAACTCAAAAAATAGTATGAAATATGTAATGTATTTAGCTCTGACAGATCAGACCTCAAACAGACAAAACGCCAGACCGAACCAGTCAACTAGCCACGAATCAGACCAAACCAAGCCAGAGCCAGACACAGGTAGAACAGAAAGAAAATAACAAAGTCCAATAACTAAGTCATATTCAGACCGTGTAACAAATTGCGATCAATCCTATTATAGGCTGTTACAAAATGATTGTTTTAGTGATACAAAAGTTGTTGCATAATGATTGTTACATAAAGATAGGAAATTGTTACACTTTTTATTTCATAATCCTTCCATATTACATAATGAGCCTTTTGTTATATAATATACCTTAACAAGTGGCCACTAGCCTTGATTAGGGCGAACTGTACGAAAAAAATTCATTTACTGCCTGACGAAACACTCATTACGGCAATGATGGTGCACTCTAATACGTGATTACATTTGATATTTGAATAAAATCCAAATCGCCAGCTTAATTTCTGGTTACAGCTCATCTACAATTGTTGTAAAACGCTGAGTGATAATATTTCCTTGTAATGCGGTGCAATGTCTTTTTAATTTTAGAAAGAAAAATAGTTTCCTTGCGAAATTGCGTAGAAAGCTAGAACTGCCTTCCGACTTAATTGTTAGGAAAACGTTAAGCGGAATAATTTAAACAAATCTTTGAAAAACTATCGAAAAATGTACGACACAATAATTAACGCGAATCGGTTCTATATTTGTAAACACCAAAAATCACCAAAAATTGTATGGAAACAAATATAAAGGCTTGCTTAATACATATTACGAAACACTGAAATTGAGGAAGCAACTTTTTCTCGAGCATGCGCTCGTACTGGCATAATTACAGCAAAGCTCAAAGCTGTAACAACCGTGTCCACAAAGATGGCTTAATTATTTTTTTAGCAAATCTTGTTTTATCATCACTGCACTTTACGGGTAAGTGGTTTTTACAACAATGATTACAATAGATATTTTCAGTTACTGAAATACCAGTATCAGTTATTTTTACCACATAATTTTTTAAAACCTGTTTGTTTTGGAATAAATGTTTGTAATACAATTAATGCTCAATTTTTAGAAATGCCAAAGGGCATTTCCTTTAAAGTTATGATAAGGTCTGTCACCGCAAAAAAAAATTTGTAGAAGACGGCGCTTGTCATTCGTTGAGATGACAAGTTTATATAAAGTTTCTTTCTTTGTTACATAAATGATAACTCTGCATGTACGGTGAAATTTGTTTTTTCTTGCAGCAACTACACAAAACTTGCCAAGATTAACATCAAACACTACTTCTTGTAATATCTGAAAAATAACTTCTTCTAAGTACAGCATTAGAGCGTAAAGCTATTTTTTATAATCAGTTGCATTGCAAGTGTAAGACTTGGAGCTTGAGCCATCACAGCAGCACTATTCAAAAGCGACTTGGTTAAAATCGTAATCTCTCTTAGTAGAGTGTATAGCCGTCCTTAACGTTTCAGCATAATTGAATTTCAGAAGCTTGAATTAGCAATCTCATTACTGCAAATTGATTTAGTATATAAACCATCTTGAAATGCATATTTCATGTTTAATTTCTACGACACGTTAACCACTGTTTCACGCGTTTGTGCTAAGAAATGTCAGAAATTTCTGAGAAACTGAATCTGATAAATATTAAATCAATGCAGTCAACTTTGCCTCAACTTGAACAGCTTCTATGTGTAATGTTGTTTGTTACTTTACTATTAAGCATGAGGAAAAAGCATTTATTCAAACATGTTAATGACAGTTAAAAACGCTATTAAGATAAGATAATTTAATTTTTTGATAAATGTTTAACTGCATGCTAGTGAAATAAATCTAAAAAGCGAAAAATGTCTTCAGCGGGATTCGAACCCAGATCCTCTGCATAACCCTTATGTTTGACACTTAGCCTTGAAAATACGCGACTACAAGAATAGTTTATAAATCAGTGCACACAAATGCAGACTGAATCTAATAAATATTAAATCAATGCAGTCAAGTTTGCCTCAACTTGAACGGCTTCTATGTGTAATGTTGTTTGTTACTTTACTATTAAGCATGAGGAAAAAGCATTTATTCAAACATGTTAATGACAGTTAAAAACGCTATTAAGATAAGATAATTTAATTTTTTGATAAATGTTTAACTGCATGCTAGTGAAATAAATCTAAAAAGCGAAAAATGTCTTCAGCGGGATTCGAACCCAGATCCTCTGTATAGCCCTTACGTTTGACATTTAGCCTTGAAATTACGCGACTACAAGAATAATTTATAAATCAGTGCACACAAATGCAGATATATGCGCATGCACTCACGCACGCAGGTATTATCCTCTCACAAGCGCGCGACGAGCACACGTACACAACCTTACAAACTTGTTAACTAAATCTTGAAAACTATTAAAGGCTATTAAACTATTAGATATATAGAACTATTAGATATAGAACTATTAGATGTAGAATTTGAAAACTTCAGATTTTGTCCTCTTACCATGTAGCCTAAGTAGTTAGACTATAACTAGTTCGGAATGTAAAGCATTGATTACTTGCTTCTCGAGTTTTTTCTGACCAGTTGCCTGGATATGTCATTTAGAATGATATTGACTGGTGTCATGAATCCATTTTTTCGAGAGTAAATCAGTTAGAATATCATTTGCCATTATCATGGGTCCGTTATTTTTACAAAAATTTTGAATACGAAGTAAATCTATTGTGACGTTACAATATTAAAAATTGATAAAAATTTATTGCACGACCAACAATAAGAAGGAGAACCGGGACAACGTCTCAGTGAACGCAGATTATAATAAACTTGTTTATAAAGTTACTGTGTAAGTAACCCAATAAACACGAACTTTTTTGCTTGTCTGGTGGGTTTTCAGCATTAGCAATCTCTACTTATTAAAAATTGTTGCTTACAGAGTCATTTAGTGACATTTATTTTTGTTCTCCTTCACTCAGGAACACGGCATTTCTAATATGATGATTCTACCAAATTTTGCTGTGCCTTGGCAACGCCAATTACCAAATGTACGAAAAATGTTGCAGATAGATTATGGAACGGACGAATGGGCACCAAAAATATTTTCTCTCCAATTATCTGTACGTTAAGCTAAATCTCTTTCAGTTTAAGGAAATAATAATAATAATGATAATGATAATAGTGATAATAATAATAAAAGTTCAACAACAACAACAACAATAATAAAGCGGGTGATTAAAAAAAATTTCCTGACGTGTCCAGAGATTTAACTGGGACTACCTGAGAGTTCAGTCTTCTTCACAAGTTAATGAGCCAATAAAATTACCTTTGAGACGCATGCTTCTTAGAGACATGCTGCCAGCACTTGTAGCTTGAACTGTCAAGCTTTTACTTTTACTCCATATTGTGCACACGATAATCGTGTAGCACACCATGATGACGATGGCGGGAACAATGAAAGCAGTAACAGCAGCGAGCGTCATGTACGGTTTAGCATACAGTCGATACATGTCACTGTCGAACAGTTTGTTGTAGCACTGAGGACCATTGTAAATAGTATTTGGTCCTAACGGAAAGCTTATCACCCTCAGTTCGAATATGAAGAACGACGGTAAAGAAAATATGCAACTGAATGCCCAGGCTAAGACTATCATCACTTTGGCTCTCAAACCTGAAAAAACAAATCAAAAATACAATTATTATTTAATCGCAGGTAATCTCAGTTACTGCACTTTATCATTCACAATTTGTGATCGTCCTGGTAGTATTGCTGCTGATGCTGCTGCGACTAGCTATTGGTGTTTATAAAAGCTGTTACTTTTGAGAATTCGCTCCCATCAAAAACATGCTTCAATAGCAACAAATGCTGTTGTTATTCCACTGCTGATATTGTTGATGCCGCTGTCGATAGTATCGTTAGACTCGATACAGAAGATAAGTTCTTCGGTTAGCCATAGCTATATATTCATAACTATAAGAATAATCATAGCCCTAACTACGGACGCAAACTGCGTTGTTTTTCAACTTACCACTGCTGGCAAAGTTCATTGGTCTACAAATAGCATCATATCGGTCGATACTCAGGGCCAATAAAACATACGTAGACCCGTAAATAGGCACCATCTAAAAAAACAAGAACTGGACGTAAAGCTAGGTCAGTTGTGATAGAATTGAATGTATCAATGTAACCATATGTGTAAAATGTTAGAATTTTTTTTGTTTGGGCTTCGCCTTTCTAAGATAGTTTGCTTCCCTAAGAACTGTCTTTCGATATTTTCGAGTTTCGAATTTCGAGTTAATTGTAGCCTGTACCATCAACGAAATTGACTCATTTCATTGTAACACACTTTTTTCGCAATAAACTGCTGTCTGATGGCACTTCCGGTTGACGTGTGACCCCCGAAAAATCACTAAATTATTTAAATAATGTCAATGTGACAAATTTACCAATAAAAGATCAACAATATTCTTGCAACTTTTGACACTTGATCGAATTTACGTTAAACCAACTTGGATTTAGAAAAATTCAGATTGGACGTTCTGAACGTTTTCAATACAAAATTAATTAGTAACTGTAAGTTAAACTGCTGGTTAGAACTAAATTCGAATTTGTTCCAATAGTTTAAAAATTACGCGTGAATTTATTGTGTGTTAATGAATGCGTTTTTTAAATATTGCTTACTTTGTAGCACACTACAACGTTTTCAATAGTTATGATGCTGCGTCATTTTTAAACCCGAAGAAGCACCAATATTCTTGGTGTTGCAAAAACATTTTATTCCCTGGGCCCATTAATTCTCAGAGCACTGTGTGTAACTTGCCTCATTAGGCTCGTTTTCACAGTGAGGACGCAAGGAAAATGGCGCACGGAGTTTATGCCAAAAAATCAGAAAAATTCCGATTTTTTTCTCGAAAAAAAGAAAGCAAAAAAGTTAATTTCACAGTTAAACCGCGCGATTTCTTCGGCGTGTCCAGTTAGCTGCAGCTACTTTGTGAGTTGCGGGGTTGTAGTTATTATTGCTCGTCAACATGGACTATGAAGACAGCGTCATGTTTTGCTTACTATTTTGCTTACTGTGTGCTTACTATTATTACGATAAATTAATTACCGTCGTTATTGGGTGTACCCAATTACAACAACACCGTTGTGTTATCGTAACCTTGAATGGGCATTTGAAAGACGATCGGGAGGAATTTTACAGTTACACATTAGCTTTAGTGCAGGACTCCATTACAAAAAAGACGTAAACTCCAGAAACTGCGTTGACACTCTAACTTTGTAATTTAATATTTTATTTGTACTGTATAATCATGTCTAAATTAAGTTATAGTTACTGTATTTGTCATATATAAATTTCAATTAGTAATGTTAGTCAATGTAATGTCAGACTTGTTTGTTTGTTTTTTAGTACAGTTCCACTAATAAGGGTAAAATGGGGTAATCGGACATAGACTAATGTCAGACGAGTTTTACGTTTTCTTGAAACCCATTAAATTACCTGGACGTAGTTTTTTCCTTTCATTGTTAATACTGCCACATCACATTTTAGACTGGCATGTTCACCATTGCTTAGCAGTTCGTCTTCTAGTAGCTGTATGGTCATGAACATACAAGCTCACTCGATTTATTACGCTTATCCTTAATTATATTAACTTTTTTTTATTTTCTGATAAACAGACCTACCGCAGTAATTATTTACAGCAGCCTCTTCGTTAATGGATGATGCTTCTCCCCTGATGCTTTCATGCCACACTATGTAAAGCACCATACTTGTGTCTGTTTATTACACAAATCACTGAAGCAATGTCCGATTTTACTTAAAAGCCCAGGCTAATGTCGGACAATTGAATTGATTATTGAATTGTATAGACATTATTCCAAGAAAATTGTAAAAATATAGATAGAAACCTGAAAAATGCCGATTTTATCCGTCATTACCCCCATTTTACCCTACTTTAAAATCTAAAAATATACATATATATAATAATGTATGGGTGCGTTATTTTCCTTTTTCAAGAAGATGGCCGACGCTGTTGCATTAATGAAACATATAATCGTTTGTCAGTTAAAACAGAGATTAAATCTTGTAATTTTATGCTAAAATGTGTTAATTGTTGTTCGTTAAACAAGAAAGAAGTAATTGAGCACTTAAATTTTAATCTGAATTCCGCGAGGATTCCTCGCGAAAATGGAACTTGCAGTATTTCTGCCATACGGCAATTTTCCTAGAGAGCGGGACGCGTAGGTTTTAGCCGGTGACAGAAATCCTCACGAGAAGGAAAATTCCGTCATGAGGTGTCACTCTGAAATGCGCCATAAAAACAATGAGGTCCATTTTCTAGAAGAATGCCGCAAGGTACTTCTCCTCGAGGAATTTTGCCGTGCGTCTTCACTGTGAAATGGGCCGTAGTCTTCAGGAATTACAAAATTAATTTTAGGCATTCATACTTAGGACCTCGATACCACGCTGTAGTTCTTCAAGGAATCAGACTGCCAGTTTGGGTTGTGATTTAAAAAATGCCCGATAAAACAAATGAAGAGCACTTACTTACGTGTTGGGCATCCGAATTAGTAAATTTAGTTTGGATCTTAAAGATGCGAAAAGAAGGAAAGCCTGTCTCCACTACTCCATACACTAACAGAATGGACAATAATATGAAGCCTGTCTACTGTTACGAGACATGTTCTAGTTTCATTGAAAAAAATATGAGTTACATCATCCACCCATACACTATTGCTACATAGTGCTGTCTGTGTTTATGTACTCATAAGCTATAGCGTGAGCATTAAGTGAAATTTCAGTATATATAAGCCTACTGACAATTGTTTTTAGAGCGAGCTTGTAGTGATTTTTTCGTTATTATGAGGTTAATTTTCTCTCCTTGCTGCAAACACACATGTATCAACTTTATGGCATGAGCCACAAATTATAAAGGAGAACATATAATTTTATACCATTATAAATCTGACAAATTTGCAGAGCGCGTTGCTACCATAGAAGTCCATAGTGTGACGCATCAGAACATCAGGAAGGACATTCAGAAGCGCTACTGTCATATCTGAAATTAATATTATGAAAATTCAACATTCAATGACCTGAAGCCTGTAACCGAAACCAAGCATTCATGAGGCAGCTGAACTCTTACCTTCCCTTGACAGTTGACATGCACTGCATGTGTAACTATCAGTGCATATAAAACGAAATTAGAAATGTTATTATGATATTTAGTCAAAGGAATGAATGTACTTAGTATGAAACCAAGTAAAGTATATCCCGCAGCGCCGAATAAAGTACAAGATATATGTTAATGATCTTATTAAGATTTCGGCTAGTGCATTGTCAGCTGGGTATCTTCAATATTAAATTCTTGATTTGTCTTTGGAAATCCATTTGATTTCAGACATGCATTCTGATTCTTTCGTGTTAGTTCAACGGTTTCCTTTTAGTTGAACCACATTAAATAACAGTGAATTGCCTTAAAATAAAGGTATTGTACCATATTCTGTTTCATAAACTTCTTTGTATGTAAAAAATTACTTCATACTAGGATATATGTAGAGTATCGTTCAATAAATGAACGCATTATGCAACACATACTAACATTCAAGATTTTAAGTTGTGTAATGTGAAAGTAGAACCTCGTCTCTTATTTTATACCGTATTTAAATGAATCCTGAAACATTGGATTTGGCAGTCCAGATAGGATTGTGAATGTGAATCCTTCTATTGTCGTAGGCAAAATCAAAATCTACATTTTAGAGCTTTGTTCAAATATTTTGACAAATTTGTTTAATGTAAACTTTTTTTCACAGAATCAATCAATGTGAATTCTGATTTCTCTTTTACATGAATGATTAAAATAACACAAGCGTTTAATTATTTAGCCAGCGCTACTTAGTGCTTCACACTCACTAGCATACAAAACTGACGAAGTACTACTCTTCGTTTGAATAACGCGAAAAGTCAGCTAATGCTTAATGGAAATAGAATTATTTAGTTTGGTGGTTACGCTTGGTTGTTTTAAACATATCGAACTGCTAATAAAACAAGTCACGAAGTTATTACGGCTGTGACCGGCTGCCGTCCGTTGGATCATTACGTGCCTTCTAATATATAGTCTCAATTTTTACCCATTCCAAATGCGAGGAAAGATTGTCTTTAAAATATTGCTGGTGAGAAATGTAAAAGATCATTGCGCTCTATTGAACTTGCGTGTTTCTCGCTCGCACTCATTTCTCTTCACACGGAAAATTACGATTGAATTTTCCTTGAGAATGTGATTTGAGTGTAAAAGCAGGGCGCAGAGGCAACAGCTAATTTCTTGTTGCAGTCAAAGAAGTCAAGGAAAACCTTCTCCGTAATTTTACAACCACAAGTAAACAACTTGTCATCACGGATGGGTGATTTCGACTTACATCACGTGACAGAAAACTGATTTCAACTGAAACATGATGAAAAATCATTTGGTTTTTTCCCTCTTGGCTATCTTTATGGGCAGCCTTTATTTTCTTGAAGACAGACGTCTATCGTGCTTCGAGCGATTGCTTCGTTATACGTTATACATTCCTTGAATAGGTTGTTACTTTTTTCAGCAAGTTTGACAATATCCTGACATTTTAATAATTAAAATCACTTGAAATGAAGTCCAATAAAACATGCTGCTACACGCAGTGTTTGCCCACTTTGTTAAATGTTTTAGAATATTTAGTGATGTTGATGTTCTTTTTTGCTTGTCCTTAAATACTAATGGCAGTAAATCGTTGACGATGCATTTCTACTATTTCTTTCAACCAGTTGCATTTAATTTCAATAAGCCAAGAAGAAAGTGGCATCGCTGTTCCAATATATTGTCATGACGCGAAATAAGCAATAAACTATACTTTATATTATCTATTTTATGGCTATGAAAAATCAACAACATCATTTCAAAACAGTCAACTAACATATTCGTTGTTGGTGCACCAAGTGGAGCTTCATTTAAGTCCGAAGCGTGGAAAAAGCGGATAGATACGTCAGTGAAGTTTACAGGGAGTGAAATCTTTAATTTACAATACCTGCTATTGCCAACTGGGTAATGAAAAAGTTCATCCTAGACTTTCGATTCCTGGCCAAGTACATCGCCTCGAGAACAGCTGCATTTCCGCACATTATGACAGCAAACAAAACCCAGGACAATATGAACTGACCCTAAAAAAGAGAATTTTTATTAAGTCTTTCATAATTTCATGACGTGATTTTAAGTCAGATTGATCACATCTCTACTAGAGATGCTTGATAGTACTTAAAAACTTTAATGGGGCTAGTGCCGATACTGGCCGTCGGGCACGTGGAATGATATTTGGGCGTGGCCGTTTGGGATCGAAAAACTTGGGCGCCAGCGGTTTGTGAGTGCATGATGCAATCTACAAAATTTATTAATGTAACTAAAATGGAACTCACGCCAAATTAGTTAATTATTTTTGTCTTGCATATTACTGTTTTTCTAATTTATTACCTATGACGAAGTCTTCTTCGTTTTCTGGTTTCATGAAGCAATCGACAAGGCGTGTGCGTAGACACTCGCTACTCGTCACGCACGAGTGACAAATGACAACTTTAAGTTTTACGCAATCAGGATTTTAATACCGATAGTCTCGAAGCGAAGTCTCGTGAAGTGTTGCTCAAATGCGCGCGAATGTAACAGCGGTATCTGTTACAAACCAGATGTCTGGTTCCATTAAACTAGGTATGTCAGGGAGACACAGTTGTGACTTTTGAAGAAGAGTCACTAACTCCCCTAAACCATGTACAATATTGGCAACTGTTTGCGACGTTTCACGTTCCACGATGAAAAGGAGCGCGCAAATGTAGACTGCGCAGTTTCACCAATTAACAATTGGTACCAGGAAAGTGTTTTTAAATGGTTTACATCTTTAACAAAAATTAAAAGCCGATTGTGTTAACCTCAAGTGAAATTAATAGTCCTAGTGAATTAGTAGAAGTATTGGAAATCCTACGCAGCACTTTATCAACAACCGATACATTAAACTCGATGAATTCAATCCTTCAACAAGTTAGCGACAATATGACAATTTAACTAGTAAAATAGCGAAACCCGGCGTTAAGCCTTTCATACAGTAAGGCAGTAGGGTTTACCTTGTCGAGAGAGAACATTGAGACAGTAATCAAAAAACAGTCGTGCAAGCAAACTCCAAATTATGATCCTGCAAAGACCGTCATCACAGAAAATGGAAAAAACAGCTCCCAGTAGTAGTTCCATTATGCTGAACGCCAGCAAACATTATCTCATGAAACGCAACAAACGTTTTGAAACTGTATTCAGAACTGCCAAAAGTCATGAAAAATACAGCTAGGCACTGCTAAAGAGGCCAAAGATGGAACCCAGAATATTTTGGGCCAAATATTAAAACCAGGCAGCTAATGAACAAAACTATAGTAATATTACAGGACTGAGTTCCAAGTTTAAGTGGTGAAGATATCCCAGATAGCAGAAGGGTTTTACACAAAGGAGCAACCATAAAACGTTTTAGGCACAAAAATGGCAAAGCACTTCCCTTCCAAAAAATCAAATTTGCTACTGCCGACTATCTCACTAATACTATAGCTAAAAATGGCTTGATTTGTGATGAACACATATTTTTACCTAAACAAAAGCCATTACGCTACCTCAAATGTCCGTTATTCGCCCCATTACCAAATGGGTCTAAACGTGACTCAAAATGCCCGAAATGCTCTGAAAACGTGGTACATTTAACTTTTGATCCAATATCAAAATCATGCTTCAGCTATGGGAAGGGGCAAGAAGCCAGGATCAGAAAATTTATTATTACATTAATGAGTACAAACGGCTTAATTCATGATAGCAGTGACTATCACTTGAAAATTGTGCATCTAAATATAGTGTTTCTCAAATATAATATTGACCATTTAACACTAAGTTTAGTGAAGAAACCTATAGGCATTTTATATTTGAATGACATCAGACTCTCACAAGATATAACATATGACACAGTATCAATCAGTGGTTATAAAATAATTGCGCCTGAAACAAACGGAGGAGGTTTGCATTAAACAAAGCTTGAACTTCGTGCGCATACCTGATTTCATCTTATTAATGATGAATTAGAGACTGTGGATAAACGTGCATTTACCCAAATCTCGTCTAATCCTAATTAGTTTTGTCTACCGGCCGCCATCGGCACCTGCAGAGTATTTGGTATTTCTGGAAGAACACTTCCGTCAAGTTTTGTCAGCTTCCTCTACTGCAGACCGTATAGAGACACTGGTGATTTTAATTTAGACTCTCATTAAACAGTACAAATTAAAACTGTGTGAATTTTATCAGTTGACCCAGATTATTGAGCATCGCACCTGAATAACAGAAACACGTCTTTATGCCTTGATCTAATTTTCGTGGCAAATATAAAGTGTACTCAGTTGGCAACATTTCGATTGGCTGCAGTGATCATAATTTAGTATAGGATATATACCGAATAAAATAGTTAAAACAAACCTGTGTTTTAAGCGATAAATGTGCGAAACTTTAGTAGGGAATAATTTCACAATAATTTGTCTGGACTTAGTAACTTACATGCGTCTTTTGGCAATACACTGTATAAAGATGACCAACAGCCATGGTACGATGAAAATATAATCCATCGCACTGCCCAGAAACAGAATTACGATAAGTCAAAGGCCCAAAAAACTAGATTAGAGGAAGACTGGGGAACACAATACTATTAATGATAAAGGAAAATAAAAACATCAGTAAAGAATTTTAGAAAACGCTTAAGACTATCTTACCTCACAAACACAAAAGCACGGAAACATTATCAGAGAAAATGAATAATCGATGTAGGGTGGCCAGCGTATTTAATGATTATCTCACATCAAATGACAAAGACTAAAAACAAACTATCATAATTACATTGGTAATAATAACTTTCAATTCCAGCTCTTTTAAACGTCGAATTTGTTTGTAACCAGTTGAAGAAACTTTTTTTAATTAAAACTTCTGGTGTCGATGGAATTAATGCACGTGTTTTAAAGACAGCCTCTATGTTGTAATGCTAACGTTAACAACATTGCGAAAATAGTATACGCCGCAATAAATTGGTGTTATATTCACCAGTCACTCTCGAAACTGATTTACATAATAACCTCAGTAATACTGCAATCTGGATGAATGGCGATGAGCTAACTTTAAATATGAATAAAACTAAAGCAATGTTGTTTGGGACGAGTAGAAAATTAAGAGATTAGTGAATTTAATTTATTACTACATGTATGTCGAATTGAAATTGTCAGTAACATGAAATATTCAGGTGTTTCCGTTGACCTCAACTTACAGTGGATGAAACGTGTTGGTAAAATTCTTTGTAAAATATCACAAAAAAATCTGCGTTCTTAAAAAGGTCAGCAGTTATGTCCCACAGCCTTATCTAATGCTATCTTAATGCCACAAATAGACTATTATTCTATAGCAAAAAAACCTTACATTTGGTAAATATATTGATCGCTTTCAAAAATTATAGAGCAGATCACTAAAAATTAAAGTTAATAAAAGTAAAACAAAGAAGAGATTATTTGAAACAATGCTGTCCCATTATATTGCAGTTTGAACTTTCGATACTACAAGTTTTCATATCTGTGTCCCAATGTCGCAGTTTTTGTCATCCAATCAACTGTGTGTAAATGTTGTTAGCATTGAGCTTCGTAAGCGCATATTTTATTACTCAGGGGTTATGTTTTGTAAGACTTACCAAAATCATGAGACGCACCATCTTTACATACTTTCAAAAGATTTGCTAAAACTTACTTTTGTGTATTGAATAAGCTAATATTAGATACTAGTCACAGTTATGTGTGTATATATATATATATATATATATATATACATCGTTACTTTCTTTATTTTGTAAATAACTTAATTTTATGTTTTTTAACTTTCTTTAAGCTAATAATAAAATTACATGAATGAAATGCGTACATCTGTAGGTATGTATGAATAGATTTACAAATAACTGAGGGACTCCTTAGAAAGCAGTGCTAGGCATTGAAGGAGCTACCCTCATAAAAGATTACTAAATAAGGTATGGTTGAAAACGTGTGCGTAAAAACCCTCTTTGTTCATTAAGCAACTTTCTCCTCAGGTAGGCGGGTTATTACATTTTTGCGTAATACAGCTATGTCAAATCGCGTATATCACATAAGTCGCAACGACACGAAGTTGACTCCTGTCATTGCAACATGCGCACTCTGCATTGGGAATAAATCAGTATCTCAAATATAACAGTCAGTTTGCTGTGCAATTAAGGGTTTATCCGCTCTAGTCATTGATCAAGTTTATTAACGATCCCTAATAGTAGTTTAATGTTTTCTTTCGAGAGTATTGAGGCTTTATCTATAATCTATGACTTTGTAAACTGATTTGTGACTTCACATCATTTGTCCACATAATCCTAATTAACTAATTATCTTATAGTGGGTCGAATTCATCAAATTTTGCAGTTTAGGAATCTTGCAGGGCGTTATTTCACAAGCCTTAAGAGGTCGCCGTAAGATAAAATAGAAAATATATGATTAGTATATAATTAGTATGTAACACGTTTGTATAAAAGGTGGAAAAGAGAAAAATCTAACAAAAAAATGCAAAAGAAACTAGAGAAGGAAGCAAGAACGAGGAAGAAATAGGGAAACAAAAAGGGAAACTGGAAAAAAGGAGGCGATTTGAGCTGCCAAAGTTACCGTATTTACTAGTTACACGAAGCACCACAGCGGAATTTACTTTCTCGACGATATTCATAAATAATTTTTTAAATATTAATATTTCAATTCTAACTATTCTCAATTCATTTTAATATTAATAATTGATGTTAAAAATGAATAATAATCTTCAAAATTGATTTACTAATAATGTTAAATATATCTGAATACTGTATAAAAAAAACGATTTTTTGTATTTATGAATGTCTTATTAATATTGCAAAGAACATTAACTCTTGATTTTACGTAGCAATACTAAATTTACGCAGAGCGAAGCCGATACAACAGTAGCTCCAACAGCAAACCTTTTCAAGTGGCGATCCATGGACTCACGACAGCAAATGTTTAAAAGATAACCAGGCTTTTTACTTGAGTTTATTGATTTTTTTAGCTATTTCAACGTCTTTCTGTATCCGCTCCCGTCGGCATTTTCTTAGATAATGGCATATCAATTTATTTTATTTGTTCAAGTTAAGTGCAGTGCTCTGTTTTAAAATGTAAAACTGTTCGATTGCAGCTTGTACGTTAGTACTACACTGAAAGAAGCCTACTATGCTTGTTTTTCTGCTGGGTGCTACTAGAGGAATTTATTTGCCTGCGCCAGGTTTATCGGTCTTCGAATGTGAAAGCGAAACATTAAACAAATGCCAGGAAGCCCTCGATGACTTTTCTGAGTTTAAAGAAAATCCTGCGATTGCATAACCTGAGAAACATACTTTAGCTTGTTCACTTAGCATCCCAGCTTTCGTTTTACATGTCTCAGTTCAAAATGTGAGCATGTTTACTGTAGAATGTAGACGGTCAACAATCTTATAGCTACGGATCAAGTCACCTATAAGTGTTGATGACTTTTGATTGATTAACGTTGGTTTCAAGTGCCCTGAGTTCAATCTGTGCTGCTCAGCTGTGAGCTTTCACACGCACTGGCTACCGCAATGCTTTTAACTTAAAATCAATTCGCCGCAATCTTTTAATGCAAGCGCCTACAAGTAGCCTACATATAACGTCAATAAAGATTGCGTTAAGAGTTTTGTTTTTTATGTGAAAGATCCAAATGTTTTTAGGCATAAATGAAAGGTCGTCACAACTTTCCGCAACTAATGACATGGTTTGCTCCAGCCGTTTCCTTCACTCTGTTTAAAAACAGATCATAGTTGAGAGTGTTAAGGTTTATCCAAGATATTTTAATTGGAACACACTTATTTGCTTATTTATTTTATAAATAGTTATAGTATATATAAAATATTTATAAAAAATTACACTTTAGTAATAATCTGTTTTTTCGTCCTGTTATTGCATCTGTTTTAAATTTTAGAGGCAATTCTGCCCATTAAGTTAAAATTCAGTCTTGTTTTGTAGGTGTCGCAAATTGTTTACTTGTTATTAAAAAACTGGTAAGTTAAAATAAAACAAATATAATAACGTCGTTGCCTTTGTTCATAGTTTGGTTGAAGGACCAGCGGTTAGCGACTAACCTTACTAAAAGCCTGCAGGGGATGCAGCATCGCGTTTCTTACCAATATCAAAACCTCTTTGAGTCTCAAGAATCCCCGCAAATGTACTTTTTATTAGCAGCAGCAGATTTCAATTCAACTGTTATTGTCAGCAGTTATGCTTTCTTGTGCTTTTACTAGGCAAACGAAGCTATTATTTTTATTCCTTTGTTTGAGTTTTATTGTTTTGCAGAGCAAAATAAATGGCTTTCTGCTACAAAAACTTACAATCTTTTTATTTTATTGGACGGCGTAATGAATGCAAATAACAAGAGGAAATTAAAAGCAAATAATGCGCTGACAATAACAGCACCACCTCATAATAACAGATAAAATATATTGTAAAACGCATGTAAAACACTAAGATGTAAATGCAAAAAACTTTTATGGCAGTTTATATGATTCAAAAATACTACGTCCACGAAGCGTCTATGCATGACATTTTGTGCGACGAACTCAGCGTCTGCAAACTTAATGTCTGCAAGTTGTCGCCCACGAACTGGGCACCCTTCAGGTAACAACTGAAATTCAACAGAAGCAAGTGTGATGTCGATACGAAATAACCATACTGCTAGCGACAAGTACGAAGTGAACCCTAATTTCAGCCTTCAATACAAAAGTAACTTGTAATTGGCAGAAAGACTTTTTGCTGTTGAGTGATTAGGAGGAAAAAGATTATTATTAGTCTACTAATATAACACAGACACTTTCTCCTTAGACAAGAAGACGTTTCCTCTTTTAATGAGTTCGGGGTGTATAATTGCAATTACCATATTCATAGTTCTACGCCTGCCTTCATTACTGATGATAATGGTATAATATCATAAAGAATGTGAACAAAAATGAGAAAGTAGGTGATTATGGAATTTACAGAAAATTCCCACCTCACTTCTAACCGAGAAACTTAAATGCGATTTCGCAGTGGGGGTTAAATAAGGTTGCCTCTTGTTATCTTTCTCCGAGTATGAAAGGAAATTGAACATTTTATAATAGAGTACCACCAGTGATGAAGTCTAAGTAAAACTTTCTACCGATAACTTGGCGATAAGACAGTAAAATAATCCAGGTAAGAAGAAATAGATGAGCAACATTAATTACAATTCCAGCGTGAGATTATTATAACCTTGCAGGTTCTCTATCTGTAAAAGTGAGAAAAAACTAAAGGAACAGAAACAGAAACGACTGTACGATCCACGAAAAATTCGGGTTTAAAAATAATTTTGAAATATGTATTTTCAGGCTTGAATAACCATTAAATACAACAGAGCAAGAGTGTTAATGTTTTTTTTTGTTAATGAGCACAAGTGAAATTCAAGTTAGTTATATTTCTGATATTTTCTAATGGTTTTGTCAGACTAAATTAGACTGAAAAGCCGGGAATCGAACCCGAGAACAAAATCTCCTGATTCCTAGCATTACAATACAAGGTTTTTCACACGTCCAATGACAAAAATGCATAGTTCAAGCGCTCAGGATTGTGGGCTGCCCTAGAATTTTATTGATAACTGTAACCTAAAAAAGCTTTGAATTTTTATTTTCCCGTTTCGATTTGCATTCAAATTGCTATAAAAGTAGCTAAAGAACAAGTTGAAACGTTCGCTGGAGACTTGCTTTCATGGCTCACTGCTCTTTCAGTGTCTGCAACATTGAAAGAGCAGATCATCTTGCGACTGAGGCTAAGGTTTATTATGTAGTTAAGACTGTTTCTGATGGCAGATTTTATTAAATGCCTCAAAGGGATAATGAAAGACAATCACAACGGCTTTTAACAGATTAATCTTCCCAACTGTCTAATATTTTTCAATTTTCAACCGAAATAATAAAAAAATTAGAGGTAAGATATTAAGTGTGTGAGCTCAACTCTGCACATTATTAACAAGAGTGATGTATTGCCTGCAGACTCGGTTCAATTTCCTCAAAGCCAAATGGGATGATCTCATGAACGCTAGTTAATCTTTTGCGCAGCAGTCAAACGAAGACTGATATCACGAATAATGATCACTGAGCACAGCGACCTGCGTTTCTCTGCATGTTAAGCTTTTCCTTGCCGTTTCAGAATTGGCAATAAAATGCAGATTTCATTCTATAGTTATCTGAAAATTATTCTTCAAAACTGCTTTGAATTAGGTGAAAATGGGGAGAAGTTTGTTGATTGCAAAATGAATATTAAATCTTATTGTTACCAATTGGTTTTATAATGGACATTGAAGCCATGGGCATTTTCTTATTTCTTCGGGCTTAATTTCGGTCATTCCAATACGCCCATAATAATGATTCTTATAATAGCAACTTAACTATATTAAGTGCACTATTGTGAAGCTAATTGGTCTATTATGGTAATCAAGCCCACTGCCACTAATGGTTTTATCAGCAACGGCAGCTGATATTAATAGTACATTCCTGCGATTTGCTTGCTGGTAATTATACCCATAAACTCATTTCTCTTAATGAGCACAGACAGTCTCCTTGTCTGAGATTTCTTCGTCTTGATGCTGAAATTGACAATTGGAAATATTGTTAATGAGCAGACCACTGATTAGCAAACATCATATGCAGCTACTTCATCCACCTTACTGATTTCCAAAATCCGACACTACCACAACATAACTTCAGAAACATTTGTTGTCTGTTTCTTTGCACTTTTTGGACATTTCTTCGATTCCATTTATTAGCTAACAAAACATTATTCCTAATCAAATTAAGATTTTTACTGGTGTTTTCCTTGCCGGTATCATCGTTGCGGTCGTTGGAATGAAAATACACTAAAATAAATCTTTTTAAGATCCAAACTCGAAAGCCCCCCCCCCCCCCCCATGCATCTCGTTCACTTGTCTCACTGATCGCCAAGCCTGAGCTTAAATAAAATTCACAGGATTTTTGTAACTTAAATGCTTTTTCTTAAATTCCTGGCAGTTAAACTCTCGATAAGCTGACTAGACTGACTATAGGATTGTTAATCAGCGCTTTACCGCAATTAAGATTTCCCACATTGTGGACAATGAGGAATGATCCGTAGCGTCATCTATATGGGTTAGACTGACAACTGCTGATGCGGTTTTGCCTAGTTGATTAAGATATGTTGTGCTTTATTAAGGTCAGTCAAACTCTACTTAATTGACTTGCACGTCCATTTACTGAGCCAAATGTGAAGCAATCAGGAATTAACTAGATGAACTCAGACACTTTGTCCCACACATACGAAATGAAATGTAATGAAACAGTTACAGTTATGAAACGTAAGTTGAAGCAAATTAACCTGTTATTTTCTTTCCGAACTTTCTTAATATTTAAGGAAACGTAAATAAGAAGAGATACGTTCTTAATTGATTTGTGCTGATTATTAACAGTAGCGAGCAGTCAAGTGCTAGCGTTAAGAAACCTACTACATATAAAAATTACCGGTGATTGATTCGGTTCTGTTTGGTGATCTGTCTGGACCAAGTTTTTACTCTCTTCAGTTTGTGTTTATCAATTTTCACTTCAGCTTTTATTAGAAGCATCAGGCACAGTTACTGAATTTAGGCACATGGTAGTAAATGACAATTATATGCATCGGCTTTTGATACGTTTCCCTTCTTTATGTTTGCCAACTACAAAATCATTTGACAATACTGTAGTTATTTCGTTGAATTCATAGCTATACTAAGAAATTTAGATGCGAGTCCGCTTCATTTTTATTCAAAAAATTTTGTACTTAGACCCAACACCGTCAGCATGTTTTGAGTTTAATGTCAACGTACAGGCGTCATTTTTACTAGAAAAGAAAGAACTCATTAAGATTGCGATAAGTACACGTATGTTCACGCAGCCATGCACGCATGTAGTGCGTACGTCTTTAGTAGAGTGCATTACTGTACGGCAGGTTCTATAATTTGAGAAAAATAATGTTTACAATAAAATTATAAAACAAATAAAGCCTATTGTAGTGGTAATCGTATGGTAATTGATATGATAAAAAAGAAAATGCCAAAAACATCGCTCGTCGCGCATGCGCAGCTTCATCACTTTTATCAACTAACTAGGCCTGAGATTGTTAACTACGTGTACAAACCTGACACTCAATTTTATAATAACAACTTTTCAAATTCTCATTTTAAGCAAAATTTAACACCAGAAAAAATCTTTGTTTTCAGCTCCAGCAGGTTGGTTTAAAAATAGCTGTTTCCACAAAATAGGTAATACGTGTAAAGGAAAAACTCCCTCTGATGGATGACAGGCAGTGGCTTGTGTGAGGATTGAGTTCCTTGCTGTCGTCCATGGCACACACTCGTGTGCATAACCTTCGTACTGCTCAGGACTATACATTCTTAGTGATCCTTTTTACTAATGAATAAATGTCTATGAAGAATTTTTTGTGCCTAATAAATAATAATAATAATAGTAATAATAATAGTAATAATAATACTAATAATAATAATAATAATAATAATAATAATAATAATAATAATAATAATAATAATAATAATAATAATAATAATAATAATAATAATAATAATAATATAAATTTGCGTTATACAAGAAAATTTAATTATATGAGAGTATCTTGCTGAGACGCTGAAACGGTAACCTGAATGGAAAACATGCAGTAACAATTTTATTACAACGGTTTATGCTATAAAATTTTGAGTCTAAAAGATCGTATCTTCAAGGTAGGCTTTAAGATTCGTTTCTTTTTATTTATTTAGTTTATTCGCAGAAGAGACTCAAGAGAGAACCGACTAACATAATAATGTGCAGTGAATGATTTACTATGTAGTTTCTTCGTCGAATATCACTACGTGAATAATTTTCAATTTGCATGCTAAATAACAGGCCGGCCAAGAACACTTTCAGTCCGCTTTGCGTGTCTAAATCAAGTTTTTTAGGGAAACGGCTTTGCAAAAGAAGGAGATAGTAATCTGTCTAGGTTAGCAAGTCACCCGCCATTGGGCGCCAATAACGGCGAAAACGTGGATTAAGTTTATAGAACTGTCTAAGATAAAGAGAAGCCTTTCGCGGTTTAAATCACCTGAGGGAAAATTGATTTCTAGAAACTACTGGAAAAACCCCAAGATCCGGTTTTAAGCATGCCTCTTTTCAGACGTAAATTGGAGACTAGATGGATTAATGCCTTTTTATCTCCAGAATGGGGTAGATAAAAAGTTGAGTTTTCAATTGTAGTTCCTTGTTACGATGACAGCTTTCTATAGGAATTTTTTTCGTAACAGCATAAGATATTATTTTTTAATTGAAATGCACAAACATCCCAAGATTATTCTTAATCTAATTATTTTATTTATAAAGTACTTATGTCCGTAATATTAATTTTTCTTATTTCTTTAATGCTAAATTTCTTAAATACTTGATAGGTTTCAGGCCCTTTTTGTCAACATTCTGAATTTCTAATAGGGATTGTGGAGAATTCGTCATTGCGTCGACAAAAGTGTAGTGTAGTTGTGTAGTAATAGTAAACAGCAACTGTAGTAAAAGCTTGTATCATTCGCCAACAAAATTTGACATTTTTACCCAAAGTAATGTGACAAACCTGAGAATGATTTATTTTGATGCTTCAAAGTCAAGGGGCAGCGAAACCAAAGCCGACGGAGTAACTTGTTTGTTGTGTTTTTTTGTTTGAATCACTGTAGCTCTCCCACTGTTATACGTGGGGTTGCAAAAAACAGTGTAGTAGAAACATGATATATATGACAAAATAAAATTTTGCGTTACGAAATAATTACGTAAAAAATAGCATTTTATTTTTATGTCATTGGGGATACTCCAATTTTCCTACCATATAACTTGGTATGAACACACTTATCGGAAATAATCCTTGGTGTAACATTTGTAATATTTGTATGGAGCTTATAGCATTTGTTAATGCACTGTTTGTTTTGGAACATCCTGTTTCAAGTTATCTAATGAGGCTGAATTCCCAAACGCAGATGAAACAGTAAATACATACATAAGTGATGTAGCTCCTTTGTCAATGCTAACTTTGACAATTCCATTAAAATAGATTAAACTGCTAAAACAGATAAGTTCTAGACAAAATCGTGGACTCGCAGTAGTAAAGTAGGCTTTATGATTATGCAAATTTTCACGACTGATCAGAATCTACGATTTTGTAATGAAACGGGTCAGTTCAAATAGCATTCAGGCCCTCGGGCCGTAGTCGTGACGTAGCACGGCTACGCAGTATTCTTGTAGAACGAGACTTCAGAATTACAATCATACGCGAATGTTTTGCTAATACAATATTTCGGTTTTATTCCAAACATCATAAAGTTAATGTGTCGCTTATATAGTAACTTCACCTCCAGAGCATTTATGCACAGTTCTGTGTTTACTGTTTAGTAACGACCTGCCACAGTACAATGCAAATTATTAAAAGCATTTGATGAAGCATTACAAATTCTATGTAACTGGGCGTGAAACTGGCAATTAAAAAATAACCGCATGCACATAAATGTCCATAAATAAATATGTGGAACAAGGTAACTCTCAATATGCTTTAAAACAATAGTCCATTAACAACAGTAACGATTGCATAAAATGGGTATTACAGAATGCTGCAAACCTGTAAGCTAAAATTTGAAAAATACTGTAATGAACAAGTAGCGAATTGTTTCCATACAAGCACTAAGTAAGCTACAATAAAAACATTATATAAAGTTTATGTTACACACTTACTAGAATATGCTTATGTTACACAGTTACTAGAATGTAGTATGCCTGTCTTTTGAACCTGCAACTATTAGAAAATTAAGAATTATGTTTGGTTTACAAATGGTATACAAAATATGTCATGGGCTTATAGATTTAGCTTTCGTAAATTGTTTAGTTATGTCCCTACAGGAGATCTGAGAGGACATGATATTAAATTGCATAAAAATTTGTAAATTAAACTTTTCAAATATTCTTTTGTAATCCACATGTTGTATACATTTTGAATTGATTACCAGACGAATTTGTCAATGTGACGAATCTTAATCGCATTGCTTATTGCAAAATAATTTTAATTTAGTTAATTTTGTCATTTTCATAGTAATAGAAATTTTAACTATAACAATGGTCTCCTCGTAAGTGCCATGTGTCTGGGTCATTTCATATGTTTTTTTACTTACGTTTTTATAATTTCTGATATATATATATATATATGTATACGTATATATATGTGTGTGTGTGTGTGCGCGCGCGGGCGCGCGCGTGTGTGTGCGTGCGTGCGTAAGTGTGTGTAAATAAATATATATATATATGTATATAGACCTATATATATACACACGCATATATATATATATATATATATATATATAATAATAATAATAATAAATCTTTATTAAAGAAGTGAATATATATACACGAAGGTGCCTCTTTTTGCAGGCTCAGATCAACAAATTACATTTTCACATAACAAATCTTTTAAATCCAGTTTCACACTGTGTACAACGAATAACATTTTATACTTAAATTAGATATAATTTCAAACGAATCACAAGTATTGTACAAACAAATTAACTTTACACAACTACATAATTTATTTTTTTTATACTGGAGCGGGCCTAAATTAACAGTTACTTAGTATAAAATTGTCCCTGATCAGGTTAGTGAAAGCCATTATTAAATTTTTATCAGATTGAAGCATAATATTACGTGTATAATTGGCATCAGCTATTTCCATGAACGGCATTCTTTTTTCATTATCTATTTTATTACATCTGAATAAAATGTGCTGAGGAGTTTGCTCTTCTTCTCCACATGGACATAAACTAGTATCACACATATTAAGTCTATACAAAATGCTGTTAAAATTCCCCTGGCCAGTTAAAAAGGACATGGCAATGGATTCTATTTTCCTTTCATTATTTCCAAGTGGCAAATTTAAGGGTGTACATTTTATATTCTGTATTTCAACATTATCTCCTCGAAATTGCATAACATGCCTATATTTAGTTGCCCAGGTATAAGAAACATAATCTGTAATTTGACGTTTGGTATAAATTAACATATTTTCAGGAATTTTTTCAAGATCTGTATTACGAAAGTTTTCATTCCAGACAAATTTTAAAAAGTTTCTCACAGTCTGCACATTTGTATACATAATATTTTTATAAATATGTCTTCCTGTCAGACGTGTACTACCATACCGCAGAATCTGTTGTTTTACTAAATCATTTACGCTCTGACATAATGTCTTAAGACATGATTTAACCACAATTACATTTAGTTCAATGTCTAACGGTGGAAGACCACAAAGTAATTCCAATTTAGTACGATCTGGTTTAAAAGCCAACCCCGCAGAAACTTTCATTATATCATAGGTTATATCTTCAAATACAGTAAGTTTTTTACCTAACCATACAATAGCACCATACAGTATAATCGGCAAAATAGTAGTTTTATAAATATTTACAATGGTAGCAAGTCGCAAACCTGCATATTTACTGCAATTGTTTTTTACTTTCAACCATCTATACCATACCTTTTTATGAACATTGCCCGCGTGTTTAACAAATGTTAATTTCCGATCAACAGTTAGGCCTAATATTTTGCTGTCTTCAACAAACAATATTTCATTGTTACTAATTTTTAAATTGTCTGGCTTGTTATTTTCATCCCATGCCCCTACTAGCAATGCTTCTGTCTTACCAGGTAACGTATTTATCTTTAAACGCCATTTCTGGCACCATTTGTGAAGCACATCACAACAGCTTTGTGCAATTGTAACACAAGTTTGCGGGTCTGTATTTGACACATGCAAAGATCCATCATCAACATACTTGTACTTTTTAACAGAGTCATGCATATTATAAAACATATCTGCAATGAAAAATATAAACAGTATTGGGGCTATAACTGACCCCTGTGGGAGTCCTAAATTGCATCGATATTGATCGGACATATAATCATTTATCTTTATGCAGATATTGCGATTTTGTAATATATATGCTATAAGGCGTAGCATAGACCCTCGTACATTTGCACAAATAAGTTTAAATAATAAACCTTCAACCCAAACACTGTCGAACGCTTTTTCGTAATCACAGCAAATTGTTATACCGTATGCATTATTCAAAATGTCATCTTCCATATCAGTAACTAATCTGGTTAAATAACGTACTGTATTTTTGCCTTTTATGAAGCCTTCTTGCTCTGTATCAATGCAGTTTAACTGAAAGAAATGATTTTTAAGTCTATTTGATATTAAACGCTCAACAAGTTTACCTACATACGAAGAAATGGTTATTGGACGATAATTACTGGCATTTGAATAATCGATTTTGTTAGGTTTTTTTAGTGGAATTACTTTCGTGCACGTCCAAGGCCATAATTGATTTTCTAAGCACATATTTGCGATACGTAATACAATATTTTTTGCTACTGGCCCAAAATGTTTTATCATTTTTGGGTGAAACCCATCGGAGTCAAGCGACTTGCCTTCAGTTCGCACTTCACTTACTGCATTTTCTAATTCTTGTAAATTAAACCAGTTATTTAGACAAAATATATATATATATATATATATATATATATATATATATATAGATAGATAGATAGATAGATAGATAGACAGATATAGATCAGTGCTGAAACGACGGTCGTTCCAGTCAAAGGACACTTCCTGACAAACTATCACAGGTTTAAGTGCCAAAGTGGGCAAAAGACGCTAGAAAAAAGACACTCCTCTTTGCGGATACTGAAGTTACAGGTGACGAAGTTGCGCGTGATGGAGTTTAGGAGAGGACGCCGTATATAGGTATTACGTATTTGGAAACAAACAAACGCCAAACATGCGCGTTCGTTCACATAGTCTTCCATTTTTAAAGTTGCGTGTATGATAAAAATGTTATTTATTTATGAAGACGTCTGCAATGGATTTGTGAATCGGAAGTGATTGCACATAATAGTGCAGCACTATTTCTGTGTTTTGTCATTAAAATATATGATACAGGTGAGCAGTATGTGTAAAACAAACAAGTATTCTGGTGACAACATCTTTGCTCAGGTGGCTTGAAGCTAACAGCATGCTTTTGTTTGATAGTAATTAGCTCGCAAAACCAAAACAAAATCAAGGTTAGTATTAGTTTCTGTGCACGCGATTGCTATCGCAGGCCTATACTTTTGTGATTGGTTTATGACATTAAAGGACAAGAAAGCCCTTTACTTATATAAAGCTAAACAAATTCGTCTTGAAATTTTATATTATCTACGTACTGTCCTATTGCACACAGAAGTTGTATTAGTAGCAACGACATATAAAACTTGAAAATTTAAACTTCCGCGATGACCGTTACGCATAGCCGTTTTGTCAGTGAATCGTTTGAAACAAATTTAAATAACATTCGTTTGAATAGTTCAAAAAATTCGAACGAAAAATGCGTAAAGTTCGAAAAATTAATCGAGCATTTGCAGCACACACTTTACTAACTAAACAAATGTATAAATTATTTTTTTCTTGTCAATAAGGTGAATAATATATTTTTTGGTGAGCCAAAGGAGTTTTTTGGCGCTCATTGAGATAGCGATGCAGTGACGTTTTACTTGCTGACGCAAACATTTTAAATGTTGTAGTCGTCGTCGTCGTCGTCGTCGTTGTCCTCCAAGGGCCTTGGGTGCATTAACACAATGATTTACTCGCTGTCGCAAAGTAAAATAAACACAATTCAGTATCAAAAATCTGGTTTGCCAGCTGCAAAATGATGCCCGCTAATATGAAATTGTATCTTTGCTAAAGCCAATACGCGAGAATTCACTTCATAACAGTTAGATAGTTAACTGACTATTGTCTTTTGTTTTCTTAATGTTGAACTACGCAGCTTCCTTTAGGAAAAAGTATTGAAAAAATTTCGTGATAAATCGGAAATCGGAGCGGAAGTCGCCCGACCCGTGCATTGATAAATCAACACACTCACGTTGTACTAATGCGCAGGGTTACCGCATTTTAAGATCTGTGCGTTTCAAATATCAGAGTTAGTAACATTTTTACGAGATCTAGTGGGACGAGGACGGTCTAATGAGTGATATACTCACAGATACTTGCAATAGTTCTCTAGGGCACGGGCTCATTTTGACCAAAAAATGTGCTAAACGCCATTCGTATCTTGTATTAAAAGTAATACTTATACATTATTTTTTGCTATAATATCTCATATTTTTAGAAAGACTTCGTGTACAGAGCGTATTTTCAAATAATCTTTAATTGCTAAGCTTTCAGAAATAATATTCTGCTAACGGAATAGCATCAAGAGTAGCTGAAATCACAAATTAAAAAGCCCACAAGGCAGACACTCATTGCACTGTGCAGATAATTGGTGAAATTTTTGTAGAATTTGCTGCTTGGCATACGTTACTAATTCATCAGAAAAAGCATGCCGATTCACTCCAACTATTTTTCTTTCTATTTCGTATTATTAGTGATGGTTTTTGCGTGACCTCTAAATTCGATTAGTGATGGTTTTTGCCTGACCTCTAAATTCGATTATGATCTGGAATCTGTTGCATTTTGATATTTATTTGACGCATCGTTTTGCTGTGATGTGTTACACATTTAAACACATAGATGAAAACAACTTCGCATTAGACAATAAGCGACAACTATTTATACATACATACATACATACATACATACATACATACATACATACATACATACATACATACATACATACATACATACATACATACATACATACATGCATACATACATATATATCCAGTTTTCCATCGGGTTTTATGCCTTTGAAATTCTCTTCCAGGTACCTATTTCCTTGAAAACTTCAATCTATTGTAGTCCTTTACTAAAGTGACCATTTGCTTTGTTCGGAACATGTATTCTTGTTCCATAAAAAATACATTTTTAGATTGAAATATTTAACTTCAGCGAATCAAACAGGTGACATGCAACATACTGAGATCATCACTTTGACCATAAAATACTTATGAATACATCACCCTAGGTTAAAGGTCATGGAGTGGGCTGAACTGCTTCCAGTGTCGAGCAGCAGTAACGCGCAATATATCGAATGAAAGGACTCGATGAGGCTGATCGAATGATATAAGTTCCGCCGATTTTGGTGAACACTGGACCTCATAGGTTAAATATAGGAAGGCCCGATTTGGGTGGACACTGAACCTTATAGGTTAAATATAAGAAGGCCCGATTTCAGCATTGAAAAGTTCGCCGACATCGTGGAGAAAAAGCGTTCATCGTGCGTGTACTGCGAGAATGTTTAAGGGAGTTTTGTGGCTGTTTAGAAAAAGAAAGCTCTTTAGTGAAAAGGTTTTTTCTGAAAGCACCTAAAGGAGCGCGAACATCAGTCAATTAATTCCAGGATGAATAGCGCAAAATTCAAGGTGAAACCTGGCTTCCTGCTCAATGCACGTGACCGTAGAAGCAACACAGGACTTAGTTAATCATTAAATTGGTGACTGGTCACCTGTCAAAAATTATAGTTTCGACAGTTTTGTAAACTATAGTAAAAATATAGTTTTCACTAAATTAGATTTTAAATTGGTTTTCAAAATTAGATTGTTTTCCAAAATAGTTAACATCATGTATGTAAGTACTGTTGTGCTTGACATAAAAAGCTGAATGGATGCAATATTGTGCTATTCAGAGCCTTGAGTTGCGTGTCACTGGTAAAAAAGTGACAAGTTCTGATTTCACTGAAGCTTTTAATGTCAACCACGACAGTACTTACATACATGATGTTAACTATTTTGAAAAACATTTTTATTTGAAAAACAAACGCTGTTACATAAAGCATCTCCTGTCACAGAAGTAAAATCTTATAGCAAAAGCCAAGTCTCTCGCGAAGTTGAACTTATTCTAATATTCGAGAAAAATGTTAGAAAATTTCAACAATAAAATTGTGATAAGCGCCTTACGTAATTAATAAAATCAATTTAAAGTCGCGGTCACTTCACGCTTGGGCGCACTCGTTTTTGACGAAAAATAGCACCATCCGGTTTCCATGAAATATAAACACTTATTCCGACAGGTGCTTCAACAGTCTTTGTTTGACTTATAGAGCGAACTCTATAAACTAAGTAACTCACCCAGAACCTACCATATGCTCGCAAGTTTACATGTTTATCTGAAAGTCAACAAAAGTCTGTAAATTAATTACTTTTGCACATTTAATGTATACTACTTACGCATTTTAAGGTACAATCCTGTGATTAGAGCTATGTAACCACTTTAACCTTGGACATAATTGATCCAATGATTAATTTTTGCATATACATAGTTAAATACAATGCTAGAATAACGGAACTTCTTTGTGAATTGTCGAAATTTTGAACGCATCCTTCACCACAGCTTGCCTTCACAGCATTCACACTGTTCAGCAGAGACCAGCTTACGCCAGTTTTTTTCCAAATCATGAGGACAGCGCGTTCGTTTGATGGGAGATAAACAATATTTAAATTTCTTTTACATTTTTAAGCAAAGCATTCTACGTGCATATATTGTGTGGTGATTTCAATACTTTTAATTATATATTAAAATGCAGTAATTGTCGTTTTACTAGTTCTTTCCAATTAATCTGCAAAAAACCCAAAAATGACCTTGACCTAATGCCCTGGAATAACGTTTTGAGCTTCAAAAAATGCACAACCATGTAAAAGTGAATTACCAATACAAAAGAAATTTTTCACTTTGCTTAGTCTCAACACAAGAATGACGACGACGATATCAACGACAACAAAAAATGAGGACGATGATGATGACAACAGCAGTTGCAGTATAACATACAGCATAGCGTGCTGAAGGGGCATAGCGTGAGCGATTATTGGAAAGTAAGTTATCAATTTCACCCATTTCACTTATCACAAATAGAGATATTGAGCTGTCATGCAGCGTCTTTGTGTCAGAGTGCAGGTTTTGGTTACTTGGTTGCACCTAAACTTTAAGACAAACTTTCCTGTTAATTCGTTGAAGAAACATTAAATTCTAAGCTGTCGAAGGAAATTGCTCTGAGCTGATCAAACACAAAAATATGATACCTTACTAACCCAGAACAGCATGACTTTGCAACAAATCGCAAATTGGGGCATATTTTATTACACTGGGGAAATTTAGATTTGGGTGTCCATGTCTGAAATACGTATGTCCTACACAAAGTTCGAAGGTTCGTCTGTTCGAAGGTACTGCTTTCATCTATCTTACCTTGGAATTACTTTAGGCATTATTCGTAGACGCAGACCTCCTAACAGAATCCTGCACGTCTATTGCTTATAAGTTGAGATATGACGTATTATGCAAATTTAAAGTTTCTCATTTATTTAAGACAATTTAGTCAGTCTTACACCGAATTATGTAATAAAGATTCCACGGCCTGTAATAGCCTTACTTTTGAAAAGGTCTGACAGGCGTAACGCATCGATCAACAAGTGAATTAATTATCCTCTTAAAGACAGCTGACATGTTTTACTTATAACCGAAAAAAGAAACAAAATTTAATAAAGAACTAAAGCGAAAATGCTGACTCTTACACACAGACTTTTTTCTATTTGATGAATATGACTACTTCTGCAGAAATTCTTGATAGTCCATAATCCTTCGTTGCAGTTTTGAAGTTAGATTCCCTAGACGTACAGAAAATGCCACCTACAACTATGACAGAGTTTTACTGCATGGGCTGAAAGCCTGAAATATGCCAATTATAATTATGTACAGGCATCAGAACATGGATTCTGCAGAACGTACAGCAAATCAGCTACATTTTTATTAAGAAGCTTGAAATCCATCAAACTTGTTTTTAAGGCGGTCTCACCTGTTTTGCAAAGAACTTGCAGAGGCAAAAGTAAATTTTGCAGTGATGGCCAAACAATGGCAGCCACACCATGCCCTTACATACATCACGTTTACCCAAAGTTTATAACTGCTAACAAGATCGGTGACACTAGGCTATGCACTGTGTATCTGTATGTGGAACCTATGTATGTAAGGCTAGATATAGATTATATTTACTAAGTTCGGCGATACTTTATTGCCGATTATACGAATGTTGGAGAGACTACACTACAGTTGCAGCCTCTAGAAGTTAGTTGCACCGTGCAATAATCTGAAAATAGTGATCAAAATATGTTGACGGATGGTTAACACGCGTCCTGATCAATTTCTTTTTCAATATAATTCCAATCAGCTTCCTGAGAACAATTTTAAAGTTTACTAGTTTTGTAAAACCAAGCTATTCTTTTGTAATTTTAACCGCTTTATGGCGCTTAACGCTTAAATTTTGGGTGTCTTCCTATTTAAGATTCACTTTTTAAAACATTATATGATATGATATTATTATATGATATGATATATCTATTAATTAAAGGATAACAATTTTAGTATATGCACATGTTTTGTTGACACTTGTAGAATTTAAGATTAAGAGTGTAAAAGTCATAAACCCGCTGGTTCTTATACAAAATTAATATTGTAATTACCTTAATATAAAATAGGAAATGATTAGCTTATTTTTTTGTATTGAGCAAGTCTAAATTTATAAATTTTACATTGATTTTCAAATTTGAAGTATAAGTTATATTCAAAGACATTCTTTGCTGATTAATTTAAGTCTAAATTCCTTGCAATTAATAGTTTAGAGAATTTAAGCAGGTTGAGCCAATGAGATGTAATAACCTCATGAGGTTTAAAATAATGAAAAGAAAAAATGCATTGATGCGGAAATGGTAGATTTTAAAACTTTTACCCGATTATCAATCCAGTAGCTTAAAAAAAGAACCCAGTAGTTGTCGCTGTAGCAATAATGATGAGAAAAATCTGATTTAGGCTAATATCAGATGCTTAGCACCTGTTTCATTATTGTCTTAGTTAACCAGCTTATTTGTGGAATGCGTTCTAACATCAAACTGTCGTATATTTTTAAGAAAATGTCTGATAAAATTGCATTTCGGCGATACGAAAAACAAAAAGCTGTATGAAGTCGACCAGCAACAAATTTTATTTCTCGACACTGTTGTCAAAAGTAATGTTTCAAATAATATTTTTAAAACTTTAAACAAGTGGCTGCCTGAAATCGTGCAACCGTGTCTCACGATTCATGACAAACTGAAAAAGCAACCAGTTTGACAAGAATTTCTGCCTAATTAAAACTTACTGTTGCTTTAACGTTGCATAACTCTAATGCAAACAGACATCATGGGATTTAAAGAAGATTTGCATGCGTGAGAGCTTCAACTTCACACTTTTGCCGCTAAGACGCATTTTCAATAATTATTGGATAAGTAATGCTAAATTAGTGCAGAAAACGAAGAAAGCTTACGAGGCCCCAAAAGAATAATAATGTTTTTAAACCCGTTGATTAAATATTAATCAGCGACAAACATATACAAACACCAAAGATTGATTTGTAAACCACAAAGTGTTTTGTAAATCGTCAGCAATTTAGGTTTAGATAAGCAATGCATTAAAAAAATGATAAAAGACATTTTTGCATTTTTGGAAGCAGTAGACTAGTAGTACCACGTATGAAACTATTTTAGAGCGAAGGCAGCTAAGTAATAGAAAGGAACTTAGCAACCGAAGTTGAGCAACGCAGAACCTGGTTAATAAATGAGTACGTGACCACGTGAATGCGAAGAAGACTGCGGTTTCATTTCTATATTGTCAAGTTAACATTAACGCGAGGAAATCTCTGATACGTTGTGATGTTTTGCAGGTGGCTCAAATTTATCAGTTAGTCAGTAAAATAAGCCAACTAGCCAATTACTACGTTATGTCGCCTAAATTTTGCCATTCCCTGCATAGTTTTTGTGATGAATTTTTAGTTTTTAGTTAGTATGTGTCACAAGTATGTGTATCACTCAGTATGTGTCACAAGTAACCTTTCTACAATTTGGGTAATGAATTTCTAGAAGCCCGCGAAACGTGGCTTCTAGTGGTTATCCTAGGGTTTATTTGAGGAATTTTAGGCTAGTTTCCTCTCGTAGAGACCGCGTATGGCTTTTTCTTGTGTGTGACCTGTGAAATTTTTCATTAAATTAATACCCCCACCTCGAGTGTTTTGGTATATGTGATCTTGATCTGTGTCTGCCAAAACGAGACTCGTGCGAAATTAAGTTTAAGTTAACTAAATATGCTAAGTTATTTTAACTTTGAATGGTCGAAGTAACTATAATGGCAGCTATACTACAATGCCAGTAAGCTATAGTCTTAGTGAAAACAAGTCGAAATACGGTGACGATTTGATTATTTTGACTATTTGGCTAGCATTTTCTAATTATATCCATACAGCTCTTTTGCCTTCTAAATACCGGAAGCCTTGCCGTCTGAGTGCCTCCTGCTGACTATGTATATCGCTCAGTATGTGTCACAAGTAGTCTGTTTGTGTTCTTAATGACATTATAATTAATGATAATGTTACCGACGTGCTCATTTAACTAAAGTTATACATCTGCGCAAGCAGTAGAACGATTGGCGGGCAATATTTAAGGCACTGAAGTGCATTTGACTGGAGTTAAACCAACTCTAACTAAAGTATCTCCCGTATTCAACGCGTTGTCAAATTGCAAAGTTCTGCTCCACTGATAGAAGTTAGGAATTTTGACCAAGTTAAACTAGCTGGTCAAATGGTGTACTTAAGGTAGATATCTTTTACACCACTGTGTTTGAACGTCTAGAGTTAGAGACACGTGTGTCAGCGTCCTTAGGCAAAGGCAGCAAAGGAAACAGGATATGAAGTCAGCTAATATTACATTTTACAATTACTCTTATTGTGGAGACTAGTATTAAGACTTGTAACACTAGTAACTCTGGTAACTCTTTTTATGTAACAATTATAATGTAAGAGCAATTATAATTGAATCTTGCTCTGTTCACCAAGCACAAAGGCGAACTCGAGCGAATTCATGCACAGCTGAGGCCATAGAGTCAATATGAAATCAGCTGCTTTAGTAGAGTATATAAACTGGTAATCGTCGTACATATGAAAATGCCTTTTTAATAATAAAGGTTGTTAACATGCCTTCTAAATGAATCTTTTTAACTCTTTGCGTTCCATTTTAGCACGGAAGCGCCTCAATTATAGCCACGAGTCAATAAAAGATACAAAAACATGAATCTCTAATAATGATGTAGAGTTACGTTGCCAGTTGGCTAGGCAATAATAAGGCTTGTTCATAGCATTAGAATTGTTAGTTTCAGAAAGCTGAACCTACTTTTATGAATGATTAATTTGGTGGATGATTAATGATTTTGGAAAAAGCAGTATGTGTTTCTTCGTTACAAAGCGGCACGAAGCAGCTTTGAATAAATTTGGCAAAAGCAACATATTCGTTAAATGTTAAAATGCATTAAGTGGGTATACATGCATCTAGAACGTGCAATATAGCTCGCGACGGCTGCAGTATATGCAAAATTCGAGGCGGCTGTTCGCTAAAAAATTAAACCAAAAGCAAAAGCAAGCAAAAATAAATAAGGCTTGTGGACTTAACAAATAAACAAATTTGTGATCTGGTACAACGACATCATTCCAGCCACATTGTCCATGCGTTTTGCACATTATGCACGGTAGATTCTTGATGTATGCGTATGCGCTCTTGAATAAGAATATGAAATGGCAATTTAATGTCCTTGCAAAACGGTTCCCATTTGTGCCACAGTATAGCATTAAGTACTGTGGCACCAATTCCAAACATCGAATTATGTATCTATGACATTCTTGCGGGTTTTTGTTGTTGGCATCAGTGAGCGATAAAAAGTGACAATAAGTCATCAATAACCGACAAAAAGTTGTATAAATTCAACTTACCCATAAGTTACTTGGTTTCGATTCAATAACCAATTCCGATCTCTCTGTGGCAGAAATGTTGCTGCTGTTAACGACTACGGTTGAAGTCATTTTAGCTCGTTACGTCGCTCATCAAAATTCCTGGTTTCTTCATTTTTCGGTTTTGTTCACTTCAAAAAATATTTACATATGGTTTTGGTTAATTCTTGTATTTTTGTTAATTTGGAAATTATTAAACGTCCAAATTACGTCTTACATCAGTCCTACATTATTTTGATCATTTCTACTTTACAAAAATTGTAAGACAGAACAAAACATTTTAAACATTGCTCTGTTTTTTAAACAGGAATGTTGTATAAACCACCTCAACCATTGACTTAGATAAGTTCCAGCGATTTTGCAAATTCGCATCTATGATGATGAATCAAAGCTCGAAGAATGTTGACAGCCGTCCATATAATAAAATAAGTCTGTAAATGCCATTTCGATCAAGCTTCCCGCTACTGCGCGTGCGCCAAACACATTCTCCAACCAATTTAAAAACGGCCTATCTTAACAAGAGATAAGACGTCCTTTTTCACAAGTGTCAAATTGGCAGATTCGGTCAAAGTATCTTGCTGTTACGTTCAAAGACAATTGCTCAAAATATCATCAGGCTCACAAAGGGTGCCCACAGCATATATCTGTGAGAGTGCTATAGATGTTGTTATACATTTGAGTTGCACGTTGTTTTTCATCTGCTATCTTTAAAATATTAATGCCGTCGAGCAAACCGTTACAGTTCACTTAGCTTCATCGCAGGCTTTCAAGCTTTAAAACACATTTCATATTCTTTACCATAGTTTACCTTCCCATAATGCTTTTAAACGAAAAAACTCAATTTGCGTTATTTATTGCTTTCGCGTGATATTGAAAAGCATCAAACATGCTTAAACCAAAAATTACACCCCGAAGGGGATTCACCCTCAGGCCTCATTTCACCAAGCACAATGCGCAAAATAATCCAAAATCGTTTAGAATGTATTTTACACATAGAGCAGAATAAAGAACTTACGGTATAACTAGCACTGCCTTGCAGTATAACTATAATAAGTATTAAGCAAAATGAATTCTGATTAGGGCTTGCCCGTGGATATCCAGGAAACTTTTTGTCCCAATAAATCATTGACTTTTGTTAGCAGAATAAATTCAGTAGTTCTGCTTGGTTTGAATCTGAATCATTATTGGCTGATCATTATTCACTGCGCAGTTAATGCTCTTAATTCCTTCAAAGCCTGTTTCAGATGTTGACTGCAAACATCATTCATTAAATTTCATCGAACTTAATCAATTACACAAAGAGACAATAACACAATTATCAAGTTCGTGACATCCAAGACCCTAAGAGTTATTTTATCATCTTAATTACCATATTCATTGGTTATTGACATTGTATCGGTATTATAACAACTGGTTAAATGTAAAGCGTTCCGACGCCCGTAACCCAGCCATTAAAAATTGGATCTGCAGTCTATTCCATGTCTATATTCTGAGATTCTTTTCAAAAAAGAAATTTGTTACAAATTAAGCTATAGTTGGTACGTCGGTCACATATCAAGCCAATCACCAGATGTGCTGCCCAGTAATTACTAACTTAAGATTTGACTTACTAAATCATCACCATCATGTTGTATTCAAGTGAATTACTGCGAATAAGTTTTACTGCAGGCCTTGACTTTCTATTCAAGTCCTAGTTGTAATTCCAGCCATGGTTAGAGTGATTAGTAGATGGTGCCCACCTGCTTTCCTCGTTTAAGTTAACATGTTGCAGCAGGTCGTGCAGCAGGTAACTTACCTATTTACCTGTCTACTTACTCATTATTGTAGCTTACTTATTTATCTACTTACATACCTGTTATTTATTTACCATAATACTTACTGACTTACTTCTCCCTCCCTCCTTCCGTACTATCTACCTACTTACATACCTATCTACCTACCAACCTACTCACCTACTTACCTACTTACCTACCTACCTACCTACCCACCTACCTATCTACCTACTCACCTACTTACCTACTTACCTACCTACCTACTTACCTATTTACCTATCTACCTACCTACCTACCTATCTACTGACCTACCTACCTACTCACCTACTTACCTACCTACCTACCTACCTACCTACCTACCTACCTACCTACCTACCTACCTACCTACCTACATACATACATACATACATACATACATACATACATACATACATACATACATACATACTTACCCACCTACAGTCCTACCTACCTACCTACCTAGCACCTTCTTACCTACTTATACCAATACTTATTTTCTTACTGATTTACGTGCTTAGTTAAATAGTGGCAAATTTATTGGTTGACCCGCCCGTTGTCTGCTAAGACTGAGGAACCGATTGACACACTTGTTGACTGAATGACTGAGAAACAAACTGACTGACCGACCAAATGACCGGCTAATCGACTCAAAAAGTATGTTTGTATCAACACATTAATTTATTTGTATCACGAAATTTATAATTTTTAATAGCTAAAGCTTTTGACCTTTGCAAATGTATTGGACCTGTACTCCGATGGCAGGTCTAAATCTCGACTGGATTCGAAATTATAAGGCACGAATCTAGTGGCCTCTTAGAAGTTGTTCAATCGATTTATATGCCTCGACCGCAACTATTCAAACATTTCAAGTCAATTACTATTTAAGCTCTTATAGACAAAGTACGATTAACACAGTATCAAGTACTGACTTGAATAACGAGAGAGATAGAGCTTCTAGAGGCAGTGCAATCTATAAATCGAAATTTAATTCGATTGCCCGTCAACTGTGCGCATTTAATAAAGACGAAACAATGAATAATCGGCGTAACCCGAATTTGTGTTAAATCCCCCCAGTGTCATCAGTATTAAGGGAGGGAGACTGATGTAGGTTACGCAGACTGAATGAAGGTCAATGATGACGGTCTTTGTCGCGACCTCTTAGTTTTAACGGCAAAGCAGAAGTTGTTCGGTACTTAACATTTTAAAAAGGGCTGGGATAAAGTTTTGTATAGCATGTTGTTTTTAGCAAGCTATCTTGCATGGAGTTGAAGTGTCAAGTATTTTTAATGTAGAAAGTGCACAATTTTAAGTTAAAACCCGTTGCATTAACAACTAACCTTGAACTCTAATAAGCAGTTAGAAAGTCAGTACATGCAACCCTTTTCCACGTGAATGCGATGTCTTCAACAAATACATCGAATAAGTATCGAAAAAAACATGTCATGGGCCAAACTAATGACAGACTGAGGTCAGATTGCTTTATAATTTTTGCATTTTGCACACTGTTTTATGTCTTTATTTTTGTATCATATTATTACGTGTTGGTATATTTATTTGTAGTAAATTCATGCATTACTTATACTTTCATTTGCCTATATTTTGAATGTGATTTAGTAATGCTGTTATCTTAATCTTTTGGTAAAGGCTAAAGAGTATTTTTCTGATTGCCAGAGATAAAACTTACACCTTTACCGACCATTTTTTCTTACAGCGTTACCGAAATGACATTTAGAAAACAGGAAATGGGAAAGTGAGACTTTTAATTGCGAGATTTCATTAGCACAGCATTAACTATTACTCAGGAGTTTGTCTTCCGGATCAAATACGGGTTCTAATCAGTATTTGAAACAGCTGCACTGGTTACAAGAAGAATACAAAACAGTTCTTGAGCAAACAAAATAAAATGTGTTCAGTTTTGCAGCCCTTTTAACCCATCTGTTGACGATACAAGGTGTTCTGAGTTCTACTTCGAGATCGATCAGTTTTGCCTTGTTTATAATGAAAAACATTTGCAAGAGAATAGGTGCATAATTGTGAATACGTATTGCTTATTGCTAAAATATAAATCTGAAAGGTAAAAAATGACAGACTTTTTTGAGAATGAAATAAATAGTTACAGTCTTAGACGCAGCATTCGTTCTATTTTGAGACTGATCGGTTTTGTCTTGTTTTAATGAAAAACAATTGCGCGTGAATAAGTGAGCAATTGTGAATACTTATTGCTTTTTGTTAAAATATAAAAGCTGAAAGGTAAAAAAGGACGGACTTTTTTGAAAATGAAATAAATAGTTACAGTCTTAGACGCTGTTGAGCAATTTAGCTGCTTCCGTTTATTGTTTATTTTCGTCAGGCTGATTAACTGTCTGTCTGTGACGTCCTATTATCTTGCTGTAACTCGGAGGCTTACGCTTGTAATTGTAATTTTGTTGGTTTTAGAGAAGTCTTCTGGGAACAAAGGATCAGGTTAGCTGTAACTCTTTGTACTGAAGCCACTCTTTTGTTTTAAGATGCTGAGAAAGTGAAACCCGGCTTCGACACACATCGAACACAATCACTAGTCGACTGACGAGTGGTGCGCAGTTTCTATGCTCACCGTTTCCACAAACGAGAAATTTTTGTTTCGAAATGCTGCTTGTTATTTTTCATAAACTTTCGCTCCCTGTAAAGTGCAAAGGTACACTATGCATAGCTTTCTGATAAACGAATCATACCCTTTGTTTTTAGCTGTCATCTCCTTAAAGAGTTCTGTTTCTGTCTCTTTTTTCTTGTGACTTTTTCGTACTTTTTAGCGCCACTTTCACGCCATAAAACTACAATGAAATGAAGCACTAAAACCTGCAAATTCTAATCATCGGTGTACAGCCAGATCTTTTTCCTATTTGTTTTTTCCACTTGTTGGCTTGATTATTGTCAACACTAACTGTAAACACTATGTGAAAAGGAATGCAATCTTCTGCTGGAGGCAAATGTTATTATCAGGTTTGTTTAACTTGCGAAATACGTTTCTGTAAATTCTGAAAAATATTTTCAGAGCCACAATAATAACATCATTTACAAACTCGATTCTGGTGTGCAACGGTATCCTAGGGAGATGAAACTAATTATAAAAGGTGTCTTGGTAAAATTTAAAACACTTAATTTACAGCGCAAACGATGCATGCTACATGTACTGGGCATACTATAGCACCTTCTTATCGGATGATACACTTAATCTATATAATTATTTATTTTCTTGTTTGTGATTTCTTTACTTAGTATCTTGCTTCTTTACTCGTTTCACTAGGTGGTAGTTTATTGAGTGACCGATTTTTTGATTGGTTGATTGGTTAAATGATTAATTGATTAAAGATTATTTGATGGATAGACCAATTGATGAACCCGGTGTATTGGCCGAAAAATTAACCAACTGACTGGCTGACTGACCAATTGCCTGCCTGCCTGACTGACTGACTGATCGAAAAATGAACCAACTGACTGAATGACTGACTAACTGACTGACTGACGGACGGACTGGCTAAGTAACTGACTGACTGATGGACGGACGGACGGGCTAAGTAACTGACTGACTGATTGACTGATGACTGGTTGATTGATTGACCGACTGATTGATTGATTGATTGATTGATTGATTGATTGATTGATTGATTGATTGATTGATAGATAGATTGATTGATTGACTGACTGACTGACTGACTGACTGACTGACTGACTGACTGACTGACTGACTGACCGACCGACCGACCGACCGACCGACCGACCGACCGACTGACTGATTGGCAATTAACTGAATGACAGACAACAGAGTGGTCATCATCAGGAGTAATCATCGGGATCGTCAAAACATCTTCTTTAAATAATTAAAATATCTATCTTGCTGTCTTCTGTCACATAGCAAATATACTAACTTTGCGTCCATAGCTATATCACGTAGTATAAAAACCCCAAGGGAAGATAATTACTTCTGCTTCTACTCGTTTTGCTAACTTACCAATAATGCAAAACACGCTCAGAAGATTCATAAATCATCCAAAATTTTTCTTTATTCAGTAAACACATAAAATCTTGATGCGATGCTGACATTGAACAATTAAACGGATGAATGAAGATTTATTATATCCGGGCGTCATTAAAGTACTAAAACAAGGTTTGAGGCGTTTTCAGCTTTCAAACTAATAGATACGTGATAATAGGCCTACAGTGTATAACAGAATTTGATCTTGTCTTTATATTCTCTAAATTGTTACCATAGTGCTTTCATGATTGTTATGTTGACTTTCAAATGATTCAATAATCCAGAACGGTCGTGCACATCTATACTGAGTGATGAATTCATCATTCCAGACTGATCCGAAACAGAAATCGAACTAACAAGCTTTATAAAGGTCATGCAGCAATTGTGGCTGCTGCTTACATTATGCAAATCAAAAACGTATGCATCTTTCTGCAAAACATTCAAGAAAATTAGAACTCAAGAAAATCTGTGGTTATCAAAATTATTGCGAAGTTCTGGCTGAAAACGCTAATTTCAATCATAGATTAGATGAATTTAATAACGTTTAGCTCGCTTTCTGAAGTCTATAGTGCGAGATACATCTGTGGTAACATAATCCAAGTGCAGTTATAATGATTAGGTGAAGTTAATTAACAAATGCAAACTGACGGAGAGGAAATGTGAAAACTGTAATGAAAAGGAATGTCTCTCTGCATGATTAATGAAGGCAGTTTGCTTGCACATATTGAAATAACTCTGTCATTTCACTATGTGCAAACAATTAAAACTCTGGTATTTACGAAGCTGACGATCTAATTAGAATACAGACTGTTATACATGAAAGTGTTTCACTTTTATCCTTTCTCGATAAAACGTACTAAAAGCTCTGTTGCCTTCCTCGGCTTAAAAATGCCTGTTTCATAGTTGTCCCATGCTGTCATACTGTCAATCTTTAGTATCAGTCGCTTACGGCAAAAATTAATCATTTGTAAACGCGAGACTGTGTGAATAGGGTAGGCAGCAAAAAAGAGGAGCAGGCTGAGCTCCAAGTTTCTGAGTTCTAACGCGGAAGCACAATGTTTTTCGCAGGATATGGTGGTGACATAACAAAAACAATTTGAAAACGAAAACAAAATATGTTTTAAATTTGTTAGGAATGAATATTGTTCCCAGTGCAACGTAATGCAGTCTACATTTAGGCATGTAGGCAGACAACAATTAATTTTGTTTTTTAATTATTTGGTGGCGTTTCAGAATTTGCTAAACACGACATTCTAATCCAGATCGTCTAATTTCGCAGCGTATATTTGGTCTTTTGGAAGGGGCAATTCGTTCACCAGATTAACGAATAACACCAGTTCAGCAGATTCCAAGAACCCAATTAACTGAATTTTTACTATTCAAAATACTTACTGTTGGTAAATAACTTTATCAGTTGTAGGTTATATCAGTTATGATATTTTATTTAAATGAACTAACTTTTATTTAATTACCTCAGCCGTTGTGACAGTACGATTATACAGATTTAAAGTGCGACGCAGAAAAGATTGTGTGAACACAAGGTTAACGTGGCTTACGACATGAAATGTGTCAGAAAATTAGGCTTCTGTTAGAAAACTCGTTTCCTACTCAATGACGGTAATCAGCTCATCTGTCTGTAGTCACCATTCACCACATTTTCACTCTTTTCACTCGGATTAGAATGAAATCTAATGGGTCTTTTCTCTACGCTGTAATCAATACTGAGAGCTTTATTTAAACAGGCTTAGGACTGTCTTTATCAAATTTAATATAAAATACATCTTTCCTCCTCGCTTCGCCCCCCCTCTCTCTCTCTCTTTCCCTCCTCGCTTCTCCTTCTCCATCCTCCCTATCTTTCTATGTCCTTTTCTCTCTCCATTCTCCTCTCTCTCTCTCTCTCTCTCTCTCTCTCTCTCTCTCTCTCTCTCTCTCTCTCTCTCTCTCTCTCTCTCTCTCTCTCTCTCTCTCTCTCTCTCTCTCTCTCTCTCTCTCTCTCTCTGTCTGTCTCTCACTCTATCTCTCTTTATTTCTGTTCCCTCCCTTTTGTACAATGTACAATATTTTGAGTGAAAATTATGAAAAACAGTAAGACTACTAATATCTTACCGTGGTTTGTATAGATCACACGCACATTCGGCTGATTAATCCAGCAGAGTTATCCATCGCATATAATATCGGTATCACACATTTTAGAAATAAGCCAATTAACTATTAGTTGTTTAGGTGTTCTTATTGGCGACCGCTGTTCATCCTATATTACTCACAAAACCTATACCATAGGAAAATTAAACTTTATTAATAATTAGGAAGTAAGATCTTAGTATAATTTAACTAATTATATGTGCTTCTAAGCTACTACATACCACCTGAATTAAGACTTGAATTTGTAGAATGATCAAATAAATCAATGATCAAATTTTCTTCTACATCAAGTATAACCAAAAGTAAAAAATCGGAATTAAGCCTGGATCTTTTGCATTTTTGTTTTCAGTATTCATTGTTAATTTTGAACATAAAATTATACAAAATTAATATCATACGTGACTTTAAAAACATAACACTGTAAGCGCATCTTATCAAAGATGCAAAAACAGTTTTAAGCAAGACTAAAAGATCCAGGAAAATTATTTTTCTTTCTCTCATTTAGGAACTGGATCCATCATTAGACCCACGCTGAAATGACGTATTTTAAAATACTGGCCCAGACAGTGCAGCACAATACTGCTTATTTTCCCTTGCCATTTTGAGCAATTACATTTTTATGTGTGTACCAGGTGACACTACTGCGTGTAGGCAAATCTCCTATGCGCAAAGCAGCGCAATGCGCATTCTTTTCGTCTCTGGAGATGGCGCCATCGTCCAACGCACGCTGTATACACCCAATAAACATAAAAATAAACTGTATAAATTCCCGTGCTCTTTTCTTACAAATTGAAAATAAATTATAGTGATAATATTATAAAAAAGAACTATGTTGAGTAGAAGTCACAGCCGCCGACGATAATAAGTCAATTACCAAAGAAGCAGTACTATTTTAATTGTAATCAACCGAGAGCGATGCCAATAATGACGCGGGTTTCTTAATGAATAATAACTGTAACGCTATGATGCTCGAATTAGTCAGTTGAGATGAATATTTTTACAAGTTGTTATGATTATGCTGAGTAAACAGCATTTACCATAAAAAAATAAAGACTTTTGCACCAGTGTTGTAGAAATAATGTTTACACAAGCATCTTGCCAAGCAGGTTTCATATAAATCAGGTTTAAACACATGTTTTACTTGCAACATGCCGGGACCTACAGCTTTTGTAGACTAATTATCTAATTACATACACTAGACTTTATGTGTGTCTGCTTGCTACATTTCAGCAAGGATGCCTGTTTTCCGTTTACTTTTGGTTGTCATTATAATTAGCTTTATGCGTTTAACCAACTCTTCGGGATTTAGTGCATTCGTAATGCTTGTACTTGAAGGACTCCAAGGTTAAGATGGATAATAGTTCATACGTTTTTTTATCTTATCTCAGCTTTTTACTATTAAGCACTATCACCTTTACCTGATTCTGCGCTTGACCCTACATGGACGTAAAAAATTCTTTTCGGCAACTGGTAGACCGTATCATATTCTTAATCAATGTGGAGTGATAGCTATGCACCTGAAGAGGTCAGAAAATCTGTTTTATCAACAAAGACGTGGTGACCTTGAGAAGGGCGTTCGCATTGTCATTGGTGCGGAAATTCGTACAGCATTATACCCATATATAGTATTAAGCTACATAAAAACATTAACAGCAGAATTTTCTACATTAATGCTGCTATTGCGCAACGTGGTGCGATTTGAAAAAGGACAGTCGCTACTTTGTTATAGGAATTGCTTAACAATTTTCTGTACGTTATGAAAATTATTGTTTTGTGTTATTGTCCATTTGGTGTCACTGTAAACACCACTGGTGCATGTAGGTACTGATCAGCTAATAGTGGTGTGCCCTTACTGTTTCAGGGCTTTCAGGCCTACATGTCTGTTGCGTTTTCTTCTTCCTCACTTTCTTTTTTGTTGTTTTGTTCTTTTCGTTTTCTTTTTTGTCTTCGTTGTTTATTTCGTCGATTTTATTGGTTTCATTCTTTTAACTCTTCTATTTATTCTGTTTGTTCTTCTACGCCTACTTGCAGTTAATCTCAAGACAAAACGGTTTCTGCCTACGCATAGTGTAATTAACTAGTTATTTAGAAATTTGGATTTTGCTTGACGTATTTGTCCTTTGTTTTCTGTTATGTTATCTGCGAAACTTGTTTTCGACTAAAATGTTGTATATATAGTAAAGGAAGTTCGAAACCTCTTTACCAATCGTGTTTAATAAAATGAAACAAAAGTTATATTGCATATGAAAAAAGCCTACAAGAGTATTATTGCCATCGCCATCGTCATAATCATCTTCATCTTCATCATCATCATCAGTCATTATCACGAATGGTAATAAAAGCTTGACATCATAAACCTGACACTAGAAAGCTTGACGCCCCATAGTACTTATGTAGAAGTGGACTGAACAAACTTTTCTTAAAAGTAGTAAGTGACACCATCATCATTGACACCCATTTGCCCACCATTGCCCTCCTTGCTAACACCATCGCTATTGCATCAGCACTATACTACACTGGCCTGCACTGCGTACCAAACTGCTTTAAATTGCTGTGGTCTGTACTGTCTTGCCTAATAAAATACCTGTAACGGTTTTTTAATGAAGCTTTTTCAGCTAATCGCTCGTTTGAACTTTGGCCCCAAACTTTCTAATTTATAAAAAAATTATAAGTATTCACCTGTCCTCTCTTTCGACTCGTGCATAATCGGGAATTAAGCAATTATAGACACTTTACTGAACTTTAAAGCATGGTCGAATGACTCTTTAACATGCGAGTGTATTCTTTGGCTGAAACTCGTTCAATAATAAATCAAGCTATTTCACGGTTTTTAGAATACTCATTTGCAATTATAGTACACCTGCTGGGTTCCTATTGGAAAAACTTGCATTTATTTTCAGCTCAGTTAAGATGGCTAATATGACGTGTCAAGGTAAAAACACAAAAACATCGTTAATTACGACATAAGCAAACACGAGGCCGAAGCGTTTCACCCAGATTCTTACTCTCTCGTTACATCTTAGATAACAAACTAAGACAACCGCAGAATACTGATGAGATGATATTGCAGAGCTAACTGTTGTAAATGATTATATCGCATTAACACCTACTAACATTTTTAGAGGTGTAAATAATTAAAATGATTGCAATTTTTAAAATGGATTATAATAATTTACGACCATTATCATCTTCTTCAGCTAAAGACGACATGGTCGAGTCGGCATTATTTGCAGTAAGCACTAATTAGGTACTAAGACCTTGTAAAGATATGAATTATTACATTTTTGAACTGCAACTATTGCATGTAACACTTTTATAGCTTAGGTAACACCTTAAATAATAATTGCAATAAACTTGTGATAGCGCGAATGTGTAGACTAACTGTGATTAAGTATCACGATAAAACTGTATTAAAACAATCAATATTAAAGATACGTCCTTGCTTTAATCCACTTTGGATTTTAGACCCTTGATGCTGCAAATATGAGTCTGAGACTTATTATTTGTACCTGACATTATGAAAGAATGATGTAATTGATTTATGATCTATTACAGTACATTTTTCAGCTGAATTTATGTACGAAATAAAGAAGTACAGTGAACTTTTTAACACGTAGCCCATCAATCTCATCATATATTAAATAATGAAGTTATTTTGCTTGGAATGTTACATAACAAATGAGTTTAACCTTTACCTCCAACTGAAATAAATTACTAGTGTGAATTTTAATAAGCTGTAAAGTGTAAGCGGGGCTAATATAATCAAAGCATTGTCTAGTGTGACTTACATGTACATAAATCAATTATATTAACAGCAGACATGCAACAGAAGTGATTAAATACCAAAACGATGTATTGTTGTTCCTGGTGGTAGCGTTATTTGTCTTATTGATGTGCTGGTCTTCTTGCCTCTGTTGGTTTCTATTGTTAAAATGCGAAAATGCTACAGCTGTTGCTGTTGCTGGCTAGTGTTATGATAAGGCGGTTAGTAACATATTTTTATATAGACGATTAATTATTTCAGTACATCTAAAATTGAGCTAAGTTAAGACAAGTTAGGCTAATCCTACAAAAGTTCCACCGACAGTTTCAGTAATTACCAGCAATTATTTAGGGTGGTCATTTCCGTAACAAATCGCAAACTTGCTATTATTCGCAACAACAAACAATTTAGAGCACATGGAATAATGCGGGCACAAAGACACATTGTCAAGCTTTCAACCATTTCAGACCTAGTATAATTTTCGTTCTATTTAAATCGTCATAATTTGCGCCGTAGCCCCGGTTTTACTACAAATGACAGAGTCATAACAAGGGCCAAAAGCTCCGCACTGTAATCACTTTAATGTCACAGAAAGAAAAGAGCGAGAGAAAGCGAAAGAGAGACAGAGAAAGAGAGAGAGAGAGAGAGAGACAGACAGACAGAAAGGCAGAGAGAGAGAAAGAGAGAGAGAGAGAGAGAGAGAGAGAGAGAGAGAGAGAGAGAGAGCGAGAGAGAAAGAGAGAGAGAGAGAGAGAGAGAAACAGAGAATTATGGAGAAAGAGGTGTTATTATTATTATTATTATTATTATTATTATTATTATTATTATTATTATCATCATCATCATCATCATCATCATCATCATCATCATCATCATCATCATCATCATCATCATCATCATCATTATTATTATTATTATTATTATTATTATTATTATTATTATTTCATTTCCCTCTGTTTGCAGGTTCAATTAAATTAACAATAGTTATTTACAAACAAACACAACATTTGAGATAATATTACAAATTTACAAAATGCATAGAAGTTATTCCTATATAAGAACACCACAATTACTCAGAACAGTTAGTAATAACAATAATAACGATTGGCGCTAAAAACATTAAAAATATCATCTAGCTATATTTTTAACTCCATCATTTCTAAATTCACAAAAAAACTGTTAATTAAGTTAATGCATACTTTTAAACAGACTTCCTCAATACAGTTTTAAAAATAAAAGGATCGCGTATTAGTTTTACAAACGTTGCTATTAATTCCTTGTCTTTTTTAATGTACTCGTATGTGCTATACACTCGAGATCTTGATTGCTCAAGTGACACAAAAATTTATATCTAGTAGACATATTGACTAGAGGGCACTCACATAGTAAACAGAGGGCAGTTTGGAATTCCGCTCCACAATTACATGTGGCATCTGTGATAAAAGCTATATGATTCAGAAAAGCATTGTAACTACCTTGTCCAACAAGAAAGCTGTGGCATGCGATTTCTATATTTCTATTTAAGTTCGTAGGCAATTGTAACGGTTTTAATTAGTACTGCTTTAATTAGAGGGAGGGAGAGCGAAAAAAGAAAAGAAAGGATGAGAAACCGAGGAAAGACAGAAAGACAAAAAGAAGCAATGGGAGACAAAAAGAGACGAGAGAAGAGAGAAGAAAGAGATTCCTTCTTGCACAAAACACATGACGTCATGATCATTGAAGCACACAGCGAATCGCTTGAGAAAATATAATACAGTTATCTTGACGGAGCGTGTCAGTGGTTGATTTTGTGTGACGTTGCATTGATGAGTTCTTGCGGTAACAGCTGACTGGATACATTCTACACTGCATGGGCTCTATTTGGTAAGGAATAAATTTATTAAAACTTTGCTTCCTTTACTTACACACGTAACTAAGTATTTATTTTATATCCGACTAATAAAGCATGTGTTTTACTTGGGGTTAATGGAATTCAGTAGACTTAAACTCTTTGATACAAAAACTTAAATAGACCTAGAACTATTACAATTGTGATCTGCTTCCCTTCATTGTAGTATCATAATAGAAAGCGGAAACAGTCTCGCCAAAAAAAATAAGTAATATAAAGTGTACAAGAACCAGTAGCGTTTATTGTAAAAGTTTTTGTTACGATCTCTTTTTTTACCAAAATCTGTTGATTCTTGGGCGTATAAACTGTCATTATTGATGAACTATCAATTTTGCTCAAGTAGCAAAAAGTCATTATTCACGTTTTTAACCTCGCTGCTTCTCTTAGCTCACAGCTGTCTCGTGAACGCACGAAGTATCAAGTAATTCACGTTCGGTAAAATCTAACATCATTATAGTACTGGCTCAAGGATAAATAAAAAATCTCATTTATATTTGTAATCACGTCCGGAGGTAAAGAGACCGCAGGGGTTACAGTTTTACTGCTTGTGGCTTGAGACTCTTTATGTCATTAACATGGTGTGAATCGTGTTTTACAAATGAAGAGAACAATTATCAAATGAAATCCAATAGTAAATTGTAATTCTCCTTCTTGTACCTCCGGTAGATTCTTTGTAAACCAGTCTTTGAGCAATGAAAAATAGCTTTTATATAAACATAATATCGTAAATAGAAAACATATTCTGTCATAAGTGCATTCTTACTAACTAAGGCCTAGTTTACAAAATTTGTTAACTTGTCATTAAGAAAATTTAGTGAAAGTTAGTTAGTTAGTTTTACAACTCTGTTTCTTCACATAATTTCATTTATTTTGTGGAGTAGAAGAAACAGTGGATGCTAATTAGTGTCTTGTTATACCTTTTGCTTTGTGACATAAAACTTGCTAGACATAGACATTATATTTGACGCGAGACTAACCACACATGCACTCTATTAACTGAGTTGATACTTTTTCTTATATGTTGCATGCAGAGCAGAACTAGTGTCGAATTTTCTGCAGATGATTACGAATTATAATTTCTGACTATGCAATAGCCTGTTCCTACTTGCTTCTACCTGTTATTACATAACCAAAATTATACGGCAAGAATTATAAATTTATTATAATAATACAATATTTATTGTACAATAATATCAGATAAATGTGAGCTGCACTTGAATTATAAAATATTTTCTCAATCAAACGTCGAAATTCACCAGCTGTTAGTCTATCTTTTAAGGTCATCTAGTAAAATGGAAATATAATATCAGTAATGTTCGGTAGGCAGAAATCAAGTGATCAGCCTCACATTAAGACGTAAAACCTGTTTTAATCCCAAAGTTGAAGGATAAGCATTCTAAGGATTGGACATTATAAATCAATTTTTGATTCAAATTTAGCTATAGGCCTGCTGTATTATAATAAAATATTGACCATAATAGTTTGTTATTTGCGTTTGTTATGAAGCCTCTATTCGTTGTACTACTGCTGATTTTACACCTTGCATATTATATGTATATACATATATATATATATGCAAAGGGTAATGCAAAAAGTTAATTCAACGAATTATTTGTCGATGTTATTTTTAATTAAAATCAAATTTTGAAATACATTAACTATTGAAATGGATCAACCACTCTGCCGACGCGCTTTCATCTGGTCGTTCTTTAAAGTGCATTCACCCATGAGCATCTGATCAGCAAGTCCAAAGAGCCAAATTCCAAAATTCGCCTTTGCAATTTTGGAATTTAGGGATGACAACTAATATGGGCTTCTGTACAATAAAAGGCGTTTTATTAACAGGTTATTGATTGCAACGGTTGCTGGAAGGGTAGTGTATTAAGAGTGGTGAAAACCAAGCAAGCTTGTAAACTTTCTCTTTCTGTGTACTGTCTTGCTGATGTTCTTTTAAATAGTTTGTGGGTTAATCCCAGAGCAACTTCAAGGCTAAAAGTTATCCTTAACAGGTTTTGGTCAATGAACTAGCCTATACACATTGGGAGATTGTCTGCGCTGTTGGTTTTAGTCACTCAGATTAATTTATTATCAGATAATAGTTATTAGTCATTTTGGTAAATATTAACTTCAGCCCTTCAAAGGCAGCGCAAACTCAAATCACACATATCTAGACATTTAGGACGTCATAAGAATAATTAATATTTGTATAAATATTACGCATAACTAAATTAACAAATGACAAATAATACCCTGGTTTTTATTGGCTTAATTTAAAATTGACTCGAATAATTTAAATTTTTTAAATCGTGCATAATAGTTTGAACACTCGTTTTTAAGATAAGGGTCGCTTTTTGAATTGTCACAAAGAAGTTGTGCATAAACGTCATATTACAGTAAATAAAATTCCGAAATGCTTGACATTTTCGAAAGACCTGTTGCCTATTTATGCAACAACCATTTACAGCATACAAGTACTCCAAGCATAGATAACTGTAAATCTAAGGGCTACTATTGTCCACCAGGTCATTTGCCTATCCGCTACAGATTCGATCACTACTGTACAATAGACAGACATCTACTGTTACTCTTACAATACTAAACAGCTACTAGTACTACTACCATCTGAAGATTTCTGGTTCCAGCCGTTAGCTTAATCAGCAGTAACTTTCTTCATTCGTCTGTGCACAGACTTACATCAATGAGGAGGTCATTAATTTGATTACAGACCCTGGCACCTAGCCGGGTGAACAGACTCTGTAATATCCGGTTTATATGTGGGCTAATACTAGATTCAGGGTGTATAGCTGTCATTTAATTCTTCTATAGCATCGTTATCATCATCCAATTGAGAGTTATTATTAGTATGTGACCCAACGTCAACCTAATAACAAAAAGCTCCTACCCAGCGTATGTATAGGCTTACAGGTAGAACTGCTTCACCAATTGATGTGTATCATTGAAAAAAATAGTAGACTATTAACACAACAATGGACGCGTTTCGCGTGCCCCACATTATACTAAACTCTTTTCAAGGTTTATTCGAATTCTATTATGAGCTATGAATGTTACCAGTCAACTATACGGCAATATGTTACTTTTGGTTTATTATTTACAATGAATCAAGTTAAATTAACCTAAATATTTGAAATAACTTACGACATTTACAGGAAGATGTACTCAAAAATTAATTAGAGATTGGTGTTTAAATGAGAAACCTTAGGCAGTATGTCTCAAAATTTACGATGAGTTATTGAAAAAAATAAATCGAAGCATGTATAAAAAGTCTCAGAATACAAATTTCTACCTTTTTTGCTGCATGACACCTTCCTCCACTTTCAGCCACATTTTTGACATAACCCATCCAACCCTGTCAGCCTCTTCTTGTTTATTTTTAAGATTTTTATGTCTGACATTATTTACAATACGAACGCTATATGTCAATCGTTATCACAGACATTATCTCGTTTAGAGGAACGTTAAATAAAAGAAAACAGTTTCTTTGTGTCAGGTTTATAGAGTGTGTGTGTCTGGCCATTTCGTACATTATTGGAGGTCCTTTTTTACAATTTCACCGTTTCTTTTATTACTTTTTTATTGTCTCCTTTACGAGCAACTCTTTCCTCGCGGCAATGTCCAGATTTTTTCGTTTTTTTTACAGTTTGAAAATTGCTGTCGTTTGACAGTTAATTAATGACCAAAATTGCTACACTATGCACTTAACAGCGACATAATGCGAACTATAATATGAGAAAACCTATTTTCGGATTTAAATAGAAGCTTGATTGGCATCAACTTTTACGATACTATCAGAAGAACGTGATTCCAATTAAGTCCCAAAACGTCTGAATCCTCTCAGCATCCTGGCTTCTGCCGTTCTGTAATATTACATTCAGGAGTCAACTTATAATCTTCCCTCACTTTAAATGGCTTCTTGTATTAATATATTAATGTATTCCCTTGCTAGACATTGTCTGCGTTGTTAGCGCAGTAAGTTCTGATTGGTTATCTGACAAGAATAGACCTTGTATGATAAAAATCAATTAATTAGGACAATCATCTTGATAGATTCTTAAAATTACATTGGAGGCTATAATCACTGAGATTTAACAACAAAAATATATTAAAAAAGAGCCAATTGGTATACAAACGTATTTGGGCAGGATTAGCATAACTGATACTTGAATTTCATTTCCTTTTCAGACAAAATTTAGATAATATGCTAAAGCATTGGATTCTTTTCTGTTGCTGGCTGTACTTGGCAAATGCAGGTAAGAACGACTTTTCATTACCTGCCCGTTTATCTTACACGATCCCAATTTGACAACTTTGACTGGATCTTTTGATCTTACCGAAAAGAGACAGTAAATAAATTATTTGTAAAATGCTGCAGTTGGCAAAGCAAGGCCGGTAATTATTCATTAATTGAAAGGTACAATTTACCCTGAAGTGGCACAGTTGTCTCTTGATTAACGTTTACTACATTTAGAGCGTCACGAAGAGCCTGCATTAATTAGGGGTCGTAGTCGTAGATGCATTATAGGCATTTACCTTTAATGTTAATGTTTCCTTGCGAAATTTATTGTTAAACCATTGACCCTTGTTGCACAAACTCTTTAATTAGTGTTCTTACAGACAGGTAATTTTAGTGGTGGACTGGTACTTCAACATGCAGAAGCTATTAAAGTATATCTGCTTAAATAATTAATTGCCAATAAAGTTACGTTGTGATGTGATATGCGAATTTCACTTTAACTTATTAGTTCCTGGTAAAATGTGCTTTCTGAATAATTTATATCTAGAGTGCAAGTTTAATGTAAGTGACTAAATTTATTTTAAACTGTGAAATCCTGGTTAACCTGATCAATTTAAATAAAGTGCAAGTTGGAACAACATGCGAGAGTTTTTCGGAAAGCACAGGTAAAGGGTGTAGTAGTTTGCTTTTAGAAATTTTAATTCAGTATTCTCTATTTGCGTGGAGATAACATCTCATATTATTGTAGATTAGGTACACCGTTCCTTGGGGGCAAACTTTCTTATTTTCATTAGTCTTTCTGTTGACTTGAACTATTAATCTGCTGCTTGTAATGTCGCTGCCCTTGTGCAGGTGGCACAGACATAAGTACCGTTAATTACAGATTCATTTCTCAGGAACCTTTTGTCGATCATTCCATTGGTGTTCCTAGGTACGGAAACAATATTTAGTAACTCACGTAAGCTACAAATCAACTGATATGACCTGTTTTTTATCAAAACTAAACGGTGCGACTGTTGCACCATACCAAACCTGTAAAATCTGCAGATTTGAAAAATACCGTTTCTGATTTTCCACGTTGCAGTTATTCGGCATAAGTATTGTGTTGCACCTATATATGCAAGTACTTCAGAGCATTTAACGTCCAAGGTTAGACAAGGCGTACACCTGTTGTAATAACGAAGATGTAATTTGCAATTCCGGGGTCCACAACCACGCCTACCTGTAGGACGCACTGCAACTTTTAAGTCCAAATCGCTACAGGATATCAGCATAAATCATCAAGTCTTAGTCAGTTTAATTTACACTGCAAATTTATTGTATATTGTGTACATTCTAACACAACAATGGACTTAAATTTGGTTTTCTGTGTGAAAGGGACCTACTTAGCCTAAGATCATGAAAAGCACCTGTATGTTTAAGTATAATGAAATAAGATTATGGCCTTTATCACTTAGCTTGATAAGCACCATTTTTGTGGGTTGCAAAATAAGTCTTGTCTCATCAGTGCTTCTCTTACAGAAATCTTGATTTCTTTCCAATAAGCATGTTACTCCTATTCCTGTCATTCTTGGCTAAAACGCAAGTACGTGAAACCACTATGTTTTCGAAAAGATCATGAATTCCAGAAAAGGCCAATAACCTTGCACCATCAACCCAGAGATAACTATCATCCGTTTAGCTGTCCTAACTGTAAATGTTACCGTTTTATTTCAAGTAAATTTTTTAAATAAAGGAAAACTTATCAAATTTTGCCAGCAGCAGTTGGTCAAAATCCTTACAAAAACTCGCTTTTGTTTGATTTTTTCGGCGCTACCTGTCCTACCTTGATGCTTACAATGTGATTCGTGTCACGGCCGTTTCTCAGTCACATCAAGTGACATACGACAATTTGTTTATTGTACCAACGCCGTGCCGAGAAGTGGACAGTTTTTCGAGCGTAAAACCATTGTCAGAGGCCTTAGCAACTTCCTCTGTAGAAGCATTTTCTGCAAATATTGCTCCGACCAACACCTGGAAATACTGGCCCTCTTCGGTGATAAATAGCCACAGTGTTAATTTATGCACCACGAGTATAATTTAAAACGTTAATATGTCACGCCACTGATATAATATAAATGTACAATCTTATTATTTTACTATTAGATTAAATTAGAATTTCATTATAATCTAAGGTTATAGCTGAGGAAAACTTTCACCAAAATCAACAATTCGGTTAGCCGAACAACCCAAAGGGACAACCTGCAAATATCAGATCAGCATTTTCTTTTAGTATTCATTATGCAGTATTCAGTATTCTCTAAACAATGTTAATTAAAATTTAGATCAAGTTTTTGTTTCACTAAAATCTAGTCTTTTGTGAGAAAAATCGGAAAATTTGATGGCTTATCGGTATCATCATAACGTAAAATACGTTGGATTTTATGCGTTCGAAGTAAATCAAATGGGTGAGGCGGTACAATGCCATAGTCTCAATGTGATCATTATTTGGTTCAATTTAAGTGAAAATGACGTCACCAGTTACACCTACATACCAAAGATGTGGCTTTGTTGGCAATCACACTTCAACAACTCAACCTAAATCCCTTCACAGAAGACTGAAATCCAAATCGAAGACTAACTTTGTCACTTTCACCACTTGAATTCCCTGAACTCCTGTTTCTAAACTAAGTCAAAGTAATTTACTAGACTAAAAACAGGTCACTTTGGTTAGAAGATCAAAGCAGCGAGAAGTGTGTAGGCTACTTATTCGCTGTAACTTCTTCACGTCTTTCGGTTTTTAGCAGGCCTATTCTTTTGTATCACACTGATGCAGTGTTGCAGGAGTAAACCGTGTAAACCACAGAGTCCATACAGGAATTACATTTTCTTGTCTTTTCTGTCATCTATAATGTCCATTTACAAATAAATGGAATGACAGTAGAACCAGGTTTAAGGCCAAAAGCAAATAAGAGATCACTGGTGTATTTATGGAACCAGACACCAGACAAATAGTTACATGTGAATGCGGTCTACCACCAGTCTGACAAAAGTAGTGCAAAGATCGTAGGGCTATAGTGTGGGATCAGATGTCAGTACTGCAGTTATTACACCGATAAACTCCACTGGCCATGGATGTTTTTAAATACGGCCAGGGCTGTGTGGTGCATCGAAAATTTGTATTTTTTTATAATATTTTTATTAAGTGTGCTTTGCAATAACTCTAAAAGACTTTACAAAATACTCGCTGCACCCACACTTAAGCTCAATATCATAGGACGAAGTAATATATTAAAAATCAAAGAGTTCGGAGCGCAATTTAAAAATTGTAATTGTTGTTTTCAAAATCCTTGAAAACTGACCTGGTCTATCTCAATTTTACATTAAAACTGGAAACAATTATCCTGATATTGAGAAGTTAGTAATCAAGTCCTTAAAATAAAATTAATTAACATGTGGGTAGAGAGAACTACGTAAATCGTTTACCCTGATAACTGCAGTTCGATTATGACTACTGAAGATCTTTAGTTCACTTGTCAGCCACGTGCAAAAGCTGACTAATGGAAAAAATGATTTTGGAAGGCTGATGTAAGACAGCCATTGATTAGGCAGTTATCATGCTATAACGCATCAAAGCTATAAAGTAAATAATTAACGATCCTTTCTCCCAGCTTTTTTGAGCATAAAGTTTTTTCTACCACTTTCAAGCCTCAATACAGAAGATGTCTTCTGATGGTGCAACATTCTGACATAAAGCAAGAACGAAATGACACAATGAATGAGAAATGTGGAACTGACACTTTGCACAGGAAAAGGTCCTCTCACCTGTACAAGTAAATTGGACGCAAGTGAAACATTTTCCAACAAAAAAGGAAACCTTGCTTTCTAACATCGTGCTTGGGCATTTTGGATTCACATTTTCTCATTCTGAATGCCTGGATTTCGCCTAAATTCGTAATATATCCAGGGAGCAAATGGGTGGTCTAGTGGAAGCTAATAAGCATATAAAGCAGTATCCCTACCGGTTTTGCTGCGTGCAGTTAGGTTAGAGCTTGCGGTTTTGAACTACCGATAACGAAAAATTAAATGCAGAAGTATTTCTTAACAGAAGTAAATAATTCTGAAGGGATCTCTCAGAAATCATTCTTCGTTGTATTTTGCCTTGTTTTGCATAAATTTTTAATTTGAGAGGCAAGAAATACTTAGTAGAAATACTAAAAAGTATAGATGAGCTACAAAATATCTCGTGTTTCCGGGAATTTACACTGTTTTGTTCATTTAATTTAAACTTACTTTGGATAACACTACGAGTCATTAATATTCCATGACCTATAAAAATTCAACATTTATTGTTACATGCAGTGTTCAACCTTGTTTGTGTTGCATAATAGAGCTAAGTCAAGTATTTATGAGTGCCGTCCTCTTGTTTGAAAATCCAAATCATGTTCACATGCACACCACTGAAACAGAGCAGATTGCTTGCGAACTGGAATCTGATTTCTATCATTTGTACTAACAGGTTAGTCTTACACTGACATAAATTTATCAAAACATTGCTATTCATGCAAACCTGTCTTGATCATCAAAGATCTTTTATTAAAAGAAATGGGATAATATTTACTCAAGCATAGTCGTGCGTTTAGATATGCAGCTAAAGAATATGCTTTCTGGGTATATAAAGGCAGATTCTGAAAGGCGACTGCATTGAACTCGATCTTGTATTCATTCTCTACATACTGATAATTACAGAGTGTACCAACCTGTGTTTAGTTGAATGCGCAACACTCCACGATGTCTTAACTTTTACGTAAGCAAACAAAACAATTTTCGCTGATATTACAACACAGGCTAACTCTTTTTGTAAAATACAATAAGAATGATGATCAACGTCTATACAAACGTATAGCTGTCTCAAAATTGACTTGCCGAACGAGCTATAAAAAAGACTAATTAAGTTGTCTTAAGCTGAATTGCATAAAACATGAATGAACGAAAAATGAGTGAACGAAAAAAGAAAGACAGGCAGGCTTACTCTCAAAAAAGTAAGAAAGAAAGAATTAATGCAAATTAGGTCTTGTTCTCAAAATAATTGTTGCAAATATAATTTATATTTTTACATTATTATGTGGTAGATGCTTTTATTTGTGCAAAGAAAATTCTGACAAAACGGTGTTTTTGTTTCACTGGCGTTTTACATTTGCTTTGGTTAAGAAACTTTTTCGCAAGTTGATTAGCATTTTTGGTTGAAATCCTTTAAAAAGAATTAGACTCCCTGCTAAAAGATTATGTAATGAGTCCCTGCTTAAATTTCTTGTCTAGATTTCTAAAATTGTCAAATGTATTTTATACTTGTTTCCCGTTATTAGGCTGCAATTAGTTTTGAAAATAAAGTCGAGCATAATGTGATCAAAGAAACGATCTCAGGCAGGTCGGTTTTTATAGCATCTGTAAAAGCATTTATCACTTTATATATGTCTAAAACCGTCGCTGCAGGACAATTCAAGAAACATTTTACTGTTACTTTTGCTCCGTGTGATGTATTTAAATGCATTACAGCGAAGGACTTGATAACGGGAATTTGAAAACTGGAAGCATAGTTTTATAACAAGACATTTCTCTTCAAGGCCAAAACTAACTCGTTTGGATTATGAGTGCAACATAAAACCCAAAAACCTTCAAACTTTGACGCATTTATTTAATTAAAAGTATTATGATTATCATCAATTTTACAAGCCGTTTTGCCTTAAATGAGTATAGATGATATTATCCTATTATTAAGTGTTTAACACTACGAACTTGCGTTAAGCTACATGACTGCATCCCATCATTATGATAGTTACTGCTGCCATAAATATGTCGAATATTGTACGAGTACTATTTAAAAAAGCAAAATCTGCGCATAGAAAATTACTGTTCGATCTACATTGATTCTGATAATGATGTATTACTATTACCTTGAAAGTAATTATTTATTAAAAATATTAATCAAATAATTAAAAAAACAATAATTATTAATAAAAAAATTTGATAAAAAATAAGAATCAAATCTTTTATTGGGCCTTGAATTGTCTTATGTAATGTTTTTTTCTATAATACCTGAGTCTACCCTTAATTAATTACAGGATTACCGTATTAAGAATCACCGAGTCACCATATTTTTCTTCTATATGTTTTAAACCTGCAGCTGATTTTTACTAATGCTTCTGTGTTCTGCCAACTTCACAAATCTACCTCTATCTCTCTCTTTCCTTCTCTGTCCTTCTTTCTCTTTCCCTCTGTCTCTTTTGTTTTTGTCTCTCTAGAATACTTGTAGATTGTATGCAACAGTTCATTCCGTACTTCTGCCCCTGTAAGCTCTTTGTTGCCTTAGCTCTCCAAAAATAATGTATGCAAGAATCCATTTGTTTACCTCTATAGAATTAGTGTATACCACACATACATTGTTATACTCTTTGTTTCCTTGTCATCCGGCATGAAAACCTGTTCTAGTAAGCAGCTATCTTCTATTGCTAACTGTATAGCTTTGTAAAGTAAATAATTGCAGGTCTGTTTTACTTTTATGTGTACTTTTATGCAGCAATTACAGACACGATTGGCTGAAGGAATTATATAAGTTTTTTTGTACTTAAATTATAATTATTTGCAAGAAAACATGCTAAATAATAATTATTGCTAGTGTTCTGAAATAGTAACCTCGCGTGTACTGAATTGCACCTGAGGGAATGAAAAGGCTACTCTCGCTTATAAATGTAGAATTAATACATTCGTTCAAACTCATTAATTCATAAAAACATAAAAATAGCATTAAACTTTTAAGCAGTACACCTAACATAATGACCACTTTTTCAAAATCAAATTCTAAGCAGCTAGACTGCTGATACATTGCACTTCACTACACGTAATAACAAGTTAGATGCGTAAACAATATAAGTTAACAGCACAAGCTATACGTCTCTGAAACAAACATAAAAGTGGCTATAACAGGAAGGTTTCTACACCCATAATCGGCAAGTATAGACGAAAAACTATATTGTTCATTATAAATTGAACTGACAATCAAATTATTTTAACGCAATTTGGAAAATTTCAAGGTGTTCTTACAATTACTCTCCGCTATTAAATGTTCACTCGTTCAAGGCAACCAGGAAACTTTTTTGGCATGCTTCGAATAAACCCTGTAATTTCTCACCAATAGGCACGTTACTATAATTTTCCTGTTTAACAGAGCGCATTGCTTAAAAAATGCAACCTTAATTTCGAGTGGCAGTTGTATAACTGAGATGTTGATCTGATATGTCTGTCTTCGTTGATAAACCGTGCAACCCCGAATTGTAATTTTTTTTATTAAAAACCGATTTATGTTTAAAACCTTGCAATTTCGACAAAAGGACGAAGTAGTTTTACGTTTAGTTTTTGCTAGATAAACTGTATTTACACTACCAGGTCATCGCAAGAATTTGTTCCATAGTGGTCTTAAACTGAGTGTGGAACTATTATTCTGCAAGCCACAATACAAATCCATTATTATTTGTCGCAGCATTCGGTTCTCCAAAGCTTAGGCAGTTACTGTTGCTAAAACTTGGCTTACTAAATTTCTTTTTAATTGTGCTTACTAGTAAAAAAACTGGGTGCATTTTAAATTATTAGAGTAACTGAAATATCATTTTTATGAACTCAAATGAAACAGATATTACGTATTCGTAACTCATGGTGACTTGCTTCAATCACTATAATCAATTATTACAAACGGTAGGCCAGTTTTTGATTGAGAACTAAACGATTTTGGCCAATCACCCCTGGGAGGGGTGGCAAGAAACTAGTCAGGATGTTACACGCATGGTATGCTTCCTCAGTTGCTGGAGCTGCAATATAATTTCTAGTTTCTGTGAACAAATACTTTAAATCATGCGAGGAATGAGCAATTTTGGGTTGTTTCCGCTATTTTTAAATAATTCGCGATAACATCGATAGTCCATCTAAAAGATCAGAGCATGTCACTTGTCACTATTGTTGATATTTTTGCTCCAGCACTATTCTTGCTGCTGTTGTCGCCGCTGCTGCTAACATTATTGTTATTATTATTGTTGTTGCTGCTGTTACAACTAGTCTACCGCTGCAGTTATATTAGCATTGCATCAATGCGGGTTATGGATGTTGTTACTATTATGCTGTTGCAACGGTGCCCTTGCTCTTGACGGTAAATGTGCAGAAAGGATAGAACAGAAAAGTGTACCGATGTTTATGCTACAATAAGATTAGAAGCAAATGCTCTGCAAAGTGGAAATTTCACACTGTGATATTACAATACATTAGTTTTTGGCTGCGAACTTACAAGTTTATAGTTTCAGCAGTTTTCAAGAAATGACCGAAAAACGTTTGTATATTAAAAAATTAAATTCCCGAACAATGTAAATTAGTCATCGTCAAATGAAAAACAGCCATGTCAGCGTGTTTAAAAGCTGTTGAAAGAAATCGCTTCGTCCAGTTTGCAGTGAAAATGGTGGAAACACAGAGCTCTTGCTGTAAATTTTAACAATAGTGATATACAATTTTTCTTCCAACATTTATTTTTTTGACTTGTTCTTTTAAGACTTATGTATCTTGGAAAATCAAAGGGAATGGCCCAAGTTTTTTGGTGTTTGTACATAAGCGTCTGTCAGCATCAGTGCAGTAACTTTCAAGCGATTCCATTATTTTCTTCTTACAGTATCGTGATCAGGACTTCGGAACGCTTTTTTGCGCCAATTGATATAAATGCTGGTTTTTTGCAATTACAATGGTTGTTGTTGTTGGATTAATGCTGATATTGCTCTGCTTCACTACACTGGCTATCATTGCTTTGATGTCGAGTAGCCTAATGGAGTCATTATTATCAGCGTCATTCCAATTGTTAGAGTTATTGTTGTTGTTTAGCCATCAAATAAGGCTCTAAGTAACTATCTATGCGACGTAAACTAGTTTAGAAAAGCTGTTGTTCTTTTTTTCCTTTTCTCCGCCTTTTTCAAAGGAAGCTATTATAATCACAAAATGAACTGATAATGGCCTAATTCTCAAAGGCACTTCACGTCTTTTCGCATTCTTAACTAACTCGAAATAAGTATTGCACGTTTTCAAAACAAGCCGAAAAATTTCAAAACTACACGAAAACGCAATTCAGCTCTCGAGTAAAAGAACCTGAACACAATCAACACTCTGCTCTTGAATTTCACTTTCATGTTCACTCACGAATTTCTGGGTTACTGGATTAAAATGATTTTCTTAAGATAGTAGAACGTGTACGTGGATTCAAAAGAAAAGCGACTTGTACATCGGAGTTGTAAGCGTGAGAAATCGTTTTTTCATTCTAATTGACCACTGTGCTGTAGCTTGCCAATTTTCGGTTTTATCAAGTTCAAAATTCATTGTCATGATTTAATGACTATATATTAAAACACAGCTGCAGTTGATATACTGAAAGTAGAAATTGATTTATAATATCAGCACGGCACATTAGTGCAATTTGGTACTATAGAAAAGCACTTTTCAATATTGATTTTTAGCTCTTCTCACATTAATGTGGTTGGCCTAACTAAAATCAGATCTAGAGAAAGCCAATATATTTTTAACTGCAGTAAAATGTAGCAAAAGTACGGATGATGCTACAAATTAAACTATAGCGACTTCGCCTTTTTAGGTTGATAAACTTCTTCACATACCATAGTCGTATAAAAGCTTCATAGTCGTATGAAAGTGTAACATTACTCTATGTTTCAGGCTATTCTTGAATTACCCAGTATTTGTGAAGATTTTTTTTTGTATATGATTTACGAATAAATGTTTATCGCCCACAGTTTTTATCTTTCACGCCTAATCGTTTAAACTCAATTGTTTATACTTTGGTTTTTACTTGTGAATATGAATATCTGTAGCCTACTACTATCTTTTAGCAATTTCTGTTATTGCTATCATGTTCAGGTGATACAGGGACAAGCTTAAGAGAATAAAAGAATCGTTGCTTAACGTAAAAGTAACAAAAACATTTCTGTTGAAAACGTCTTAAATGTCTTGTACTCAATTGTCATCCTCCATTGTGCAAAATGTATTAGCAGCGATAGTAGATAGCAGCCTGACAATAGTACGATAAATTCATGGTCATGCTTATGTGTATACTTCTGGCCTAATTTCAGGTAGACCGTCGGCGGTTGTTTTCATGTTACGTTCTGTTACTGAAACTGCTTGTTATGTAGTAAGTAGTGATGCATTAAAGAGAGTTTTATTAATTTTGACTAAAAATTATTATTGCCCACTCTCACGCTTTTTACGTTTCATTTCATATTTGTGTGCACAGTTCCGGCTTTCAAGCAGTATTGAAAAACGTACAACAATTGCCACTGCGTGTTATTATAAAGTACTTCAACTTCTCGTCGTAGAGCTGTAATCTGTAATATGATAATTTTGTAAAGTGCTTACTGTTTTTGAATCATTTTAAAGAAAATTTAATTAGAAATATAATAATAGCATAGCAATAAAACAGAAGCTATACTAAGTGTCATTTTAAACATCCTGTGGGTTACATTTCGGCTTTATGGATTGGCTTGCATTCGGAACATCAGAAGTCAGAACCAGCACTAATGCGATTGTCCTTCATTCATCTTTTAACCTACAGCTTGCGACTCCATATAGGCATTTCTAAAATGACATCCTAGTTTTGCTGTAAATGATATAGTGACCAGTAGTAAACTTCATTTCCGGCATCTGATGAAAAACCGGAAACGGAAATTGCCATTTACTTCAATCGTACCCAAGAGCAAACTGAGTGTCACGCAACAACCGTGTAAGGATAGTGATAGATGTGTAGCGTCCCACAAGTACAAGCAGAACTTATACATCTTGTAATGTAAGCGATCTGTATTTTATCTCACTGGTCTAGGATCCGAAAAATAAGTACATCTAATTCAATTTCATACTATGGCGCAAAACTAATACGTTTAAATTCTTGGGTTCGTCTACAGTTAGAAATTAGAAAGTTATCTTAGGGAAACTTTACTCAGAAAATAGCTACTCACAAGTAATTTTTACTAGAATATAATTTATCTACTTTATTTTCATTGTAAAGCACGTTACAACGTTACAACATAAAGGATAAAAACGATTAAGGAAATTAAGCCAAAGGCCATAAAACCCAACCTTTTGGACATCTGTGTCCCACTGAGCCCCACTGATTTGCTCATTCAATACAGGCATTTATATGCAGCCAGAATGATTTGCAAATGTAATTCCGTAAATAAATGCAAAAAGATGATAATTTTTTAGTTTTCAAAAAAAATATAAAAGTTAAATGGATATTAAGTTACACATGTTGGACGCATTCTAATCATATTAGAAATATCGAAACTTCGACAAATCATGTTAGTGTCAATCTTCCTCCAGCTCTAGCACGTTTTACTTTTTAGCAGCTACTACCTTTTGTTCTCGTATACACATGTCTTGGACTTTGAAAATTGTTTCCCGATTTTTCCACGTATTAAAAAAGAGTATACTGTAAAACAGGTCTAAATAAAAAAACATATCAGTTTTCAAAACGGCAGCTATAAAAAGAAGCTATACATGCTCATTGGTTTGATCGAATCAACACCCCCCGCGCCCCGGCCAAGGTCTTTCTTAGTTATACATAATAAGTGTCTTATTAGCTAAGAAAGTTGCCGCTACACCTTAGGTGAATCATCATTTTTTGGATATGATTTGTTCTGCGAGGACCTTGAACAAATTTTCACTGTACGTACTTCTCTGACTATATTCAGTGAACAAGTAGTTGTAGTCGTCAGAACTACTTTTATTACACAGGTAAGTACAAAAAGTCGTTAAATTTTTTGACAGGTGATGAAAAAATTCTCTGTTAAGTTTAGTTTTGAACTAGAGACATGGGCTAATTGTCTTTTCAATGGATGTTGCTGCCACACTGCCCCCCCCCGAATAGGCAGCATAATTACCTATAGATGTTTTGTCGAGATATTAACGTTGTGAATTAAAATATACCAAAGCAGAAATTAATTCCGAAATTTCGATCTAGTGCAACCCTAGAATGTAAATGTGGAGACTTATGCCTGTCAGGCAAAGAACTTTCCTTGGTAGGAGAGTTGATGTGTTATTGACTACTTACGGCGGATGATGCCTGCCAGGCCAACAGGCAAACTGCCAAGGTACTTTTCCCAGTAATAGGTAAATAACCTCTTAGATAGGCAAGTAGATTACATATCAAGACTGAATACGATAATTGAAGGAGTTAATTTTCTCTCTCTATCTCTCTCTCATAAATTAGTGTACTTTGATGTTATTTATAGGAAAAGCATTTACAGCTCTGAATACTAGAATTTCAAACAGTGAAAACTTATTATGTAGAACGATATTCGGCAATGATACTTTATTTACTTCCAGTGTAAGAAAGATTTGGAGAAGGATACTGTATGCTTAATTTTTACATTGTTTATATTCATTGATATAATGATTGAAGCCAATGAGAATTGTTATTATTATTTTTTTGTAATGTTGTTTTGTTTGTGTGCTTGTGTGTTTATTTACTTGTACGTTCGTTGTATATATTTTTAATGTTGTACTAATATGATATGAACGAAAGTTTGAAATAAAGAAGTAAATCAAATCAAATCTCTCTCGCTTTCTCTCGCTCCTTTCTTTAATTGTCATTAATGTGCGTGCGTGCGGGCGTGTGTGTGTGTGTATGTGTGTGTTTGCGCACACAGGCGTGCGCGTGTCTGTCTTCCTCTTTCTGTCAACTCTCTTCTACTTCTTCTAATAACACTGCAGTGGCTGCAATAGCGATATCAATTAGCAAAACAATATAAATAATAGTGCTTTTATTTCATTGCAAGTAATTTATTTTAAAATATATAACAATTTTGTTTCATATTTTTCCATTATTTAATATATCACTGATTCTTTTCTTGACTGATTATCTTAGCGGCGAACTTTTACAGTTTCATTAACGTCTATGTGTTTCTTCTAACACCTGCTTTTAAACATTCTCAAAATGGGCATTTAACATATGTTGATTTGAAAGTTCCAGCCAGGTGAGAATTAGTGAGGTGACTGTTCTGTGACCGTTTTCTCAGTCAAGGTTTAAAGATATACCGACCTATAACGCTGTTTATTTTTCCAAGTTACGGCAAAAATTTAAACTCAAATTGTAGCACTTGAGAAGAGAAAGTTTGTACTTTTGTACGGAAACATGGCAGTTTCGATTGTAGAAGATATCACGCCCAAGTTGTTATAATAAAGAGAAACTGTCACTTGAATCTGTTTTGATTTAACAGCCTGCATAAATACTTGGTCAAAAAGTGAACAAATTTAATGCAGTCACCGTGCACAAAAACTTAGATCCACAGGCTTCGATCTGATTAATGAAAGTTAGATGCTTTGTTTTCGTTTGTTTATCTACTATTCTTCAACAATGTGCACTTCGAAAGTCTACATTCAAAGTCGATAGGTTGAGAGTTGGGAGGAGTAAAGAAGCTTACTCCTAAAACTTGAAGAGCAGACTTTCATTTTTCGGTTAAATTGTTTGTAATTGCCTGACCTTTCCTTCTGACAACTACTCAAGCTGTGAACGTTTTTAAGCGGCTAGGGACCGGATTATACCTCCACCGACAAGTATTTTTGCTAATTTGCAAAAAATTGTTAACCATCAAACGACAAACTACTACTTATACCTGTAACAAAAGTGAACCGGTCCTCGCCTGGGACCCACCGCAGAAACAGAGGTCAAAGAATTTGGAAAATAGAGCGCGCGTACACCATCCATCAATGTACTTCTCACTGCAAACTACATTAGTTTTTAGTACTGCTCTTTTCCTATTCCTGCAGTTTTCTTGTTGTTGTAGACTAACATTTTTGATTTAATGAGTTATCTGTGCGGTTATAGGATTCTAGAAGCAGATGCATTGCCTTTAGCTTGAAAATCAGTTAGTGATATGACTTAAGAGCTAATATGCGCAGTCTAACTACATTAAGTTTGCCGGTGTTTACATTAAATTAACGTAAAGGGTTAAGTAAACCACTTAAGAAAGTTCGTGTGTAATCTATTCTATTCTTGTTTTGCAACACGGGCTTAAAGGTACACTAAACTGTTAAGCTATAAGATCAAAAAATACATGTAGATATTAATTTTTGGCAAAAATGTTTCATATGCACTGATTTTATATTGCGTCTCAAAAAGTCTAACTCTTTTAATGATGTGTTAATGATGGGTAAAATAACATTTAAACATTTGATGAGGTGTTTTAGTCTTGACTAATAATAGCATTGGTCAAGCTGCTGTCGGCATGAGCTTGATGATCACATTAAGACATAATTCCAGCGAGGTGCATCCCTGATGGACTGTTATAGTTAATGAGAAACTCTGAGGATTTAACCGGAGCTGTTATTAATTCGATCATGTATCATCTAATCACAACTCTAATCACAAAACTAATCAGTTTTCATAAAGCCCTGATGCTCGTTTCCTGTAGTCTGACTGATTGCCCTGTTTTCGGAGAAAAACAGTAATGCCAACAAAAGATGCGAGCAACGCAAAACTCTCTTCCTGACAAGTAAAATGATTCTTTAAACATCTTTGCCTGAATAAGTGAACATCGCGTGCGGACTAAACTTGTCAACTATTCAACGAAAATTGGAAAATTAACTCAATTATGATGCCACACATCCAACAACGAATTCATTAATGCCTGTAAAATTTTCATTTCGAAGTGACCTACAAAATATACAGTAGTTAAATCTAAACAGACAAAAGACGTCGTTTTATTAAGCATGACTTCCGACAAGAGAGAAGGGTTACGGATGTCGATGTTGCTGTTAAAAGTGACAGCGGCAGTGGCAGTGACGTGGCTGAGGTTTTTGGTGCTGCAATTTGCTAGCAATGACTATCATGATGATGGTGGTGGTGGTGGTGCTGGTGGTGGAGGTGGAAGTGATGGAGGTGTTGAACGAGATGTTGATGACAAAGATATTAACAGTGACGCCCTTTTTGTATCATACTCAGCACCGGCAACGAAACAAGTTAAAGTTGCATCTTCGTTCAGCGATCATAACACTCTAAGAGGCATCGCTGGGAACGTGGAAGGCCCCTTCTTCAAACTCGGGCTGTATTACAACGTTTTCACATTTCCTGTTTTTCAAGTTTGATTTCAAAATTTAATTAACTATTGTGTTTCTATCATAATTAATGATAGTCTTGAAGTTAATTACAAATTAATCAAAATTAATCAAAATTAAAATCAAGCCAATTAGTTAGAATCACGCCAACGTGAGAAATCTAATACTTGAAATGCAGAAGTGTCTGGCCAGCTGTTAGAGATAAACATTGGTCTGCCATTATCACGAGGGGACACGGTATTCTAGCGGTTATGGTGTCCACCGGTTAAGCAGAAACGTGGTTCAATACCAAAGTGTATTCTAACTACCAGGTATGTCACATTTCCTTTTTTCAAGTTTGATTTCAAAATTTAATTCGTTGTAGATTTGTAAGATCCTTCACGAAGTTCCATCATTCAGAAATTTCATGTTGTTTTTAATTTTTAGCTTGTTTTCTGTTGCAACATTTAAGAAGCAACCGTTAAGAATTTCGTTGATTTTCTATATCCTTGGCTTAACAAAATGCCTGTGCACATTAACGGCCTCTTAACAGATATCTTCTACAACAGTGACCTACATATGAGCCGGCTTATAAAGAATTAATTAAAATCTCTTGATCTTAGCAGATGCCTGTTATACTGAAATGTAAGACTGGTATCAGTGGAACTCTCGCTTTGTTAAATATGTACTTTCTTAGCATTTTTTAAATAACAAAAATTTGTAAGAGCTGCTAGCAAATACATGTATATTTCTTTTTCTAAAAACTACATGACTGTATTGGCTATCTACAAACTTTGGGCAAAAATGCAGCTACCAAAATTCAAAAGCAGTTTGTAAACGACTGAGAACCTTCAAGAAAATAGATGTTAGTAAAGCGGCACTAAAGAGCGGCAAACTGCTAGTATTTTTTTAGTTGTAATGTTGTAAATCCCTACATGTATTACTTTTTGCGCATTTTTTTCGTCACCAGTTCGCTATCTGTGTTGTCCTAGATGTACATTTTCAAGACTTTTCCCTAATATTTCCTGACATTTATCAACATGTTCCAGAATCCCTTTCTATGTTGCTCTATGTGCGTTTTTGCAACATTTGACTTCCAAAACCTATACTACACAATCGTGTAGTTGACCTTTGCAATGGACCGGAAAACCCCAATTTGAAAGTACGCGAGATTTTGAGATTTATGAGACCAGTAGATAGGCATTCACTACCCAAGTTAAATAAACTGTTGTGAATTTTAACAAATGGTACACTCGCTCAGTTTGATGTTACCGATACTAGTAACCTTTGCGCTAAAACCACTTTATACCCCGCTTGGGTTCTTTGGACACCAGTTGAAGTAGTTGTCCTTCTCCACACGGTCTCACGTGAGTGTAAATAGTTTGTTTATTGTGTGAAACTAATTCAATTTTGTTCAAGCAATAACTTACTATCATGTGTCACGGTTGGGGGGAGCACTTTTTCGTACCTGTTTGTTTACCGTTGCAAAGAAAAGGTACGCAACTGTTTACCAAGGTTTTTTGCTTTCACTTACTAACGTTTGTTGAGCACTTATTTGTTACTTCGGTGTGTATCAGTAATTGAATCAGCTATGACTCAACGCCCATGTGAACTAGTATTGTTAAATTATTTAAAATTGTTTTGCCAAAACGATGAACGGATATAATTTAAAGTATAACATATACGAGCAAACTCTATGTTCATCCTTCTTTTCAATAACTTGCAATGTAAAACTGTTTGCAACTTAATGTCATTGCTGTAAAACATTTTCAGAAAATTAATACGAGTGTTATGTGCACTATTTATGTTCACTAAAAATGAACATTAAATTTGTTTTTTCATTTATTAAAAACAGTTTGTGAATTTATTCCATATTACAATTATATGGAAACATTTATATACCAAGTTTTGCCTTATTTACTTTACACAGATTTTATACAAATGCCTATCAGTAAAAATGAGTTGAACTCATGATTGACAATTTTTTAAATCAAATGCGCTGCAAAGAAGGAAATGTGAAAAACTTGTGACTTACCCTGAACTTAAACCAAGGACTTTTTGAATAGTAGTTTAATATGACATGATTTAATTCAGGTCTTATAGTTCACACATTAATAAGCTGTAAATCCAGGTTCTGTCCCGACTTCTTTACACTTACTTCTCCACAGCCAAGATTGATTTCTTTTATTTGTTAAGTGCAGATTTTCTGATGATAAGTCTATTGTTGTTTAAATAAAGAATTCATCGAATATAAATTCGAGTATGCTTCCAGCATACATCCCTACAACTAGTGCAGATGTTCATTTTTAACTTCTTATAAAATTTATTCGGCGGCGTGTCGCAAAAAAACAAAGAGACATATGAAAGGTTGTTTTGTTGTTAAATGAGCAATTATTTAACCTAAACGCACAAATACATGATCAGTAGGAAGCAAACAAACAGTAAAATATTTGAATTTGGACAGCCTTGGGGGCAGTGGCCTAAGCCTCCTCATCACTGTTTTTATATTCAATGGTGAAACATTACAGCTATGTCATTAGTAAACATTGTTTGTGTACCTGCCTCTGTTTAACAATGCTTTAAACTGCCCCATCCTGAACAGGAGTTTGCTTTTGGTAGTAGTAGCCTTATAATAGAGATTATTATCTTTTGGTACCCACCACATAATTGGCAGGTTCCTTTGACTTCGAGTAGAACTGAACTTTGTTGGCAGGAAGCGCAGCTTGGCTGCCTCGGAGTTTATCTTGAAATCAACGGGTTTGTTAATCAAGCATTGGTAATCAGTGAGCAATTTCACATGCACCTTCAACAAACACTTTAAAAAAGATAGTGCTATTGAAGCAACAGTGTGCATTTTCTGTACGCAATCGTCATGAGTTCGAAAATGCTAGCAACAAAATACTGGCGTGCAAAATATGGGCAATAGGTATTAATTTAAATTATTACTGCTCGATGATGTAATACGGATGATACATTGAAATGATACTTTCTCAAGTTTCCCAAATGATTTTATGCCCAAGAGAACACGAATTTTTGGAAAACAGAGAAAAAATAAAATAGGATTACAACAGGCCTTCGTGATAAACTAAGTATTTACGCAGCCCAGAGTTGTGTGTAATCATTTTGGGGATCACAAAACTAGTTTTAGAATTGCAATTGTAAAATTTACCAATCGTCTATTATAATAATGTATTATGCAGTGTGTGAAAAGTAGGCCCAGTTATGATCTGCCATATAAGAGCTCAATAGTTTAAAATGGCTTGATTATTTGAGCACTCCGTTTTTTAAGGGAACCGAGGAGGTTTGAAATGGGTTTACATAAGTATCCTAATTGCACAGTTGCAAGTCAGTCTATGATTACTACTTAAAGTATGAAACATGTAATGTATATATAATGTGCCCATCATGGGTTTGAATCGTATAGACGAATTACTTAAAGTTTCGAATTTTCCCTTGTAGTATAACCAAGCATATTTTCTGAAAATTATTTTCTAACTTGACGGAACAGCTCTCTTAATACAAGTCTAAATTATTTTCGTTTTATTCAGGAGAGATAATCCAATTGAGAGGCAATGCTGACGTGAGAACTGCCAGGGTGACTTGGGAATGTGAAGGAGAGTGTTCACAGGGATTCATTGTTCAATACTACCCAGTTGCAGAACGAAGGCTTACCATTAATTTTTCTACAAACGAATTGTTCGCGAATCTGGGTAAGAATCTTGCGTGCACAAAAATGTATCAGGTAGGAGCTCCTTTCGCCAGAATGCCAGAATTTTATATATGCAAAAAATAAGACATCTTCGTAAGCACAACTGATCTATTTTTATATAGCTCGGTACACTCCCCTGGTGGGAGCACTCAATCATCAATGACGGGGTCCACTTATTAAACTGGTTGTTGTGGCTGAACCACAGACATTGCTTGTTATCAAGGTAATCCTCTAGAATGAGATAGCGAACCGCCATGATTATTTTTGAATCGTGTATGTGAACATGCTCAACGCAGCGCGACAAATTCATAAAAAAAGGTAGCTTACTGCTCTATGATTTGTCTCCTATGTTACATTAACTTTTTTAATATTTTGTCCACTTAACTGTTTGTTTCAAAATTTCATCTCTGTTTCTTTTCGCCTGGAAGACGTTATCAAATTAAAAGCATGGATTCCCGCCTTTTGCAAAAACAAGTGACCTTTCGGGAAATGCGGATATCAAAATCAACACTATGTTTAATCAAAACTAAACAAGCAAAGAGAGTGATTGAGCGAGTGACATCAAAATTAACTAGTAATGTGTGATTTTTGTTCTAAGAATTAGCTGTATGTTGTATGTATACGTCAAATGTGTAAAATAATCTTTAAATCTCATTAAAGATAGGTATGTAGGCGCTAAAGACTGCTTGGAATGGGATATGATGGAAACATGCAAGTTTTTTCCCCTATAGCACTGTTATAACGTTCCTTATAACGACGTTTTAAGCACATTAATTAAAAATCCATACCCAGTACCCCCCTCGGCCCGTTCCCGTTCTCTACATCTCAGCTGTATATCTTTTGCAAAAAACGGCCGAAAAAGGGCCATTTTTGGAGGTTTTTCGCCCCCCCCCCCTTCCTTCCGGTGGGCTCAATTCGAAAAATAAACCATCAATGGCACGACACTAGATCGAGACCTTTTGTTTGATATATAGATCGCCCCAAATGGTGCCCTCGTCCAGGCTGTAGCCTCGAATCTTATATATATATATATATATATATATATATATATATATATATATATATATATATATATATATATATATATATACCAAGAATATTAATATAAGGGATATCATATCATTCAACCAACGTTAAGTTTTTGCTATAAAACCTTTGGAGAATTTAATTATGATTATATGACTTAAAAGAATGTTCAAGCTGTCGGAAAATTTAGGTAGTGAATAATTTGTTTACAATACTTGTAGTACATTATTATGAGACTGTAAAATAGTCGAAAACAAACAGCTTTTGCGAGGCCATTCGATTAGGTTGGACATAAGCTCACAGTTTTTAAGTAATGTATTTAGCAGAGCAAAATTAACTTATTTGCGTCGTAACAAATACCGGTTTTTTTGGTCTGTACAGCAGCACAACAAAACAAACTTTTTAATAGGAACTGTTGCCGATAAGATTTAATGTGCTTTTTTTCAGAGCATCTCTTTCCAAAAACCAAGTATGCAATCGAAGTTATCTCCATTGATGAGCCTACGAGAAAAGCTGTACTTTTTACAGAAACGTCGCCAGGTGAGTAGACTTTTGTTTCGCTGATTGCATAGTAAGTACGCGTGAATTTTTTGTGTCTTAAGCTCTCTGTGAGCAACATTTCTCAAAATTTTCATCTTCTCTGGCATTTTAGATAGTTATTAGAAAATAATCATCGTTCTGTTTCGTACCCTGATTACAGTTGCGTACCCTGCAAACCTTGTGGCAGGATCGGATTTAGGCTAATAAGCATGGAAGTATATCCTCCCTCAACGAGGTAAATAGTCACGGCAGAATGGAAGATAAATCGCTCACAAGCAGCATTTCTAGAAATCGTGGTCATCCATTTATTTACTGACCAAGCTCGGAGTTGCTTAAATTTTGACCAATTAGCTTTCTTATCAAAACTCATTGTATCGGCTTATGTAAATGACTCATTGAGTGTTTCAATATCTGGAAAAACTGTTTGCAGAGTTTAAGTGCAAGATTACTGTCGATAAATTTATTTGGGAATCGTGTGCTTTAATGGGTTGCGCCCGTACACTTATTTTAAGCCAGTATTTTTATTGACAAACTTGAGTGAATTTCATTATCAAAATAATGGGAAAATTAAAAAACTGCATGGCACCGTAGAAACAAGCGTGGATAAAGCATCATCATCATCATCAGCACTAAATGTTCTTTTTGTTCACAGATTCAAATAGATGTGACTCGCGACTATAGGCATTTTACTCTACTCTTGACAGTTTCGGCTTAGTAATAATGCTTTCGCAAAATTTTGCAATAGTACCACTACTTTTGCAAAATATTGCTGTTCTACAATAGATGGATGACCTATTGTATAACATTTAGGTCTGCTGCTTTTAGATATGTTATTTACAGTTACATTAGGCGCACAGTTATTCATGCTCTACGCCCTCATTCATGGAGCGCTTAAATGACTTCCGCAAAAAAACAAGCAGTGCGTTTAGTAAAGTTTACCCGTAACTTCCCAGATCGTGGCTGACACAAAATATCAACACTAGTAAAATAATTTAATAAACGTCGCAATTACAGAATTCAAATTAATTTTGCAATGGAAATGATTTCAACATATCACTCACAAAGGTGAGAATGAGAACTCAGTAAAATAACTCGTAACATTTATATGTTATATATCAATGGTACGTAATAATCTTAATTTATATCTTCTCCCCAACCTCTATCTATTACTTTTGAATTGAAATTTCGGGTTAGAAGTAACTGTAAAGTTTTAGCACAATCGTTCACTTCAGTTGGATGTAGTTTGTCTCAAAATTTTGACAAACCTTCTATGTGTTATCGGACTTACAACGAACGCCATAAATCAAAATTATGGTTGTAATTGATGCAAGATTTATCATGCTTACATTGATTTGTTAAAAAATAGAGATAATTCATAGGTGTCTTTTCTTTATATTACAGTGACAGTGAGTGATTTGGAATGCAAGCCTGAGTTTATGCGGGTATTCGTTCACACGGGTGAGGCTTTTCAAGGTGTCATTTATGTTGACACGCATTACGATGACTGCGTAGTTCGTGGACCCAATCCAGCAGGCGACGGACTGTTTGTTGTTGATATTGATATCAGCAAATGTGCTTATGACAAAGTAAATATTTTTTAAGAAAATTCACGTCTTCTAACAATGTTTGGGGAAATAGTGATACTTCTATGGTTAGTTTTACAGGCTCCCTGTGTCGGATTGCAAACCTTCTACTGACTTCACACGTCTTCTAATGGTAGCGCACATCCTGTGATGACTTAACACATCTTTTAATGGCATCACATATCGTCTGATGGCTTCACATCTTGTGGTGGTTTCACTCATTTTCTGATGGCCATACATTTTCTGCAACTTCACCACCACCATCACCACCACCACTTGATGATTTTCACAACTTGGTGATTTTATGGAATCATCAAGTGGCTTGAAAGTTTCATTGCTTTCACTACAAGATAGGATAGTGTTGGCAAGGTGTTAAATTTTTTAAACCCATCAAACAAATACAGTAATTATCCTATTATTTACAAAAACCATGTAAGTGCGATGGAAGCCATTGAACAAACTGTAAAACCGTAGGAAGTCGAGTAAAGCCAACAGAAATGTTATAGTAGCCTTAAGGGTAAAAGTGGAATCGTTAAAAGTCGTGCAAAATTAGAGTGCTTGTCGAAATATGTCGAAATGACGGAAAATAAATGAAACAGTTGTGGAACAGTAACACAGATAGAAATTTTGTGAAAATTTAAACTTTTGTTAAAATTGTTTTATTCTAAATGGCGCATGCGTACATGAAGTTCGTGCGGCAGTAGTTTATTAGATTATTTGATCCAATTATTGGGGAAGGCCAGCCTATTTTATTATTTTATTTTAATATTATCCTGTTTTATTATTATTTTAATTGACACACTCTCTCCGATATTCCTGCACAAACCGGACGAGGTGTGTACATCTTCAGGCATTTGACAAAACTTGTGCGTCTTAATATGTTTAACAAAATTTGGTGCTTATGACTAACTCACTTAAAAAGGAAAATCTCGAAGTTTAAATCTGAAAAATGCCATATTCAGCACACTAGTTGTTTTTCATTATTTTAGTCGAATTTCACCTGGGAAGCGGTACTAATTACGCAAGAGGACCCTCGCATCACCACTGCAGAAGACACAGCACTCCTCATAACATGCGAATACCCACCAAATGAAGAGAAAAAAGTTCTCACAGCAGAGTAAGTTTGCCTACCATTGAGCGCAACTAGTGTCAGTCGATACGCATAAATTATCATAATTAAAATTATGTGATATAGCATAATATCATATATATATATATATATATATATATATATATATATATATATATATATATATATTATACATTATTACAATTAATTATCATACGATGCGGTAGACTGAGTTCGATGTTATTTTGTATTTTCACATTACGACCAATAAAGCATTTCTAACTACCATAGTATCTACCATAATAAATACCATTCAAACAAAATTTATATTATCTCTAGCGCCAGCTAGTAGAGTTATTATTGAACCAGACCGGTGATAAACTGAATCAAGCTAGTATAACTTCTCGAGCGATCGATGGGTTCTACAAAAAAATTCGATGATTCACTCACGTTCAACACACTTTTTTCAACTCCAACTCAGTTGAATTGAAATTTAGTAGAATGGTTAGTTAAGATATACATTTTGGTTCAAAAACAATTGTAACAATGTCTTTGTTAATGAAATAGTTAATTAATTAGACTTGTTTAAATAATTAATATTCTAATTGACTAAATGCTATAAATCTGGAGTCAGGTTGTTTTGCTTTAGCGGGAAGCAAAGCAAAAAAATCAAACCTTTAGGTTTAGCCTGAGCAGCGGTGGTAAGTTACGAATGACTTTGACAGGATCATTTTTGGTTGGAAATGTGCGCCATCGATTGGAAACGCCTCAGACTTTGCCAGGAGCACATTAGTTTTGTGTTTCTTAACAAACTTCTCAACATTATTACAGGTTAGAACTGACTGGTGTTGCGCCGGACGGACAATTTATTGATGAATCCAATTTTATCATACAACCAATGCAGTCTGCTTACAACCACATCGAAACAGAGTTAAAATCTGCTTTGCTACAATCTAGCAAAAATGCTATTGAACAAGAAAATCTGCAAGGTAAGTTCAAGTTTGGAGGCTTGCATTAATCAAATATATTAATTAATTTTGCATTTACCAGCTGTTTTTATATTGTCCACGTTATGTCAAATTCAATCATAGTGACAACCCTAATGAAGTTATTGCAACCTAAACAAAATCTCCGTTTCAATTCTAGGTTGAATTACACGTTTTCGATCAATTTATACGATCAGTTTTCCCAAAATACAAAAAAACTTGTTAAGAACATTACATCTGTATCTACTGCCAACTTCATTATCGCGAAATGTAAATTGCCAATTGATTACCGACTTTTTGTTTTGTATATTAATATTCAATTAGTTAATTATTTTAATTATTTTTAGGTGGTTTGACTTTCACCACTGCCGATTTTGTTATAATCAGTCTAGTCGGATTCATCATAATCACTGCCATATTGGTTGCTGTGGCATGGTACAGATGGCGCCTCCGTGTAATGAAGCGAACAGAGAAGCTGGCAGCAGTCAATGATGTGATCATCAACACTCATACTAGGCCCACTGACTTATTTTTTATTGAGACACCCAATACACACACGCTAGCATAAACAAGGCGTTTGTCTAGATTTTTCTCTGTTGCATAACTTTATTTTTACCCCTTATCTGAAATCATTTGAGAATCAGTCGGTTAGGCTTTTCGTTCCCAAGTTTTTCAAACTAAATAATTTTAATTACGTGTTTAACAATATCAAAATGTTATAAATAATGTATAAATTGCCTTACTAATTTCAGTTGTACATTACTGTAAATACAGCTCCAAGGTTATAAGGATTAGTCAATTGTTGTTGCAAACAAAATGTCCATAGCGACATCTGTCGGCAATAATACAGATTATTTATCTGTAGGTTTATAAAAACCAATAATGTAAATAATAAGTACATTACCTTGACCTTGCCAACCTTATAGGAAAAACGCCATGTAAATTTTTGCTCTTTTAAAGTGGGGGGAAGTTCCGTTCTATCTGCTTTGAACTTCTGCTGTAAGTACTGCTACTAAGTTCCATAATGCAAGCCAAATTCGTATAATTATTATCAAGTATAGTACACTATGTGATAATATATTATATGCAGATAAATATTATGGGTGCATATTTGTTCTGAAATTGTCAGTTGTCATAATATTTATATCTTTTATAAATGTACAAACAATTAAAAATGTCTTTTACAAAGAGAATTGTTTTGACTAATTTTGCTGTATTAATTAACCCGGTCTAAAAGTCCTTACAGTAACTACCATTTTACTTCTTGCCCTCTAACAAAAATTTTTAACAAGATAGTTTTAAAATGATACCCTTGTTTTGAAACATCCTTGCCATCAGTGCCACCATTGATGCTGTCGATACCATCAATGTTACTACAACCATATCTGCAGCTTTCGTGGATGTACATGTACAAATAATTAAAGAACCTTTCATAAAAAGAATAATTTTCCAGAATATTTAATTTTGTGCACATTATCTGAAGATTCATAACAGTCCTCAGCATTATTAAAGCGTCAGTACTTTAACACAACATTGATTAGAGACAAAAGTTTTGGCATCATCATCATCACCACCACTATCGGAGTGGAGCCTTAAATGTGTAAATTTACAAAATCTGAACACATTAACGTTTATTCCTATTTTATTTGTTAAGGCATTTAAAAGGATCCCAAAACAGAGCAGTGCTGAAAGGAAAGGGAAAACGTTTTGTCTCGCTGCACGACACAGGGAACTGTAACGATACTTTCATAAAATTGCGATTTGACCATCCTAGGAAAGAAAGAGAGAGGAATATGAGATAATGGCGCAGAATATAGACGGATATAAATGAATGGTGATCTATAGAGAAAAAGAGGCGGATTAGAGGGAGAGAAGGAAAGAGAGAAAGAGAGTGAGATACACACAGAGAGAGATTAGTTACGCCAATTCCATGCAGTCAAAACATGGACACTATTATAGCCGCCTTAAAACACGTGACACTGTGACGTTCACGAGCCACGTTTTGCTAAGGGGCCTTGAGTAGGCCTAAGTCTGCTGTACAAAGAGGAGTCTGCATTGCACTCCGAAACTGGTTCTTCGGGTGCGAATTTGCGGGACGGAACACTCATATTAAAATTATAAAACGTGTATTATCAAAACAAGTTGCAAAATTTACAAATTTATTAACCGTGTCGCTGGGGAAACGCACTACGGCTCTATTAGCAAATGTTTAACAACGTCTAGCATTTATTATTCACACATTCCTTATTCACAAGTTTAATTTTGTATATTATAACATAAGATTATAGATTAAATTGTCAAAATCTCAAAGACAACAAGTATTAATTCAATAAAAAATTGATCTTAGTTTAAGCTATTATACATATAATAAATTTCAAAGCATAATTTCCTAACGACATGAAAATGTCTATGACTATTCATTGACCAAGAGAATTCTTGTACACATCGCATTTTCCAAATCGATACTATGCGTTATTACGAACCCGGATGCTTTAAAACAACTAATAAGGATAGCTGCAGAACAAATAACGCAATAAGGTAGGTCTTATAAATGGTTACACTGAAATCAATGTAGAAACAAAACTTTATCTCTAGGACGCAATAACACATTACGTATTCTGGATGTCTGGTAAACGCTTCTTTTGCCTAACGAACATGTAGGCAACTGCAAACTATGCTTGATACTATAATGACGACACACTTGAAAATGCAATTAGTTACCATTTTATTAACAAAATACCGGGGCTTTCTTACTTATATTCGAACGCTATCACAACAGTAAGTATCAATAACAAAAACCAGTTTATATGCTGTTCATTACCGCCAATATAGCTGATATCACTACAATTAGCACATGTGTTGTTGTGTATGAAGCAACATTGCAAAGGTCAGAATTACAATAACAAATAGTTTTCTTGTCACCTCCTTCCTCCGTTGTTCCTTGTCCAGAACAGCCAGTTTTTTGTTTTGTAGGATAGCAGACTCGTCGCACCCCTTCTTTACCTGAATTATAATTAAAGCATGTAAATGTATCGTCAAAAAATGTAGCCAATGATCATTACCTTATAGAAATGGCAATTCTTAAATGCACCAAGTCTTTGGATTTATATGTACTTGCATGGGAGCTTTTACCATTTTGTGGGTCGTTATGCCACCATTGTGAACGTGTTAGGTCCTCAACGGTCCAGGGACTGCGTCGGGTATGTATAGTGTACTAATTTAGACGCTGATCCCGTTACTGATCTAATAAGCATAACAAACTTGATCGTAGTTTGTTTTCTGTGAGATCCAGGGTCCGGTACAAGGTCTGTTTGTCGACAAGAACTCGTCCATTTTTGCGATCACTTGAAATTAGCTCAATAATTATTGATTTTTTATAGAATAGGTGGGAGTCACACAAGATTTAAAGCACAAGAAAACCCTCCACTTACATAAAGCTTAAAAAATTCATCTCAAAATTTTATACCACTTACATACTACCTTTTCGTATGCATGGCTTGCACAGACCGTAACGCTGTATAAAACGTGTAACTTAAACTCCCGCGATGACCGTTAGGCGCAGCCATTTTAATGGTAGGTCGTTTGAAACAAGTTTTGATAACATTAAGTAGAGTTTGAAAAAAATAATCAGAGCATTCGTAACATACATGTTGATAATTAAGTAAAATTTAAAATTACCGTATCTTGTCAATAAGATTAAAAATACGTTTCTGGCTAGTGAGTGGCGCTACCCTGGAACATGAGTCAGCGACCTTTTACCAATTGGCACAAACATTTTAAATTATTAGTCTAGTTACATAAGCCTTTCCAGCAGGTAAGTGAAATGCTAAGTAATATAGATTTGACGGAAGTTTTTTTGGGTCATAATTTAACATTGCCTTTTCTTCCCCTGATTTACGTGGCGTAGTGACGTCATGTAATGGCGCCGTCGGAACAGTATTGCAGTAGATTTAAAATGAAAACAAACGAAAATTATTTTCAACGCGAATATGATATATGCATAAAATCGCTGTAAAGTAGTACAGTTTTTTAAGTCGATTTTTCTGAAACCTACTTCAGGTGCCCCTTTTCTTGTCCTTTAAGTAAGATTTTTTCTGGGTATTTGTGCCTGCAACTTCTACGTTGGAGTTGTCAATGCATCAATGTAGGAATAAGATTAGCTTTCATAAACGTCATCTCACCTTTCTCAAAATTTGCCACATTTTGCTGTTTTTTTTAAATTTTACCAGTTAAAACCCTTGCAATTAGCTCTTAATAATTATAATAATTATAGGGTTATTACAGTTTGCAATACCTATAGAATAAAACGGCCGCAAATTGACAAAATATAACAAGAACTCAGCAAAATACTTCTTACCATTGCTTGAAGTTATCTGGACTTTCATACATGATCCGGGGCATTTGTATTTGTATGTTTTGTCGTGTTTCGGCACAGAAAACTCATCGAGGCATCTCTCGTCATCTGGTAAGAAAATATCTTCAAAAAAGCCTGAAAAAATGTTGCACATAAAATACAATGAAAAAATTTACTTCACATGCCAAAATACCACAACTATAGTCACTTGAGAAACTTTCGAGAAATTTCACTAGTATGGATTTTGCAGCATAAGCATACGTTCTACACAAATGGTTTATGAGAAAAGTTGTTGCATATACCTATAACACGATACTGACCGAGGGACATAACTCAGTGGTAGCGTCATCGCTTCCTACCCAGGAGTTCGGGAGTTCAACTCCTGACAGAGTCATACCAAAGATTTAAAAAAATGGTACCACTGCTTCTTCATCCAAGCACGCGATTTTATCGTATTAACACGGTGGCAGTAATAATCGGGACCACCTTGCAAATAAGTATTGAGCTTCTTAAATCCTAAACGAAATTATTATTATTATTATTATTGTTGTTGTTGTTGTTGTTGTTGTTGTTGTTATTATTATTATTATTATTATTATCATTATCGTTATCGTTATCGTTATCGTTATCGTTATCGTTATCGTTATTGTTATTGTTATTGTTATTGTTATTGTTATTGTTATTGTTATTGTTGTTATTATTATTATTATTATTATTATTATTATTATTATTATTATTATTATTGTTATTATTATTATTATTATTATTATTATTATTATTATTATTATTATTATTATTATTATTATTATTATTATTATTATTATTATTATTATTATTATCATTATTATTACTATTACTGTCAAATAACAACAACAAACAATCAAAGATAGGCAAGTATAGGCCTGTTTGTAGTTTTATGAGAAGCAAATAATTAGATGAAATCTAATCACTTTTACTTTTGCTTACCGCCAATTTTATCAAAAAAATTTCCTTTGTTTTCCATTCCATATTCGCAGTTATAGCATTCAATCGCTCCCACGCCTGCAACAGAAAACAACGAAGATAAAAGTTTACTCTCATTAATTATTTAACAGGCAACAAGACCCGATATATTATGAGCACGTTCACCATAATCCGAATCACTTAAAATGATTTCTAAACATAAGATGAATTTTGCTAGCACACAACTGCTTATAATGCTTGAAAAACACCATTAGATTAGAACTATTGGCTTTTGATAATGTGGAGAGTGACTACAATTATAATACAATACATCATACTCTGTCACGCACTGTTAACAAACGGCAACAATTTTTTTAAATAATCTAGCAGATTTAAATTTTAGAAATTCTGATGGTAGGCCATTCGAGTTGAAAAGTTTTACTCAGCTGGGCTACCATAAGGTACACCTTTAACAAAAACTTCTGTTCTTTAAATAATTAACCTATTAGTTACAAATTCTTGGAAATTCCGATGGCAGACATTCTGACTAAGCAACTGGTCAGTGTATCTGTAATACAGGGGGTTTAATTTTTACTTTAGTTTATGAGTAAATTTGTGTGCAACTTTGTCGAAACCAGGATGAAATTTTAGCACATGCTGTAATTAGCTGTTTTAAGGCGTACTTTTATTCGGGTGGAACTTCACTCTCTCACTTTCTCATTCAATTAAACTCATTCAGTTCTCCAGTACGAATGTGCTGACACTACGTTAACGAACGCGCATTTTTGACAAACGTCATTGCGAGTGCTGAGCAATTGCTAGGTTGTGGGTACTAAACTTGCAGATACTGAGGTCGTGGGCTCCAAAATGGTGAGTATTGCCTGCAAATGCTTCCACAACCCAGGCACCCCAAGAAATATCAAACATACATGTTTATCCACGTAGTGTTTCGGCTTTTAAAATAACATGATCAAAACACTCACACTTTCGTGAAGTTGCTTTTGATTTCATTACGATTTTCAGTATCATTCTATAGTAAACCGTTGCAAATATTTTTTACGATTCAATACAAATTTATTCACAGTCAATTGCAATCAGACGTCTAGTAAGCAGTTTAATCTACAGGAAGGAGAAAGACTAAAAGACTTGCTGGCATCCATTTGGCTGCTCAGCTACAGAGCTACAGACTTCAGTGCATCACTATTTAACAATAATGCGCATCTATAAGTGAAACGGTATAAAGTAATTGTAACAGCAACTATGCAATGCATTGTTATAACAACATACGCAGCCAAAAATACAAATATATCTACTATAATTAAAGCTAAAACAATAAGCGCCTAACTAACAATAGCTTAATAATGTTGATTCCCAATAATCAAATTGGAAACACAGAAAACGAGGCCTCTGGTGCGTAGTGAGAACAGACAACATTAACATGATAACATTATAAAAGTTATCGACTATCCTTTCTCTTATTCAAATCGCGCATCACTTATAGATATTAAGAAATACTGTTTTATGGTTAAATGGAACTTAATATTGGCAGTTAAGTGGACATAACCATGTAGGTGTATACGTAATTTAGTTATTCTGACGTATTTTAACATAACCATTCAGGTGTATGCAACATATTACATCTTATTAACATGTACAGTCATAAAATGATTTGCTGTGAACTCAAGCGAAGTTTTTGTATGCTGCTAAGTTAGCTGTCTTCTGTATACTATTTTACAACTACTTTAATGGAATGCCATATACAGGACTGGGTTAAAAGCTAAGTAGCATTCTTCATAAGGGAACAGCGTGGAAACAACAATAACAGCACAAACAGCAATATGGCGTACAGTTACATTATCAGATAATATAGAATAAATCATTGCGAATTTCTTACGTTCTACAGCATACTCATATAATTGGTGTTACTCACAGATGTTCTTCTAATCATGTTAATTATTACTGAAGCACGCAGCCGAATGCATAATTCTGTTATTACATCACACGCTTTTTGCCATCAAAATGAACTTGGCATACACACAAAAGATTCTTGGGATTGGTGAGATTCTCATAGCTAGGCCATTAATTCTGAAATTGTTTCATTAGTTAAGTGCGGGAAAAGAATTTTTACTCAGAAATAAGACATCAGTTTATCGTTAGAAAATTCTGCAACTTTACTGGTTTACGTTAGTGCATCTAAACTCGCTTTCTCAATGGTTACTACTAAGCATACTAACTCGGTGTGAAACAAGTGACTTTAATCAAGTAACTTGAGTGACTGAGTGAGTGAGAGAGAGGGGGGCAGGCGGCACACAGAAAGGGAGAGACAAAGAAAGGAAGGGCGAGAGCGACGGAGACAGGACAAAGATAGTTTATCTTCATTGTATTTTTTAAATATAATTCAACTTAACAAAGTAATTTTCGCTATCCCACCCAAGAGTAAACAATTTTTCTTGAACTGGTTTCCGATAAGACCTAGAGAAATGTGCGTTGTCTGCAAAATTTTCATGGGTTTATCATTTGCATGATCCTAAAATGAGTAAATTTACTCGATTTTGTAAATTTGAAAATTTGAGGGTGAATTCAAAACATTTTTACAAAACATTCTCGATAGACTTATTATTAGTTTATTGTATTGCAGAGTTTATAAACATCTATATCTTGTCAATATAATGTCCTTTTGTAAATTCCAATCCTAAATTTAGCAAAACATGTATAATGAATGTGAAGACTAATTAGACATGGCGTATATACAGTTGGAGGGTATATGATTTCAATGCTGAGTTTTCAACTCCACTGTAAAAAAGTAGATGCAGACGACTGTTCATGATTATCATAAAATGAATTTTACAAGAATATTTTTAATTTCATAACAATTATCTCAATGCACATGCACAGCACAGGTTCACCATAAATGCACAATAATTTTTGCAACCGAAGAGGTACAAAACTTTTTAATGAGCTTAATAAATGCAGCACAGCTGTGATGTATCTACCCCAAAATACCGAAAACAATGAGCTTCAGATAAATAAGAGTGAATGCATTACCATACTCCTGTATGTATCTATTTTAGTATTCGAACGCAACATAATGTGGTATGTTAACAACTTATATGCATGCCGGTTGCACAAACTGAAGTAATTGCTGATAATCTAGTTGTTTATATTTGGTTTCAAGAAATTTGTTACATTGCCTCAGTGTGGGTCTGAGTAACAAAACTAAATCTTCTGTGGAAGTATTTTATTAGCTGCACCATATATATGCTGTTTTTGCAAGTTTGTAACAAAAGCAAAATTTTTGCCACTTTTAAAACTGAATTATATGCTTAATTACAGGAGATGGTCTCTAGATGAACAGAAACAAACACATGCCAGTGTGATGAGAAGCAACATCTAAAATTCTAACAGCTGACTAAAACATCCTGCTACACAAATTTTTATAAGGTATACGCTCGCGAAAGTATTAACCAGCTCTAGCTCTTCAATATGCCAATTAAACGAGTGTGATCATAGTGATAAACTAATGTACAAACCATACTAACGAAAATTATACAAACGCACTCTTCATCGTACTATGGAAGTCAGGCTTTGTGGTTGGATACAAAGTCTATTGGAACCGTTCATGGCAAACGAACATACGTTGAATGAACATACGTAGAATGTTCGTTTGCCACGGCACACCCACAAAAATTTTTTACCTGTACCACTAGACTGTATCCTCCGAATTGTCAGATTTCTGTAAAAAGTCTGAGATTCATAAAGCGGTATTTGGAATCCACAAATCAAACGGTGCAATATCTATATATATAGTGACTAGGAGCATTACTGGAGTTGATATAAAATAACTGAGTGACTTATTAAATGTCATTAGTGTAGATATTTTTATGTAGAGAAATTAAACTCAAGTGTTTTCATGAAGCATATTGATAAGTGCACATGGTATACAATGCAAGAGAACATGGTACATACTAATGCGATTAAGGAGTGTTTATATATGAAGGTATATATGGAATGGACCTAAATTTAATAGAGAGCAATTGAAAATATTGAAAATAATCGTTAGCTATTTAAGGACCATTTAATGACTGCATGTTAAAAATGTGTAAAATCTTTGCATTAACGGTTTGCTATTTTATATGTATGTGTATGTAAGTAGTGTTGTTGTCTATTTAACTTAACAAACTGCTAACTAGCTCAGTGTACAAAATAAGTACGGATAAAGACATACGGTTACATACACGCACATGCACATGCGCACGCACACACACACGCACACATACACATATATAAAAAACTACAGTTCTATAATATTTTTCTAAATTAGATTCTTCGAAATACTGATGCACCTTGCAATAAACACCTAGACTGATTAGTGGTTACTTTTGTCATGATTTGAGCACGGCCTATGCACAGACTTGAGAGGCTGACTACTTGCACAGTCCAACGCCTATAAACCAAATTTTTACTAGATGTTATCAAGTAGCCTGCTACACCTCAACACGTAAACTTAAGTTTGGTATAATTACACATGATTATGTGTATTGGTATTTTAATGATTATAATAACTAAAATATCGATCAAATGCGCTGAACTCTTGCAGATAACGCTACATTTGGATAAGTTGTTATATATGTTAATTTCTTTAGATTTTCGCATTTGTGACATCTATGTTCTTGTGTACTACATGGTAAAAGCTCAATCATAGCTATTATCAACGAGAATTTAGCTAAGCAAAGAGTACACTGTGTAATGGTTTTTAAATGTTGCACTCAAAATAAGCGTATAGCCACTCACCAAGTGTAACAAAGGCTAGAAGCAGTAAAACGGTTAAACAAATTTCCTTCATTTTGTGTTCTTGTTCAATTAATGTACTAACTCAGATGGAAAAAACAGCAACTATACGTTTGTAAAACAGCGTTCACCAGTAGCCACAGTCACACCCAAACGTAAACATTAAACTCTTCTTTGCAACATACAACAGTTCTGTAATAGTAGTTCATTCATCCGTAGCTGTTGCTGCTGCATCCTGTTACCACCAGGAATAGAAAATCGATCAAACTCACCCTGTATGAGCCAAAAACTTCAAACTGCTTGTGAAGTAAAAGCTAAATTGGTGAATTTCAATTGATGATTAACGATTTTGTGAGTATGATTTTAGAAAACGTATGCCGAAGTTCGTAAAAGATTCTTGAGTTATATTTTACGTTTTTATCAATCATTCTTGCAGCGATCTTAAAAAAAGTTTTAATAAGTTCCAATATAGCGGCTAGAAGTGGGCTGAAGAAAATAATAGAATAGCAATGTATTTTTTTTTTGGATACATAAAAACAAAACGTTTCCTCCATTGTGGTCCGTTCGCTGTCGTTAACAAATGACTATCTCGTTGCACGTTTTTTGTACATTTTATGATTTTTATAATCGCTGGCTCTTACCTAACATATTTGTTTTAGCAACACGTTAGAGTTGAGACAAATGATATTAGGGACGTGAAGACAACGTAGGGCTATGGCTAATTCCAACAAGACATTTATAAAAAATTGTTTGAAATTAAAACCATTTAAACTTATTCTTTGTAACTTATTCGAAGTTAAAATTCCGAAAGCCTCGTTATTATGCAACGGGCTTACTGTTATATTTCAAGGAAGCAAAATAATATAATAAGAAGTGATTCTTGCAGATTACATGACATGTACTCAAAGGGGAAAGTCTTATAAATGCGCGCTGTAAATCCACTAAAATTAATTTGATTTTGAGTAAATTCGAATATTCGATCCTAGAGAACCTGGTACATATGCACCGGGCTCTCCCATCAATTAAAAAACATTCCGTTGTAAAATAAATTATTTATTTTCGTTAGCAACTTTATGTTAAAATTGATCTTAGTAGTGCTAAATAATTTTAAAATGGTCATTCATGCAACCACTTATGTATAAGCCATCATAGTTGAAGAGGATAATATAGTTTAGAATACTGAACAAATTGCATATCCTCAAAGATCGCTCAGTAAATTTACTTTGTCTATAAAAAATGCAGTTAAGAAACAATTAAAATTTTTATTTGATCACTCAAATATAAGACCGTTTTTGGCAAAAGCATTAATTTTATTTTTTGTTGGTTAGCTGACTCGTAGGTATCGGTTGATCTGTTCATCGGCTGGTTAGTCTATTTATCGATTGAGTGATTAGCTGATTGATCTGAGCTGAGTAATCTGACTGACTGACTGTATGACTATCTCACTCAGTGACTCACTCACTCACTCACTCATTCACTCACAGATGATAGACTACCTCATTGACTAACGAGCTAACTGACTGCGCAAAATATGGAACATTTTCATTCACGTGAATGGTCTGCCTTTAATAAACTAATCAATTAATCAGCTATTCATTGCAAAAAAAATTATCGTATATGTAAGGTGTGAAAGTTATGATTAGTTTTCCTTTCAAATCACTATTACTGGAAAAAAACATTGTACTTTTGCTTTCAATGCTGCAAATATTATGTGAATGTCAGTGAAGGTTCAGAAATAAGAATTTCTAAAATAACTTTTGCTGAAAATTAATTCTCTTCTATGACGCATGGATTGATGCAATGCAAACTGATTGCTATATTTTTAAGGAAATTAATGTTTGACTGATTAATGTTTTTCAGCAAAGTGGATTGGTACACTTACGAATAGAACTTTACGTAGCAGAACTCATTATCTGTAAGCCTACGCAAAAAATTTATACACTTTGGAGATGAATTTATAAACTACCGAGATTAGGGCACATTCATGCACGAGCCCCGTCATGTTGCTTGCCGTATTAGCGTTATGCGGCATCTAAACTGTCAATTTTGTGCTACATGCAGGGTTGCTGTAATAAAAAAACTGGTGTCGTGACTTCGTGAAAATGCTTTCACGTTAAAATGAAATATGTCTAATTTGATGATGATGTTTATCATCGTGAACAGAAACGTGTTGTCCAATTAGGCACAAAATACTCCTTACGTGATAATAACTTGCGTGGACCTTTACTACGCGAATGTTAGAAACTGAGCGGCTGGTTTTGCGCCATTTTGCCAGCAACGCGGTTACTAACTATAGTGTAAACGCAGATCGTTACCGGGCAGTTGGTCGTAAAAACTGTCAGTGCTTCATGACGTACTGATTACGTACTAATAAAGTGATAGTGGAAGTCGCATTAGGGTTGGTTAGGGTTAGGGTTAGGGCTAGATTAGAGTTAAAGTTAGGGTTAGGGTTAGGTTTAGGGTTGCTTCAGCATTAGGGTTACCGTTACGAGTAGGGTTAGGGCTACGGTTAAGGTTAGTATTGACAGTCGAAATTCAAGCGATGATGAAATTTAAAACCGGTGTAGCAGCCCAGATTAACCCCCTCTCATAATATAACCATGTTTTTTCTAGATTGGGTTGTTTTATACTGGTTATCTTATTATTGACTTAGCTTATAATTTATTGGTTTATTGTTGGCTTAAATTACTGACCTAGCTTATAATTTAGTTAAGCTAAAACAGTTTAGACTCCCTGGTATAAAATGTGCTATCCTAAATTATATATTTCTCATGGGGAGTATATCTCCTGACTTGTTGTCTATTTTTGCAATCCCAGATAATCATCATTTGTAATATCCGTGATAATTGTATAAAGCAAACTATTTATAAAGTTTTGCTAAAGCATGTACTTTCACAGAAAATTTGTTAGAAGGAGTTTCATCGCATCTAACAAAAAAGCTAACCTAAAGAAAAGTTTTAAAGTAAGTCATTTTTTGTACAAAAATACATTTATTTGAAAGAGGCGATCTTTGAAAACTGTACGAGCTGTTATTGCACGTAAGAACGGGTAAGTGCTCTCACACATACGGCAGTAACCACTGTTAAATGCCAGGCACGGGTAAGTGATGCTGATTTATCTATGTGACGCTTTGTGTTTAGCAAACTTGGACATTCCGAATCTGACGACTGCTTTCACTTGCCAAGCCTACTCAGCAACTATTACGAAATCCACTGGGCAATTACAAACGTGGATTTTTAGGAATGGCTCACAAATTGTCCCATAGCATCCGCAATGCCACCTAGACAACGAGCACTCAGCAGGTCTAATGTCACTGATATATAATTAAAAAAGTAATTAACAGATCGAGCGAATAAGTTCATTTTCTTGTTTTGAGCACGAGCTATGGACTGGTAAGGAAAAAAACAGAGAAATTTGACCATATTTCTAATTTCATTTTTGGTTTTTTTTCAGAATTCTCAATAATGTAAAATATCATTATTTAATAGTCAAAAACACGTAACTTGTTGAAAAAAATCACGATTGTTTGGCTATCTCATTAGGTTTAATTCAATGATTAAGAAATATCATATTTACTTGCTACCATTTTGATAGCAACTTTTCAGACTGCGACCATAGTTTTTTTTTGTAGTTATGGGTGTCCCTGGAATGTCTAACATATGGTTCTGCACTATACTTATTGCTATTTTCCGAACATTTCTTTGTTGTTTCACTGAAAATAATTATTTAATTAAGAAAACTTTTAATTCATTAAACATTATATCTTAGTACAAGGAAAAAGATCGAGGGTGTGTATTCTGAACTAGAGACGTATACGTACTGACCTAACCCATTATTTATAACGAGGATATGTAACGTGCTAGCATATAAAACAAGCTTAGCTAGAATAACCCTGGGTGTCTTCTGGGTTGTGGTATACTCTAGGCTGCCGCACCGATTCGAAGTGGCGATTCTCTTTTTTAATATTCCAGTCTCTTTCTACTTCTTTTTTCTTGCTCTTTCACTCTGCTCTCATTGTATTTTATCTATTCGTCTCATTTTTTCTTTCGCTGCACTCCTTATTCCCGTTTTCTTCGTTCTCGCCTGTTGTATTTGGCTTCTCATTTTCCTTCTCCACATCTTCTCCCCTTTTTCTAGCCTTGTCGCTTGATCTTCTTTCTCTCAGCTTTTTTTAACAACTCTTCTCAACTTTAACAACGATTTTATTACATTTAATAAATTTTTATTACAATTAGTTACCAAATATGCAACTATCAAGACCAAAAACTGCTATTAGCTATCGTGGGAAACGGAATCTTTCTAACACGAAATAGACCACAATAAAATTCTGTGAAGAAAAATTAGCGGAAAGGGTCAAAAATGGCAAAAAACATAATGATCACTAAATGTATAAATCAACAGAAATTCAAAAAAAAAATTAATATTAAGAGGAGATTATGACATCTATTCCATAGTAGTTGGACGTAAGGAATCCATTTCTCCTACCCTTACGTTTGTTACAAAAACAAAAAGTAAACTATTTTTATAAATTTGATCTTGTGAATCTAAGCATCTGCTATTAAACCCCAAAAAGGATGCAAAGTGACTTGAACAGTCCAATAGGCTAAAAACAAATGGCCTCCAGGTTACCTGCATGTATAATCTAGCTATGATGAAAAACTCGCTTATTTCGCCTAAAAACAAAATGGCTGCCAACTTTGAAACTTTCGCCATGCTAGAGCCCATCAAGGGAAATTTTGGGTATGGGGTCAACCAAAAGTCTTCCAATATGGCTATCATTTTCAGGATTTGCTGTTGGTAACAAATATATAACCCATACCTGACTGCCAGATTATAGGATGACTATTTTGGTGTCTAAGTATGGGTTTTAAAAGTGAAGGAACTCACAGATAACGCTTTTAAAAACACCTATGACATCACCTTATTTAGAATTTCAGGACGGCTGCTGCAATTTGTGTAATATACAAGCTATTTTGCATGTCCGAAGGCCGATATAATGATGGTTTACTAAATATAGGCTTTAATGGTAGTTCAGTATGATCTTAATCTGGTCTGCTTTTTTGTCGATTACGGTCTGCACGGTTCTTGCCAACACACATTTTCGTTTTCCACTGTAAGTGCAGATTATAATTTAATTGAGACTTTCTGCAAACTACCGTGTTATCATTGCCTATATAAAGGCTTATAAATCTTAGCAGATTTTCTGCGTTATCTTCAATATCTCCCTCGAATATATCTGCCTATTTACATTGGATTACAGCCGGCACTCTGCAAAATCTTACTTTGTGGCTTTCATCGTAAAGTCATTACTGCCTTTTCATTTTATAGAAGCTTTATGAAGTGATATTACATCTCCATTTTAATTCTGTTTTATGAGTTTTATCAGCCACATCATTTAGGAACCCATTTTGGTCAATTAGGAAGCAGTAGTAAAAGCAATAATGGATTACCATCCATAGGCAAGTAATTTTAATAGATAATGGCAAATTTTATCTATTAGAAATTGCATTAACTAATCAAATAGCGAAAAATGAAATACTACGTCATTTGCGATTTTCATTTTTTGACTTAAAATATTTATAACCACTAAAAATCCCTTCTAACGAGCGCCGAGGTGGCAAACATGTATGTTGTAACAAATTTGTTCCTAAAGAACCATTACAACAGAAATATGCCAAATGAACCTGAAATGAATCTCCATTATGACATTATAATTGTCTATGGCATTTGTTAATAAACTGTTTCTTTTGGAACACCGTGTATAATGCCACGGTGATGCGGTCTTTGCACATCACTGGCATGTTAGACATCTGATATCTGATGCCGCCAAAAATACTACTCCTGCCACCACAATCATCATCACCAATCGTCATCGTCATCATCACTTTTATAGTCTCGGCAAAAATGCACATGCGGGTAAATGTTTGTAAAAAAGTATGAGCTAAAGCGCCAGTATGTCAGAGACAACATATGGCTTCGGTTTCGTTGAACACAACCGATTCCTTGTACTGACTATTTGAAACTGAAAATCAAAAATGTTTAAAAATGGCGCAGGAAATAATGAAAACAACAGGAGCAGCAAGCTGGAAATACTCAGCAAAACAAATTGTGATATTCATTACATGACCTCCCATGCAAATTCATTTTGATCTGGTGGCGATAAAATTACTGATAAGTTCCTAATGGTTTTAGAAGGACTGTCTATACAAGAAGTCATCCTCGCTAGTTGTGACCGGATCAGGGTACTAATTTTGCAGAGTTCAACATTATCTACGCGAGGTTTTAAAAAACTAGGCATCTCATGCAAGTATACCAGCCGAAGAATTCAGCAGCGATACTAACTTCAACTGGTCATACAACATTCCAAATGCTTCTCGGATGAATGGATATGTGGAATGACCTATCTGCTCGGTTTGCGATGCTCTAATTGCCACTTGCGAAAAGCTGACAAATAGAGAAGAACAGTGGCGCTCCCTACTGATGGAAATGACCTTTGTTTGTATCCAGCATCCAGTGAAATGTGGGAGTGTCCTCCAATTAATCTTCTCGACTGGATTATGCGACTGATGTGGCACAGAAGAACAAAGAAAAGAGAGCCGTTCCTCCTCAACTGAATCCATTTGTTCAAAACAGGTGCTTGGACTTTTAGAAATTTTTGCGTCAAATCTTTTGCCTAGTCGAGAAAGGCAAATCCTACAAGTTGATGACTTGCTGCTTGAAGTAGGCTAATACCACCAAAGAGTTGTTTGGGAAATGGCGTAAGTTATCCAAATCTATCCTCGGAAAGATGGCAATAAATATAAGTTCGCATCAAAAATCAGCACACGAAAACGATCGTTCGATTGACAAATTGTGCTGGACTGCAACTTGTTTTAACCAGTTGTCAGTTTAAATTTGCACTTAAGATTTATTTGAACATTATTTTAAGACTTAGTATAATAGTTTCTTATAAGCACTCATTGTTTAGAAGTCAAAAACTAGTTTAAAATTTCTTTGTAGACATTTTGAAATAAACTGTTCGTGTTAAAGTAAATGTTTTCGCATATTAACACAGAAGTGTTATTGTGGATTTTAGTTTGTAATAATTGCTTAAAATGCAAATTATAACAGAAGTACACAGACGTTTGTACAAATTCAAACTTTATTTTTATATTAACAATACTATAAATACTGATGACTGAAGTTCAAACTTTTTTTAGCGGTCAAGATTTCTGTATCTACTGTATAATATCGTCATTTATAATGCATGCTAAAATTGAAATTAAAAATTACTCTGTATCTAGTAACAATAACAAATACAACCCTAAATTTGAGGGATGGTGCATCGTAGGCAGTGGCAGTGGACAGGAATGCGTGGCATCAACAGGTGGGACGTGTCATGTTTTTAGAACGTAGCAGTACCTAGATGACAATAAATAGTATTTTTGCTACTTGGCAATAGTTCAAATGAAAGTGTCAAGAACGGCGGAGTTTTCACAAATGTTTAGAACAACAAAAGCTTATTTTATGCTTATAATTACAATGAACGGCTACGAAAAGCCAGCTTTAATAAACCAAACTGTTTAACAACTCAAAGAACTGCTGAAAAAATCATAGTTCCTGTCAGGCTTTTCGGGACTTAAAATCGAGAAGTTCGCTTTCGCTGGATCATCCGACGTATCGTGCGACTTGGGTTTTCGGGCTTGAGAATTCCGGCTTGCTCTATGTGAACGTTGTAACCGTGATATGTGTGTTCTAACTGCAAGGTCTTGAGGTCAGGTCTTCAGTCTCAATATTTCTATAATAATAATAATTCTTCAACTTATTAGCATAAGTTAACTGTAGTTTAACACAAATCGTTTGGTTTGATGTTGGCTTATCGCATTTGATTGCTAGCTTTCACAGCAATCGGTTTTACAGCTTGTGAATGATTTCAGAATCGCATTCTTTGTTTATTAAAATGCTTTGTTTATACTTCCAGGAAATAAATAGTGTCCGCTAGGACATCTAGTGAATGTCTTCCACATTAAATTTATCAAGACAAAATCTCAAAATCCTGGTACGTGTCCGTTTATAAATGTATAATGACTTGCTCCACCTATAAGTTTATGTTTATACATACGAGAACACCTAATCACGCTTAAGACTGCTACCTAATGTTAATCAATAATACAGACTACACATTGAACACTTTGGGAGAGAATAAGAGAGAAATAAATGAGGAGGGGAGAGAGACGGAAACAAAGGGAGAGCATGATAAGAAGGAAATAGAAAGAATGTAAACTCTTCTCAGAACGAACTGCATTCGTTAAATTTTAAACATAATTACTTGTTGCCTAGTAGCTTGCTGGTTTGTAGCATGACATTGAAATCATAAGGAATCACAAAAATTTGCAAATAAAACCCTGTTTTGATTTCCCGCGGGCAGCAATTTTCTTTATTTTTCTTCTGGAAGGCAAAAATTTCTGATTGTACACTTTATTATACTCTAGAGTAAAACTGTTAAGCTAAAGTAAAGCTAAAGTAAATTCATTCATTACGTTATTTACTAACGTTATAAGGCCTTCTTCGGTTTCTTCTACATCTCTATCAACCCGAGGTGACAACCAATTTGTCTCTACCAACCAAACTTCGAAGTTAAGCAATGTTAGGCCTGATCAATAAATTGATGTGTTACTTTTTTGGCGGTTTTATCACACATTGCCCTACCTACTTGATTCAGCGATAAATGACCAACGTGCTTCCTAACGTAGCTAAGCCCCCTGTCGGTTCAGTGCGTATATCGCTTTGTTGCGAGGTTATGTGTTATCCAAGCGCATGATTTTAATTGAATGAATGAACACTGTAGTTGAAATTGTAAAAAACTGGGAACACAATTTGGTCAAATAAATGCAAACAAAAAAAAACATTGATAGTGTAAAAATCCTTATCTTTTTTTAATTTCCCATTCATTTTGATTTTCATTGCAATATCGTTGCGGTATTATTTGGCATAACTTCAAAGAAACTTTTATTGCTTGCTAGGAAATTGCAGGATAACTAAAAATAAAAACGCCAATGAGAGCGTAAAATCCATATCTTTACTTCAATAAGTTTCGACCTTACAACGTGTACTGGGTATGGACCAAAATAAATGTGGTTTAACGTTTTGGTTGATGCTTTTGTTTTTGGTTAAACTGCGGTTCCCAAGCAATAAAAGATTGCATGATTGTTGCATAGCATCTGCTTCAGCAAACGTCCCTGCACGGTCTTGAGAGATGTCTTTATTTGCGCATTTGACACCATGTCTATCTGCAAGGTTGTTTCCTTACCTGAGAGAACACCTGATCACGTTTAAGATTTTACATGATGTTAATCAATGGCGGATCCATATACATTAAACGGGGCACTAGTGACGATCTTTGCTACTTCACACAATGGGTTGAGTTCTAAACAAAAGTTTGTGTGGAGCGTCCCAAAGACAAGTACTCGTTTATAAATTTTATTGGGATTGGATTGAAATCATTTGTTACTCCATGAAGACGATTCATGTGCATTTTACAGTATTCGTTTTACATCTGTAATCTCTGAATCCGCCCTATAGTGAAGTCGCAGTAAAGCGTGACATATAATTCCTTCTGGGGTACATTAAGAACCGTCCGTCTTATTAGTCGGTTTAATGGTAACCTGCTGAAGCTGTTGCCAATCCTGCAGCGTGACGTTAACAAGTACTGCAAGAGTATTACGGAAAGTCTAAGTAATCATCAAAAATGATCCTCAAAAGTCACTGAAATGGCAGAGGGTAATATAATAGATCAAAACAAGGTGGAAAGATGAAATTTGCAATCAGTTTGCTGACCAGGCTTAGTGTTGTTTAACTATGATCAGAGCATTCACTAACTATACATAATGACCACTCAACTGTTACCCATTGCCTAAAGTTTTCTATTGATAAAACCCATTTAACGTCCAGAAGGTGCTGTATCATGTAAAATGCAGACGCACAATTGTTATTTTACGTAGCTGGAGTCCCTCGAACCCAAACTGCCAGTAGCCATTCGTCGTCTTAATTCTCTTGTGCATGCGCAAATCGCATTCGATTACTCACTCAAAACAGAAACCCAAGTCAGTTAGCAATAGTGCGCAGTGATCTCGCTATGATGAGAACAGTATCACTAGCTTCTGGCAGGAACGTTGGGACAGCTAAAAGACATCCTAGCCTGAAAGCCATCCTTTTAAGTCAATCATGATCAAAGTGTTAAAAAGCTTTCAGAGAAATTGTGGACTCGATAGGTCGTACATAAAAGTCTTTACACTCTCGTCGATAATCTAAGGCGTTAATATAAACTTTTTTGACGCCGTGGTGCATCCTACGCGGCTAAGAAACCAGGGATATACATATCGTACCATGTGTTGTTTGTTTATTTGTTCTAATAAGTCAGCGTGAGTTCAGATTCAGATTCTAGTGCAGGTTTTATTCTGGTGTAATGGAGAAATTCGCGCTCGTGTTCGTTACATTAGTTATTGCAGGTAAGTACTAAGTAGGTCTATACATTGAAACTGTACAAAGAAGAAAAGGCGAGCCGCAAAAAAATCAGTCCAACTGTAAAAACAATGAATTGTTTTCCTATGTTCATACGATGTAAAATTTTATTTTCATAGCTATTTTTTATAATAGGTCTACGTGATAATAATACATGTAATAATAATAATGATGATGATGATTACAATCATTTTTCGTACCTTTGGCACAGAATAGGACGACCTGCTTAATGTAGACGGTCTTGGTAGAACTACAATCTGGCTAACTAACGGTAGACAATTTGCTAAAATACAATACTGAGCCGGCAGAGGTGCCTTAGCTAAGTTTGCCTCCTTGTACAGCGCCTCTCTAACGGAAGAGATGATTGGACAAGTATGGCAGGCCAAGCCAGTCGCTTCGTCATACCCATCTATTTAATGACAAACCTCAATCGCTAAGCATACACCGAGACTAATCGGCTTCTCTTTATTCCTTTTAATGTCAAGTTACTGATACATCATATACAGGTGATAATTTCTAACTGACAACTGGATAATGAAACTAATTGCAACACAGGCTCTTACCTGTACTACCTATCTACAGTTAGACACTCTTACCTTCAAGTCTATATATGTGTCAATATTATATAAATAAAAAAATATCATCATTATCCTCATCATCATCATCATCATCATAAACAACAGCAACAACAACAACATCAAATCATCATCACCACCAACAACTCTTAATTAATTTAACTGTGTCTTCGATCAATACTTGCGAGAAAAATCTAAGGAAGGAAAACTAATTTGAGTCGGTTTGGAGTGGAAGTGCTGAAAAACGTGTCATGTTTCATAATTATAAAGTGCGCTGAATTAATGACCTTAAAGGAAGACAGGGCGACTTTTCATATACTACCTCATTTTCAAGTCCGATATACCGATATATAGTATACATTTTAACATAATTAATACTGCAAAAGCGTTTCTTACAATTAAATAATAGATTAAAAACTTAATTAACGGCGGGCGAGCCCAACTATTGATGACATCATCAACTAACATAATTTTCAATACCAAAAAAACTTCCGCGAGCGTGTTGCACGTGTTTGGAAAGAGAAAATTTAAATACAGTGCTACAGTAAGATATTCAGTATGTTGTACTAAAACAAGGCAAGTTTCAAGATAAAATTTCAGCTTTACCGCTGTGCTCACACATGAGCTGTCAAACGTGTGTAGTTCGTCACAAACTAACACATCTAAACTGAGAGGTACAGCACCTGATTTTTGTGCAATGCATTTCCGAAATGCAGGCGCTAGTGCCCGTCTAACTAGCGAATGGCGAAATGCATGCTGCAGCGAAGAACTAGTGGCGCGAACGCGAAATTGTGTTTGTGTGGTAATAATTCTTTCACGCAAGTCATTTTTGAAAAAATAGTGTGTTTCAGCGCCAGTGTACATGCATGTTGGTAGTGTTATCAACTTTACCCCTTTTGCAAAGTTGCCCTTTTGTTTTCAACTTCTTCGTTTTTCGGTTGCGCTCATCTTTCTAGTTATAACCTCGTTACTTTGCGAGTTACAATAAAGTTGTTAAATTTATTCTTGTCGTCTTGGTGTTAGAGACAGAGCTGGTACATTCTTTAATTAATGGCGTGGTGGCTGCCGGTGTCACTACGAACTACGTAATCAGAAAAGCCAGTGGATCTTATAAATGGTTCGTCGAGAGTATACATGCACCCGTCTAAATCTAACCAAAACCAGTCAGCTTATGCCATAGCTGTAAAGACGTAAGAATTCAAATTTATCAGCGCAATTTTCGAAAGAACTAGTACTAATAATTACCCATGTGACTAATTAATAAACACCCTCAATTTGTGTTAAAATATGACCACTACTCGTACTCCAAAACAGTGGTGTATGACAAAGCAAGAGACTATTATGTCATTTGAAGCATGGCGTCAAAATTTGCAATACACTCTATCGCTAGATCAGAATTTTGCAGATTTTTTAGTTGAAGGTGCGACCTGGCATAAGAAAACAAATGCAGCACTTTACGAGGTCTACAAGATGATGTCGAAAATGGTCCCATTGCAAACCGCCGAACTCAACATCATTGACTAGTATATGGCAAACAATTAGACGGCATCTCGAATTCCAGGCAACAGGTGGTCATTTTTTGGATTTTAATAATATTCATATGCAGCCAGATGAACGTTCAGAAGATCTTTTCCAGCGTTTAAATAGTTTCATTGAGGATAACCTCTTACGCGCTGCCGGTGGTATACAGCACCACGGTGAGAATCCAGCTAGTGATGAGGAAATTACACCCACCTTAGAGAATCTAATAATTCTGACATGGCTTCGACTTTTACATCCTGGACTACCCAGCTTAGTCAAGCAAAAGTACGGTACAGAATTGAAATCAAAAACACTTGCCTCTCTGAAGCCAGAAATTTCCTTGGCACTAGATTCTTTACTAGAGGAACTTTAGGCATCAGCCGATGCTAAAGTGTTAACAATTTCCAACAATTTCCAAATTATTCCAAATGCAAACAGCCCTTGGTTTAGAAAAAGCAACCCCGTCGTTCAACAAAAATTTGCCCATTATGCACACAAGCGGGTCGTGCTAAATTTCAGCATTTTCTCAGTACATGCCAGTACCTGCCAGAGGAAGATAAGGAATATTTCGCCAGAGCCCGTCAGACCATCAGCTTTGAGGAAGACTACAGTCAAGATGTGCAGACAGTTGTCATGACATTGACACAACAGAGCCTGACACCGATGATGATGATGAGTGTGCTTCCCATAATCTCTGTTGCATGTCTACCGCACATCGAGTCAGCACAAAACAATCTCCTTATTTGAAAGTTTTCTGCAAACATCATCCAATCTACATAACCCTAGACACAGGTGCTGAAACCAGCATGATCAAAGAAGCTATTGCCCTTCTAATTGATGTTCCTATTCAGCAAACTACACAGTCCGCTTTGCAAGCTGATGGGGTTACCCCATTGGACATCATAGGTGAAACACGCATAACTGTTACTCGAAATGCTCACAATCTCTGTTTAGAAGTCCTAGTAGTGCATAATTTGGATGTTGATATCTTGGCTGGAACTCCTTTCCTCATTGCTAACGATATCTCAGTTCTCCCTGCTCGGAAACAGGTTTGCATAAAAGGCTCAGACACTGCTAAATATGACATTCCCCCTGCCAACACCTCCAAAAGCAGTATTTGCTATGCCCATGTTCTGCTTGCACCCTCAACTCCTACTATGATTTGGCCTGGCTAGAGTTAGAGTACTTAGAGTTATCAGTACCTCCTTCTGTGGACCCTGACTGCTCTTTAGCCATAGAGCCTCATACTGACTATGCCAAAACCCCCTCACTTTGGCCTCAACCTGACATAATTGAAGCTGTAGCAGGAAAAATCCGTATACCGAATATTTTTTCTGATGCATTTACAATACCCAGACACACACACATTTCCAGGACCTATTTGGTATCTAGTTCCAAACCTACTACTAATAGCCAGGATTCACAAAACCTACCCCAGGCTCAAATGCATAATGCCAAGCAGAACCCACCATTTCGTTACTCAGATGCCGTCACTGTTGACCCAGATAACATCCTAAGCCCACAATTTTGTGCCAACTTCAAGAAGCTACTACAAGACTATGATTGCATTTTTATCCCCAATATCAGTGGATACAATGGTGCTGCTGGCAAGTTCGCATCCAAAGTCAATATGGGTCCCGTACAGCCCCCACAGCGCAAGGGCAGAGTACCTCAATACTCACGAGATAAATTCATAGAGCTGCAAGCAAAGTTTGACGAGCTTGAAGCACAGGGTGTAGTCCGTCACCCTGAAGATGTTAATGTTCCTGTCGAACACCTAAACCCCTCATTCTTAGTAAAAAAGCGCAGATTTGGTCATCGCCTTGTAACAGCCTTTTCAGATGTTGGCAGATATAGCACGTCCCAGCCATCTTTAATGCCTGATGCCAACACTATCCTACAAACTATCGCCCGTTGGTGTTACATCATTGTATCTGACCTAACTGATGCTTTCTATCAGATTCCGTTAGAACATTCTTCTGTGAAGTATTGTGGGGTAGCTACTCCATTCCATGGCATCAGAGTGTACACCAGATGTGAAATTGGCATGCCTGGTTCCGAAACGATACTAGAAGAATTAATGTGTCAGATCATTGGTGACTCTCTCCAAGATGGCTTTGTTTCTAAATTAGCAGATGACCTCTGTTGTGGAGGTGGTACCCCTGAAGAACTCTTGGACAATTGGTGTCGGGTTCTTGATACTCTTCACAAGTCCAACATCCACTTGTCTCCCACAAAGACTATCATCTGTCCAAAGTCAACCACCATACTAGGATGGATCTGGACACAAGGCCACTTTGCTGCTAGCCCTCACCACTTAGCCACCTTATCAACATGCCCTGCACCAAATACAGTCCATGGTCTTCGATCATTTATTGGTGTATATAAAGTACTTGAAAGTGTCTTACCTGGCTGTTCCCTTGTGTTGGCCCCTTTAGAGGATGCCATCGCTGGACTGCTGCAGTGGACCGATGAATTACACTATCATTTTGCCGCTGCCCAAAACGCTCTATCTATGCACAAATCCATAATTTTACCAGTACCTTCAGATCAGCTGTGGATAGTAACTGATGGATTTGTCACTAAAAGGAGTATTGGTGCTACTTTGTACGTTACCCGCAATTCAAATTATTCCTTGCCGGATTCTTCAGTGCCAAGTTATGCAAACACCAGGTTACATGGTTACCTTGTGAGGGAGAAGCCTTGTGCATTGCTGCTGCTGTCAAACATGTTAGTCCCTTTATTATACAGTCGACTTCTCACTCCTGCATACTAACAGACAACAAACCATGTGTTCAAGCTACAGAAAAGCTTTGTAGAGGCGAATTTTCCGCCAGTCCTCATATCATTTCATTTTTATCCACCGTAAACTGCTACCAGGTAACTGTCCGGCATGGAACAATAAAACTTGTTACAGCGTTATTTTAGGGTTCTATTTTGTGTGTATCAAAATACGTATTACGAAAGGTATGAGCAATTATTTCATAAACAATTCATTATTAATTATTACAACATTTGTAGCTAATGAATTTAATCAATTAAGCAATTAGTTACATTAAAGAACAACCATACGGGATGGATAATCGCACTGCGGGATTAAAAGACCGCCAGGCTATCCTGGACTCCCTTGATTCCTGAGCCAAGTCGAATTCAATCCAGTATTATGTTTTCCTATCAATGAGCTGAATGAGTAAAACTAGCAAGTCCTCGCCGAAGTAAACCTGATTTATTTCTTGATTACGACAGAATTGCTTCTTTTTTTTTTTTTTTTGATTGGGGACGAGGAAGGGTTACAAACAAAAGCATTTTTGTGATCCAGTGCCAATAAAAATGTGAAGACAGCTAATTAGTTTCAGATAAAGTTTGGCATTTAAGCATCAGTTTTCCAACTGCGCATTTTTCCCTTAAGCAATTGAAATCGAAATTACAGTTTCTTCTATTAAAAGCCTGCAATTAGTCTCATGACATACCTGAATTTAATGACGATAGTTTCGATTCCGAGGGGCGAATCAAGTGCAAAAAGTGTCGATGTATTTCGTGAGCAACGCTGATGTGAACAAAGCTTCCTTTTACAAAACTTTTGTGATCCAATTATTCCTAAAGCAGACTGTCGTTTGCTTGTTGTTACGACTGTTGTAACAAGCTGTTAAAACAAACGAATCTGGTTTGTAGTCTTTTCTTGTAATTAAGATTCGAATATGTAATTTGAGGTGACACCAAGTCTACATTGATTAAAACAGAATCGCTAAAACTATAATTCGCACAATTTGCCCCTATGACCAAATAAATTGGAAAAAGGATAAATTACCACGTAAATTTATTACACGACTACGACTGTTAGTGTCTCGTTCTCTATACTTAATAACTTAAAAAACGATCGAAATGACGTTTTTCGGTCACCTTTTCTGGTCACCCCAATTTTAAAAAAAATAAATAATATTATAAGTGAAATTCTGAATGGAGTCATTTGATACAGTAAGAGACTGAGAAAAAGAGAGATGGGAAGAAAAAGGATGGAAGAAACTAACAGAGAGAAACTGAGGGACAGGCACAGAGAAAAAGGATGGAAGAAAATAACAGAGAGAAACTGAGAAAGTGAGGAGCGGCAGAGAAAGAGAGAGAGAGAGAGAGAGAGTGCGTGCGTGCGTGCGTGTGTGTATGTATGTGCGTGAGAGAGAGAGAGAGAGAAAGTTTATTGAAGTCATCTCACCCATTTCGTTTCTGCTTGGGCTTGTTCCGTTCGAGATAGCTGGAATCTCCTTTTGTACGAAGAATCCAACTTTTTAGTTGTTCCCATGTAATAATCGTAATATAACTTTCATGTATATCGTTGTAATTTTAAAGGTATCAGGTGAAATTAAAAATTCCTTAAAAATTGAACTTCCATTTAGCAAACTGTCCTCACAAACAAAGGCAGAAATGATGTCTGCTAGGCATCTACTGATACTCCTTCGACAATGAAAAACTATTCGCTGTAATAAATATTTGTGAGTCTGCCATTGCCATATCTAATTTGAAACAGATCATACACTGAGAGCCTACAGTTCTGTAACTTTCTTGGCAACTTACTTACCAGCAGCGTTTTCTCGGACGGATAATTCAATGGATCACACTACCTTCTAAAGGGCTATGAACCACAGTTGAAATCTGTTTCTAACGATGATTTATGATTACCTACAACACATGATTTTGACACTATAAAGTAAGAGCTGTTACGGCAGCTGCTGTTCTTAAAAGAAAGTGAAACGGGATTAAGTTCTTAATGGCTTTGTAGTTCCTTTTAGTCCCCTTAAATTTTATGGCTTAAGAAAAGGCATTTTATAGTTACAGTAACAGGCACGATGCAGGAAAAAAGAGAATCGTGCTGGCAAAGAGCTACCTCGGACAAAACTAACAGCGGCGTATAGGAAACATTTTACCCTAATTGAAGTACTGGAATTTTCTGCGTAAATGTATCAACAAATGCATAATAGCTTAGTTTACAAGGAGATATACCTGCTTCCGTTGGTCCGACTTTCCGTGCGTCAGTGAAATTTCACCAAACTAACCCCAGAAGAGGAGCCAACATTTGCTTACAATTGCCAGTGAAATTATTAGGCTTACACGTGCTTAGAAAAATACGAAATTGCGCAATACATTTTTTCCAGATGGACCATTTAAATTAATAATCAAATCAGATTTAATAAAATAATGTAATTTTACGTCGCTACGAAAATTTACCAGAGACACTACAATTCAAGCCCACAGACCGCGATATTTTATTTTTACAAGCAAAACTTCATTTTCAAATTAATGTTTACATCCTTTTAAGGCTCGAATTGTAATTATCATAATTTTATCTATACTTTGTTCCCTCAAGATATCCACAATTTCGTTTTCCATTTGCGAGTTCATCACTAAGTTCTATGCGCCATTGTCGGTCTGTATTTTTCAATTGCTTCAACCTCCCAGAGGGATTACTGTCTTCCTACGAACGCAGTTCGTTCAGTAATAAGGTTTCGCTCAACTCAGAAAACCCTGCAGGTTTATTTGAATATTCGAGTCTGTTTGTAACTATTATGTGCTAGGTATGCTGACATACTAATCAAGCTAGACCATCATCTACATAAAACACCGCCACATTATTGCATACCATGCATATTACGATTGTATTATGCCAATAAACTGAAGTTAATTATGGGCTTCATCGCCTTTCTGTCCTCTTACACACGCAACTGAAGAGAATCCGCCAACAGAAGGCGATTAGTTCCTTGAATATGCCTAATCAGCAATGGACAGCAGAATACTCATAATCTTCTGTGAGTAATTGTAACCTTAATCCACGTGCTTATTATACGCCTTCTGTAATGATGCGATGAATCGAGTTCCATGGAGAACTTAAAGAAAGCAGCAATTATTACTTTTCACGTTGTCTGTTTTCTTAAGTGGAAACGAACCTTTACAGAAAGCGATAATGAGCTACGCTTCGGGCGTCAAGACGTTTTGATGCTTTTTAATACAAGTTGCCGACATATTCTAAGCCACGAGGAGAATCTTAGCTGTTTGACCGGGTCGCCAAGACAATTACGTATTACAATATAACTATATATATATATATAACTATATATACCTATATATAACTATCACTATATATGACTATAACTATATATAACTATAACTATATATATATATATATATATACATATATATATATATATATATATATATACATAGTCTGTAACAAACAGTCTGAAAAATTGCTTAACACACCATTTTTGAAGGACGTGCCTTTTTGAATGTATAAAGGCTCAACGATAATTAAAGTAAATTAACTCTAATGCGCTGTGTAAATTGTATAGGATGAGGTGTTTCTTTAGAATATGGACTTTGTTTCGACAATTGGGTAAGATGTAACCAACAATCACATCATGAACTAGCATGAAGGATAACAGTTTATTATATGCACATAATATATAAGTATCGTACGTGTGAAGCATTTATGCAAGCAGACTAAACTAGAGATTACTAGAGAACGCGCAATAGTTATGGGAAGTTACGGCTGTTTTGAGAATTTCAAGTGCCCGATTTCATTTCTGTGCTTCCGCATCATTTTCAAAAAGTACCAGTGCGGTTAACGATAAAGGCAAAAAAGCCCTGTTTGGCACTGTGAATAAATTGCTGTATCATGATTTGGACACTAGTTTGGCTATAAATATCTTTAATTCTACTGTCAGACCCATCATCACTTATGGGTCTGAAATATGGGGAGCTTTTGCTTTAAATGTGGAAAATTCATTAAACAGAAATACTCTTGAAGCTGATTATGATAAGGTAAAAAGCGAGCTAATTGTACTAAGATTTTGTAAACGTACGCTTGGTGTTCATTCTAAAGCTAACAACCTTGCTGTTAGGGCACAGCTTGGAGTATACCCAGTTTATATATTTATAATTAAATTAATGGTGAAATTCAGGTTGCATATATTAGAAATGCCTGTAGATAGTTTAGTACATAATACTTATTTAATGTGTAGAGAATTAAATATGAATGGTAATTACACTTGGGTTAAATGCATTGGGAAAGTATTATGTAAACTTGGCTTTACCCATGTTTGGGAGAACGGATGTACTTACAGCAAAACTAAGCTAATTCATTCTCAATCGAAAAGAAATTGTGCAGTAATTATAATAGTATTTTGTAAATGCTATCCATAATGATAGTGCTCGTCTAAATTACTTTAATAAATTGAGGATGTATAGACTGTTCAAATCTGAGTATAAACTCGAAAATTATCTTTCGATTACTGGTGTTCCTAGAACACATAAGAAAACCTACACAAAATTCCGTGTCAGCACGCATAGATTACAAATTGAAGCTGGTCGATATACCAGACTTAAAACACCTGTTGATATGAGAAAATGGAAGTTGAATTTCACTTTAGTATGCAATGCAATGTTTATTGTAAAGAAAGGATTGCGTTCTTAAATCAAGTGTCAGATATCCTTCCAGAATTCTCAACCATGTATGACGTTGATAAATTTATATTTTTAAACAAAAGTGGAGATGTGGAAGTTAAGAAATTGTTGATTAACTGTGTGCAAAAATTTCAACAATACGTGATTCTAATTTAAGAGGTGTGAATTAATTTTGCTAAGATTTAATGTATTCAATCAGCACTGAGATATGTACGTAGGTGTGTTTGTTATAAATTGTGTTATATTTTTTAATCAAATACTCAAAAAGAGCCCTGTATTTGTAGGGACGTGTTCCTGTATGAGTTGTTTTTTTAAGTATGTGATTTGTTAATTGTATTTGTGTTCATGTTTTGTCAAATAAAGCGTTTTTTATTATTTTTATTTTTATTATTATTATTATTATTATTATTATTATTATTATTATTATTATTATTATTATTATTATTATTATTATTATTTTTTTTTTTTTATTATTATTATTATTATTATAAATTCTAATTTAGGTTTTATGTATGTTTTTGCTTGTGTACATAAGCCTTGTAGATATAAATGTAAATTAAAATGTTCAGTCAGTTAATGAATCAGCCGGCCATATAAAACTATACATCACCAATCCTTGTACAAACCAGAGTCAACAATCCTTAATTTTGAAACACTTCCTGTACTGTACACAATTCAGTTATTTCTCTCATAGAAAAGTCCCATAATTGCAAATAGTCTTTGTATGGTTAGCACATAATAAGTTACACTTTACATTCTAGGTTGTGAAAGTGTCCATAGATGCTTCAACTGCCAGTACTCAAACTACCCTGGCTGGGACTCCATTTCCAGCTTGCTAGAAACGATATTCCGTGAGTACGATTCTTACAAATTGCATAATTTTGCATTACGTTCTTAATCAACATGCACTATTTGCTGAAAGCAAACAGAAGGGAACCTAATTAAAGGTGATAAGGCTTTATAGCAAAACCAGATTAAATGGAAATGAAAGGAATCCGAGCACCACGTGGCTCCATTTCTATAAGATATTAATGATTTCCGTTCAAACATTATGGAATTATTATATCCAGGATGCGATATTGGGTGTAGTCTGTCTTCTGTACTGCTTACTGTTATAATAGTGACTAGCCATACTTATACTTTGTAAATTAAAAAACCTTACTTTGCTTATTAAATTTCTTATAGATCTAATCAAAGTATTCTGTATTAAGAGTATTTAAGATTCTTAAAAATTTATGAAAATGCATGTCTCATGTAATAATGCATTTCTCATAATATACTCTTGTAAATTTAACTTTTCGAGTTAATAACTTTTTTAGTCCAATATTGATTTTTGCACACAACGGCATTAGTTTCCATGTACATAGTTTTTCTTAAGTCACCACGCACCAAGATATGTATAATTTTAACAGCTAGTCGTGTTTTTCCAGGTCACTGTTACATGACTTCTTTGCTTTTGGCCCTTACATGGAATAAAGTGTTCAAAAAAGAAAACCACGTCAAGTGATCGTACTCTGGTTGTTGTTTTTATGACACGGAAAATGATGAGACAACTCTAAGGAACGTTAGTTTAATCGTGTTTAAGCTCGTTATTGCATCCCATTCTTTTCTCGTTTATTTCAACCACGCCTATTTTTCTTACAGAGAAAGTGGAAATTAACGTTGATTTGAAAAACACGCCGGTTTCGGATTTTTGTGTAGACGGATTACCGAGTAATCTGACCAATTCAAATACCAACCTTATCGTGCCCTGCCCAGTAGGATCCTGCTACAAGATGAAGTTTGTTCAAAATGGTTCGTATACTACTATAACTTAAACCAGTAAATGTTTTTCTACAATGCCACTTTTGAATTCTTAAATTCATATTAGACTCACTGACATAGATAAATTAAGAATAATAATAATTAGTAAAGCATGTACAAAAATGGACTAATTTCGTACACAAGCTAATGTGCTTCAGGTTTTATTACAGATAAAAATGTAGTATAGACACTGTTTTACTACATTGTCATTTTTAGTAAAGTCTGAGGCTCATTGTTCGATATTATCCAGTGTAATACTTTAGCCTATCTGTAATTGCGAAACATTACACACATTTAATTAGGACCGTAAAATGTATATTTTCGAAAGAAACTATGTGTGCTTAAAAAACTGACGACATTTTAAACAATAGCAAACAATATTCACGGCTTGTCTAATGATCTGTGAGTGATCTATTTCAAGTTTATAGCAATTCTGAATCATCTATGCATTTTTCTTTTGCCAATGATTATGTCGCCAGCGCTCCTGTAGTGAGTCCGCCTCGGAACACCGTTTATGTGCGTTCTACCAATCCATCCAAATAAAGTCTCGGCGTATTAATATACCAACCGACGTTATTACGTGTGCAGAACCTGACTGCTCCTCTGCACAACACAGAGAGTCTATAGATAAACTCTGTAATAACTTGAATTGCTACTCTAAATGATGCAGCCAGCCAAAACATTCCCGAAAAAAATTAGTAATGGCGGAAAAAATGCAGCGTCGTTGGCTGGGATGAATTCTGCAAAGCAAAATATGATTATTCAAGAAACATATCCTTCCTATGGAAAAAATACGGTTGTCCCAAAACGAGTTCTGGCGAAACATTAAAAGCATTAACAACAATAACATCCCAACTCAACAAATGTAGGTGAAGCATACGGGGAACGCAACATCTGCAACTTTTGGGGGACACACTACCTTGATTTCTTAAATTCCACTCCGAACAGTAGTGTGTCCCATGACACCTGTCGCCCTTCGACTGTTCCCTACTGGTACAGAATTTCTATTAATGACTTTCGAGCGGCCATTCCGTCATTAAAACGTCATAAGGCATGTGGATCTGGCAATATATTCGTAATATCATATATGCCAGCCCAAGAACGCATGTATACTTAGCTATGTTATTCAAGGCAATGATTAGCTGTGCACATATTCCGAACACAATCAGCGACACTTATATCACCCAAACTGTTAAGAACAAAAGTTTGAACATTACTGACTGTAATAATTTCAAACCAATAGTATTGTGTTGTACTCTTAGCAAGTTACTTGGAAATGTGATATACCAAACATGTAAACGCTTATTCGAACCGTCTAATAACCAATTTGGCTTCAAAAAGGGCAATGGCACTGTCTTGATTGCTACTCTAAATGGTGCAGCTAGCCAAAACATTCCAGCAAAAAAATTTTAGTTGACGCAAAAAATGTAGCGTCATTGGCTGGAATGAATTCCATAAAGCAAAATATGATTATTTAAGAAACTTATTCTTCCTATCGTTGTCCCAGATTTGACACAGTGTTTGAGGAAATGAAAAGAGCACGCTCCAGATTCAAGCTAGCATTACGCTACTGTCGAAAATATGAAGAAATGATAAAATGCGATAATTTAGCTCGTAGCTTCTCTGGAAGACTCGTCGAACGAATTCTGCCGAAACATTAAAAGCATTAACAACAATAACATCCCAATCCAACAAATGTAGGTGAAGCATAAGGGGAACGCAACATCTGCAACTTTTGGGGGACACACTACCTTGATTTCTTAAATTCCACTCCGAATAGTAGTGTGTCCCATGACACATGTCGCCCTTCGACTGTTCCCTACTGGTACAGAATTTCTATTAATGACTTTCGAGCGGCCATTCCGTCATTAAAACGTCATAACTCATAAGGCATGTGGATCTGGCAATATATTCGTAATATCATATATGCCAGCCCAATAACGCATGTATACTTAGCTATGTTATTCAAGGCAATGATTAGCCGTGCACATATTCCGAACACAATTAGTGACACTTATATCACAAATATCTTGGTCATGCACTTTCTAATAATCTTTCTGATGATTTTGACATAAATAACCAGAATCGTTTGTTAATCGCTAGATTTAACGTGTTATTAACTAAATTTAACTCTTGTTCAAAAAATGTGAAAACTTCGCTATTTCGTACGTTCTGTAACAACAAATACTGTAAATCTCTTAAGGGTCAACTTCAGAGTATGCAGTTTCACCAAGATCCGTGCCACTTACAACATTGCTCTTCACAAGTTTTTCACATGTTATGCCTATGATACGCCGTCTTCTACAATATATGCTGAAAACAAAATGAAACATTTAAAGTACTGTTGCGACACTCTGCCTATAGTTTAAGAAGAAGAATGATTGGATCAGCAAATTTTATTGTAAGTTATATATGCCGCCAAACTGATGTGAAAATTTTATAGTAGAATATTTAAAAGATGGCACGATTTATTGATGTAGCAATCGCTGACTTTTTAACTGATGCTTTGTATTTTTAATTTCTGTAAAATACTTTTATTATAAGATTTTTGTAAGTTTTCGTAGCATTTAATAGTACGTGACATGTAGTATTTCTTAGTTCTTAGTGTAAATTTTTAACTTTTATGTGGCATTTTATGTGCTGAAATAAACTAAATAAAATATATATACCTACATACACATGGATTAAAGAACGATGATCGAAAATGAAATTTCTTTGTTGTTTAATATATTCACGATTTATCAGAGGAAACCAACCAGCTTCCAATTTTTTTATAACAATTTTGTAACTGCATCTTACTTAACATTGTGCATATATTTAGTACATTTCATTGCTTAAAATTTATTGTTCTTATATAGTTTTGTCATTTGCCCCTCAGCACAGCACCGGTGGCACTTCGCCAATAAAAATCAATATAAATATAAGGCAGTACCATTAAAACTTTGTGTAATCCAGTTTAATGACTTATATTAAACTGTTTTTTCAACAGCAGTTTCAGTATCCGTTTTAAGCCGTTTTATTCAATAAGGTAAGGTCGTTATCTAAAATAAGTTGCTGCTAAATAGTAATCTGATTATTAATAATAATAGCTAAAAGTTACACCCGTGACATTTCCATTATCGAGTCACATGTTGTGATATTCGCTTGAGTTGACATGCAGGCCTCATTACATTTGCTTACACCACGTCACGTACGAGCAGCCCACCAGTCATCTCAGTATTAGATCTTCTTCGTTATATTACGGCACTGCGGAGGATTTTCCATCTAGCAATGTGACACCCGCAGTCCATTTAGCCAAACTCAATTATGTTTGGCCGGGAGAAATAATAAATGAACATACTGAAGCTTGAAATTAAGGAAAGCTGAACTGGAGTGAGTTTGCCAATATGCTTAGCTGAACATGTAAAGTAATTTAAGTAACAGATATCAAGAGAAAGACTTGAATATGACCGCTCAACTCATTCGATCATTTGTTCGTCTTTCCATTCATTTGCTCAATCTTTCATCCAATTATTTGTTCTGTAAATGGCACACACATTTTAACATATCCTCGTCTGCGAATTAAACGCATCAGTAGAAGCCATAGAACATATATCGTTAAGGTCTACATGGCATAATTTCCTCACTCAACTATTAGTGATAACTATGCCTATTCATTAACACAATATTAGACGCTTATGATTCATCAGCACCTAATGTTGTGTTTGGATTTGTTCTTTGGTTATTTTGTGCCGTGCAAATTGCTTTATAACATTTGCAACTTTATTTATTGAAGTTCTGGAACGTTTCAGGAATGCAGAAATATATTACATTAAATACAATAATGAGGATATACAACTAAATTATAATATAAACATAAACATAAACACGTGGCATCTGGAACTACAGAACGTCCTGCAGATGTACTATTGTAACTCAGTAACAGGTATTAATAAACTAACTAAGTGTGAATTACGCTATATGTCATAATAGCCGATTTTGTCAGGAAGTCGTGATTTTACTAAACCAAAGTAATATAAACGCGCTGATGAGTTCTATGCGTGACCTTAAACACCCATTCATTACCATTACAGTTTTACCGGCTTCTCTATAGATGCTTTTAATGGCCCTACTACAACAATCTGATGAATTAGAATTATTTCTGCTTGCTTCGACAAATGGAAATTATTCACTATCGCATCGAAGTCAACCCACACTTCGACAGGTCAAATCTGGCCTTATCATCTAGAGCACCCAAGCGTTACCAATATATAGCATGCAATCATGATACGAATGACACAGAGAAATGAATGAAGAAAGCTTCTTGCCAAATGACGCTGCTTATTTTTCATAGTACATCCATTAATTTCCCAGTGTTCCAAGCAGGGCTTGTTTGCTTGTATTTAAAAAAACGCACAATTTATTTCACACGAATTTGTATACCAAGGTCATTTTTGTTAATTTGAAATGCAAAGCTCTGCTACTATCTAATCTCACCTTTCATTAAAATTTAATTGATCACTCCCCTCTAGACGCGCGAGACCATCTTTACTTATTATAACTCGGCTTCATATCAGCTTTGAAGTTTTCAGTCACTTCAGTCACAATATCAGTCACTGATAAATTTGGTTAATTTTTTCGAAAATTCAGCGTTTCCAGTGTTTTACTTCATTTGGCGTCATGGAGAAACTTCGAGATTTCCTTCATGAAAAATATTATTTCATTTTTTTCGTCATTTGGCCGGTGCCCGAAATATTTTGGTGATTGCCCGAAAAATATGTTTGCCGAATCCGGCCATGTACATAGTTTAGCAGAGCCGGATTTGCTTAGCCGGGCTAAACAGGTTGAAACTAGGACCTCTATTACATTAATTTTGCTGACGTGAAAAATGCTAGCTATTTCAACCTTATAGTAGTTTCTACTCAAACATGTTACAAACTGAGCAGTAGACTTTAATTGTCAGCTGTATATATCACCTGAAGACTCTATAAAGTTCGTTAACGCATTTCAACTTTTATTTGTGTAAATATTGTGTAGGTCGGCTAGCTCCTATAGCATCTGCAAAATCTGGCACTTTCTGGCTGTTGGCCAATTACAACTGTCAAGCCAAAGACACAAGCCCGAAAGGACAAATGGCGCTTTGTGTTAAATTAATGTGTTGCAAAGATGTATTTAAATTTATTCTGAAGGAAGGCTAAAAGCAGGAGAGAACAAGAGACACCGAAAGAGTGCAGAAGAAAGAGAGAGAAAGAGTGACTGAGTTTGAGATAGAGAGAGAGTGAGTGAGAGTGAGTGAATGAGTGAGAAAGAGAGAGAGAGAGAGAGAGAGAGAGAGAGAGAGAGAGAGAGAGAGAGAGAGAGAGAGAGAGAGAGAGAGAGAGAGAGAGAGAGAGAGAGAGAGAGAGAGAGAGAGAGAGCGAGAGAGAGAGAGAGAGAGAGAGAGAGAGAGAGAGAGAGCACTTATTACGCACTTGTCAGTCATCGGGTTAAATACATGATGCGTCAGTGAATCAGCCAGTTATGAATTGAGAAAAAAGCAGCAACAATTACATCATAACATAAAGGAGCAGCTTAGTTCAGATTAGTTGAGTAACTGAGCTGTCACTGACTCATTGGACTGGTGTAATGCACTAAAGAGAGTCGAGGGGCTAATGAACACCATCTTCATATTTGAAAAAATAAAAATTATTTTGCTATACAAGAAAACCTTACCAGTAACATTAATTTTGCTAGTTATCGATTAGAATTTATGTAATTACATTACACGTTTTGTGCGTTTTTTGTCACTGTGATCGCCTACCGGCCCCGTTTTTACTTACCGTATAAGGTAAGGAATGAATTACAATAAACCATTATTAATAAATTATACATGTGCAAGTTCAAATACGTATTCAATATTTTAATACAACTGTTTTATCTGCAATTATAATTATCACGCAGCCCTTTTAATAATTACGGACGCCTACCGTACCAACATCTTTAAAAACTGCAACATTCCCAGTCTTAAGCTATATTATAAAGTTACACGCTACTTTTGTTCATGAATGCAAAGTGTGCTTCCAGCTCCAGCATTTTAAAAAAACATTTTAGATGATTTTTATTTTGCCTTATTGGAATTAAAATTTTATAATGATTTGGAATTTGTGTGGCCATTCCATCGTTCAGGTTAAAACTACATTTGCGGCAATAACAACAGCAATAGCAACAGTGACAGTCGTAGATAGGTTAAGAAAATAATAGGTGTTACTATTACAGCATTGCGATTCCTCTTTCCGCCTTTATAATGAAATTTCTAGTAGTCTGACTGAATTGTTACTGCTACTGCCCTCGCTGTTTGAACAAATTCTTTGTCGTCGTTGCTGTTAATTTGTCATAGTCATGGATTTTGTTGTCTTCTGCTACTGTAGTGCTGAGTACTGATTGGTGTTACGTGCGGAAGTAACCCATCGTTCCTCAGATTTTTGCTTTTGCTCTGAACTTTCTTAATTTTACAGCACACTTTTTATAGTTAACGTAGAATCCCAGCATCCAGTGGTTGCTCGGCCTAATGTGCTGACAATAATTGTGATGGAATTATCAAGTGCCAATCCTAGGTTCCTTCTGCTCATCGAGCTACCGTTTTGGAAGTAACGCCAATCAGTAGCTGACTTCCTCGAAGGATCACACTCAAAGATGGAACAACCAGCATGAGACTCAAACTGGTGATCTTTGGACCTTAAATCAAGAATAAAACTTAAGTCACTGGATTTGTTTTCGAGCAATCCTAATTTCACTCAGCCATCCTGCTAGCTGATTTTTATTAGAGAAATTCACGAATTAAGTAACCAACGCCGAATCATCACTTTGTCGTTACGTCATAATGGCCAACCGTAAAAATGTTTTGCGGTAAAGACATTAATTTCTAGAGACGTGCGTCGCCATCTTGAGCTGATCAGAAACTTCCTGCAAACTAGTGTCAAGAAGAGATTTCCAATTCCCGAACTAGTGCACGAAAGGAAAATTCGACATGCAGCAGTTGTGACTCTATTGCACAACTTGTTTGGCTATCACTAATTATAAGTATCACCCTGAACATCAGATCGACGCTAGTTTTACGTTCGCTCTAAAATGCCTACCTATTTGACTCATGTGAGTGCGAATAAATTGCTTTGGTCAACTCCATTTCAAGACCATACTATTCACAGGCCATATTTAAACAATAGCATACATGTGATATCAAGTACAGATTTGTCATGGCAATGGATTTTTGGAAAATTGTTCGTATTGTTGATACTGCAAATGTGTTCTATAGCGTTTGTTATTTCTGTAGCTATATTCGGTGTCCATGTTTCCTTCCTGCTGTTTGTTTTGCTCTATGTAGTGCTTGAGATGATTGATGAACGTTACTATTTGTTTCTGTAAACTGGTAGAAAAAACACGGAGCAATCAAGCACAAATCCAGAAAAGCAACAACGAAACCTTATAACTAAACAATTATTAAAATGTGCGCAAATAAAGAAGAAAAACGAAAATGTTTTAGTGTAGACTGAATAATTATACAATAAAAACTTATGTGCCAAATTGTATCATAGCCTTCTCCATGCTCTCTGTCCATACCACAGTGATGAATAAAGCAATGTGAAAAGGAAAACCAAGTCGTACAACGTTTTAAACATTCGTTGACAGCAGGAACTTTTAACGGTAAGAAATGGCGGAGAAAATAATTTACAACAGAGGTTGAAGTAACGCACACGACACGTAATCGATAATTGATAAAGATTGCAAAAAATGTCAATATTTTGTACCGTCAAGAGATGCAGTATAAACAAGTGTCCAAGGAGGAAAGCCGTCTATAGAGTGCCCATATTTAAGATAGCAATGATCTAACATTAAGCAACTTTTTTTCAATTTTTTTGTAGTTAATAACTTATTTATTATATTAAATATATCCACAACGATCGTTACAGCATAGCACATAAAAGAATTTAATAACATATTTATTAATATGCACACAAGATGCCAAGATGCAAATGACCCGTGGAGTACTCAAGAAGTAATTACTTGTTCAGAGCACCCTAACTTTGCATCTATTAACCCCAATTTGATGCGACTTGCACCGATGGATGGAGAACTGATGAAGAAAAGTACCAAAATGACACAATTATACATTTAATTGGTCCGCGAGAATTTTTATTAAATTTAGCACTTTTACCTTAAACTTATAATTTTTTGAAGAAAAGCTACACAATCGGCATATTAACATTAAACATTCACAATAAATTCGCATAGAAGAGAGGTTAGCCTAAAAGCCAACTTATGTTTTAACAGGTAAACGCATGTTCATTAGCCATCATGCTTTAACACTAGAAAACTGAAAATTTCCTAATGTTGCAGAGTATCAATGGATAGCAAGAGGATGTTTCATCGACTTCCGGGCACCCGAAGACAAGTGTGATACGAAAAGCGAAGACAGTAATTACATCTATACATGCTTGTGTAATGGTAACTTGTGTAACAGTGCTGCCGAGAAAATCCAGCTGTTTTCTTTAACCATTGCAGCCTGTTTATGGGCTGCTACATTGATTTTATGAAGAAAGACAGCAGGAGTTTTATTATCATACCAACACGTGTTTGTGTAAAGGTGACTTGTTTTTATTAAAGTGCTGCTTCAAAATACAGCTGCATGTATTACGTAAACTGTTTGTCAGATCTACAGCTACACTGTGGAATTTGGAAAAGTAGACCTACAGTACTTGTATGAACTATTCTGACGCTCTTATGCAGCTCTTGTACCGAATCGACAGAATCCAACGAACTAAATTGACATTTTCCGCGTTTATGCTGAAGCGGTTTAAATTGATTAGTTATGGTTAATATAAACACATCGTTCTCTGAAAACGCCCAAAGTAAGACTACACGGATACATATGCATGCAAACGACTTCAGTGTGAACGCAGTACTGGTGAGTGGTGAATTGTGATGGGACTGACTGAGTGCGGTCAGTGCTATTTTTATTCATCCTAACAACTCATTAACAAGTTGTTTATTAGAAAGCTGAACAAAGCTGATAATGATACAAGCTTGCTTAATGTGTTTGTATAACGCTGATAATGCTGAGAATGAGAAAATCCAGATGTTTTCCATAGTAAATAATGCAAATCCATATTGAATCTACATTCTTCATCATTAAACATTACCTAGAAAAATGACGACACCATTGTAATGGGAAGTTACTCAAGCTATTTGCAAGATTGCCGACAATTTGGATTTTAGTCATTTTACTGATGAATGCGGTTATGTAGAAAAACTAATAAATTTTGGTACATGCAGCAACTCCTTCATTGTAAAACTCTGAATTTTGAATCTGGTTTCATGTTTTCACTTGTCATGCAGTCGCTGAAGCCGCATGAAGTGATGAACTATAATTAAAATGCGAGTTGAATTTAGGCCACACTGTACTGATTAGGGTGTTCACAAATTTTAAAAATCGCACTCCTTCCTGCCCGTGGTAAGAGTGAGGTTTCTAATGTTTAAAATTAGGGAAAAAAGTCAACACAACTGCTCTTTTCGATTCTGTTTCATTCAGAAAATTGCATTTACTTTCGTTTTTACTGCATTTTTACTTGTCAATTCTGATTCTTAGAACATGGTCCATTGGAAACACGAAATTCATAAAAAAGATTACATAATGACGTTATATAGGCCAATATGTACATGTTTGTCATACTTACAGTATGTGTATACAACAACTATTAATAATAATGTAAGACCAACTCTATTTACTAATGACTTATACTTATTATCCAAACCAGTTATTTTTGTCCTAAACATAATCTTGATATTCTGCAACAAAGTTGAGTAAACGTACTAAAATATATAAAACGGGTATTACTACAGTTTGCTTTCTCGTCAGTATAATAGATTTTTTAAATTCACAGAAGCCATTTAAATTGCGTCAGGAAACGTGTCAAGAAATGATAAAAAAATCTTGAATCAGGCGATGTCATGTGTACTTAACAAAAATTTCCATTAAGATGTTTGCGCGCTATAATTTTAATGTAGTAAGAATAATCGTAATAGTAATAATAATAATGATAATGATAATGATAATGATAATGATAATGATAATGATAATGATAATAATAATAATACCAATAAAAGTTTTTGTTAATTTGAGGACACTTTTCGGTTGAATCCAATTTAGGTGCTCTTTAGATGTATTTCTTTGACATTGTAATGAACGCAATGAATGACAGCAAGATCAATAATTGTAAGCCTTTTAGAAACAGCGAAAAACTTCCTTCCAGCAGCCTAAAGCTTTTCAAAAAATTATCAGATGAATAATGAATAGGCGTTTATCATAATTAAGTTTAATTATGTGTAATTATCTTTTGAGCGCTGACTAAGCATTTGGTTCTAACAGACCGCAACGATAAGGACATTATGTCAGTGATTTAATCAAAGGCATTTTTATAAATAAATCAGTTTTTATGAATCATTTTTGCTAATAAAGCTAGGTGTTCACATAAAATTCTCTCTCTCTCTCTCTCTCTCTCTCTCGCGACTTTTGCTTTTTTATTACACGGAAAAACGCATGTTGGTTAGATGGGGTAAATTGAACTCTGATGGTTTTCATTAGGTAACGGAATTCGTCAAGGTGGAAAATTGTCTCCAGTGTTATTCGACTTTTATTTTAAAAATCTTAGTGCTGAGCTTACTAGCTCAGGTGTGGGTTGTCACATTGCTGAAGTCTGCATTAACTACTTGATGTACGCTCGTGACATGTCTTTTAGCAACAACCTCGACAGCTTTGCAAAGACAGCTAGACGAATATAATGACCTTGTAAATGTGAATGGGACTAAACTTGTCACGTTTTGCTCTGCCCATATGCAGCAGTTTTACTCGTGAATCTGTTGTTTTGCAGTATAAAAGCCTTGTATCGGTAAGAAAGAAAAATATCTGGGTCACATATTTGTCGGAAGACAAGAGAGGTGATTTAGATATATTACAACAATATTCAATTTACGAGCAGAGCCAATAAATTGCTCATGAAATTTGCTCACTGTTCAGTTAACGTGAAGAGACAATTGTTTAGTGCTTACTGCACAACTTTTACTGTATATCCAAGTGGGAGACATTTTTATCCTTACAATTTTAGGAAACTCAAGGTTGCGTATAATGTATCAGCACGGAAGCCGTTTAATTTTTCATATGATACGAGCGCCAGATATATTTCTACTAGACTTAATCTTACTTATTTTGATGTGATTCACTGAAAATGTGCATACAGTTTATACGTCAGGCTGAATAAGAGTAAAAATTTTATTTGCAAGAACATTGCAAAACAGTGATGTAAACTTTACTTCTGTAATTAGACGTCATTGGCGTAGTTCATTAGCATCGTTAATTGTTATTTGTGTTATTATTGTGAGCCATAATTTATTGTATTATTTGTATTAATTTGTGATGTGTATATGAACTTTGTGAAATTGAAATAAAATATCAAAATCACATCTCTTTCTCTCTGTCAGAATTGGCTCTCACGCTTTAAAACGAAGGCAGTCTCAGTGACGGGGCTTTAAATTATTGACTCCTGAACAAGAAGCTATCAGACAAACTTACTTTTTTTGCATATTTATTTATATCTATGAAGGAACGAATGAACGCACGGAAAGTCGGGCCAACGGAAGCAGGTATATCTCCTTGCAAACTAAGCTATTATGCATTTGTTGATACATTTACGCAGAAAATTCCAGTACTTCAATTAGGGTAAAATGTTTCCTATACGCCGCTGTTAGTTTTGTCCGAGGTAGCTCTTTTTTCCTGCATCGTGCCTGTTACTGTAACTATAAAATGCCTTTTCTTAAACCATAAAATTTAAGGGGACCAATTGGAAGTTCAATTTTTAAGGAATTTTTAATTTAACCTGATACCTTTAAAATTACAACGATATACATGTAAGTTATATTACGATTATTACATGGGAGCAACTAAAAAGTTGGACTCTTCGTACAAAAAGGAGATTCCAGCTATCTCGAACGGAACAAGCCCAAGCAGACACAAAATGGTTGAGATGACTTCACAAACTTTCTCTCTCTCTCTCTCTCTCTCTCTCTCTCTCTCTCTCTCTCTCTCTCTGTCTCTGTCTCTGTCTCTGTCTCTGTCTCTGTCTCTGTCTCTGTCTCTGTCTCTGTCTCTGTCTCTCTCTCTCTCTCTCTCTCTCTCTCTCTCTCTCTCTCTCTCTCTCTCTCTCTCTCTCTCCCTCTCCCTCTCCCTCTCCCTCCCTCCGATATACTGTAACTCTCTTTTTAATCACGATACCTTTGAAATATCTGAGGCTTGAAGTGACAGATAGGATTAGTCCAGTTCGTCGTTAAAAAGCCTTTTTATGAGCTTCCCGGACGTTTCAAAAATTGTTTCAAGACACTTAATAACAAGTATTCTGAAATTCTCGTGATCCGATTTAACTCTAATTATACGTTTATAGTGCCTGCTTGTAAGTTCTTTACACCAGGTAGCTGCAATAATGATCGCGGAAAGTAGATTCATTAACACAATATTTCAATCGTTAAATTGTGTTTAAGAAGCTATATTATCTTGAATTATCTTCGTCAACGCTTATAAGCCTAATAAACGCGATACTTTTCTTTGAATGATACGCAACCCCTATAAGTGAGTACCACACCTGCGCGCGCCTGACCATACCTGAGTTACCTGTTCGATTTCATCTCAGCGCGCTCGGCTCGCTGTCCGCCATTACCCGTCACTCTCCAGTAGACAAATTTATTGTATTTGCGTCAGTTACGACAATCACTGCGCAGTGACTGCAGTCAAGTTTATGGTGTTACAAGAATTTGAGCATTACACAACTAGCATTCATTTAACTACGCAGTATAATTAGCAAGCGTTTACTACATACAAGAGACTTGAAGATGGACATCTCCAGGCTTGAAATTCTGTTTATCTTTGTCATCTCTTTGATGTTAAGAGCTGGTAAGTTTATGATTGATTTACTCTATTGGAAGACCCCGCCCTGAGATGCGTCGTAGATAGGCTGACCTTAAAAATGCTCTAGCGTTGGCTTTTAAATACTTCACACGGGTTATATAATAGACGCCATATTGACACAACCTACGCTGCAGCCAAACAAATGGTGCAACTTAACATTTTCACCTGTATAATCATCCGAAATAATCATTTGACCGAGATAGAATCATTTTACACTGTTCAGCATAATTTTAATTAGGTTACTTTTTAATTATAGTAACTATACAGGCCTATCCATTCCTATTGTTCTCCATTTGTCTTTTTCTTGTAGCAATCTCTTGCATCTGTTTTTGTTCCACTTGCTGTACTAGGGTTACCGGCTATTTGCAAGTTCTTATATCTGTCATCATGTATTTTGCTACAACCATGGTGATGAGATTGGTGATAATGCAGTAACTATATGAGAGCTTATTTTGCAATAACTGAGCTTACTACATTCATGTCTGCTGTCAATAACACAACCTCTGGTGAAATGAAGTTGTGGTATTATTGCAACATACAGTATTGAAATGGTTATGATTGAAAATTTAACTACAACTGAAAAAACTTTGAAAATAGAAAGCACTAACGTACATGTGGATTTGATAATCTCAAATACTCAAATAAAAAACCTACTCCTTATATATCAGGTACCGTCAATTACTCTAGTTTTAAAAATGGCAAAGGACTTAAATGAAAATGTAGGAATGCAAAAAAAGCCAAGTCTGCATATCGGATCAAATTTTTTGAGAAATAATAAATCGGAAATTTGAAGGCTCATTGATAAAGTATAAAAAAAACATCAGACATCGTGATCCCGCCCAACAAGATTACACTAGTTAAACCATCATAAATCTTCTTAACCTTTCTTGTTAACATTTGCAAATTAAGATGATTGAATCCAGGACAGCATGTACTACATGTCATAGGGAACCTTGGAGAACTGTTACAGGGAAAATACCAGAAACCTTGCAGTGACATAGCCAGTAGGGGAGCAACAACTCCTCCTAGCACATTTTTCAAAATTGGTGTCTTTTCAACAATTTTTTTAATTGTAAAATTTCAACAGTTGTAGTTCCTGTGTTTAAAATTAAAATAATTAAATAATATATCATGTTTTTACTATTTTTTGAGATTTATGAGCTAAACACTATTTTTTTTATTGTTTAAATTTTAAATACAGTATAACAATTTTGTACTTCCTTTAAAACTATATCTTCCGCATGTTTTGATTTTAAAAACAAAATTGCAATGTATAATCAATGCGTTGAAAATTGTTCGGTATGTGTCATGTCACCTTTTTTATGTGCTTGCTCTCCATAACTTTAGAACCTGGCTGCACTCCTGGAACATTGTAAATGTTTTCTAAGGACTCTAATATTTCAGTTTCGTTTTTTTCAGGTGAAGCTACAAATCGATGCTTTGTTTGCCAATTTTCCAACAATCCCTATCAATCCTCATTCAGTGCCGATAGATTCAGACAAATATTTCCTAGTAAGTTTTTTGCCTGTTTAGTTGAAAATATATATTAGAAAGTGGAATCCAGCCCTAAACTGCATTGCCTAGTGCCTACTTTTATATACATAGTTTATATAAAGCATTCACACTCCCAGAATGAGAATGCAAAGTAAAGCCGCCTAAAAGCATTTTTCCACACATGGTCACTTATCCAGTTATTGGCCACAGGCCCACCGAGAGAATTTTTATATACTGGAGCAAAACAAATTTGGGACCCCCTCCCTCACCTATACCTGAACTGAATGCTGTCCTCCGTCCTGCTGTTTAGGTCTGAATGCTGTTGCCAGATGTAAAACGTCACTTTGATCAAGAGTTTCATACTGTGTGTATGCGGTATCAATCACCTCGAAATTTTCAAGTGTGATTAGCAAAGCACACCCAGTGGAAAGCGCCCTTGACAATTGGCTGGACATGCTCTTGTGCTCAGCACTGCGGCACCTGGGTTGGCGAGTGGCTTCCCCTGTGTAACAACTGCCACATCCATGGCAGGAAAAATTATAAATTTATAAATGAGAATGGCGGTGCCATTCTCTTTCACGCAGTACTGCATACAAGTTACAGGTACTCACAAACACAGGATGCACGAAGTTGTTCCTAAAGACACGATTAAGATGTTTCACTCTACTATTATTGATGTATTTCATTTTTACAAACCTCCTATCATCGTCTGTTCTGGGATTTGCGTCAATGACTTTTTCACGATCATCATCAATTGCTGGAGCCGTGAAAAGGCTTATTGTTGAAGATTTTGACTTACAGTTGTTTACAATTGAATTACACACCAAGAAACGTTTTGTTTGTTTAATTTAAACGTATTAAATTTTATCAGAGTTGCCACCTTTTATTGCAGATACAGTCACATAGAAATACATAAAAGAATGGAATGTTTTCTAAATTAACCTCTTATCTTTTTCATGTGGACGAGGTTAACAATTTTATTTAGTGTTTTCTATGAGCAGCTAATTATCATGATTTTCATGCTGTGTTCCAGACAGGGTAATAACTCAATCGCCGTCTACGCCAGCATGTGGAGATTACTCGATGCTTACTGAGAGAGACTCAAATCTCATGATTCAATGCAATGGGCCTTGTACAAAGATGAAGATTGAACAATATGGTTTGTACTTTAGTTTGAACACAGTCCTCTTTCCTGATAATTATGCTCCCAGACAGCAGTGATTTGGAAGAACCCATACTGAAATGTCTGTAGAATGACGCCAGATGAAAGTTGCATGTATATGTGAAACTTTGCAAAAATATGTTACTTAACATTTATCTAAATCTAGAACGATAAAACTTCAACCTTTACAGAGGTAATCCGTTTTGCGGCATATTGCCATTTGCCAGGTCTCCTAATTATTTTTTATCATGATTATTTGTATATTTATTTTTACATGAACAAATATTACAGGTTACCAGGTTATTATAAGAGACTGTGGTGCCAGCACATACACTCCAAATGAATCTCGGAAGGACAGGTGTGAAGAACAGAGGCAAGGTGACACGTACACCTACAGCTGCCAATGCTTCTCGGAACTGTGTAACAGTGGACCAGCCTTAATCTACAGTTGGATGACAACAGTGATAGCAATTATGTTAGCAATGTTCCTGTTTCGGAGATGGTAGAAGAAATTGGAGATCACTGTTAACACCTGAACATCTGAATGACGAAAACCACCTATTTTATAAGACAGTTCAACTTAAGCTAGCTGAACACCAGTGGCGGCTCGTAGCTAAAATTAGTGGGTGTGTTGCTTCAGAAAAATTTTAGCTATTCTTTTAATAGCACGTAAAACTAAACAAACATACGAATATTTATGCATAAAATTTATAAAATCCTAAATAAAAAAGTATTTTTCATATTTTAGTCAAAATCTAATACACTTTATCATGGCACACAGAATATGCCGGTACACAGTTAAGTACATGACAACTGACAGCCCCAGATTTAGAAGAAGAGCTTGCGTATATTACGTCACTTTTTGTGCGAGTCTTGCAGTCTTTCTCTGCAGATGCATCTAAATCTGTGCTGATAACAAACACTGCATGAGCAACAGTGCTCTCTATGCCTAGAGTGCAGTGTCTTATCTCAGACATGTACGCTTTTGCATACGGCCAAACACCACGTTGCTGGAGTTGTGAGCACACAGTGCTGGAGCTGTAAAGCACACAGTTCTGTCACGTGCTCTGGTTCTGCACACGTATAAAGAAAGAATTAAAGAAAAAAGACTCGTTATATTGAATATTATCAATAATATCGAATGAAAATAGGGGGTGCTGTAGTTCCAGAGAGCCTATACACGAGCCGCCACTGCTGAATACATAACATTTTATTCCCTCTAACTTTTGAGTGTAACAATCACTTTAATGGTAACCTTACTGATACTTTTAAGTTTTAACTTAACATGACAGAATAATAGAGGAGTTGGATCAACTTTGGCCAACTCGACAGTCAACACTGTACTTCAGCTATCTTGAATGAAACAATTAACTTAGCAAACTGTAAAAAATAAACTTTAAAAAGCCAAGCTTGGGTGAAACAAGTCGGAGGAAAACGAGTAAGTTGCTTTAACAGTTTACATTGTAAATGATTATTAATGATTTTATAAACTGTCTTTTATATTTTTTTAACGAATATCTAAACAACCTATAGAAGTTCGCTGTGTTTTAAACTTTCAGTACTTTCAAATGTCCAGCAAACTAATTACTTTTAAATTTTCAGCTGTAGTCAACAATGTGGCACTATACGAATAGCATAGTGAATTGTTCGAGTATCTAACAAGTTATGTACATACCTATTAATGTTACTCACTACAGAATCTCATTTTCCATGTAAGTTAATAAGTAATAACTGAATGTTGTATATAAATTACTATACCCCATAACACAAATGAGCAATAAGCAACATTTTCTGGTGTAGATATTTAACTTTTTATGGGTCTTGCCCTCTGGAAGAAGTCATTTTGGCAAGAGCTACAGGAAGGGTGACATTGACACAAAAATAAGAAAGAAACAACGTTTAATTTAAATTGGTGACAAATAGGTATCAGTTGGTTAATTTTCTTAAATTGGGAGATGTTAAAGGAAAAACTAACAACTGACAGAAAGCTTCAAAAAGCTGATGTTCCAGGGAAGAAACTGCCATAATACTGGACTGTTCTATGTTTAGGAATGTACTACACATCGCAAAATGAGAAGACATAGCAAAAGTTGAGCATTTTCTTTTAACATTGAAAATAGGGCTTAAGCTCGGAGAAACGCCTACCACGAAAGTCTTTATAGAAAAACTCAGTGAAGCACAAGAAATTAAGGCTCAGTTTCCGTACTCAGCTAAGGCTAGCTAGATTAAAGATTAATCTTTTTACCTAACCAACTGGGTGAATCCAGAGCACATTGCCTGTACATGGCAGCAATATTCCACTCAAGGATAAATAAAAGTTTTATACTACATGATAACCTTTTTAGCAATATCATTGTGATAGTCGTCTCCTCTAATACCAGAGCTGAGAAAATAGAAATGGAGAAAATCGGAAGCCAGTTCACTAAACAAATGTAACAAGACCACATTCAGATGTGTCATGTTATGCAGGAACATAGTGTGTCTATTACTAGCTAAAATCCATAATTTATGGGTACTTCAACTGTTCTTATTACAAATTTCTTATAAATTATTCTTTAGATTATTAATCTTTGCTCACACACTATTTTCATATACGAAAAATTGCAAGTGAATTTTATGAACTCCTTTTTTCAGCGTCTCTTCATTTTTAAAATGTATGTAGTTTACGTTATTTCAACTGTTTACTGTATGATTATATGAAAACCATGTGTCAATGTTTTAAATGTAATCTACTTTTTACAGTGTAGTCAACTATACAGTACCTGTACGTAGTAAGATTTGCTCAATGTGTAAATTTTAACCGTGATGCGTTAGCTTGAAAGCATCTTAAATTCAGAAAATAAATATTTTAGTCAGTCTTTAGAAACACTAGTTTAGTTTTAGTATAAGCACTTCTTATGGGACCAGCAAGAGTTGGACCCAAACATACATACATGATTTTTTTCAACCTTAACTTTTCTTGGAAATCAAAAGCTGCTAATAAGTCTCAGTGGGCGATTAAAGTTTTATTGTAGAAATACAAATTTCATTGTCACAGTACACACAATCAATAACTCAAATCTAACTTTTAGGAGTTCTTTTCAAAATTCCCATTGCACAAAAAAGCCAAATAAAGAAGTACAGCAAAACCGGTTCCACGTGAATAAACTCGCACTTAAATTTAACAAGAATCTTTACTCTACTTTTTGACTACTCTGTTGAAATATTTTCACTGTAAACAAATAAACTTTTCCTCTCTATAAACTATGCAAATAAATTTCACTTTTTACACCAACAATTCAAAAACAAAACATTGGCTGCCTTGTGCAATAATTACACAGACTAGATTTAGATGTTACACAAATGTAACAGAATAAATAAAAAATAAATAAACAGATAAGTTATCTTTAGTTCACAGTATTTGTTACTAATATCATCATGAAAACAGATCTATAAATTTTGTGCAACTCCAGACGTTTACTTCACTACAAAGTCTTTATATAAAAATAGAGCTGCTAACTAATCAAAAAAAGATTATTGCATAATTCCTGTCAAGTGTATTAAATTTCAAATAGAATCAGGCCGTACATATCTGCCGTACATTTCTGTACTCAATCTCATGAAGATTTACTCTGTACTGAATTAAACAACAATTAAATGAAAGGCATACTAATCAACTGACAATGTGGCTGTTGACTAGCAATTTACTTACATTTTTAAAGAGAGATAACTGTTTTGTGATACGTGCAAGAAATTATTTGCAATACAATCTTCCTTTAGTCTGCAAAACTGTGTACCTTATACACTATTAATATAAGCATTATCTGTATGCAATAATACCATGAGTATATTATCTAAATTTTAATAGCCTTGTCGCATAACTCTTGCAAAGGCAATTTATTAGGCACAAATCTCGTACTATAACAGACCAATCTCGGGGAATTTAGAGAGATGTTTAAACTAAAGAAAAATTTGCATTTAAAATTTATATGATATGCAAACCATAAAAATGCATTACTGATAATGTTGTAGCAACAATATTTAGAAAAATTAAGTGTTCTGTGTATAACAATTGCAAAAAGTGCATGCAATAGTATATCAAAATATGTAATTACCAACATGTCATACGAAATGCTTTAATAACACCTAGTAAACTGAATACTTTTACTCCAACTATAGAAATGACATTTTAAACAACATACATAAAATCACACCATTTAATTTTGCAATATACAAAACAAATATATCAGCAATGCTCTGCTATTGTAAGGCCACATTATCAAATAGTAGAGCTACGTAATACAGTAGACGCCGCTTAATAGATTCACAGTTAATAGACTCGCTTAATTCACTCAAAAAACGCTTGGTACAGGCAGCTTCTATTCAAATGTACATAAAAACTGTTGGTAATTGACTCAAATAACTCTGCATAATTGACTCAATATTTTTCCTTTACATATTTAAAATAAGACATTTGTATGTGCCCAAAGAACCTTTGCTACTTTTTTGTCATCTTTACTTCGCTTTTGTGTACTATAATATAAGTAGAAACAATCATGTTAAGTTTGTTTGTAAGCAGGTGCGTTTATCACACCTAATACGCTAGCATAGTGGTTTTGCTTTGAATCTTTTACCCACTACTAGTCCACTGCAATTAACCTCGTTATCCAAGAATTTCTGGAAGCTAAACATTTAATCACTTGTCTAGCAGTTTCCTTTTTAAGCTCTTCTTGCAAATCACACTTTCATGCTTAATCAGTTAACAGTCAAAGATGAAGCTACAGTAATCAGCCAGTATTTCATGACGTACAGCATGACTTAATTCAAACATCATACAGCAAATAAGAGTATAGAGTCAAGTTTCAAAAATGCAGCATAAGCGTAAAGATCTAACAGTTAAGGAGAAACTGAAAATTTTAGAGCAGTACGATAAACTTCCAAAGATGCGGCAGAGCTGTGCAGCAGCGCAGTTGAAAATTTCCTAGAGTACTCTCGACCTGGGTGGAAATTGATTTGGCCATTCAGGCCAAATAACCGATGACGAAATCATCACCACTGCAAGGAGGAGTCAAGACGAATCTACAGAAGATGACGAAGCCACTTGTGAGGAAACAAGGGCACCACAAACTCCAGCTCAAACACGCCAAGCGCTAAATGTCTAACAAAAATATGTGCATCACACGGCAACAGATTTTCAACGTTTTTATAATTATGAGAACTTTGTGAGCCAACTTCTTTGCGAGAAAATGAAGCAGCTAACTGTGAAGGAACTTTTGTACTTTTTGCAAATAAACAGACTTGTGTGATTTAGAAAAGTATACTTTTTAATTTATTGCTAATTCACTTATATAATTAATATTTTAAAACACTTTTTTAATGTTTAACTGTGCAAGGGAATTTAGGCATTACTTCGTTTCTAAAATTCATTGAAAACCTTTGCAGTGCATAGTAAGCCAATGACTCATACTTCTACCAGTAATACTACACCCATCAGTTAGTAGGTTCAATCGGTTAATTGGATCACTTCGGTCATAAAGTGAGTCTATTAAGCAGCACCTACTATATTCTCATAAATCTGAATTTAGACTTAATCAAAGGCACATTGACTTAAACAATATAATGACAATTTCGCAATTATAATCTGCCCACCATAAATTTTCATTTTGCATGAATCACTGTACTATTTTACTAAACTGGTAGCGGCAGCTAAAACATGAAACATAATTCCACGTTGCTAATGCATCACTTTAGCAAAAAGGATATTCAAATTTTTCAAGCAATATGGATAAACCCTATGCCAAAATGGAATTGTTACCATACACCCACATACGCCAAAATGCAACTTTCAGCAAAGCATGCAACTCTTCTTATAAATGGTGCAAAAGATGGCAGCAAAATTACAAACTATATGGAAGCCTTGCAATTATGTAACATGTATATCTTCCACAAAATGTATTTGAATTCCCAGATTTTATAGAAAAGGATATCTGTTTAACATTTCACTTTTCATTAGTTTTTCCTTATTGTGGGAGAACAAGTTTCTAGAACTTTCATACCCATAAATCAATTAACAGCAAGGAACTTCTAAGAAAAAACAAACTTCTGATTTTATTAAATACCTGCAAACAGTACTTACACTTAATTACTTTAAGATGAAGGAAGGACAGGAGTTTCACCTTTGGCACCTTTAGTTGTTTTGAAAGACTTAAAATGATATAATGAACTTCAAGAATGTCCTGATGCTCTGTGCAAAACAATTGAATCAAACAGCAACCTGTAACATGCAAAAAAAATCCACTAGCTCACTTATAGAAATTCAGTGAAATTATTCTTTATCTAAAATAATGCACGAGAATTTGTTGTAAGCTCAAAACAAGTTGCATAAAATCGTCTTCTGCAACGTTTACAACAGAAACTACAATCATTGATACAATTGCCATATATAGGGAAGCACTAGATAAGTTTTGCCAGTTCTAGATTGAATCCGATACACATGTGGTGGATCCAGTTCCGGATCTACAAATTCATATTAACAATATTTCATTTGTTTAGCCTTTTGTTCACATCATGGCATCATCTGTTCATTTTCAGCATCACTGAGTAATTTCAAGTTTAAGTACTGCAAATGTTTCTCCAAAATTGATGTACTGTAATTTTGATTCACACTCCAGTTCTTCATTACATTTACCACATATAGCATAATTTCTATTTGGTCGTGTTTACAGTAAAAAAAACACCACCGAACTATGCTTATACTGAAAGTTACGGCTCTAAATTTTTAGCAGACATCTTTGCTGCAACAGTACTATCTGTACATGCAAACTGCTGCAAGGAACTGCAGCATGATTGTTGTGGTATTGCTTGCACCACAAGTTTGGTAGCATAAAAACTAAATGATACTTACGTAAATTTCTGAAGATTTTAATGGAAATGAATCTAATTATTTTAAAAAAATTAAGACTCTTCTGGCAATTAAATTGTAACGCATATATTTTTTATTTTAGTAAAAAGCAAGGTAGTAAGGTTCTATGCCTATCATAGTTTTCATTTAAATTTTTGTGTTCAGAGGTGATTTGCAAATTGTATTTTCTGGTAGTTTCAAACAATAAATAAACGAAATGTGAACTTGCTATACTTAGATCATACAAAATTTTGCACTTATTAGTCATACACATTAACTTACCAAATACCATATAAGACGCACAAAACTGCAAGTCCCATACTGACGACAGAATCAAGATACCACACACTGGGCTTTACCTTGTAAACTTCAATACTTGCTAAAACAGCACCACCCATTATAGCACCAAATAGAGAATTTATACCTAAAACGCAATAAAAAAATGCCATAACAGGACTGTATAAAGATTAAAGTTTGGGTACATATACATACAACTTTTAGAATCACAATAATTATAAAATGTACAGAGTTCTAATAACATTACATGATTATCCAGAACAAACAAACTTTTTGCATGATCCCAATCATCCATTATAAGACTAAATTATATTTAAAACCTTCAAACTTACTGTTTAAAGTTGGCTTAAGGAAATCCCTGCTTAAAGCAACAATTCCTACATAGGGCAAACTAAGAGAAATCTAATCTACCGGGCACAAGAATGCTTGCTGTCAATTAAACATCGTAAAAACTGAAATAGCTTCATGGGATAAGAAGATTTTATTGTCATTGACACAGCTGCTCAGTTAGAATATGATCGTTTGATTAAGAATGCATATTACACAAAAGTCTTTAAGCCAACTTCAAACAGCAAAAGTGAGGGTTTTAAATATAATATAGCCTTACAACGACGGATTGGGGTCATGAGAAATGCTTATTTGTTCCGGATTATCATGTAAAGCCATTACAAATCTTTGTGTATTTTGAATTTTGTGTGATTGTGATTATTGTGATTTTGAAAATTGGTACTGAAAGGTTAATCTTATTTTGTTAAAACACAATAACAGCTATAATTATTTTATAGCAAAACTAGAGTGTATTAGTAAAGTACATAAAGTAGTTGGAATTCCACCGCCCCAAAAAAACAACAACAAACAACGATGCATTAGATTGGATTTCATGAAGAAGCTTTAAGAATGTTGTTAAACGAAAGAATTTAAACATCTGTCTACTAAGAAAGTTCAGCAATATCTCATTCTTCGCCTGTAATTTCATAGACAGTCTCATAAATTTTTGAATTCAGTAACCGTACCATCAAGTCAGCTAACTGTAGGTTACATAATACCTAATAATGATTGTGAATCGAATTAGTTACCAGTTTGTTTAAGTTTGAAAGAATGGCTAAAACATGCGTAAAACTGCAAATTTATTCATATAACAAATTTTAATATTGAGTAGAACAAAAAATAGAACACATATCACATATGAGCGGATCAAGTTTAATGCAAATTAAACTAAATAAGCACGGAAATAGTATAACATTGCTATAAAACAAAATTATTTACCGTCGGTAACAACAACTCTGCTTTCTAATTTATAACCCAGAACTAATTTGGCAATAGTTAACACAGAACACACTGCTGTGCTGATGAGAAATAGATGCAGAAGGGTTATAGGCTGCAAAAAAACAAAAATATATTTTCTTAGCCGCAGACTCATACCATGCATGGAATTCTAAAATTTTTGCTTACCTTTACATTTTTAATTCATAATTTTTCCTTTCCATTTTTCCCATACTAAGTTAGAATTTTAAAAAAAAACTGTAAACTTTATAGTTTGAGAAATCAGAATAACTGATAGTTAATAATGAAGTACTACAACAGTATTTGCTATAGCATGTATATCAGCAGCAGGAGTGTGTGCGTGCGTACATGTGTGTGCGCAGCTGCTAATATAGCAGTTTAACTAAACTTGAACTTTTTAACCTTTTATGATGTATATTAGGAGCATACATACAAGGAAACATGTAACTAATTTAGCTCAAGTTGCCTAAAATTAATATTGAATTTACTTTATATTGAAAATTTGAAATGCTTGCAGTAAATCGCAACACGACAGCTCACAAATGCGGGATAATAATATTTTTTTAATATGGTACCATTTTTTATGGGATGTTACTTACCCTTTCAGGTCTTCCACCTGCCATGAAGTCATAAGTAGCTTTGACCGTTATGCATACAGCAGAGATGACAAAAAGAAGACCGAGTAAAATGCATGCTCTAAATAAATACAAATAAACAATCTTTATAAAGGTGCTGTTACAATAGTGACATAGATTCTCACATCAGACTGTATGCATTTCTTTTAATTAATTATGTTGTGAGCCAGGGTGAAGAACCTTTGGTTTGTTCACTCTGCTGTACAATCTGAAACCAGTGTTAGGTACAGAAGCACATACTCTTTTCATGTCTGCTATTCAATGTAGGCTAACCTCATATGCTTAAGTTGTGTTTAACATAAGCTAAAGTCGTGCGTAATTTAAAATACAGTTTACATGTATATTCATTATACACACAGCTTCCTATTCAATGAAATGTAAAGCTGTACTTGTACTGAAATAACTTTATATTTACTTACACTATAAATATTCATAGTTTAGTTTAAATTGCTAATCTTAGTTCTATTCATTAGCATTTCTTCGACACAGCAAGTCAATAGTCAATACAGCAAACTAAATGCTAACCAAATGCAATTAATTCGATACATTTTCTACCATCTTCCAGCATTGCATACAGAAACATATATTATCACTGCCTATTTTGTGCTCTTACACTTAATTTCACATTTTCCAGTCTTCCCTCTATACTCTACAAATTTCTAAACTTGCTTCTCTAATAGTAACAGTGTTTCTATTACTATTAGTGACAAAATGACTGTCAGAAAAATGCTATTCAGTGAATGTGATTGATGACTTCTATTGAAAAAATGCCCCTCAATATAGGTTTCCTAAATAAAACAACTGCAATTTAATTCACAGCCCATAGTAGTTTCTAGAAAAAATACTAACATTACCATTTGCAGTAACTGTTGCTCATTCATCACTCATGCCACTGACTGCTAGACAGAAAAGACTAACCTGCATTATTAAACGAAATTATGATGAAATAAAATAATACAACATTGTTCACAAAAATACTTACAATCGTTCACGTCCGTATGAATATACTGAACTGACATTTCCGAAATATCTCCACAAAACAACCATTGAAGTTAGGAAATCCAACAAACAGTCAAGCTATTAATGAAAAAAATGTGCACTAATTTGTAAACTGTCGGTCGCCATACCGTATGAATCACCATCTAATATCCTTCACCTATTCTATTGGAACCAAATTATATGAAAACTAAAAAGTTGTAGCAACTACAGTCTTTATGTAAAGAACTGTAACTACTATATCCTGGCTTTTACATAACAAATTAAGACAACTTCTTTTTATACATTGTATACGCACGTATCTGCAAAAATAAACTCCCAGTATTACGTTAAAAGTCTATTGCACCACTCATCAAGTGAATGTAGCACTTATCACACATTTTGACATATTGTAGTAATATCTTAGGCACTTAAACACTGGACTGAAAATCACAAAACTGCAATGAAAATTTTCATGAACCCTTCAATTTTCTTAATATAATAAAACCATATTTCACAATGACCAGTGCAAGTGACGACACTTGTGCAATGCAGTACGTAATGAGATTCAAACAACAGATTTTCTGTATGAAATGCAAGTGTCATGTGCAAAGACAGAAAGGAAAATGTGCATGTCTACTTACAGAAAAAGCAAATGCTGCATCACTGTTGTCACTAACAGATAAAACTGAAAAGATAATAAATAAAGCAAAGAAAACAAAATACACATAGAAAGGAACTAATTAGATTTATTCAATCGACAATAAAACAAAACAGAAAAAATGCTTAGCAAGTATAACTTCAAATTAAAAACATAGTAACATAATTGTATCATTCTTCATGAAAACTAACAGTCTGGCATGTTGACATATGGAGAAAATGTTGGCACGTTACTATTTTATGATTAAACTCTAAAGTTGAACATAAAAAAATATAAAAGACATAGCAGGGTAAAAGGCAAAACTAAGAGTAACTCAACAAAACAGCATGTCAATGCAATATTTGCTGCTCCGGTCCATCCTGCCCCTTCTAGCTACGCCACTGCTCAAACTGCATCCTCATCATTTTTATTTTAAGGCTCTATGCTTCTTGACAGATAAACATTAGGTAAACAAACTAAAATCCATTTAAATGATGTAATGTAACTCAGTGTACACTTGATATTACAGATGCTAAAACCAAATTCAACTATTCACCAATTTCCAACTTCCACTAAACATTTCTAATTGTTTATCTTTGAAAAAAACGAGAGCAGTTCTTATTGCAACATTCAGAACTTCTAATATATAATCTTGATAACACATCAGTAACATGCATGTATACAATTTATTCTAGGCCATACTATATGCTGGTACGTTAAGCATGTGTGGCAACAGCTACATTTGCTACTGCGAACGGTTTTTATGAAACCCACTGCTAGGGCTAAAAGTAAAATAAGAATAAAACTGCACAAGCTTAAAGAAGCTGACATTAAACAAATAGGCAAATCTGTTTATAATAGCCGTCGTCACTAATCACACAAAGCTGAATAAAACAATCAAACAAAAACTTGCCGATAATATGCAATTACTGATGTAAAGTGTAACGAACAGCTCGTGTTTGTAGTGACCACTTACTTAGGCAAGTTATTCCCAATAGAAGTGTAGCCACTAGCGACAACGCAGTCACAAAAAGAGTTATGTACCGATATCGAGTCGCTTCCGATAACGATAACTTCCGCTCGGCTCCATCAAATAAATCCGCTAAAATGATCAAAATAAACTCTCAAAGAAACTTTAAAGTACTATGTGTGAATATATGCATGCAGCATTATTACAAAGATGATTTTCTAGTTTATAATTTTTGGGATAGTTTACCAGACAAATTAATCTAAGTAATTAAAAATGGCATATATGCAAAGACATACACACTCATCAGACCTTTTGAAAGACTCTTTTCCTCATCCATCACGGAAGATTGTAAAATCTATTGTTATGCTTCTGACAAACCACCGTAAGTTAACACAAAACACTCCACATATTAAAACAACGGCATTTGCAAAGTTAGAAATAGTTCGTAAATAATATGGTTTCTTCCAGAATTACGAGAAAATTTGCCACTACACATGTTCAAGATTATCACAAGTGTAATAAATATTTTTGCACCATCTATAACCAAGATGAGTAGAGCAATTCTTAGGACAGCTGACCAGATTAAACAGTCACTAAACATGCTCTATGATCTCACACGTCATAGCAATTTCCTTCTAAGAAAACTGTCGCGACAAAACAATGTCTCAGCTACAAATTTTAGTAGCAGAAGGCAACCAAATCCATAAACCGACAAGAATAGAAATTGCTTTAAAAACGAAACAAAACTAAAAACTAGGCTAAATCTTCGGCAACCGAAACTGAACTTCTCAGTTCCAGATTCCAACAACACTGAGCTGCTCCCAGTCTGAAAGTTCGAAGCTGTGCGCGTTTGAGCAAATTATGATGAAACTCAATAGCTGTAAATTCAGCGCAATTCATCTATTCTTGACTGAATCAACACTTCAGCAGAATTTCATGCAGCTGTCCTACATCAAATTAAGCAACTTAGTGCTCACTAGGATTACAAAGTTACATATATGGAATATTACAAGTACTGAGCACTTAGCAAGCAAACTGGACTGTCCAACAAGGTCTTTAAAAATTATACTATTCCTAGAACATGAAGCAGACACTCCCTTACAACTAGGATGTTTATTTACTGTCAGACACATCCATAATAAACAAACAGTTTCTGAAAGCAATAAGATATCCCCTCGAAGGAAGGCATACAGCAAATAGCTATATGCCACGGGAAACCCAACAACAGCAAAATACAAAAATTAACATGCGTGCAAAGCATAAAATTATAAAAGTATATGAACAGAACATGCAAACATATTTGGCCAACAATCATATAACAGAAATTGAAGTAAGCATTAGACAAATTAAACAAAATGCATTTTCCTCTTCTTTTCTGACTGTCAAATTTAAAGCAAAACTGATCAAAAGGCAAACCTTTTCACCCTTTTACTAGGATTAAAATTGCATACTTCTCATAAAACACATGCACTTGGACAAGCATTGTAGCAGATCATGTACGCATGCTTTCCATTTAAGGTTCCTGGGCAAATTTTTACCAAAATTTAGGAAAAATAACATTTTCCATTTATGATAGTTAAAGCAGGATAAAAATTACTAGTCCATGTTTATTAAGTTGTATTTTATAATGAATTATCTGAATGATAATTTTTAACATAACTAATGATATGGGTCTAACTAATGGAACAAAAAAGTTGCCAAAAAAGGTTGCTGTGCTCAAAAACAGCTTTGAAGCCTTAAGAAAAACCCTGAACTGTACTAGACTGTATAAAGATATATAATGTGTGAAGAGTGAAGATAAAAGGCAAAATGTACACTGTCATTATTTGAATGACAACAATTAATGAAAATGAAACAATTAGTAAGTACAATGCTTATCTTATAACAACTTTAAATTGATAGTCACTTATAAATTAAAAAAGATAGAACTTTTATGAGTGAAGAAATTAGCTTCATTAAAAATTCAGCAAAGCGAAGTCTCACTATTAATTGTTGTAAAAACCTATCCTGTGTGGTTAAACCAACCAAGCTGCCAAGGCTATTTTCTCATGTTGAAGAAGGCTATACTTACATCTGAACATAACTAAAACATCTCTACCAATTCAGTGTGCCAAACTGCATTATAACACACTGTATTAAAGCTCACTATCTTATTAATCTGCACTCACTGGAATATGTAAACAGGTACTGTTAAAATATAATATTACCATTAAATCAGCTTAGACACATAATTGTTTTTTAAAGTTCTGTTACAAGTCTCATTGTTACAAGTCTCATCTTACATGTTTTTCCCATTGTAATAAATTACTAATTAGTACTAGTGATTTATAAGTAGTTAACATAACTAAGAACCCTCAATAGAGAGGCATAGTTGCCCCCATGAGATCGATATACTTGGAGACTACCACAAAAATGTATTTTCTGCATTGACATGGACTTTAATTTTCACTTGAAATGAAAATGATACTAAATCTCTGTAAAAATACAGCCACTTTCATACAGAATATTTGCAAATACAGACAGAATGTGAAGTCCTTTTAACTTTTCAGAAACAAAATCTTAATCGTGTCTGAGTTACAGTGGCATGGTTTAAACGTAAAATTATAAAGCATGAGTTACTGATAGTCTTACACATCTGATGCAGCCCTTATAACTTGCCTATCACTGGCTGTTCTTGGTGGTTACCAATCACCTTAACTTCAGTAGGCAAATTACAGCATGCTATACTTTTATACAGACACCAATTTCTTAAGGCAACTATAAATACCTTTCTCGGATGTATCAAAAACTTCGGGATGATTTCTGTTTATCACACCATCTTGTTGTAGCTCTACACCACCATACTTTTTATTTGATTTCGACCCAAACATTTCTATAGTTCTGCAAAAGTAAACAATAATTTTACAAATAGTGACTATACAATAAAAAATAAATTCAAGAATAGGAGGACTACATGTATATTGTATTAAAGAGGAGAAATAACAAGGTACTGCCTGTACTGAAAAAGTATTGGTAGTCACTATTGAAAGTATTAAAACTATTACTACTGCCGACAAGAAGCATATCAGCACATGTAGCAATTTGTTAGGAGAGCAAAACAAAACTACCAAATTTACATAATTTGCTCACTATGTACGTCACTTATCTGAAACAATGCTTTACAGAAACAATGGATACTGCAAAATGCACGTTCTGTATTCAAATATTGCACAGTATTTTGCCTTAAAGGTTATCTTAATAATGAATTAGAATGACGCCATAAAATAATGTTAGCAGGGCCTGTCATTGAACTCTGCTAGTGTTGGCAGTGCACTAAAATCCTGTAGAAAAATCTTGTAAAATTTTATTGGGCAAATTTAGAGAGAGAAAGAGAGAGGGAGACAAAGATGGGAAAAAGAGAGAAAAAGCAAGGGACGTAAGGAAAGAGGGAGAAGGAAGAGGAGGAAGCTAAAACAACAGAGCTTGCAATTAAAAAAGCAGCCATGATTTTCCTGTTAAAATATTTCTGGGAAATATTTTTTCTGTGAAAAAAGTTTTCTAGGAAAAACATTTTCCGGGAAAAAATTTCTAAACCAGCCTGAATTTACTAAAGCTATACAAAATTGTATTTTTTTATTCATAAGTCAGCACTTGAAACGTTTCACAATGTTTTACTAAAGTATGATGCACCAACGAGACTATTTACCCCAGAAAAAATGCTAACAAGAATTAGGTTAGCTGTGAACCATGCCAACGTAGGCCATGTTCTTTTTCTGGGAAAGCGTTGTCCATCCATCATATAGAAAAGCAATAAAGAAATTTCTGTGAAGCAAAAGATTACGGCTGGCAAGGAGCTTTGCTTTGTGAAGTATTTAGAAGTTGTTATATTCAGTGCCTGCTCAACGTTAGGTAAGTAAAAAAAGTTTTTTCTTTTCTACTGTTTCTAACGATGCCAGCAATTTCAAAACTACAGTTTAACAAGAAATTTATTAACTCCTTGCTTTACATTTTCTGATCGTATTATATTATCAATTGAAAACTTCTGGCAGAGTAACATTTTTTGACCTTTACCGCATACACGTGTTTATTGTTAAAGACAGTAGAGATGCCAGTGACATCATAAGAAAGCTAAAACAGCTTATTTCAGCCTGTACAAAGCTTTTCGTTAATTTCTAGATATGATGAGGTAGTACCAGCAAAGTCTAGAATACATTTTGATGTCCAATCATATATTGCCTTCATTGCTGCTTAAAGGCACAATGAATAATAAGTCAGTACTTTACATATTATTTTACATTAACCCAAGTTAACTTATAAACCACGATTGCCAAAATACTGTTTGTCGGCTACTACCATATATACTAGTCAGCTAGCACATTCTAACATACTGTAGATGCTATGCATACTGCTTGGCTGATAAATAACTGTATTCAATAGGTCTAACTTAAAAGTGATACAACAAGCAAAAACAACCATTGTTGAATATTGAAATATTAATCGAGTACTTTGTACTTAAAGTCAAACTAAACCCATATTATAACTAAACTTTTGGCATGAATATGAACATTAGATTTGTTTTAGTAGAAACTCACGATAAAACTAGTTTCGTTTGACATTTTATCTCTCCACTGTTCATGTTCACACATTTCAAAAACGACACTTTTTCGTTGCACGAGACGAATGACGTATTCTGTGCACTAACGAAATGGTATTTGTTACCTTTACATTTGTCACCTTTACACATGGATGCATCATTATAACCTTCAGTTGTCCTTCACGGCTTTATACCCTGGCTTACTGACTCCATAAGTAGGTACCATGTGCTTGCATAAGAATATGATCACTTTCTTTGCTATTACTTTCAAGTAAAGTTATGTGGTCAAAGTATTGTTTCACTGTATAAACTGATGGCGTCCACTTTGTTGGGCACCGCGAGTTTTTATTGCACAAATCTCTGTAATGTTTGTATCTCAAGTACTGAAATAAGTACTTTATTGTTGAGCTGCATGCCATACTGACTTTTTTCTGACACTATTTGCAGATGGGTATGTTGGTAACAATCTTTCCAATAGCCACATCTTGTTTTAAACAGAAGTAAATTCCAAGTCCAGCTCTTAACACAAAGCTTTTTAACAATAATGAAACTCAAATTTTGGCTCATTTTTGCAAAATACTGTGACTCTAAATTCATCCACGTCTGTGAATGCTTAAAATTGAGGCAGTGGCACAATACACATACCATTAGGTGATTAGGTGATAAATGGATACTTAAAATAATCAATTCTGTTATATACTTATGAAACCTTTAATTTATTCTCAAAATGTAAAACTGATGTGGAAGCCCTAATAAACTATAAATTACATTACAAATTATTCTTAACTAGCCCAGTAAGTATTAACACCCCACAACGTAGTACGCCTACCTACTATGTGTTGTAGAAAGAATCAATTAGTATCTGAGATACACACAAACAAAATAATTATTTCGATTAAGCAAGATGGCCATGTGGGCTGAAATGAAAATAGTGTCATATCAAAGAGGAAGATATGAGGCATGAATGAAGTAATAATTTTACAAATTAGGATAATAGTAAAACTTGTGACAGCTTGCAATTGATACAACTATAAACTAAAACTATAAACTAGTACATAATTTCAGATACCATACCTCTTTTTATTTTTTAAATGTTATTTGCTATTTTCCAGCTGTTTTGAAGAACAACAATTGACCCTATAATAATTACAATACCATGTCTGCCGTGAAAGCGCACAAGCAAGCTTTGTCATAATAGTAGCCACAAGAGCTTTGTGCACAGATTACGTCACTCTTACACATTCGTGCCAAAGTGTGAAACATAGTGGTTTTCACAGAAATGCACACGTTCAAAATTTGGAACGAAAATACAAGTTATTTAATTTATACTCTTCCTTCACTAAAAAGTAACCTATTTGTGTAATCTTAGTAATATGTTAAAAAACCTCAATGTCTGTTGGGGTTATATAGGCCTTTAAACTTTTTTGTCTTTCATTTGGTTTCTTTCCTATTTTATCTTTCTTAAAATTGGTTGTTTGCTGCACCAGCAAATGAGCGGTTCAAATTTAGCATATGCCGCGTCTTCATAAGAACACAAGTGAAAACGTTTTTCTGATTTACCATTTAGATGCTTTTCTCAGATTAATTTAAACTATGTTGTAAGCAAACATTACAATATTTTTTAAGTAAGACTAACTGTGCTAACGAAGTATGTATTAACTGCATACATCTACTCAGATAAAATACAAGAGTTCGTTAATTAATATGGAGACATAGTAAACATGGCAAGCCTAATTTACTGGTAGGCGGGAATCGGTGTACAGACGACACGTAAATACATAAAATATTTTAATAAAAATGGCAGTTTAGACTTAACAAAATAATTATTATGAACTGAAGGAGTTTATTTTAGAAAGAAAATTATTCTAATTTTTCCAAAAAAAACTTACTTAGTAGAAAACTGTTATGATTTCTGTCAGGCTTAAGGCATGTCATATCGTCATTATGCCAGGTCTGGCGGTTTTACTAATTAACAATTCACAAACGTATTTAAGAACTTCTTCATTTTCATAGACATCAATGTCTATTGACGAAATGTTCACGCAGATGATTTGACAATAGGAGCTATTATCACAATGGAAAATTTTTCCACAAACCAAAATAAAGCGTTCACGGTGATGTGAACTTAACACTGACGAAACGTGGGCAATGTACTGGGCTTGTTTAAATGTTTAGTGTTATCTATAAAAGAACAAAGATATTTAATTATCGCCTCAAAATCAACATCTTTTTTGGTCAGTGTCTTCACATGACAATATGTCTACTAGCTTAAAATTAAATACGCCAGTATGCTGGGCAATGTTGTATATCAGCACATCCTTTCATTAGAATAAAGCATACACTCAGACAAAAAATGTTTTGTAGATTTCGCTAACTGCACTCACAGAATGGAAAATTGACGCTTCCAATCTTATGAAGACGGTCACTAAATTTAGAGTAGCTTGTACATAGCTTGGAACACTGGGACTTTGACGGAAAATCAAGCCCTCTATTGAAGATCACAGAAGAACACAAATTGTAGAAGAATCTACCACTTGAAGAGTGATTTCACCAAAACTGCCATTTACGAAGTAAAGTTTTTCGGCTTGCATTTTTGAAATTGTGCAAAGTGCAAATACTGGAATTAACATCCATAAATTGAGCACCATGGGCAGCCTTTTTAGCCAAGGAATCAGTGAGATCATTTTCAATAATATTACAATGATCAGAAATCCATACAAAGTTAACATTAGCATGACTAAGAAGAAATTTAACATAATTTTTTATACTGTCACATAAATCTTTATAACAGATAAAAAAACCATCCTAGAGATGTAATGCCTACTGAATGTTGACTCTCTGAAAAAATAAAGATTAATTGTTTCTGCAAGAAACTGCAAAACAGCAAACGCAGTGAAGAGTTCAGATAACAAGATGAAAACCATGCAGTGCTACTGGTTCACTGATCTGATGAAATTCCTGAAAATGCGTGTAAATTACTGCTACTGCTCCACATGGCCCAGGATTGTTAATACAAGAACCATTAATAAATGCAAAAACAGCATTATGTGGAATACTGCCTAAAGAATTCAACACAAAGGCTTTCCCAAGAAGTTCTTGTGCTTCAAAATAACTCTTTGAGTTATAAAAGGAAGGACAATTGGCAACAGAAATTTTCATCTTTATATCACAGTAATTTATAACTGACAACAAAATAAATAAAATAAGTAAACCAGAAATTCCAATAAACTTTAAAGCCGTCACCATAACATCAATATATATACATTACTAAATTATTCCAAATAAATCTCGCCTACTCCTCAGCACTTTAAATGTTGGACATATAGAAGAAATACTTGCAAGACCGCCACCACAATTAACATGACGGAACATTCTGACAGACCTGGATATCATAATCATTTAGACCACAGTTTAAACAGTGACATTCAAAGGGGCATGTTAGCAATGTAACCATAACGCAAGCAGTTGTAGCACCTAGTTACTGGAGATTTTCTTGATGACACAATTTGGCAATCTTGCTTGAGACCACTATGTGAATCAATTTCAATTCCAAATCTTTATCAAGTTTAGAATGAGTGCAACATACTCTCAAAGCAAGCATAGGTTTTCGACGTTTCGGCAGTCAAAATACCGAAGTCTATCCAATTTTTCTATTTGCAGGCTAAAGACTGTAAAGCATCAGATACCAAATTGACTGAAACATCTGTTGTTACATCTTTAATATAACAAATGTTAGGTTTAGAATTAGGATCAGCACCCTTGGCAGGATGAACAACAGCTGAGCTACCAAAAAGTAGGCCAGTACATGTAAGTGACATTGGAAGAAGAAGACTCACCCTCGTGAGGCAAATCCTAAATGAATGGATGTGACGAAACATAATATTGACGTGACGGACATAAATTGGACATCTATTTGCTAATTTAATGAACGTGATGGACGTACAGTTAAAATAAAAATTGCGCAGCAAAAACTAATCAAATTGGTTTGCACATGATATGGAGTCCATCACGTTTAAAGTAACGTCCAGCTGGCACTAAAAATTAAGCCTGCCCACCATGTCAACAATTATGTAAGTCCATTAATTAACTTTAAATTATCCTATGAATGGATGCTCGAAACTATGCCCATCGCGTTCAAGTGCACATACCAAATGGACGTCCAGTGTGTTCAAATAACTTACAATATAGTAAATGGACGTAAATCACGTTCATCAAAATAGACTTCACTTTAGTGAATGGATGCTCGAAGTTACGTCCAAGATTACGTAGGTCCATCAGTTTAGTGAATGGATGCTCAAAATTACATCCATTGCATCCAAAATTACATTCATTAAGTTCACTAAAATAGGGAGACCCAATTCGTGAGCATAAAGGACAATACCTCCACCAGCTAACTATGTGCCAGTTCAACTTTTTATGAGATGTAAGAAAACTTCTTCAAATCTTTTATTATAGCAGCACTGGTTTTAAAAGTAGAAAGGTCATCTACTTAATCAACAACTACAATTCTATCCAAACTATAAACACAGAAATTCATCATTTTCCAACTTAGAATTTACTGTTCTGCTTCATACCATGTGTAAATATTATACTTGCGTTTTGTTGTGTGTAAATACAATTACAGCAAGGGCTTTGTTTTACACTGAGTTATACATGAGTTTTCTAAATACTGTTATACAATACTATAGTAATATAATACTAGTTGTGAAATTGTGAGTCACAACTAATAATTATAGTTGTGAGTTCAAGACCGAGTTTCTACGTTTCTATGTGAAATTTCAGATTTCGCATATTTGTGCATCAAAGATTAGTATAGCTGTGGTTTTTTAATTCGTTTATTTAGATTATTTATGAATTCATAAATTTTTACTTCTTTTAGTTAAAGGCATTTCCGTTTGATTAGAAATTTTATCGGCAAGTTTTCCCTTAAAGTCTTTTAATTTTCAGTCCAGTGCAACATGGTTTAACATTCTTAAATTTGATATTATTTACCTTAACTACGTTCAAACGAATCTTTTTCTGAAATTAAGACATTTATTTTAAGACACGACAGCACGTGTAACAAGTTAGTGCCTACTGGCAAATGATGTTCATTAATAATTTCTGATACAGTTCCGTCGGTAAGACCAATAATTTTGAAAATTGTGATTAATAGTGACAACAATTATCAAAAACTATAGCAATAACTATAAGTAAATTTAAATTCCCAAACTTCTCGTTTAGACAAACAGATTGAGACAAGAGATTAAATCTGACGGAATGCGTACCCTTCGTTTTTTGCAGCAGCTCCGTTATAAACTTCCGTACATTTCTCGTGCGCTGCACAATCAGACTGACAAGTGACATTTTTATTATAAGTAAAATAATACAATTACTATTGTCGTAATTTTATACTTATTTATAATCGTATTATGATAATATAATTATAATTATCATGGTTATAATAGCTACTTCTGTTCTAGTAGCCGGGCAATTCCACGGTGTCAGATGTACATTTCGGAACGCTGATTCGTTGCTGGCTGTTTTTACATAATAATCATTATTATGTAATTGTAGGTCTTATATATAAAAGGCAGTCCCCTCTATAAGTTCAAGCTATATTAGTCTCTTTGTGTTTGTAATTTGTGAAATAATTTTATAAAATATCATGGTGTCGGATGTACGAAGAAAACGTATATTTTTAAGACTTGCTTGAATAAGATTCAAAATTCTGGATGGATAGTTGGCTGAGTATGGATAGTTGGGTTTAACTTTTTGATGTGTGTCCTGTTCCTACTTACGTAAATAATGGTTAGGATGTTGAGCTTGATTAAGTTGAAGCTAGTTGTTCAGTTTGATTTTTGTTTGGTGTTGGACGTACCTGTGCAAAAACTAAATAAAAACTGGAGGATTTGTAAGCTAGGTTTTTTCACAAATACAGTGTACGTGTAAAACTAAAGCAACTTAAATCAAAATAATCAAAAAAGTAAAAGTTAAACTCAATAATGAACTTTTCAGCCTGTCATTATAGTGACTAAGCCTGCACTGGTTATAAGAAAAAATATTTCGATGTAAAAAATGTAAGAGGTCATTGTACATGTTAGTTCCTTAAGTCGAATATACAAACTTTTCGGTAATGTGTTGCCCTGGATGTTTTTTGTTTGTGTATGCTTCATAAAAAAATGTGACTCTATAATTGTGGTATGTCTGACACCGAAAATCAACATTATTCTTATCACATGAATACGATTGAGTCCCAGCACCTACGGTCTAAAATATAATGCACACTTCATGTCTGCAACACATAGACATAGATACATGGCATTAGATGATAATGGTGCAACAGAAAGATGAGCATTATAATGTATGTCCGACAGTGGGTACATCTGACACCAAACTAGCACACATTTGCCCACAGATAGCCCTATTATGGGTGAAGCATAGTTGCATTATGAGACCTGACCTTATTGCGAATATTGAAATAAGCCTAACTTCACAGAATGTTTCCTTCAAGGTCAGGTGTCCCACAATGCAATTGTGTTTCGTCAATACTAGGGCTGCCTGTGGGCCAATGTGTACCAGTTTGGTGTCGGATGTACGTGATGTCCGATGTACGTTGTGTCGGATGTACATTATAATCTACTACACCATTATCATCTAATGTCATGTATCGATGTGTATGTGCTGCAGACATGAAGTTTGCATTGTATTTTACACTGAAGGTACTGGGACCAAATCGCATTGTTGTGAAAACAATAAATGCTAATTTTTGGTGTTGGACGTACCACAACGATAGGGTCAGGTTTCCCCGAGTAGCATGCAGAAGAGAAAACATCCAAGACAACACTTTACACCACACTGAAAAGTCTATGTAGTGGACTTAAAGAACTAACATGGAGAATGACTTCAGACTGGTTTCTACAGGAATTATGAAAAAGCAAAATCAGCACCAAATTTGCATGTCTCACGTGCAGATTATGAATTTCTATATTCAAGGCTATATTTCAATCTAAAGGTGTTTATTTTGTATGAAAAGTATTTTTCTTCAAAACTAGGTGACATTATCTGCGTAATTAATACACAAGCAACTTTGTAGAATAATTTCAAAATTTTGGTGTGTGGGTTGACATAGTGGTGGAATTGCCCAGCCATAAAAGTTACTGGTGATAAATTTGAGAATAAAATTGTATGATAATTTAACTCTCTTTTGCAGCTACCCCCATTATTTTGGCTATTTTTGAGGCTTTAATTTTGGTAGCATGGTAGTAACATTGTGTAAGGAACCCAAAACTGGGTTATATCATACCCTCAATCTCTAAACAAACTTTTTTTGTGGCGTTTGCACTTTAACTACACACGTGAAAAGATTGTAATGATTTGGTACATTACACTATATACACCTACGTAGAACAAAAAACTAGGCATCTACAACTAAAGGTACTAGTATCATGCCGTAGAAAAACTCAGTGTTTGCAGACATGTTTCTCAGGAATCCAATCTATATTTCGTTCTTCAATGGTATTGACATACTTTTGGATGGCCCTTTAAAAATTGATTAACTGTAACTGCTTCGATAGCCTTTTGAGGTAAACACGTAAATTATTATGTGTAATTATTTCACAAAAACGAATTAATTTATATTTTTCTAAATTCATTCAAATTTACGAAATTAAGAACTCCAATTTCTTGATAAACTAAATTATTATTTTTTATTCTCGACAAGTCAGCTATTACAAATTATTGTATATCATCGTTACCTCGTCTTTAGTGTCGTTATTAATTATTATTTTTTGTTTATTTCAGTAGTGCATATTAATATTACGTCATGCAGTTATAGTAATCGATCACAATAAAATTTAAAAGTTAAAACTGATTGCAGCAGTTCCATAAGCATATTAACTTGTAACTTGAAAAATATACTGACAAATGCGAATATAGCAATTAAGAATTATACAGAAAGGTATAATCTTTATAACAGGAGATAAAACACCTGTAAAAAGGCTGTAATGCAGTTCTGTAGACCAACCCTTGCATTGCAAATAGGTCTCTAACGTTCTATGTGTATAATATTTTTACTAGATTATCAAAAACAAACATACTGGTTTGTGCAACATGCTTATCTTATTTACACAAAGTCCTATTTCCTGCTTCAACTTGCAACCATTGTGTAACACGTATGCACTATGTAGGCTGATAACTATTAAGTGTTATAATTATAAGAAGTAGGCATATTGTTTATCATTTTTGACATATGGATGGAAACCAAATTGACCCTCGCTATTCAGTCAGGTAATGAAAACATCTGATTCTAGCGAAATTGGGCTATACTGAATAGGTATAGGATTGAGCAGCATAGCTGCAGTAATCTCATAGTAGGGTATCTATGTTGAAATTAGTAATAAATTTGTGTTTTAATTATGGTTAAATTAACTTGTAGAGAAAGCATTCCTGTTTGTTCCGTACTGCAGAGACACAGAATAGTCGAACATGTTTAAACTGCAGCTTAGAATAGAATAGAATAGAATAGAAATTAATTTTCACTAAGATATGTAAAAACATAACATTATTTCGATTACAGTCGAAGAGCGGTCAGTAATTACTAAAAATAAAAATACTATTATTAATGAAAAACAACAAATTAAGAAAAGCATTATTAAGATAAGCACAACACATTGTAACACACTCAACAGTAAAATTAGTATATTAATTACAAAAATATTACAAAAATGAAAATGTAGGAAAAGTATTGCAAAATAAATATAACACAAAAATGATACATCCATACTCAAATTAAGCATATTAAATTTTAGAAATAAGAAATGTTATTAATAAAATGTGAAGTTAAGAATTATAGAATAAACACAACATAAACAACATGCATTTGTGTTATAAATAGTTATAAAATTTAAATATAAGGCTAAAATCGTATACAGTTTCACAAATTTTATAGTTTTAAAAGTGTTGAAATATAAATCACAGTACAAATTATACATTAAAATTTACCAATACATGCGTAATAAGGTACGATATATATTAGATTAAACACACGACTCATACGAGCGTGTATTCTAAAGTTGCTAAATACAATAAGGCACAAATGCACAATAGGTATAAGCTGGTGGTTAAAATAAATTAAGGCAAAAGTTCCCTCAGTAGGGCTTTGTGTCCCTTTGAATCGTAAACCTCTATCTATAATATTATGCAATAATGAGCCACTATAATGTTGCTTTGCCATATTTACTTCTAGGTTTAGTTAAACACAACTGCCCAATGTGGATAGTCAAACATAAAACTGATTTGAGACTGTTAAGTTTACAGCCCACCGACTGTTCATACAAAATTTAGTACTTTTGCATGCGTGCTAATTTTTTCCACCGGACACAGCTAAACAGCAGAACATCTCGGCCACACATACATTTTACTGCATTTTAGACCATTCTGTAGTTGCTAGAAACTATTTCCTCAGACAAGTTCACTAGTTTAAAACTCATTACGTCATCTCAAACACGTGACTCATAATTTCACTACTACCGTGAAAGAGGGTCCCTGGCCCGTTGAGCCCACTCCCTACATGCAGAAGTGCAGTTACAGTTAGCTAAATAGTGTCTACACAATCGATAAGAAAATTGACACTATGTAAGTGACATACATAAACATAACTTCACTATACAAATCAGCTTACTGCTCGGCAATTGCGCAAACAAACAAGGGGTTGATATGATTCTTGGTTTACTGCTAAAAAAATTTATTTGGCCATCAAAAAATTTTTCTTAAGAAATTCCGTGGACTCACGCGCGTGGGTGCATCCGCCTGCCCGTGCCCATGTATTTGACGGTAGTCAACATATTTATCTGCGGGGATGATTTTAGCATCTTTCAGGAGTTCTGCTGATGTGGATCCCGTCATAACTTTTCCCGCGCGTTTTTGTCAACTAATTATGTTTTTTAAATTCTTTTTATTTCTGCAATTTCCCCAGACCGTCGAACAGTATGTGAGGTGTGGCAGTACTGTAGCATTGTAGAGTAGTTTTGCCAGCATTGATGTAGGGACGTGCTTTTTTCATTATCCCCACCTTTTGAGCTATCAAACCTCTAAGTTTAGTCATTTGGTGCTGCCAGGTAAGATGGTCATCAATTAAAAGATTTTGCAGCTTTTCTGTGTGAACTTGCTCTAGCGAGTGCCGTTTGCTTTTATATCAAGATCTAGTGAATTGGCTGTACGGGCTAGTTTTTGGCACTACACACTACCATTGTTTTATTTTTTACTACATTAAGGCTCATTTTATTAGCTGACATCCATTGATATATATTGTTCACATCGTATTGTAGCTTAGTTTTGATTTCACCAATATTTTTGGAGTTAACTTATGCGGTGCTATCGTCAGCATGCATTTCCAGTGAACAAAGTTGCAACTTTTGAGGCAAATCGTTGATATGCAGTAGGAACAAGATGTGTTCTAATATGGAGCCCTGGGGTACACCAGATGTAATAAATTTCTTACCTGATTGTGCCTTATTAAACTGCACAAGCTGCTGTCAATTATTTAAGTAAGATGAAAACCATTCCAATGCTGTGCCTCTGGTGCCGTACCATTATAACTTGTCTAACAATATTTTGTGATCTAGCACAACAAATGCTGGCACATCACATCTATGATGTTACACAAAGCTGTTTCACAACTATGGTATTTGCGAAAACTTGATTAGTTTTCAGATAGTAAACAGTTACAGTTTATGTAACTAGCCAGCTCATCAGTAACCGATCTTTCAGTAATTTTACAGACAATATGTAGAATAGAGATTGGCCTATAATTTTTAGGATCGTGCTCACGTAAGTAATCACTTCACATGGTTTAGGACAGCTTGCATGTGCACTACCAGATGAGTTGCACAGCAGACAGCACATAATAGGTGCCAAAAACTTCATAAAAATTATAGTAACTGTCATAACCTAATAAAACAATGATTAGTTAACCCTAATATAGATCGTTCGATTTTATAAATAATATTCCTTGTTACTTTAGGTATGCTACATTGGCCGATAAGGAGGCAATCTTAAACCTTAATGTATTAGTTTATGGTGGTGGACACGATTACCTTCCAGCCCTATACGATAATTTTCTTCGTTGCTGGAACATTGATGCACTTGTTTGTGAATTTGAACGCAAAGTTGTAAGTAAAATTACAAGATATTTTTCATCGCAGCTATTAAAAATAAAAATATTGAAAATTTAATTACACTAATTATGCTACCTAAGCTAGGCCCTAGCTTTAGGTTAACTGTACAGCAAGTGGGTTGTTGTTATTCTATTTTGCTAAGTAACTATTATTACTAATGGATAATTTTATAGGTCTTAGGGTGTTTCAGAAGTCCCTCAAATTTGATTGCAGACAAAGTGCCTATGACGTTCTTTATATGTGATAAACTCTTACGCAGCAGATGAGAGTTTTATGTCTACATTTACAATTTTATGATCCTTTCTTCTGCTACGATTGTGACTCTAGAGTAATCTGGTATACATTGTGTAAAAGGGCTGCGGCAGGCACAACATAAACAACATGAATAGGAACTAAATTTAAAAAGTTTTAAAAATTTTTTAGTTGTTTGAAAATTTGTTTTATATTTGTGAACATCTGTTTCACTTACAAAATCACTCATTCACTCATATACACTTAATGCATTCAACAAACACAATAATTTTGTATTTACATGTGAGCCACCTAACCAAAGTAAAAATTTTAAAAAAAACTTTTCCAGGTTGGATTCTTGTTTTACCACCTTTTGGATAGAGGAAAGACCATTGTATCCCGGGCAGCACGTGTTGATGCCAACCACCAACGAAAAGGAGTTCCTGAGCGTATATTAACATTCTACCTTGAAAAACTACTCAAAGTAAATTCACCGGTAAAAAGAGTAGTGAGCACCAGTTCAATAGAAAAGAGCTGTTATGTGACGAAAAACCCCATGCAGTTATTGATTCCTGAAACAGTGAGTATTATGTTTGTTCTTATCGAATTTAATTACTTTCATAATACAACATGTTACAAGAAAAAAATCTCCAGCATCTAGACCATCAGAAACTTGCATGTCCTCTCACTTTTCTCTAAACTTTTTCTCTGAATAGTTAATTCAAAGGTAATACAGAAACTAACGTGAATGGCAGTACTTTTTCAAATTATTATTCATGCGCCTACTTATCCGTTATTCCTCAGTCATCTCTGAACTAAACTATCGCATTTTTACTAAGCCCTACTTCAGAGTACTTACTAGCCCAATATATGCTGGGGTTCTTTGGTTCTGTCTTTCTTGTTTCTAAGAACATGACGTTTTGGAAGAATTATAATAATTATAAGATACTGAAATGGTGGTGTTTATAGATCAGTTTTCTTTAAATCAAGTTAATTTCACCGAGGGAAAGTGTTTGGTATTTTAAAAGCTGGATTTTGCATTACATATATTTTCTTCGTCTGTTGGGGTATTAAGACGTGATAAATTTTGCATAACAGGTATCGGTGTGTGGTGTTTATTCAATTGTACAGGCAAGGGTTATTTTTATTTTGGAAAATTTTCACGTATTTTAGTGTCACATGATTATGGAAGAAGATTCTTCCCTAAGGAGAAACATCACAAATGGCTTTGGATAACGCCAAATTTTGTTTCTCTTTTTTAAAACTTAAAAATAAGTGGATATAAGCTAAACACAAAATCCCACGTAGAAGAACCTTTCACTATAATTTTATCACGTTTTGATAAACTTTTTCACAAAAAAATCCAAGAAAATTACGACTAAAATATTTAAAATCAGATGGATATTTCTAATAGCATTTATACGTTTTACCAGTTGTACTTTTCCTTGGTAGTGGTTTTCCTTTTCTGGTGGAAAGTGTATTAACTTTTTCTAAAGCCACCTTACCTAGCTAGTGTGATTTTTCATTTGCAACCCAAGAGAATTAATTGTTTAAAGGGACGTTGGACCAGCTGGGTGATTCGGTCATAAATAAACAAGCTAAATATGTCTTGTCAAGTAATGAAATTATCTAAATTAACAACTGGTGATATAGTTGGCTAAAATTCTTGTTTTTTTCTGCTTCAGTTGTACTTCTTTTCCACATCTACCAGAGCAGTAGACATTCTAAAATGCTTCCAGCTGGGCAAACTGACATATCCAGACTTTAGCGGGTTGGTTCAACTCAGTAAATCACAGATTCACTCACTGCTGCTATCGCAAGATATCTACAAGAAACTGTTTTATGAAGATACAGTAGTCATTTGCTGGGTACCTTACAAAAATATGGTGGAAAATGTCGAGCACGTAATGAATAATGAACACTTAACAGTTTATGTTAGTACACAGTCCACTGGAGAAAATTGTGATAGTATCAGCTTTGGATGTACATATAATGTATTTTCCGGAAATAATGTTTGCTATGCCTTAAATATTTATACAAAGAAACATAATATGGCTGTAGCGCATCTGTTGGCACATATCTATTCTGCAGCTGTGTCACATAGAAGCTGGAACGTACGATTTAGCATAGCCATGCAAGCTCCTCTCATTAGAGAAGAAATTGCAGACATTTTATCCAGATGTGGAATGGTTGAAGACAACTGGCATAAATGCCATGACGTTCAATTGATTGGTCTTGTAGGGCCTATCAGAGAACTAATTAATAGCCATGCAAATGTACTCAATGTAAACCCGACTTCTTTTTTATAAAATTATTGGACTGAATAAAGGCTATGGCCCATTTTTCAAAACTGTGTTATCTATTGTAGTGGAAACATTGGAAAATTGTAATATGCGATCACTAAACAACTTTACTCAAAATATTGTAATCAGTAGCTTATAGTTAATACCGCCTCTGGACTCACTCTTTCCGTCAAAGTCGCCTGCATACCTGAACGCAAATTTTTAACTGCTACATAAGGAAAACTGCAGCTTTTATTTTTTAAGATTAAAATCCCAACTTGACAAAATTACGGTATGGCAACAAAGAGATAAATTATCCTAACACGAAAGTGCTTGGAAAGTTCTGTGGACAAACATGAATTTTGATTGTCATGTTTTTAAAACCAAAGTGCTTGGAAAACATGGGCTAAGCTTAGTGGCATGATTTACAAAAATAAGGTTAAAAAGTCAACCATTGTTAGGTTATTTCAGTCAGTTGCGATGCGTATTATATTTTATGATGCACCGAGTTGGATGAATAGAAAACACTTATACGATAAAATTATGAGGTAATTAATAAAGGCTTCAACGGGGGGTGTACAATCCAAAAACTCTAACATTGGCTTCTATATAAATACATAATTAGTGATTTTCGTGACGACAACAATAAGGGCAGCAAGAACAACAAAAGCAACACCCTAGTGAAACCATGCAAAAGCAAATGCGCGATTCGAAACTCTGTGCAATGAAAAACGCCATTAAACTATCCACCAACGATCAATAATGCGCAAACTTGTCTTTGATTACTGATCCCGCAATGACGGTAATCTAGTGTAATTATTTGCTCTAAGCAAATGTTTTAACAGCCAGCTTAATTCTGAATCAATCTGTAGGTATTATATAAATATAATGGGTGATGTCATTAATGTGTTTGTTGTTGTTAAACCTGGCACACTAGCTAAAGGCACTCCGTTCTATCATATGATTGAAAGTAATTGTTTTTTAAGAAAAAATAAAATGAACTCTAATTCTGCTCTAACAAAGCATCATAATTGTGAACACTGTACGGCATGCTGTATTCAAAATTAGATATCTGTGCATGCATCTTTTTTCAGCAGTTACTAAACAAAATAATGTTGTGGGATAAGGTTTCACGATAACATCAGAAAAAAGGTCCTTACATAACCGTATTGAATTTTAGGATAAGTCTACAGCTAACCCAAGATGTGGCGTATTCGTCAACTCCAATTGTACGTTGAGTTTAAAATGCAAAAATTGGATACAGCTTGCAGACGACCACGCGATCAGTTAAATGTAGAAAAAATACGTCAATGCATTTTGTCGTTTTTTCTTGAAACTTTGTCGCTACATTTTCCTTAAATTGCATAGACTTGCTTAATTTTTTTGGCTACTTGAAGTTTTAATTTCTTGCATATTTTATGTATGTAAAAGCACAATCGGTTTATCTGCTGATAGGACATTAGTTGTCATGTTGTTTGCTAAAGAGAGTTATTCTGCGTAAACTGATGTCCCGATGCGTGGTAACTTTGGTACTCGTAATTTTGGGACGACGAGCTTTTGGCACTGGGAAAATTTGGTACTAGTATTTTTGGTACACGATAATTTTGTTACTTTGAAAATTTGGTGCAAAGAAACTATGGTACTGGTAAATATTGTACTAATGAAGTTTTGTCAGGCATTTTTGGTATAAGTAATTTGGTATAAGTAAATATGGTACAAGGTAAAACTGGTACGGAACAAGTTTGGTACTAGGAAAGTTTAGTACAAGGAAAGTTTGGTACTATGAAAATATATTTTATATAACCTCCTCGAACAAGTTATAGAGGTTCATATTATATTGTTGCGTTTTTTGTTTTTTTTTGTTTGCTTCCTCTTTGTTTGTTTGTCTGTTGTTTGTTATTTGTCACTGTTGTTATTCTTTGTCTGCTTCTTGCTCGCTCTTTTATTGTGATTACTACCACAATGACCACCATCATCACCACCACCACTATCATCATCATCATCACTGCTGTCATAAACTCACCTTTGTTAGTCTTGTCGTTTTCTTGCTGGTGTTATTGTTTTTTGTCATTGTCGATGTTAGTTCTTGCTTGCTGCTTTTGTTGTACTCATCATCGTCATCGTCATGGTCGTCGTCGTCATCATCATCATCATCATTGTTGTTGTCCTTTTGTTGCTGTTGTCATTTTTGTTGTTGCTGCTGCTGTTGTTGTTGTTGCTGTTGTTATTGTTGTTGCTGCTGTTAATGTTGTTAGCAGTGAACATCATAATTATCATCGCCATCGCCACTGTTACTGTTGTTGCTGTTTTGGCAATAATGGCAATAATATTGATGATGACAATGTTGACGCTAGTGATGACGATAATAATGATGACGATGATAACAGTGATGATTATGACAAAGATGAGTTGCATGGTGAGTTGGAGACCTTTCATTTCTTGCTGAAAGAATTTGATAATCACGGATAAAATTTTAGCTGCTGCGCAGTTTTTTTATTACAGTATAATGTTTTACGAACTCTTTAATAAATCAGACTTTCCTCCCTGCTGAATAAACTTCTTTATTTTCTAGTTGAAACAATTATTCTTTACTGAGATATAAAAATGCTATCTTGTCCATTTTGTACCTAATTTTCCAGTACCAAACTTTCCTAATACAAAATTTTCCTCGTACCACATTTTTTTACTACCAAATCTTCTTGGTACCAATATTTCCTAGTACCAAACAGTCCTCGACCACATTTTCCTAGTACCAAAAATTCCTTTTATCTTAAGATGATAGTACCAAATTTACCTGTACCAAAATTTCCTCGACCAAAATTACCAGTACTATACTTGCCTGTACCAACCTTACTTGTACCAAACATGTCCTGAATGCCCCTAAACAAGACAGAGTTAAAGAAAAGACAACGCCTGTGTAACCTACGCTATCCAATTCCAAGCACGCGCCCTATTCAATGGGCAATCATCTGCTCATCTGACCAGTTTGGACTTTGTTTTAAGCCAGATTAGAGAGAGGTTGGAGCCGGAGCGATTGACCAATGTGCTTGACGTCAGTTAGCTGATTCAAACAGCGCTTGAAGTGTTCGGCTTATATGTCTAAGTTGTAGCCTGAATCATATTAAAACAGAAAGGTACGGTAATGAATTATTACTGACACACAATTATCGATTTTATATTGTCGATACTGTATAATGTAACTTTTGACTGAACGTTTATTTTTCTTTATATTTATAAAGTGCTAAGTAAGTCCTTTGTAAGGAACTTTGTACATTAATTACTCTAACCACCTTTTACTTAATTTATTACCAGGGAAAATAGCCTAATAATATTTCTAGCAAAGAGTAAAAATCACATGGTGTATTTTCTGCTACAGCCTTAATGTGTAATGAAATTGATGCGATTTTGTAAACCAACCTCTGCTTTCCAAATAGATGTCACTTTACTACAACCTTATCAAGAACAAACATTTGTGTTTGCAAAACCCATGCAGCCTATGCACAGTCCTGTATAGTAGTATCTCTTGCAACCGTTATACAACATGAGCACTGACGCTGTATAGAAATGCTAACTTTAAATGTTATAATTATAAAAAGCAGGCATACGGTTTATCATTTTAGGACAATGTATCGAAACCAAACTGACCCTAGCTTCTCTATCAGGTAATGCCACATCTGAATCTGGTATAATTGAGCTGTACTGGGCATGTTTAAGTAGACCAGTACTTGTCTCCCAGACATTCTGTGCAAAATTTAGTAATAATTTGTATTTTAACTGTGGTTTACATTAATTAGTAAAGAAAGCATTCCTGTTTGTTCCGTATCGTAAATGCACGGATGTAGTCGACCATCGTTAAACGTCAGCTTTCTAATCACGTTCAGCAAATAAACGTTGCTTGTGATACTTTGCTGAACTTTCGTACAAATAGGGTGATTAGAAAAAATTACAGATCTCATAAAGCCTGGCTTTCACGGGGCTCGCGACTTGGGTGACTGTACGAAAAAAAGTCGAACACAGTCGCCTAACATGCGCTAAATGTTCAACAGACATCGCGAGTGTTCGCTGTTGTCCCAAAAAGGTCGCCGGCTTCGGAAAAAATTAAAATGTTTAAAATTTGTTGCGGAGTCACAAAATTCGCCATCAGCACCCTGTCCCAAACAATAAGGCTGCTGGGTAACTGTCAGAGATCATAATATACGTCAAGTGATGACAAAAAATGAAAAATTTAGATGATGTGGTTTTTGCCCCATAGCTAGTTTGCAGCTAACGACATCATTAAAGGCTTTACTGTTAGTTATGACAAAAACACTAAAATGTTCCAAGAAAATATGGCAAAATCAGTAACTTGATTACTAATAGATTGCTGACATGAAAAGTGTCATAGCACCGTAATTTTGGAATATTAAATGACACCAAAGTATGACGTTATTAATGATAATAATGATAATGACGTAATCGGCTTCTTCGTTGCAATGTATAGGATCATGCATACGACTACTTAATTTCTCCGATCCAAGCAGACACTTGCACAGATCAGTGCTGTCCCACCAAGCTTTTCAGCACATCTATTCTGGCAACCAGCTTTTCAACTACATTTAACTATAGACCTTTGACCTGTTACATGTTGATGATGCCAAAGGCAAAGTTGTTCAGTTTGGAGTTTAATATTTGTAATCACATATTCCCGTCAACGTTCCAATCCCAATCTGCCGGTGATGGAAACTTTTGTTCAGGATGATCACTTGTGGTCTAAATACTGGCTTGATAAATGGCACGTCTAGTATGCTGGATTAGCGTATTCTGTGTAGATGGCAGACTTTCCAAGCTTTTGTTCTTCTTGCAAAACATGTATTTTCGTCGGGCATCATTTGGGCTAGCAAGTGAGCTGCCTTTGTCATACATAATTACTGTGTGCCTTTAAAGCTGTTGGAATTGTTCAATAGTAATGCCCGTTTAAGGACTGATGGTAATTAATACATTTGTAATTTGTAGATATATTTTCAATGCTTCCCGTGCTGAAGCCTACAAAAAAAAGCTGATACAGCGTCGCAGCCTGTGAATGAATGAAAAACTCGAACAACATGAATGTTCCTAAAAAATTTTCTGTGCTAAACGCCACCAATAAATTAATCGTGGAACAAATATTACACATAGTTAAAAAATTTTCCAGCTGATATAGCGATGACATCGGTGTCAATTGTTGGCACTACGCATTACGAAGAGCCGTTTTGCAGTGCGTCTCGGCGATTTCACACGTGTACAACAATCGTCGTGTCAGCTCTTCGTGATTGCGTCTTCGCATTTCAAGGTCTAGGTCATTAATGACGTCAATAGCTGCAAGCTAGCTATTGGACAAAAAACACGCATCAATTTTTCATTTTTTATCATCTGATTTCATGATCATTCACAGTTACACGGCCATTAATTTCGCAAGTATAATAACATTAATGTTTGGGACAGAGTGCTAATGACGTCATAGTCCTGTATCGCCCTTCACAGGACACACACTCAGACTGAATGTAACTTACCTGTTATGGACAATTAGCACACTTTGGATGATTATGAATGACACATGACAAAAAATTAAGATTATTCAATTTGGTGTGTGCACAGGGGTGCAGATGACGTAGTCTGGCCACTTTATATAATCCAAGGCCACTAATCGTATCACCAAATGAAAGCCCACATATAATTTCCTGTTTGTCCCTAATAGTAGCCAAGTGTCTGTCTGTGAAAGTTATAGCGGGAGTTATAAGCCTCCAAAGTGCAAGACCCTTTCTTGACCTCTTAGTGTCCTGGGACAACGAGCCAAGATGTCTAATTTTTATAAAAATGTCCAAAATGCTGTTAGAATGGCCCAAAGAATCATTCTTCAAAGTTTGGCAGCTGTATCTCCATTTCAATTCTTTTTTCATCAAAATTTGGCCTTAACAGACCAGACTAAAACAAAAATTTGAAAATTTGAAAGTTGTTTCTTGTTCTGCGCACATTCAGATTTGTATTTTTGTATTAGGTAAGGTAGCATTCTGCAAAGAATTTTATTATTACTTTTTCACCATGTATACTTGCTACAACATGTGTGCGTATCAATGGGTGCAATCATAAACTTCATAAACTTCGTGACTAAAATGCACCATTTTCGGTAATTAATGCACTTTCAAATTAATGAATGCAGACTCCATGGTATTTTGTTGTAACATACATAAAAATTATGACAGGTGTACATATATGAGTAAAAGGTGTTTCATGATATTGTCAATAATTATGTACAAACCAAAATGATTTGTAAAACGTAAAAGTGATGTTCAATAAAATAATGATCAGTGTAAGAAAAGAAACAATGAATTCATGTACAATTACCACAGTTGTGGCGCATTCTGAGGTAGAGACTTCTCTCGCAACTATCTCTGAAAGAAGTTACAAAACGTATACAATTTCGCTTTTGCGTGTACATTCCAAAACAGAGATGAAGTCTGATTCTTATAATGTTCAGGCTTTGAGCCCTTTTTTTCAGAATTTCGCATTCAAACCACAAAAGTTAAAAACGCGAATTTTTGGTCCGTTATAGTCCTACGCATTTTTGTTTTTCAAGCTAGAACAGGGCTCGAAAACGCCATTTTCACATTCGAACATATATCGGGTCTGTACGTCAGGCTGAATAAAAGTGAAAATTTTATGTGCAAGAGCATTTTAAATAGTGATGTGAACTTTCTGCTATAATTAGACGTCATTGGCGTAGTTTGTTATGTCGTCAATTGTTATTTGTGTTATTTTTGTGTGCCATAATTTGTTGCATTATTTGCATTAATTTATGATGTGTATATGAACTTTGTAAAGTTTGAAATAAAATATTAAATCTAAATCTAAATCTAAACCCCACACCAATTAATCATTTGCTAGCCTGCCTGACCATACCTCTTGCTCTCTGTTTACCTACCAATAAACTGCAATATCGTTCTTTGTAAAACTGTCTTCATATTTTTTTAGATTGGTTTTTACCCGAGAGCTCTAGCGTCGCGGATTTAGGACGGTCCCTGACTTTTGCTTTTTCATTATTAGGCATCATGTTTTTCACTTAATTGGTGTTAGTTTGCAAATGCAGGGGGCTAGAGTCACGTAACCCGCAGTGCCTTGAAAGTGAAGCTCAATCAAGGACTTTTATAACTAATTTTTGTTAAGGAGGTCCTTTGCTCAATGAAAGGGTGAAGGACACTGGACAGCCACCTATTTTTCGATTGCCATTCAACTCCTCCTAAGACTATGAGTCAAATTCAATTTTTTCATAGCTATTTAGGTATTTATCCCAAGGTAGATGTCTGGGCTTTTAAAAAGCTGAGATTGCGTTAAGACCGGGATGGGGGCCAACTTGTATTTCAACGAATAACGCTAATAAAACTATAGTAACTACGAGGTAGACCCCTGAAGCAGACACTCAGACAAAGGTGTAGATAAACAAAAAACAAAAAAATACTAGGATTGTTTACAGGTCCTACACAAAAATGAAAATGTGAAAATACATAATATGGGCCTCTAGTTGCATGCAAAGTTTAATTTAATTACAAATACATATATAGGGCCTATACAAATATGCATAGGCATTTTATGATGTACCAAAGCAAACCAGGTACAACTATAATTTTGTAACTCACGCTAGACAAACTTTGCTTAGTGTTAAAAAGTAGGCCTACAAACTTTGGCCGCCGTTATTCAGCATAACTCGCGTCAAAGATTTTCTAGTCGGCTATAGTTCCCGAAATACAGTAAATTGGCATTCGTGGCCGTAGTGTCCAGTATAGTCTTCACAAAATAACATTGTATTATACCCACCACTTAGAGATTCGCATGTATTTTATGATAGTCTCAGCTAAAAGGTGGCGGACATCCTGCATGATACACGATGGATGGAAAAAGAATTAATCCTTGCTACACTGTCAGGTAAGAAATGATCAGTTTTATTTATTTTAAGTCATTCTGTAATTTAACACAAGAACCTATACCTCGGACACAATTTCGAACAGGCATATATCACTAAGCAGTCCAATAATAGTCCACGTGGAACAAAAACTTGATTAACCCACTGCCTCGTCATATAGCTGCTACAAGAAACAAGCATACAAAAAGCAAGAAAACTTCCAAACAATTTTTTTATTGATTTTGAGGTCAGCTGGTTGCTCGTCATTTAGCAACATTGCTTTATTGACATTACCAGAGACTGCTAGACATTTAGACATGTTCCAAAAGCAGCCTTAGTCTACCAATATCGGTAAACTTAATTATGCTGTTTCAAATTTTCACTAATTTTGAAATAACGCGCATTTGAGTGATTTGTGCAGAGGCGAAGTAGAACGTCCGATTTTTGCATCATTAATTATTTTGTGTTTTGAAAACAATTTAATATGTAGTTGTTTTAAAATTTTAGATACGCCACACTAGCTGATAAAGCCGCTATCCTGCGTCTGAATGTCCTAGTATATGGTGGCAGGCACGACTATCTTCCAGCAAAATATGACAGTTATATTCGCAGCTGGAATACTTTTTCCATTGTTTGTGAATTTAAAGGAAAAGTTGTAAGTAGCAGCTCGTTTACATTTTAAGTTAATGTCCTAAACTCTCTCTATACTTGAGTGTTCAAGGTGTGTATTTAGCGATCACAGGTGCTAAAATGCCGCCAGTAAATGGCAGACCAATAAATTTCATCTGCCATACTATCCTCAGCAATCGATAGATGTACATTTAAACATTGCTAAGACACAACTGCCAATTCAGTATTTTATTCTTGCAGATTATCTTTGATATTTAGCTAGACTCCGATCCCGTCGTAACCATATAAGCCTGTTCTTCGCCCTCTCATTAAATGAGGAACCTCGGCTCTCAGAGTGTAAAAGCGTTATTAAAATACCGGTAGCGATGATTGGATGCAGAAAAAATATAGAAAATCTGGTCATAACTTAAGTTGACCCAGTGAGTAAACTTTACTTTATTTTGGCACCAAAGTAGAGATGAGACAATTCCGATAAGATCACAGGAGTGGAAAAACGGGATCATGTCACTACTTCTGATAAAAAGCATATATAGTACAAACTAGGACCTACGTTGTACAATCATTTAAAAGCAATGGAAAGTTTCTCGGAGCTCCTAAATATTTTTTTTCACTTAGGTAGGCTTCATGTTTTGTTCCCTTACTGATGGAGGGGAAACTGTCGTTCGCCAGGCAGGCCGCGTAGATGTCGACCATCAAGGAAAAGCAATTTCTGATCGGATGTTCATTTTCTTTCTTGAACAAATATTTAAAATAAAAAGAAATCTACAAATATCGACGGAAGCAATGACAACAGTGGTAGAAAGAGGGGATTTTTTGCTGAAAAAACATGCGCATCAGTTATTTTGCCAAACAGTAAGTATAGCCCAACTTTCATAAAATGTCACGCTTCGTATATTTTCCAGCCATTTTGTAACATCAATTTTAGATATTTAGATTATATTCATTAACAGCTATCATGCTTTAACAACATGAGTACCTCAGTACCATGCCTTTGACAGGTGTCTCAACTCAATGAAGTAAACACTTAGGTGCTCAAAAGCCTACTTAGTCGTCTCAATATAAAGTTTTGCTACGTTGTTACAATCTACAATCTAAAAAAGTAATAAATTATTTTCCTAAACATGGACCTGTTGCGTAAATTCATTACTAAGGCTGTGCCAATATCTTTTTATCAGCGTCACGACTTTTCAAATGGAAAAAGACTAATTAACTCCCTCTTTTTTCAGTTGCGATTCTTCTCAACATCCAGCAAAGCACTTGATATCATAAAATGCTTCGAACAGAGCAAATTGCCTTATCCAGACTTCAGCAGATTATTTCAACTGAGTACACCGGAGATTCGTTCCTTGCTATTATCATCTGATGTCTACCAGAAACTGTTTTACGGAAATAGAGTTTTGATTAATTCCGTACCATATAAGTGTAAACCAGAAAGTGTAAATGATGTGATGGAAAGTAACGAAAACATGATGGTGTTTGCTGACAAGTCTAGTAAGGGTGAATGCCATAGTGTCAGCTTTGGTTGCGTGATGTACGTTCTTTCTGGAAATAATCTTCGTCACGATATAACTATTTATGCAAACGACAAAGATTCGGCCATAGCACACTTTCTGGCTCATATCTATTCTGTTGCCACAACTCATAAAAAATACAACATACTATTCACTGTTGGAGCAGAAGCTCCTATTAAAAAACAGGATCTGGCTTGCATTCTGCATGAATTTGGAATAGAGGAAGACACATTTCACAACTGCAGTGATCCTCAAAAAATTGGCATCGTAAGACCCATTAAAGAATTTGTTGATAAATATGCTGAGGTGCTAAATATCAAGTTACCATCGCTGCTATAAACATAGTAGCAATTATTAATAACTAAAAATTTCAGTTTATTAAATCAGTCATGAGAGTACCGTGGTTAATCACTTCTGCAAATCATTTCTTGACATTTTAAGGCCCCAATATGAAACAAAGGCTAGACTTACTGATTTTAACTAGGACTAAATTGAGGCCTGACATACTCACAAGATGCTAAAAGTGTGTACTCTAGTAACTTGTCTTCCCAAGATCCCGGGTCCAAGTCAAGGCCTAGTCTCAACTTTTCCACACTTCATTCTCTTCATTGATTTCAAAAATTTAATAATTGCTGTTCATTCTGTGTGTGGTTGTGCGACAGTATTGAAATTAAAATTAGAAGTAAAAATAATGCCGGCATATCCTTCAATAGCAATTCCATACATTTCGGAAAGGCTATTATCTTAGTCACAAGGACACAGCATTCTTCATGAAGCGGTCTAAATAACAGCAATGATCCCACATTATCAATAATTTTAGTAACTGCAACAATAAACGATATTTAAAATCGAAGATTAGGCTCACATCCATTTAATCAGTGCGCTTTGCTGTATTTCATTAATCCATATTTTGGAATTCTGAATCACAGCTCGTTATCAGGACAATGAAAAAGTTGCTCATCCTATCCTCACCACTGAGTTACTGACAAACAAAAGGTTACTTATATAGGAAATTAATCCATGTAAATAAATCCACTGTAATAATTTTGTATTAAGAACTTTCAGAATCAAGTTGTTATCTAGCACCAGAAAATTCCTGAGCTAACAGCAGTAACAAGAACCTGTTAGATTTAGACAAATTAGTTACCATTCTATCAACCATGTTACATATGTATATAAAGTATAATACAAAAATAATAAAATTATATAAAGTTTATAGGTGTACATCTATTATCTATACTCTTATATTAATATTCTTGGTATGGGCTTAATATATAAGATTCGAGGCTACAGCCCGGACGAGGGCACCATTTGCGGCGATCTATATATGAAACGAAAGGTCTCGATCTAGTGTCGTCTCATTGATGGTTTATTTTTCGAATCGGGCCCACCGCGAGGAACGGGGGGCGAAAAACCTCCAAAAATGGCCATTTTTCGGCCGTTTTTTGCAAAAGTTATACGGCTGAGATGTAGAGAACGGGAACGGGCCGAGGGTGGTGCTGGCTATGGATAGATAGCCCGTTCAGCGATGGGTGTCATAGGCCTATTTAGAATTCGCGAGAGGGCCACGGCGTCCCGTAACGGGCATTTTCCCGGACCCAACTCGCGATTTTTTCGAAATTTTGACCAAACAGCCTGCAGAAAAAACGTTCTAGGGGCGCCTGGTGGGATTCTCGGAAGGAGATATATAGCTCTTTAGAAAGAGGAAGAACGGGGCTACACGATGATGTGGGCTATATTTTAGGGCAGGTCCACCGAGAGGAGTACCGACGAGTTAATTAGATGTTCTATTTTTGGCAATTTTCGCTTAGTAAACTGCTGAGGCAATGCCATTGTTGTGACGTCATCCATTGTACTTTGTCTATAATCTTATAATAACCTTAACTAGCCAAACCCCACAAAAAGAATTTTGTGCACAAATCAACACAAAACCCACACCACACCACTCCACCTCATCACACCACACTGCACCACACCATACCACTCCACCACATCACACTGCACAGCACCACACCATAACACCACACTGCACCACACCACCCACCCACCTACACACCACACCACCCACACCATACCACTCCACCACATCACACCGCACAACCCACACACCACACCACACCACCCACACCATAATACTCCACCACATCACACCGCACAGCACCACACCATAACACCACACTGCACCACACCACACAGCACCACACCATAACACCACACTGCACCACACCACCCACCCACTACACACCACACCACCCACACCATACCACTCCACCACATCACACCACACCGCACCACAACATACCACTGCAGCACACCGCACGACCCACATACCACACCACACCAACCACACCATACGACTCCACCACATCACACCACACTGCACCACACCATACCACTGCACCACACCACACCGCACCACCCACACACCACACCACACCACCCACACCATAATACTCCACCACAT